>CM024239.1:13136503-14338297 GCA_013421045.1 Propylea japonica | reverse complement strand
TTCACATTTAGCACGAATGATCGGAAAGAAATTCCAAAAATTGTTTAGACTTTCTGTAATCCTGGCCCTATGTTCATGACCTCAAAATAGGATTCATCCGATAATTCACTTCATAATCACACAGCATTATGTCCATTGAACATAACTATACAAACTGAAAAATTCAGTATTTTTCATCTCATTTGAAAACTGTGAAAAATGAATAATTAGTACATAAGGCCAGGATTACAGAAAGCCTAAACAATTTCGGAATTTCTTTCAAGTCATTCTTGCTAAATGTGAATAACGATTTTTGAAGGCTTCCCGTGAATTGTGAAACAACCCGAATCATGTTTGAATAATATGGGTAAACTTTTTTTATGACATCCATGATCATCGAATACTTTTTATGATTTGAACCATAGAATCTACTTCAACAATTCACGCCATAATCATAAACCATTTCATCGTAAACAAAACCATAGATCATGAACTATAAATACTGAAAAATTTCAGTATTTTTCATCTCATTCGAAAACTATCCAAAATGAATAGTTAGGGTAAGAGGAGACTGCCATTCATTTTTTATTTTGAATCGACTGCTGTAAAATAAATAGGGGGTTGCCATTTGAAAATTTCGAAATATTTCAATTTTGAGTTCCACATTTTCGCAGCCATATCTTCGAAAAACCTTACGATGTATCAAAATACTGAATAGACCACATAAATACATGGAGTCTTTTTTATGAGACTGCTGAGTTTGGTCCGTTCGCATAAAAAATAATCGAGATATTGCATTTCCAAACTGGCAATGCAAATGCCAAAAGTTTCAGGAATTTTTGAATAACTGGCACAGTGCATAGCAGATAAATTTTTTTAGTGGGTTTAGTGGGTTATACTGCGAATTTGGTATCGAATCGATACATAAATGAAAATATAGGTAGTTCCATTTGAAATAAGAAAGTAGATATGTGTTAGAGATGAACGTGGCAACACTGTCGACTTGAAAATATTTTAGGCGAAGAGTTCCTTCATCCTCAAGGCTCCTCCTAAAATTTTAGAACGAAATATTCACTAGTTCTCCTAAAACGTCTAATAGGCCAACTTAAAAGGAAAACCCTGTATGTAGCCCATAGTTAACATTTTCTCCATATTACTATACCTGTGATGTTTTACAAATTGGAACCTGTATTTTCGAGAGATCGCCATCGCAACGTATGAATTTAAGTAGAAATGTTTTCCTCGTGCGTACCCAACAGCGGATTTTACTGGAAAATTTTTCGACTTCTATAATGACATGGAACGGAATGAATCAAATGTATATGTCTGGTGAGCTATAATACCGCAATTGGGTGTGGAATTTTCTCACCAAATACCACACGAGGTGAAATTAATTCCGGAAATTTTACCTCTATGGGTATTACTAGTCAAAATTCTGCAAACATTTGCTCGTCATCATTTCGCTCCAATGTACCAAATTTAGAATTGATCGGAATGTGGTTTCGGAAATATCGGGAAAATTAAAAAGAAATTTGGTATAACAAAAACTCCGAAACTATTGGGTCTAACTAACCGCGGCATTCGAAAACCGAACCTACATTATAAATTTCAATGTTATGTTTTATCCGTCGAGGGTTGCGTCGAATCATTTTTGACCACAGATTCCCTATCAGCGATCAGTCCACGAGTCTTTTGAAACCACTACTGGCTCAAAATTAAAAAATAAATAATAATAAATTCCAGAAGGAACGACTTCCTACTGGAACTTTTCACAGTAGATTCACAGTTGAATTCATCAACTTCATGAATGAAACCAATAGCTCCCAGAATATTCAAATCTGATTTATTGTTTTCCCTATATGAACAACACGCAAAAGCTCCTGACTTCAGACGTTGACCGAAGGCCCTTCTCACGTAGTAACAAACAGTCGATTTCGATGTAATAGAATGATAATTTCTACTTCTCTATCCTTATCTCTCATTCTCTCAACAATATACCGTAAAACTGGGTGAACCCATTCCTTGCAGTAGTTTGTACACCATCCATCCAACATCTGTTACTCGCTGTTAATTCGATAATTACACATCATACCAAACTTCAACTTCTCGTCTTCATCCAGGCGAAATTTTCCGAACGGTTCACGATTAAAATCAATCAAAATCTCATTTGAAATTTTTCCAGGCATCTGGGTTGATATCGCGTGCACGTCAATGCTCAAGATGGTATGGATATATAGCCATCATTATGATTCGCGTCGGTTGGCCCCGGGTTGTAGGTCAGACGCAGCAATTTTCATACATCAATTTAATCGCTCGTATCGAGTATGGGAAGCTTAGTTCTTCCTGACCTAACCGAGATGACATGGATTTGGATGTTTTGAATGGAAAAGACCACCTGGAGATTGATCTGAATGAGCACTTTGTCACAATTTATGGCATTTTGTATTTGTCCCTGAAATTTGCATTTTTTTCTTAAATCAAACGTGATTTTACACGATTACATGCTCAATTTGCATATAATCTTGGATGCAGATTTATTACACATTACGTGATAGCGAGAAACATCAGAGGAACTCTAATATTGATACAGTATTGAGATTAGTTTATGGGGTAGTGTTACTGAAAATAATTGGACATCGGAATAATATTTGATAAGGTAATATGATCGATAAGTATTGGCAGTAGCTCTGAAGCACAGTGGGTTAAGGCCACCTTACACGGTCAATATTATTGAAGCAATATCGTTATTGATCAATATATTGAACGTATAAGGAGTGCATTGGAACAATAATATTGATGGCAATAATATTGAGAAGAATCAAATCGATTTGATATTTATTGCAGTTCCGCCAATATATTGAGGCGCCGTCAATATTATTGACACCGTGTGAGGGGTAAACAGAATATTGTGCAATGAAATTTCAGTAATTCTTGAGACGCCGTAGAGGGTGTTTGCTAAAATTGTGTTTTCCCCCCTTTCGAGATGAAAACTGATAGTGAAAAGAAAAACACAGTGCATCACAGGTCTCTTCAACTATCTCGCTTATGTTGTTGCAGCAATGCGAGACGAAAATTTCAAATCTTCAAAGCTGTTTCCAGTTGCTAGAAATCTTAATGTGACTGCAAGTCGATCCGCCGGTGAAATAGCCTTCCTCATAATCGTATCTTGTTTATTATAAATGGTGAAACGAGTGCAACAAGTTGTTGAAAAAGTGTTCATCCATTCTTAAAAAAGTCAGTTTGTAGTCATCTGGCTCACCGTTGAGTTCTCGAAGCAATTCCCATGTCCATGACTCGATCGTTTTTTAACATTTTTTCAACCACACTTTCTCTGTCTCCTTTTTCTCCTCTTATTCAGAACCAAAGCAGATCCTATTAAAAACGATAGATCCATCCTCCCTGACTTCACAATTGAAACTGACACTTTATTGGAAATATTATTGAATCGTGTGAGGGCTGCCGTTTTCACCATATATTGCGTCAATAATATTGAATCAATAATATTGACCGTGTAAGGTGGGCTTTAGAGAGCCGGACCAGCAATCGAAAAGTTACGAGTTGGATCCCGAACTAGGACAGAAATTTTCTAGCGTGTAGCGGCCACCAGTCACTGCTGGGTGAACTATAAGCATTGCTATTGTAGATAGTTAAGAGGAATATAGGAGGAATTCAAGTTCCTCCTATAATTTCCATATTGTTCCTCTGCCCAAAACATTCTTTGCGCAGGCAACTGTGAGGCATTCGGTAACGAAGTGAACAGGAGTTTCCCCTTCTTCTCCACGGAATCTACACTATTTCTTACTGAGGTCAAATAATTTTTGGGTCTTCGATTGGGCCCGGGTTTCTGGTCAGACGCAGCAATTTTCATCCATCAATTTAATCGCTGTTATCGAGTATGGGAAGGTTAATTCTTCCTGACCAAACGAGATGACATGGATTTTGATGTTTTGAATGGAAAACTTACGATGTAAAGACCACCTGATTGTGATTGATCTGAATGAGCACTTAGTCACAATTTATGGCATTTTTGTATTTGTCCCTGAAAATGGCATGTATTTTTTTAATCAAACGTGATTTTACTCAACAACATGCTCAAGTTGCATATTATCCTGGATGCAGATGTATTCCACATTAGGTGATAGCGAGATTCATCAAAGGAACTCCAATATTGATGCAGTATCGGGATAAGTTTATGGGACAGTGTTACTAAAAATAATTGGATATCGGATGAATAAATAAGGTAATATGATCGATAACTATTGGCACTATCTTCGAAGCATAGTGGGTTAGAGCGTCGGACCAGCAATCGAAAAGTTGCGAGTTGGATCCCGGAGTAGGACAGAAATTTTCGAGCGTATAGCGGCCACCAGTCACAGCTGGGTGAACGATTAGTATTGATATTGTACAGGTCTCATCTATAAATAATTGCTACAACGCAGTTGGTTTTGGATCATTCTCATTTTGCCGCTTCCCATGCAAACCACAGAATTATGTTATCATGCTATGTTCTGATTGGTTAGAGTGAACCTACTTTGGTATTCTGTAGCGGCAAAGAATAATTCAAAGCCAACTGCACTGTTACAATTTATAGAGACCCTGTGTATTTATAAGGGGACTACACATCAAAGCTTTTTCCAATTTCGGATTTCGGTTTCAAAAACTTCAGTATCAGATGATAGTGATTCAGAAAGGATAAATTCACGTTCCTCCTATAATTCCCATATAGTTCTCCTGCCCAAGACATTCTTTGCGCAAGCTCGCAACGGTGTCGCATTCTGTAAAGAAGTGAACAGGAGTTTCCTCCTCTTCTCCACAGGATCTAAACAGTGGCGAGGCCCAACTATTTCTTACTGAGATCGAATAAATTTTGGGTCTTCGATTGACGCAGCAATTTTCATACATCAATTTAATCGCTCGTATCGAGTATGGGAAGCTTAGTTCTTCCTGACCTAACCGAGATGACATGGATTTGGATGTTTTGAATGGAAAACTTACGATGCAAAGACCACCTGGAGATTGATTTGAATGAGCAGTTGGTCACAACTTATGGCATTTTTGTATTTGTCCCTGAATATTGCATGTGTTTTGGATCAAACGTGCTTTTACTCAATTACATGCTCAATTTGCATATTATGATCTTGAAGGCAGATTTTTTCCACATTAGGTGATAGCGATATTCATCAAAGGAACTCCAATATTGATGCAGTAATGGGATTAGTTTATGGGGCAGTAGTACTGAGAATAATTGGATATCGGATGAATATTTGAAAAAATGAATATGATCGATAACTATTGGCACTATCTGTGAAGCATAGTGGGTTAGAGTGTCGGACCAGCAATCAAAAAGTTGCGAGTTGGATCCCGGACTAGGACAGAAATTTTCCAGCGTGTAGCTGCCACCAGTCACTCCGCTCGGAAAATGATTAGCATTGTATTGTAGATTGTTAAGGGGACTACATTACACTAAGACCATCAAAGTTTTTCTGGAACTGGGTTTCAAAGACTTCAGTATCAGATAGTGCTTGAGGAAGGTTAAATTCACGTTCTTCCTATAATTCTCATATAGTTCTCTTACCCAAGACATTCTTTGCGCAGGCGCAGCGGTGAGGCATTCTGTAACTAAGTGAACAGGAGTTTCCTCCTTTCTCCACAGGTTCTATACAGTTGAGAAGCCTCATTGTTTCTTACTGAGATCAAATAATTTTTGGTCTTTCGATTGGGCCCGGGTTTTTGGTCAGACGCCTCGATATTTATACATCATTTTGATCTCTGTTATCGAGTATGGAAACGTTAATTCTTCCTGACCAAACCAGATAACGTGGATATGGATGTTTTGAATGGAAAACTCACGATGCTGCGAACACCAGGTGATTGGTCTGAATCAGCACATCTATGATCGATTGAGCATTTTCACATTTGTTCCTGCGCTAGCGCTACATCATGTGGAAATGTTTTTTTTTAATTTTGTTCATTAGTTTAATGACATGCTAAATTTACATATATGCTCAAGCTGTGTATCATCTTAGATGCAGGTTCTTTTCAAGTGGACGAATTTCGATGTCATCAAAAAAGTGCTAACGCCATTGCGAAAAGAGGTGCAAACGCTCCTTTGACCGGATCTCTTGTTTGGTATCACCCACGCCGATAAGGCTGGAGGTCCATGTTTGGGAAAAAAAAGGTAAGCATTCTTTCTGAATTAACACACCAGGTCAAAGGCAAGCGGAGAGATTGATCGCACCTTCAAAAAAGAACGCTCTAGGCTCTATCACTGCTTACTGGGCTTCTAACAGATCGTTGTTGAGATATCATCTGCACAAGATCGGTAAAAAACACTTACAGTGAGTTTCATAAAGCTTGATCGAGCAATCAAATCGTTGATTTTGACTTAAGTCGATGGTTTACGTCAAAAATAAACTGAAAATTGCACAGAAATTATGACATTTCAATAATTAAGGTGATCGGAGTTTTATGAAACCTGGCTTCAGATATCTGTAGGTTTTGTGGGCCGCATACTTATTATGCCAAGGCAATCTGTTGGCGTAAACTAAACATACTCCACTAGACCTTCTGTCAATAAAGCAATACCTAGTTGTCAACATGATAACCATGATGACGTTAAACGGTCATGGTACCAGAAGAAGAAGAAACAGACACCCTTTTAACTCAATCTTGAAGTCCTCCAGCTCTGAAGCCGGTTACAAAATATCGATTTCACTAACGACTACAGCTTTATCTCAAATTAGCCATTCCATATTCAAATTGCGTCATTCTCGGTAAACGAAGGGTACCTATTCAGTTCACGAGTAGTTTAAATCATAAAAATCATAAAATGGCGCAAATTGGAATACTTTGGTCATATCATAAGGCACCCAGAGAAATACGAAATCTTACATCTCATTATGGAGGGTTCTAATTTGAGCTGATATAAGAGCGAAGTTTCCCAGGAAAATAATAAACTTTGCGAAGGATATTAATGCTTTTCCTGGGAGACTTGGAAGACAATGTCCTGTTAGAAAGCGTTGAAGAGGTATAACTTATTCTTACTCAGATTCAAATACTTTTTGGACCATGCAGTTCGAAAACTTCTTGGAAAGATCCATTGCCATCATATTCCTCCACAGTGCATCTTTTTTAGTTTTTTCCTTCTCCAAAAACTCTTTCTTATAGGTGCAGTTGCCTATACCATTTCCTGAGTCGACAGGACCCAGACTGAAGAGACCTTGTTGTTTTTATTTACTTCCTTTATTTAGTTTTCAGGAGTTCAGTGCTTCAATAGCAGCTTGACTATCAAAAAAATACTATGTCACACCCTTTCGATTGTGAAAATTTCTTCTTGAAAAATACTTGGTTCTTGGCCAATATATTGCAGCGCCGGCCCCTATCAAGGTTTATAACCTTCTGTATACTATTTGAAGGTATTTACTTTGAAGTTTTTGCGAAGTGTATCCTTTTTTCCATTCTTAGAATTCAAGTTCTTTCGGATAATCATTTTTTTATCATAACATCGCTAGGTAGGTTCGCTAATGATATAGGTACTTGTTCAGAAAGGAAAAAACTTTCTGACTGTAGTAGAATGTAATTGTCTACTGATGTAAAATAGTCTAATACCTGGAAATAGAACAGATTTCTCCCGTTCATATCGTTGTATATTTCGAAGAGTCGTCGTCCAGTCTAGAAATGAAACCCATCAGGACGTCCCAGTAATTTTATTCGAAGAAACCATCCGAAATCGAAACCGGGAGATCTTCGAAAGCGAGAGCAACGGCCCTCAGGCAGTCCCGACATCACCTCAGTCGATCGAGATTCGCTCAATGTCGTCGGGATCGCGCCACCTGTACGACGGATGGCCTAATCGGATTTTGGCGTCCGATCATTCACGGGGGCAACAGAAAAGACTTATTTGCATTATCTGATGAAGCCCACCGCACAACGGACGCTGCTGGGCTGCGTACCACCTCGAGAGGTGGCATTAAAGTAATCTGATCCAGCCACCGGACTCATCTTCGACTCAATGAATAAGAATGATGGGGTCATCCGTCTTTGCGCGAAATTATTCATAAAACGCGACGGGTTTGTTTAGGTTCAGCCTTTTGGGAAAACTCTAATGCGATGAAAATCAACAGGAAGGCTTTCAGTGTATAGGACCAATTATGTTATATCTACATAGTTCTTCGAGATGATACGACAGTACTGTAAGGCTGATTTATCAAGTTCGCGAAAAAGAGTCTCACATCCGGAAATTGTTTGATTGAAGATACCATAAGATATAAAAAGTTTCTGTAAAAAACGTATTTTTTAAATACAATTATTAGAAGAATAGGAATGGCATTGCTTGTTATTATAATGATTCATCTAAACGATTACTGACTGAAAAATTCTCCCATTGAATGAGACTTATTCCTTACCAAGAGCCGATTGATATTCTTCCGGGAAGCTCGCTACGGCATATCATATTCTTATCGAAGGAATCAAACAGTATCTGTAACAACCCTTCGAAGTATTTTTTGGGGACCTATAGGTATACGGATATTCCTAAAATTTTTTTAGGTTTTCACTCCCAATCTATGAAACAGAAATATTTAAAAAAATTTCAATTAAGATGAAGTGCTACAGGCAACGGTAGTTCGTATTCGTAGTACATAGAGTTTGACTACTGGCTAAATTATATTCAGGGAAATTCAAATACCAGTCAAACTCTATGAACTACGAACTACTGTTGCCTGGCAACGAATATTAATATCATTAGAACAAACTCGTTTCCCTATTCAATATCGACGTCGGTTCGATTCCCAACTAAGTTTCACTGATTTTTTTTACAAATTCATCTAGAATGTTTTGAAATACCAATTATCTAATAATTTTGACTCTAGAACTCAAAAAAATTTTTTATTATTATTTCAGAGGTCTGAACGAAACTTTCGAATGACTGTAGTAACGAAACCGCTTGATATTTTACAATTCTGTTCATATTCGTGATTGATAATTAATTAAAGAAGTACAATTGCACAAAAATCCATCCATTTCCGGTAAATTTTTTGTCGCTTTAGACATGTAAAAAAAATTGTGTCCGATTTTTGAAAATCTTTTTCACAGAAATTCTTAGAAAATTGTGTTCATTCAGAAAATAAAATTCAATTTGACAACCGAAAAAAAAATTAGGAATATTGCAGCATTTACGCCATGTTGTAATTTTTTTTCGGAGTTCGTCAACTTTTCTGAATAGAGGACCCAAAAATACTGAGATTTGACCAAAAACCGTTACTTAAAATGATATATTTAGGTACATAACTGACCACACTCATAAGAATCTTGATAAAAATTGACGTTTAACACCCTGTTCCCGCTTATGCTTCAAAAACGGGATATATTGTATAAGGCAAAATTATTTACACGAATATATATGTTTGTCCAGTTTATGATGAAACACCCTGTATACGGATAGTTTCAGCCAGTACCATAAGAAGGTTGCATCACGCAAATTTGAGGGAGAGAAGACCTTTAACAGTAGCTCGGCTATCTCCTGGACAAAATTTTCTTTTTTTTTGAGCTCTCGTAGTTTTATGATTTTAAGCCGAACGTGTTCTGAAATGATAGGGTTCGACTCCCTGATGTCCGTGGTCAAATTTAATTCTGTCCGTGAGGCCGTTCGACCGTAAGCTCGATAAATTTCGAAGAGATTAACCTAGAGACTTGAGATTTTCAGGGTTCGGTTCCCAAATGCAGCAGTTTAGTTCGTTAACCAGCCAAATGTAGAGGGTTTTCCATGAAATATTCATTCAGAATATCTCAATATTTCAGATGAAACGGAACCAATCGAAATAAAATTTTGCGACCACATGCAAGATACTCATAATAACCGTCATGCAAAGGACATAATTTGAACAGAATTATAGAAAATTCAATTGGAATATTGAAAAATAGAATCTTTACATTTTCATAAAAAGTTATCCGATTCGAGAGAAATCTATTTTGTGAATGAAGATAACTGAATGTTCATACATAATTATAGGAGGATCCCATCATCTGAACCAAAGAATTATTTTTTTTTATTTATGATTCCTAAAATATTTCATTTTTGAATAATTTCCATAATATAATTCCGATCGTTCTGAGATTTTGCATTCATATGTTTAGCATGAATCTCAAGTCCTATACAAAATTTTGAGGTAATAGCATTATTGCTCCACAAATGAACGCTCAAAAGCACCTGCTCAGGGCATTTCTTGATTTTTTTCAGGTTGTCTCTTCCTGCATAAAGCAGAGAGTAGCAAACAAAGATTTTCTATCCAATATATTTCAGTTGGTTAGATTGATATAGATATTTTTGACATTTTCAGAATATATAGTCCGTTCACGAAAGGTTGAGCACATAGTAGGCGTTTCTTTCTTCATCTGAAGTTGGCAGTATTTACTGTCATAAAGTAAAATAAAGTCAACGTTGCCGAATGTACCCGGTCTCGTCCGACGAGCTTGCGAGTTATCAGAGAACTCTATGCAATATTGACAACATTGCGTATCAATCTGACAAGAAAATAAAGAACATAACCTAAAATTTTAATATACACAATGGAATATGCCAAATTGTCATGGCCAACCGACGGCTCAACCTTTCGTGAACGGACTATAGATAGTTCATTTCTTGAGTAACCTAGAAGGCCAAGACTTTCGAAGATGTGTGTATTTTGAAGTCGAAGTCCGAAAACAGTGGCTTCAAACGTTGTCATCGGCGTACATCAACTCGACAAGTCTGCTTCCAAAGTTGTCCCCAAACCATTATCTTCAAATGGAGCCAATCGGAATATCCATATTAAGTTACAACTTAATAACAACCAGTCGAGAATG
This sequence comes from Propylea japonica, assembly GCA_013421045.1. Lineage (NCBI taxonomy): Eukaryota > Metazoa > Arthropoda > Insecta > Coleoptera > Coccinellidae > Propylea > Propylea japonica. Next base: position 14,327,476 of record CM024239.1, on the reverse strand, counting down.
ATGAATCGCGTCTTGTATGCCGATTTCTCGGACTTAATGAATAAATTTCAGCTGGAAATCGACCGAAGCCACCGTGAAGAACAGCCGTCACTATCTTGTTTTCATAATCGGGGTGACTTTCAGATTGACTCGGTGGCAGACTTCGTTAATCTGTCCCTGGACTGACAATGGATACTTTGGTGTTTTGTTCATTGTGAAAAATGGGATGAGGCGAATTGGTTTGGATTTTATCGTATTGTCAATTTCCTGTTTGTAGATTATCTTTAAATAATAGATACCCATACAGTGTTTGGCTTTGGAACGAATATTCAGTGAATTCATTTTGAGCATATTTCTGATATGAATCTGAATAACGCCAAATGAAGGTAACACAATTTGGAAAGAAAACACTTCAAGTAAATCGAGAAAAATATATTCAATTAATTTCGATGACCATAAAAAAATAGAAATACCGGATGTCCCATTTAAAATAACAAAGTTGTTGCCAAATTGTCGTACATCCGGCAACACTGGAAATGTGAAATTATTTAAAAAATGTACCTCACATGGCCAAATATCTATCCACAAAATTTGAAATCTTTACCGTCAATAGTTTCCACAAAAATCTAATAGGCCACTCACCTTGGACACCCGATATATAACAGTTATTAAATAGGAATATAATTATATTCATAAGGTAATTTTTGTCGTTCGGAAGAAAGAAAAAAAGTTGTTGATTTGTGTTTGATCCACATTAATTCTGATCATCTCACTTAGGCAGCCACTATCATCTGCCAGTTAGTCAGTCTGAAATTGTAGCTGTTCATTTTAATGATGTGAATTTTTTTGGACCTTACAACGCCTTTTGAAAGTAACTAAACCGTTATTATACTCACTTATCACTAAAAATTCTTAATCTCAGTATTCTTAATGAAAAAAATCCATTTTTTAATGTTTCTGTTAGATTTTTATGAACGTCGACATAAGATCACTCTTCCTTAATCGATTCATCGTTTCAAAGTGAAACAAACTCTGGTACAAAGATATTGGCGATTCACCGGCGACCGATAATTTAGTAGATAAATATGAATATGTATATAAACTTGTATATTAATTCGGGCTTGAATAGGTTAGACAACGGTGTGGTACGGTGTGTATCAACCACTTACGAATTAAATGTTGAACACCAGATGGTGTTAAACATTGACAATGTCTTTGAGCCGGTGTTAAACCATATAAAACGGAGTTTTCCAGATTCAGAGTTAACACCATTCGGTGACAAATAGTTGAACTACTCCAAGGTGTACAAATTTACACCGTCAAATTTTTTACTGTGTAGATAGTTTTTACATTTCTGACGAAAAGTCTTCGTTACTGTAGGGAAATGATCCCTACAGCTGTCATCAGAAAACGCATTTGGTGTTATGTTAATTTTCTCACTTTTCCTTCGATTTCTTCCACAATATTTAAAGTGCAGAAGTATTCACTGCCTCCACTACCGCTGGAGAGGTGCCAGAAATGGCAGTTGCATCATCCTCTATCATTTTACTTTCCGAGAGCATCAACCGATTCAAGTTTGACAATTCAATCTTAATTCGTTTTTCTGTCGACTACAAAATGAAAGGTTGGTTTGACGTATATGAAGTTGTTCAATAATGACCCATTTTGTTGCTCAAGTTCTACTATTTTAATGTGCACTTGTCATGGACAACCGAACATAAAGATTTCAGAAGCAATACGAGTAGTGTTACAATTTGAAACTTGAAAATTTATATTTGTCAAATGTATGTCATGTGTAAAATTAAAATTAATTCCAGTCAAGAATTCGTATTCAATTCATAATGCGGTCGACGGAAAAATCTTGTGATCGACTCGTTTATTAATTCAGTAATAAATAAACTTTTTGATTTAATAACTCTGCATTGTTACTCAAGTAATTTCATTGTGAATTTTTATTTTCGAATTTCGATATGAAGTGATTTGGTTCATGTGAAATAAACGTATCTCACGGTGTTACTCATATATAGCTTATTCTCTGGAAAATAAACACTTGATGGTTCAAGAAAGCAGGTTATTCTGAGTAAGATAATAAATCCAGATATCCTCTAGTAGAACTTGGCTGTTATACCTACTTCACAAGTTTTTATTGATGAACTCTTCTCCATCACCAACAGTCCGTGGTTCAAAAAGCCTATTTTTGAATCGATAAAAGGTTTAACAATCCTGAGAGTTATTACTTTCATTTTTATGCATTTTTAATGGATTCAACTTTCTTGTCAAAACCTACATCTACCTTCGAAAGATATCTTGTTTACGCTTGCTCTACAACCGTCAACATGATGTTTTTCAAAAAGAACGAATTCAAACAAGAAATTTTAACGGTAGGTTCAATATTCGACTAGGGAAGCTGAAATCATAAATGAATAGCTTTCAGGATATTAGAAACCGACGTTCCTTTTTCCTAATATGAAAGGCGTGCTAAAGCTTCTCACTTCACGTCAGGATACTTACGAAGACTATTCAAGATATAATTAAAATTTGAGAGAAGAGTCTCAAGTTTTCATGCAGAAAAGTATTTTTTTTTCGATTTGTCCATGATTATGATTTGTTTTCACTACGATGAAAACTTGAGAAAGTTCTCTTCTTTCGAAATATCGCCCATAGTTGATCATCTTGAGTCAGAACACTGATAGGTGCATTTTTTCGATAAGATTTGACATTAGAAGGCATAATATAGTATACCGACTGAAGCAATATGACTGAGTCTAATTATTTTTCACAATGTCAGAATTCATATCGTTGAAATCTTAAAAAAACATCGCCTATGCATTTATATCCATTTCGATTGTTCAATTCGACCGGTCGGAAACTCGCCCCTTGGGGAACTCCTCGGGCAATTCTAACTGCCTATGAATCATCGTTCTCGGTTACTTTTAATAGCGGTGGAAGTACAAATTCAAGCCCCACACGTGCACTTATTGATTCTCTCTTCTTTACAGTCAATTAGCTGAAATATCGAGGCGTGGGATGTTTATTATTTATAGATCCATTTCTCCGTTGTCTTCGATGTGCCTCTTTCTCTATTTGCATTTCTCATTACCATTGAAAATTGAGAATATCGCCGGATGAAGCGTAGGAGTTGTATTGTTGAAATTGTTGATGTTAATTAACATAAGGTAACGTAATTAAATGCCAAATCGACATCGTTTTTATCGTGCCGTTACACAGTCGTTTGTTTTCCATCTGGTTGGTATCTACTTGATCCCCTTTAGCACTTCTAAAATGGATAGTTTCGGTTCTTCAAGTAGTATGGCAGTATCTGGGAAAAGCAAACGTACTAGACAAGGATAATAATAGTTCTCCTTGATGCCCATACGAGAACCAGAGCAAACATCTGAAGAAGATGGTCCCAACTCCTTCATGCTGTAGATAATCGGTTTTACAATAAAAGGTGTTATTTTGATATTCAAAGAAAAATGCCATTTTTCAATTTAAATGATCGGATGTTCATTTCATTATAAAGAAGAAGCTATGCCGTTTATAGTGGAAAATAACATCAGGCAAATGACCACCACGATCACGCTTACAGGACCACATCCTTTTAATGAAATTTTCCATAACCAAATCGGAAAGCGGCTGCCCTATGTTCTAGATCGCCTCACGAATTCCATCTTTGAGGTCTTGGAATAGACGCTGGGCTCTCTCACGTGGCCCCAAAAAAAGTCGCAAGGTGTTAAAATCTCAAGATCTCGGTGGCCAATTCTGATCACCACTTCGAGAGATAATACGGTTCGGAAACTTTTCCAGCAAAAATCACGTGTGTGGCACGTAGAGCCGTCTTGTTGAAAGTACACGTTGTCCAGATCCTTTCTGTCCAATTTCGGCCTAATTCCAAAGAATGACGAGGAATGGACAAACCTGAGTTTTCTTCAACACTTTCGGCTACAGCAGCAATATTCTTGGCTGTTCTTGAGCGCCGTGCACGGGTTTTTATCTTCACATCACTAACTGGTCCCAACAGCTCAAATTTTCCTACCAATTTCTTTATTGCGGTCCGACAAGGTGCTTCACGACGACCCAAAAATGTTCGAGTTTTACGAACTGTCCCTGCCAAATTTTCACCAGTTTTATAGTGAATTTTAATAATTTCAATACGTTCTTGAAGCGTGTATCGTTCCATTTTTATTAATGGCGTAGTTCCACTTGTCAAATGTCAAAAAATGACAGCTTCAAACGTGACATCTACCGAAATAGCGGGCTATTCAAAATTACACCTCTAATTGGAAAACCCTTTAAAGGGAGTAAGTGGTAATACCCAATATGAGGTTATCAGCCACACTGATTAGGAGGTCTATGATTGGGAAAAAAGAGAGAAGTACTCTCATTGGATTAACACACCAGGTCAGAAGCAAGCAGAGAGAATGATTGCACTTTCAAAAGAGAAGACTTAACAAGCTCTATAATTGTCAAAAAACGAGTTAAAACTGCTTAGTGGGCTTCTTCTAGGCAAAGAAGATCGGTAAGTAAAACTCCGATATTTGTAGATTATGTGGATCGGGTACAGAAACGACTCAGCTCATTTTATGCCAATGCAATGTGTTCGCGCTAAGTATCCTAAGAAAATGCATTTCTGGGCAAAATGTAGGTATAGTATGGTAACGCAAAAATTACCTTCTCTAAGGAAAAACACAATTTTGCGTATTTAAGTCTAAAGTAAGTCTATAAACAAAATACCGGAATTGTAACCTCCTTCTATCATCCATTCTCAGCCAACATATCTCACGAATCTTATGAGAAACATGATCATATGCTTCCCAAGTGTCCTGTTAGGAAGCCAGTGAGGAGCCGGAACCTATTCTTACTGAGATCCAAGTACATTTTGGACCTTGCAGTTTTGAAGTTTCGAAGGATATTCTTGGACTGATCCATTCTCAGAAAATTCCTTCAGAGTGCTTCTCTTTCGGTTTCTTCCTTCTCCAGAAATTCTTTCTTCTAGTGCTCAGTTGCAGGAACGTCCATTAAAATTTAAAGGTCCATTAAACCCTTAATCCTCCATTAGTTCCTTGTAATAATGGAGGATTAAGAGTTTAATGGACCTTTAAATTTTAACGGACGTTCCTGCAACTGACACTAGGTGTATTTGCCTATGCCACAGAGATACGAAATATTAATCAGTACCATCACATCCGTTAACTAGAAAAACACCGTCCTTCAAAATAACTATAATGAGACATAAATTCTATAAGGTAATCATTCAAAATGTGCTAACCGCACGATTGAAATAATTAAATTACCGAAAACAACAAAATGATGGCGCCATATCAAGAACACGCAAAAAATTGTTATAACAGATACAATCAGTACAATTAGAATAATGTGTGATTATACCAAACAAAGCTTTAAACTTTAAATCTTAAATGGACTATTATTATAATCTAGAATGAAAAGGTTTGATTCGAATTGAAAAAAAATGAATGGAGTAGCTATAAAATTTCCACAAAGGTCATTTCGAATTAATGATAATGGTAACGCCATATATAATTATGTAAATCCCATTGAATAATTCCTCCAAAACAGCACTTTATTATAGAAGACAACCCATTGGAGTCTCAAACAAGAAATTATATTGAATAACTCAATTCTTAATGAGTGATAGCGAACCGAATTTGGTACAATTCAGTGGCGTCTCTCCACTGTGAATAAATATATTCCAAACCCTCGAACATTTTCCCTTCGTTCTAAAGATATGACAGTATTAATATTTCGTTCGATATCTGCAAGTTTTATTATTTTTTCAATGTGAAAAGTGAAAGTTGCAGACATTACACAAAATATGGAATATTATTATGACGAAGGGAAAATATTTCAAGGTTTGGAAAGAATTAATAGATACATTGACATACATGGACTGAAAGTATGTTACTAAAGGAAGATCTGGAACTGTAAAATAATCTGAATTGAACTGGCGAAGATTCCTCTGAGGAGAAAAGCAAACTGGCCTTGTCGCTTCATAACAAAAAGCCACTTATAAAATATCATAAAGAATCAAGAAGTTTGTTTATCTACTTACCAAGACAACTCACTGATTTAACCAGACCGAAGGCATCCCTCTGGGGAAGGACTGTTCCATTGTGCAGGCTGAGCTATTTGCGGTTCTTGCATGCGCACTGGAAAACATTCGCAGGGGATACTCTGGCCAGCACATTATATATGTTGCGACAGCCAGGGAACTCTGAAATCTCTATCTGATGTTAGAGTTGACTCTCTTCTGGTAGAAGAATGCAGGAAAGCTCTGCGTGGGCTGGGCTCTGATAACTTTTTGAAAGTGGTCTGGTGTCCGGCTCATGCGGATATACCTGGTAACGTCAAGGCAGATGAACTGGCTAGGCGGGGAGCCGGATTAGCATTTGTTGGTCCGGAGCCTTCGCTGCCAATCTGTCGCACATCTGTCAGAAGTTTCTTCAGGAACTGGCTGAACAGGGAATTTTCCTCGGAATGGAGCGCAGGGGTGGGCCTGAGGTGGTCGAGGATTCTCATTGAGAGACCGTCCTCGCGATCTGAGGTCAATAGGCTTCTGCTGCTGGAGAGGAAACAACTCAGTCTGGTGACTGGTGCATTGACTGGTCACCTGTTTAACAAGCATTGAAGAGAATGGGATTGACGAGCTGCTCCCTATGCCGGTGGTGCAGGAGTACTGATGAAACGGTTGAGCATATTTTGTTCAACTGTGAAAACCTTACTGAGTTAAGGTCAACACACCTAGGAAATCCAACACCTTCTATTCCTATGGTGAGAGGAACCACTCCTGGCAGGCTCGCGACATTTCTGTCTTCGTGTCTGAGGAGCTGAGTCTCTGTAGAATGATGCGGGTGAACAATGGGCCACTAGGCCTCAGTTCGGCCGGTAAGGCACCGCACAGAGAAGAAGACCGAAGGCAATTAAATATACTTATCACAGCTTAAAAGGTGAAATTTCAACTGACATTTTTGCCTAGTGTACTTACAAAACAACAATCGATAAGGTTCTATACTTGAGAAACATGAGTCATTTATTATACCTTTTGCGTCATATTTCTGACTTATCTATCAAATTTGTCATAGTACAACGATGTCTGCTATAGCTACCGATATCACCCTAATGGCATGTGCATCATGGACGTGAATAACAATAGTTAGAAAAAAAATTATGTCAAACTTGCAGGACCTCTTCGGAATGTTTTCATATCGAAGCTACAGTCAGAATGAACAAGAAGGCTATCTACTCCAAGATTCAGATACTCATATGGTGTCTTTTTGTATATAATATAATATAATATCAAAAGCAAAAAAAAATCGTTTCAATATCTCCTAAGACTTGTGGATTTCGCCATTGGCCACCAATTTGTCCTGTTCTTGTAAAAGTTATCATAAATGTAGAATATAATCCAGGAATATATTGGATTGCTAATTTGTTCATTGATACTAGTAATACCCTTATTACACCATGCCTTTTTTCATGTCTATATTCGAGCCTTTTTTCAGGGCTATTTGTTGGGTAACACATACCTTTTCAAGCGTTGTTTCAAGAAGTTTCAGGTAGTAATTCCAAAATTGCAATTTTTTTTCACCTTAAGCTTGTATTTTGTTGGAATATTTTCGAAAGAAAGCCATGGTATCTGTATTGATATGAAAAAATAATGATGCAAACAATATAAAGTGAAATTGAATTAGAAAAATCACTTATAACTTATTGCTGTAACTGTTATTCTGAAAAATATAAAAAAAGGTTTTACAGAAGATAGAAGGTGAAGCCTTGGATGAACTTAAAATCAGACAATAAAAGCCATAAGTCTAAATTATTCATATTGTATACCTAGGTATGTCGCTTCATTTATAATAATAAAGATAAAGAGTAATAAACATATTTATCATTGAGCAATTCAGAAGAAAAAATATATTAGGTTACTCCAAGATGTCAAATTAGACAAAAAAAAATTCTGTTATTGGACTCGACTCGACATTTCTATGAAAAAGCTCGAAATCCCCATGTTTCAGGGGTGATGGAGAGAACCGGTTCTATTTATTTGCAAGCAAAAAATAGGCACCAAAATAGTCCCAGGCGCATGCGTATTTCGTTGAAATTTTAGGCCGATTGGTAACAATGAAAATTCTCAAAGAATTGGAGTCAAAGAAAAAGAACATTTATTTTGAAACGAGAGCGAAGTAGAATGTGCGTGAATATGTTGTACAAAACTGTACATTTTATCCAAAAAGGGTGGGATTTGGCTACAATGCTGTTCATATGAATAATAGACACATGCCTTGGGTGCCGGTATAGATAAAATGTATAGTATGTCATTTACCCCCCAAGGTGGGGTAGAATGAATTTATGCTCTCCATTTTTATTTTCATCAACTAGAAAACCATATTTTTTTATATCGCAAAAGTCTTGATTATATTATAGCTGAAAATATGGGTTATGTTTTTGTTTGAAAGTTTTTTGAAAAATACAATTTTTCATCGAAATTTTTGTAAACCGTTTGTCATTTTGTACACTCTTCTCCTAGAGAATGAGGTTCAAAATTATAGAACGGTAAGTTGATCGTCCAATCGCACCGATGAAGATATCTCGACATTATAGCACAGACAGATTCGCATTCGAGAGCTCCTGGCTAGGAGCCGCTACTGGTAATTTCCTCGAAAAAAAACCTGACATATCGATTCAGACAGCTATAATCCGATTAAACCGACCAGTAAATCTACGAAATTGGAAGATCGTGAACGAGAAGTAGGTTAGACTTCCCCGTTGTTTATAAGAAACATTATAATTTCCTTTTCGCTCTGTCAAAATATTATTCGTGATATCAATTAGAGGACTGTTTTGATAATTTTCTGTTTATTATTGATTGGGTAATATGACCGAAATTTTTCCATTGATTTCTAGAATTTGCGAAAGGCCCCGAAAGTGGGTAATGAAATCAATCTTGACTTATTCGTAACGAAAATGAAGGATGTTGTAATAATTGCAGACTCAATTTGCAACGTTTGTATTGCTTGTTTCTGAAGTAATAATTATCTGCGATAAAAATAAATTTATTCAGAACATTTTTGAAAATTTTAGACCAAACAAAAGTAATAATTATAATGAAGGTTATCAACAAGCAGGTTGGTAACATCGGATGAAAAACTTTTTATGAATCAAATTTCTAGAGTGATATCGATTTTTTAATTTCATATGGAGAAAAAGATATGGGGAAAGGTTAAAAAATGGCCAAAAATGAAAAGATATTTCAACTTATTCATGTAGATTCAGTTTATGTCTATAATTTCAACGTAATATTGTATAACTGACTTAGATTCAGTGTATGTAATGTAATGTAATGTAATGTAATGTAATGTAATGATAAATACATTGTTGTTAAATAAGCGTAAAAAGGGTGTGATTTCTCACACCCACTAGCGATCGGCTATACCACTCCCTACTAGGGGGAACATTCATCCCGGATAGCAAGTATCAGGGAGATGGAGCTCTGAGGTGTTCTTCTTCTCCTGGCTAATGAGTTGTTCGTCTTTCGTTACTTGGTCCTGGATTTCCCGGCTGACGTCCTGGTAGTCGGTCTTGCAGTATTTCACTTCATGCTTGTTCCTGCTGTCCATCGAGACCTACAAACTTCCTTACCGTTCTAGCATGAACCGAGAAGTACTGCTTTTTGCATTCCTTTGTATAGGTTTTCATCCAAATCTAGCTCCTTGAGATTGAACTTGAGACTCTTAGGAATAATTCCTGTGGTTGATATGATAATGGGAATGGTTCTGGTACTGAACATTCCCCACTGCCTTTTGATCTGAAGTTCAAGCTCTCGATAGTTCGATATTTTTTCTGAGTATTTTTGACATAGATTGTTGTTATTCGGGATGGCTAGGTCTAGTTTTGCTCTTTTTTCTTTTATCTTCACTAGAATGATGTCTAGCCTGTTATAAGCAACTGTAAAATTTGTAAGTACCTACTGTGCGATCCCACTGATCCCAGTAATAGCGGTTCTCCAGTATTACTTCAGGCTGATACTTATAATATGGAATAGTTTCGGATTGCAGCATCTTCATTTGGATGGCGAGCTCCTGATGTAGTATTTTACAAACTGCATCATTACGACTCTTCCAGTAAACATTAGGCAGCCTCCTGTAATATGTTGGATTGTTTCTGATGTTTGGCATCTGTAGCGGCATCTATCGTCGGTGAGGCTCCTATCCCTCACGATGCACTACTTGATTTTGAATGGCAAAGAGGAAACCTTCTGTTTCAGGAAACAATCTTCCAGAAGTCAGCCAGTAGTTCAACGCAGGAATGTCGACATGCTCCTGGGTGACCTCGTTCAGGTATTTCCATGTAAGGGGCTTTTCTCTCCATCTTTGAATTTTATCACTATCTGTCTGTGTGGTGTTTTCATAAGGGTGCTCGCTCAGTAGTAGAGTTGTTAAATCATCTTCTTCAATCAGTATCTTATGTAAGTCCGATGTGTTTGACTTGTCTATAAAGTATTCTCAAGTTTTTTATCTGTTCAGTCGCCATTTTCCTTATGTCTACAAAGCCTTGCCCGCCTTGGGTTCTAGGAATCGTTGTTCTTTCGACATTTAGGATAATGCTTGTTGGCCTTTGTGCACAGTGTTCTCATTTTCCGTTGGAGAAGATCAAGATCTATATTACTCCACTTTACGATTCCGAAAGAATACTTATGTGAGAACTGAGCATGCGTAGGTGTTAACAGCTTTTGTGAGATTTCTGCTGTTCATTTTCGTTTTCAGAACGCTCCTCATTCTTCTGGAAAACTCTGGTGTTAGTTCGTTATTAGTTAGTTAGGTATTATTACTATTATTCTTATTATCTCACGAAACAATGTGTGAACTCAGTAAGCTGTCTCAACTGGTTTTTTGACAACGATTGAACTGGTTATTTCTTCTATATTGAAAGCGCAATCATTTTCTCTACTTTTCTTGGACCTGGTGTATTAATCCAATGAGAGCTTTTCTTTTTTCCCAATCATCAACCTTGACCTATCAGTATGGGGTGATATCCCACATGAGGGCACGTGTCTGGCTAAGGAAGTGTTTGCTCCTCTTTCTGCAAGGGCGAGGGTAATACCTCATCAGCTAATCAGCTGAAAGGAAGAAGCAAAATAGAACTGAAAGTCGAAAGTCATATTTCAGCTCAATATCAATCCTACTTATCAAAACTTATTGTCAAAACTTTGCCGAAAATTTTACGGTTCATCTGGTTCCTCAACAAAGCCTTACATAAATTTTTGTATCTCCAGACGGGCTACAATCCTCTCCTTACCGCTAACCATAAAACAGAAAATCAAGGCCAACTTCGCTTGTCGTTCCTCTGTAATATATGGATCATGACTGGGAATAAAACTAGCAGTTCTTATGTCACAATAAAATCTTTTCTAATGGAATCTAACGGTAACATGCAAAACTATTTCGAACGGTGCGGATACCGCGATTCCTTTCACAAACATACATGCTGCTCGAACGAAATGATTAATCTCGAATTAGCATAACAATGAAAAATTGGCCGACGATTAATTTCGATTATTTTGCATTTTCAGGTGAGGACGTGCAAGAATTGTGTGTTGTTGCTTCACGGCATCACGGTCCAGAATCGTTGGACCGAATTCGGAGACAATGCCTGACATTCTTGGCAAATTGGTTTTTGATTTATTGTGGCCAAGATGTTGCGTAAGTATAGAAATGAGTGGTAGGTGTACGGGGGAATATCAAAAACTGAATGGTTCGACGTAAATTTTTTCAGTAATTTGGAATCAGGAATCGGTTCTGAAATGAACCAAAATACAGATTCAGAACTCTGCATGTAAGAACCCTTCTATGCAGACACAGTTCTCGGAATCAGGCCAACGCTATCTCTGTTTACTATAGTTCATTCTTACGTATGGCGTAGATTGATGAATAAACAGTGTGTTACATAATAGTATGTCACAACTTAAGCGGACGAATCTACCCATAATTTCAAGAAAAAAGTCCATATAAAAATGGGTCCGCAAAAGCTTCGTTACGGAGCTGCAGGGTGTTGAAATTTCCGAAAAAAATGGTTTTTTTCTTCATAACTCCTGCAGTTTTTTAGATATTCAGTACAAATTTGGAATGCGAGGTATTTTCAACAGTCTACACCATTGAACGTCCTGAATCTTAACAGGGTGTTTTTTTTTCTGTTTTTTTTTCTTACCTGTCAAACTTTTTTCGGTACGCCACTGGTCAGCGTAAAATCAATTTTTGATATTTTCGTTCAATTTAAAAACTTTTTTAACTCCTGTAATTTTTCCGTATCTCTAACCGTTTTCGAGTGAAAATAATTGAACGATTGTATGCGCTTCTAATCAAAAAAATGACTAGTAGGCTTTGATTTTGCATTTATTTATTCGTTTTGACAGTTTCTACAATCGAATCAGTGTCTGCTCGAGTTGTTCATTAAATTAGGTTTTAAGACTTTTTAAGTTATTGCCTTTAGAAAAAATAGTTAATTTAACGAACGCCGAATTGGCTGAAATCCATTACATGTACGGATTGGCTGACGGAAACACAACAGAAGCTAGGTGATTATATCACGTGTGTTTTCCGAATTGAGTAACACCAGAGAGGCGAACTTTTTCAAATTTTCACAGAAGGTTGATGGAAACTGGTACTTTTACTGCAAATAATAATTTGAAAGGTGCAACTCGAACTGTGAGAACACCAGATATTGAGGAAGTAGTTTTGAATTGTATTTATTTGAATCCTCATGTGAGTACAAGAAAAATTGGAAATCAGTTGAATCTTTCACATGTTCTAGTTTGGAGGATTCTCCATGACTTTTCATTGTACCAGTATCATATTCAACTACTTCCTCGAGATTTACCTTCAAGACTGAATTTCTGGTTCTTAGATAAAATAAGACAAAATGCTTATTTTAATAGTAAAATAATGTTAGTAAACGCTAATTTTTCGAGATCCGCTATCAAAAATTCTCATAATATTCATTATTGGGCTGAGGAAAATCCCCATTTGATAGAATAATCTCATCATCAAGAACAATTCTCACAAAATTTTTAGGTCGGATTATTGGAAATCATTTTATTGGACCATTTTTTTGCCTTACAGGATGAACGGTCCCGCTTATCGGCAAGTTCTTGAGGAGGAATTACCTTTATTGCTAGAGGATGTGCCTTGTTTGGTGAGAAACTCAATGAGGTTCATGCATAATGGGGCGCCAGCTTCAAGGAGGCTAGATTCCCATTTCTCCTATAATTTTCTTGTCCAAGACATTCTTTGTGCAGGCTTGCAGTGGCGAGGCATTCTGTAACTGAGTGAACAGGAATTTCTTCCTCCTCGCCACAGATTCTACACTCGCCAGTTTCTGCTAGGCCAATTCTCATCATATGGTTCCCAAGGCGACAGTATTCTATAAAAAACGAGTGAGGAGGCGTAACTTATTCTTTCTGAGATCCAAGTACCTTTTAGACCTTGCAATTTCAAAGTTCCGAAGGAAGATTCTTCCAGAGTGCTTCTGTATCGGTATCTTCTTCCCCAGAAACTCTTTCTTACAGGTGCATTTGTCTATACCACAGAAAAGTTTTAGCCAGTAAGTATCGTGTGTGTCCGGCACTGGCAGATCAGATTTGAGTAGATGACATAGAAGTTCATTGTTTTGATAGAACCATGACTATAAGCATGGATAATTATTGAACAACCTTGATAGTTTTTTCTATTCATCACCCAATTGCAAGTTTTTCTGCCTGAAAAATACTGAATACCAACCTTATCATACACACTTTGTGTTAAGAATAAAAATACTTCCGTTTTTATTTAAACTTATCTTTATTCCTTTCTACTACAATGTACAATACTCAACATGTTACTTTCTTAACCTACACAACGTCAATCCATGTATCGCACTTTTCAAGGTTGACGTATGACGTTAATTCATATTTGCCAACTGTAGTATATATAAAAACAAAATCACCAACATATATATAGTTCATTTCAAAATGATTGGCATCTCGGGCGGCTGTGAGAAGCCGAAAATATGTTGGTATCGGTCCGTTCGGTGAATTTCGATTTGCCGATTTTAGGTTGGTGTTGAAAATATCACTGACTTTAACTTTTTCCAGTTTGAGTTAACCAACCTATTGAAGATATTTCGATTTTATTTGTTAATATCAGTTTATATTCTTGATTTAATCGACAAGTGGATTTAAATATCTCTAAAATCTACTTTGATTTGATTACTGAATTGAAAACGGCCGGAACAAAGATTAAGTCGTCCCTTATCTTTGGGCCGGAATACAACCAGATTCCTCTCATCTTACTGCAAGGGAACGCCAGGCACTGTATCGGTGTTAGCAGATATTTCTGCTAGTATTAATGGCATTGTGCTCGTTTTTCAGGTAAACGATCATGTACAATGTGTTTTCTGATTAAGTAAGTTTTAAAATTTCAGATTTCTCCTAGAACTGTCCGGAGAAAAAAGTAGAAGGCAAGTTGCTAGAGCCAGAGTTAGCACTGGAAGGAAACCTATTCCACATGATTATACCTTCAAAGAGACATTAAACGACTTTATTTTTTCTAAAATCAAAAACAATGAGTGTATTTGATGGATTTTTACCTGGATGTGATCTAATTCTTGACAGTGTTATCAATGATACGGATTAGCATAAAACAATGAATGGGGAACTATTTCATTAATGGATTACTGAACAATTAATACCTTCTCTGCAGTGATTTGATACAAAGTGTGTCATTATCATGGGTAATGCACCATATCATTCAATCAGAGTTGATTATATACCTACGACTGCTTCTCATAAAAAAGTAATTCGGCAAGGGCTACAAGAACATAAGTTTCCTATAAATGATAAACTTAAAAATACTTGAATCCTTTGTTGAATTTTATAGAAAGTTGAATTGTACAATTTTGATGTTTACTCTAACAGTTATTCTACATGTTATGTTCGCTTCGGAGCACTGCATTCAGAAGATAATTCTAATATGTAAATAAATAGTAAAATGTATAAGTCTATAAATATTCCACTGTACTTTTAATAATTATTTTCAATGAATCTATGATTGCATATAATATTTCTGTCTCCAATTAACAATAAAATTTTTGAATAATGTTCTGAATGAATTTTCTCAATTTTGTACCGAAGCTTATTTTAGTTTTTCACTGTAAATTGTCAGTTTTAAGCAATGTTAAGTGTGTTCCTTACCCATACGATAAGGATTGAAACAAAATTTTAACTTTTGCTTCCTCTGAATTCCAACACTCAAAGGAACTTAATCAACTTTTATCTAAAATAACACCGACAAGACCTACAAAAGCTAAATTGACAATAGTTTCCAATAAAAGCCAAAATATTCACCATTTCTCTATTCTAGACTTACGGAAAACTGTGTGTCATCTTTTGGGGATCTGAAGAATAGTACTTAATTAATATAATGGATATGTTAAATCAACAAACAAATACTCAATTATTCATATCAAACGTAACCAAGGCATATGAATGAATGAAATCATTATTTAATCTGTGCAATAGTATATTCTAAAACAAGTATGATTTTCATACAAAAATGATAACATCTTGTGGTCCACATGTTTCACTTGAATTTTAACACCTTTGCCACACACACTCGGTTCATATTTTGGCTATTCAATGAAATATTCCTCTTACTAAAACAGACAGAATCGGTGGTAAGTTTATTAAAGTTATACAATGTGGTACAATTAATGTACATACTGAATAAATTCTTTAATTTGTGTTTTTGTCTTATTATGTATGAAAAATTGGTAAACACCTTTCAAAGTATCAACAAGTTCTTTTTGTTTCTTTTCACCAGTTTGGCTATCTCAGTTGAATTTGAGTTGAACACACTCATTTTAAGTTATAATTACAAATAAATTTGTCAGAGAAAATAAAATATATCTTGATTATCTTCAATATAGTCTCAATCTTCTTCGGTCAATTATATGAATGACATCTCATTAGAGTACTTTGATAGTTTATAGTTTTGTTTATTGAGGCAGCGACATAGTAATAAAACCTGAATCCCATTGATTAAACTGGACTGAAATATAAATGACTGTGTTTATTTTTCATGATATTCACAAGCTTAGGGGCTATACCTATTCTTTCTTCGCTCTTTAGCTGCAAATGATGGTAAATACGAAAATTTGTCAATACAGTGTCAGAAATTATAATATACTGCTGGTAGGTTTAGAGATTTACACAATCCTAATGGTATTTAAGAATCAGGAACATTCTCAAGCTCAGAAATTTGCTTTGGAAAATAAAAATATTGTAGTAAATATATTTCTAGGTTATGTTTATTTATTTCCCTTCTCTGACTGATGAACCCACAGAAATTTTTAGTGACTTTTTAGTAACTAGAAATAAAGCCCCGACTGGACTTTCATGGCTTGCTCTGATGACAATCATTTTGAAACGAACTATAAGTATTTTTCAACACTTTGTTCTTGGCCTGTAAACTGCAACGCCGGCGCCGGTACCTTTCGTGGATTTGGAACCATCTGAATACCATGATGGTATTTACTTTGAAGTTTTGGGTAGTGTATTCTTTTTCCATTTCTACAAGCATCAAGTTAAAGTTCTTCTCGATGCATACTTTTTATCATAACGTCACTAGGTGTATTCGCTGTTGAACTGTACTTGGTAAGAAAAGACCTACCTGTATGAACTATTACAATCAATAATTTTTACTCATGAACAATAATATGTGAAATTCACCACTAATACTTTTATATTTTTCTGTACTGAAAAGAGGCGCTGCAGCTCCGCAACTCTTATACACTAGCCGCCACTGTTCACTTATACTTCTTCTATGTTCAGAATCTACATCTGCGCCACAGTGTAATATGTTAATCCGCTCGAAATGTTCCAATTCTCGGCGGATAGAGCATTGCGCAAGTCGTTTTTCTGCCTGGCGAGTACAAAATGTAATAATCTTGAACTTTATCGCGTTTAATTGAACGAACCACGAAGGTTACGGTTACAGAAATTGCATTATGTTATGCTTCGAAACGGGAAAGGTCGAAATACTTCGCTAAATGCCACAACGCTTGCTGTTTGGTCTCGGTTACCAGCCGATGGAATTGCCGTATCGAATATCGACGAAATTGATTGAATTCAAATTCTTCGATGAAGCAATATCCTGAATAGTTGAGGTATGAGACGAGGAAGTGGAGATCTTGAATATACGTTTTGCTTGGATTCATTTGTGTTCAAGCGAGTTGCCGATTATGGGCTAATACACAATCATACGAAGTCTAGCTATTAAGTATCTAGACTAGTCACAAAAAATTTAAGGAAATCCCTGAACAGGTGCTTTTGAGCGCTCGTTCTTTGGTAGAGCAATAAGACTATCAACTTAAAATTTTATATGGGATTTGAGATTGATACTGAATATACTATTTGCAAAATTACAATCGGAATAATATTCTGAAAATCATTCAAAATGAATTCACAAAATAAATTTCACTTGAATCGGTTATTCTGTTATAGAAATATAGAGATTCTTCTTTTCAATATTCCAATTGAATTTTCTATGGTTCTGTTGACACTATGGCCACAAAATTTTGCATGAACATTCAGTGTATCAATCTTCATTCATGAAATAAATTTCATCCGAATCGGATATTTTTTATGGAAATATGAAGTTTCTTCTTTTCAATATTCCAATTGAATTTTCTATGGTTCTGTTCACACTATGGCCACAAAATTTTGCATGAAGCTTATTATGAGCATCTTGCATATGGCTGCAACGTTTCATTTCGGTGGATTCTGTTTTGTGTGTGATATTGAGGAAGAAAAATTTTGAATGGCCAATTTTATGGAACAAACTGTACAATTTGACTGGTAGATGAATTTAAACAAGCCATTTGCGAACCGAACAAATCCTGAAAATTTCAAGTCCCTAGGACAATCCCTTCCGAAAGTTAATGTGCTAACGGCCGCACTTACGGCTCCACGGACAGAATTGAATTTGAACACATCAGGAAGTAGAACCCTATAGTTTGAGACCATTTTCGGCTCAAAATTCAAAAATTACAGACATTTGGGCAAAAGGATATAGCACTCGTTCAAAGAGGATGAGCGCTCAAAAAGGTTTTAATTAAAAATTATTCGCTATTCTGTTAGTGTTTAGTCATTCGATGCATCGTGTTTTCGTTTTCGTTTCGGTTTGACGTTCATAAACTGAATTATTGTCTGAGTTGGTGGCAGTTTATTGTTGCTTAAGAGTATTCCGGTAATTATAGCTATGACAAAATAATGAAAATGTATTATATTCAGAAATTGTAAAAATGAAAATCTTACATGTTTTTCACTTCACCCCAGTGTGCTTGGTTGAATACAGTGCAGTACTTTTCACGCGTAGGGGCATTTCCATGTTCACTTCTCACCCTGAGGGTACCTCTCAAAGCACATTTCATCTTCGGAAACAAAAAAAATCGCACAGTGCCAAATCTGGACAGTATGGCGCGTGTTCGAGCACTGAAGAGCGCTTACCGGCCGAATACTGCTTCATAAATAGTGCATTATGGGCAGGTGCATTGTCCTGGTGCAAAATCTACGAGTTGTTCTTCCACAACTCAGACCATTTTTTTCGAACTCGTTCTCGCAGTTTTGCCAAAACTAAAAAATAGTAAGTCTGGTTGACGTCTCACCCTCTGGAACACATTCAGCAATCGTGAGACGGTTAATAAAAAAAAACGATCAACATAGCCTAGAATTTTGATTTGGACATCCTTGCTTTTTCATTCTGGGTGATTTGGGCGTCTTTCAATGCATCGATTGCCGTTTTGTTTCAACATCTGATTGAGAAATCCACGTTTAGTCGCAAGTATAATGATATTTTTCATTAGTTCATCTCCTAACCTTCCAAGGAAATTTATGCAGACCTGTTGATTCAAGGAGTTAGGTTTTTTGGCACCAACTACAACAAAAAAATCATCTTACTGAAATTTTATAATATTTAGATAACGGTGACCAGCAGATATCGACCAGATTTTGGTGTCATTGTATTCATTTAGGACTCCTGAACAACATTAGTGAAACCAACAGGTGGCGGTCTGTCTTAGTTTAGAAGATATGGGGCCCCAAAGTTACAAAATGTTCATCGTCACATTTTCCACCATAAAAACACAGAAACACTACTCCAATTTGGTCTATTAATCACCCTTAAACATTCAAATAACGATTCGAATAGTTCAATTTGAGGTAAATTCAATAATTAACGCAAAAACATCGAAATTCTAGACGTACCACTTAACCACACTTTCTGGAGAAAACGCGCCCTTCTGCAAGGTAAGTTTGGCACCGCCGCATATTCTTTCTTTCGGAAGTGACATGAGAAACGATGGCGGGAACTGGTAGGCATATGATTTTGAAAAAGCTGTTTTAGAATCAGCTGATCGGAAACTCTTTCATTTTTAATCTGAATCAATTAACCGAGAATAGGGTCATACAATACAATGTAATATTCTGTACGTACATTACCATCATTCATAAATTAATATCTGATTGGACTCAATTTTAACTATTATAAGGATATGATATAATATATCAGATCAATAAAATACTATTTTGTTGTTGTATTTTGTTGATCTGAGTATAATATCAATAACTATTATGTGTCTGAATGTATATTTTTAGGAGTTTCTGATGGTATAGACATATTCGTATAAAATGACGATATTGCCGATAGAAAATCGAAAAATAATATCGTTCAAGTGTCAGATTTTTTTCAGTGGAAAATAAGTGTTTTTGAGCTATTGCAACTTTTATAAATACTTGGCACTGTTCCTATCTCAGCTAACCTGATCTAACCTTAAGTAACCTATTTCTAGCAACAGTGCCAATAACTTATTAGTAGGTTAGGTTAGGTTAGCTAAGTTAGGAACAGTGCCAAGTATTTATAAAAGTTGCAATCACTCAATAACACTTATTTTTCAATAAAAAAAATCTGACACTTGAACGATTTATAGATATTATTTTTCGATTTTCTCAGGAAATATTTATTTGCCTGTGCTCAAATTAAAACTGTGGCATCACAACATCATAACGAAACAATATGCCAAATATTTTGAAAATCGGTAACTTTGTAAACTAGATATTTGCCCGCTTTTCCATGAACTTTAGTAACCTAAATTAAAATTAAAAATCCTTTATAAAGTATGCAGATAGCGACATACCCAGATCGCAATTGCCATGTACGATACTTCAAATGAAGATCAACCAAATATGTATAAGTAATCATAAAATAATATATCGATATCCTGGTTTATTTCCTAATATAAACAGTTTCCAATCAGCTGTTTCAATTATCGCGCTAAGGAACGTAATTTTATATGATATTTGGCGAATCGTGCGCACAGATAAACAAACCCCTAATCTTTGACAGTGCGGTAGTGCCAAACTTACCTTGCAGAATGGGGCGCTTTCCCTGTTTTTGCGTTAATTATTGAATTTACCTGAAATTAAACTATTCGAATCGTTATGTGAATGTTCGAGGGTGATTTTTAGACCAAATCGGAGCAGTTTTTTTGTGTTTTTATAGTGGAAATAGTGACGTGAAGATGGAACATTTTTGGAACTTTGGGGGCCCATAACTTCTAAACTAAGACAGAATGCCACCTGTTGGTTTCCCTAATG
Organism: Propylea japonica; assembly: GCA_013421045.1. Taxonomy (NCBI): domain Eukaryota; kingdom Metazoa; phylum Arthropoda; class Insecta; order Coleoptera; family Coccinellidae; genus Propylea; species Propylea japonica. The sequence goes on along the minus strand of CM024239.1, from coordinate 14,306,796 downwards.
TTGTTCAGGAAGACTCAATGAATACAATGACACCAAAATCTGGTCGATATCTGCTGGTCACCGTTATCTAAATATTTACCGAATTGGTTATTAAAATGGGCCATTGATGTACAATTTCGTACAAATTAATATCACCTTTTATTTTGAGGTCGGTGGAAAAATATAATACATATATCTAAATAAACAAATGAATGAATGAAACTGTCATTCGATTCTGGAATATTCAAAAATTTTCTGTCAAATATATTTTCTGTAGCACTCCTCAAAAAAATGCATCTTCTAATAGTCCAGTCAATTTGTGCTCAGAAGAACCCCTAGCAGGAAAGTTCTGGGGTAGTTTGGATTTTTTCGATTTTTTATGTTTTTTGGGGTGCTAAATCCGAATCTGAGGTTTGCTAACAAAATTTCGTGAGGGAACATTGAAAAAAATACGAAAAAAATTCACTTGAATCAGATATCTTGTTATGCAAATATAAAGATTCTTCTTTTCAATATTCCAATTGAATTTTCTATGGTTCTGCTCACACTATGGTCACACAATTTTGCATGAAGCTTATTATGACCATCTTGCATATTGCCTCAACATTTCATTTCGACTGGTTTCATTTTGTCTGAGATATTGAGAAACAAACATTTTGAATGGCCGTATTTTGTTTCATAAAACAAGGCCATTCTAAATTTTTGTTCCTCAATATCTCAGACAAAACAAGACCAATCGAAATGAAATGTTGCGGCCAAATGCAAGATGCTCATAATAAGCCTTATGCAAAATTGTGTGACCATAGTTTGAACAGAACCATAGAAAATTCAATTGAAATATTGAAAAGAAGAATCTTTATATTTCCATAACAAAATGTTCGATTCGATTAAATTTTTTTTTGTGAATCGCGACTGATATACTGAATGTTCATGCACAATTTCAAGAGGATCGCATCATCGGAACCATAGAATAAATAGTCATAGAAAATACCTCATTTTCAACTATTATTTGAACCAGAACGGTTTGTCGCAAAACAAGCTGTGGTAGTACAATTTGTAGGAAATTTTATGTACTCCCATTTTGTATGGAAAGGTATTTTAGGAAAAGTTGATAGTGTCAGAGTTATATGCAAAAAACTGACCAAGAATGAGATTTTCATTCTATTTTTGTATTTTTTTCTATGTTCCGTCCAGAAATTTTGTTAGCAAACCTCAAATTCGGATTCAGCACCCCAAAAAACATAAAAAATGAAAGAAATCTAAACTAACCCAAAACTTTCCTGCTAAAAGCACAATTCGACTGAATTATAAGGGATTAATATGAATATACCGAAGTCCGTTTCAACTCAGTCCAATACAGATGCAAATAACACAGGCTTCTATTTATCGCCACTCATATTGTCAAATTACAATGTGGAATGGCGCTAAGTTATAGTTTTCGGATGTTAATTTAATGAATAATTTCGATAACATTCGAGTGTTGGTGTTCATAAATCTATCTGGTCGTGGGGTGCCATTTTATTATACTACTACTTTATGAGGACCCATATTAACGCAATAGATACATTTGATCGTCAAGCTATGGGAATTTGGTGATCGTTAATTAGCTTAATGAATATTAATGAAGAACAGGGTGATAGAAATAGATATCAAAAGGATTTAATCGAATTAAGCAAAGATTTATAGGACTTATACTGAAGGATTTTAGGATTGTTTCGAAACTGGATTTGTATCTATTCAACTCGACTACCTGTTGGAAATTGTCATTGTTGATTGTATTCCAAGTTTCAAGTTGAACAGGTCGAAACAAATCTGGACGCTCAAAAGAAATAACAGGCGTTTTTTCAACAGAAAAATGAATTGAGATTTTGCGATTTCGGACCTGGATTTTACGCCCTACTTAAGGCTCATATATGCACGACCATATACCGGGTGACCCACCACAGACGGTCATTTTGAGGGTGTAAATGATGATATTTTGAAATTCTTTTTTTTTGTGCGTGAAGGGTAACCGAAAGCAATCTAAAACTATTTCCATATATACGGGGTGTTCTAATACAAATTTACAGACCAAATTTACACTTTATATGACCTAAAAAAAGGAAAGGCTGGCTCAAATAATGATGAGTTTTTTTAGATCACTCTGTACATTTAACGCACCATTCACGAGAAAATCGCGAAATATTTGAAATATGAAGTCATTTTGAATGATAATTCATGAAGGAACCAGTTACGCAAACGATACAGACAATGTTTTTTGAGTAGACATATTAGCTAGTCCCATGAAGTGAAAAAAAATTCAACTCTGGAATCTACAGAGTGATCATAATTAATTCTCAAACATCTGCTACGAATAATGGCCAAAAACTCTCTTATTTAAAATGGCACGCCTGGTGTTTCTTCGTCTCATTGAATGCAAAAACTAATTTCTAGGTTTTCCTATACCTAAACCTGATAGTTTCCCAGCAATTTTGATTTTCATTCAAACCTAGTAAACCAACAATTTTATGTAATGATAATCATAGAAAAAATTTCTATGATGAGTGATTTGACAGTTGCAGAATGAACCTCAGAGAATTAATTAATCAAATACCTGTTCAATGTGTAGTGAATTGAAAATCAAGAATTGCTGAGAAACTATTGATTTAGGTATATGACTTATAGGAGAACCTTACGAATTTCGAATTTAATTTTTGCGTTCAACGAGATGGAGAAATAACGGGCGTGCCATTTAAAACAAGAAAATTTTTCACCATTATTCATAGTAGATGTTTGATAATTAATTATGATCACTCGGTACATTCCAGAGTTCAATTTTTTCTTTTCCTGGGAGAAGCTAATATGTCTTCTCAAAAAAACATTGTCGGTAGGTATCTCTCGCGTAACTGGTTCCTTCATAAATAACTATTCAAAATGACTACATAGATATTCTGAATTTTTCGCGATTTTCTCCTAAATGGTGCATTAAATGCACATAGTGATCTCAAGAAACTCATTATTTGAGCTTGCTTCACATTTAAAAAAAGTGTAACTTTGGTATGTTATTTCGTATTGGAACAACCTGTATATATGTAAGTCATTTTAAATTGTGCTTTTGGTTATCCTACACCCACCACAAAAAAATAATTTCAAAATATCTTCATTTACGCCCTCAAAATGACCATTACGTCAGTGATGGTCCACCCGGTATATAAAAGATAGACTCAGTTACATCTGCATCATCAAAATTGACCAGTTTTTGGATAAGCAGGGTTGCTCAGAAGAACTCAATTATTCATTATTTCGAAACGGTGAATCGAAAAAAAACTGAAACAAGTGAATTGATTTTGAATTAAACGTATTTCTGGCAATAAAATGTAATATTTTTGTTCAATACCTTAACTGAAACCCTTTCTGACTCTTTTCTATATAATAAAAGATCATTTTCAATGACACCGCATATTTCATACCAGAGTTTTCTAAAACATCATAATTCGTAAGGAATTTCAACTCGAATTTAAAAGGTTAACATCCTTCCATTTCTCCACAATATCTTTCAAGCCAGACAAACTATCCTATCCACGATTCAGAAGAAAGGCTGGCAACCCTTCGAAAGGACGAACCACACGCAAACCCGCAATCTGGATTGGTCTGTGCATAAATGAGCGCCACTTTCATTAAATTAGAATTCATTTATTCCGGTACGATAGTCCCTACTGGAGATACATTAGTTAATTAGTAGTTATTGATGATAGACATACGGGTTTCATAGTCCGAAATGAAGAGTTATGTTTATCCAAACTGTTATAAGATAGTGGTGATTATTTAGAATATAGAAATGAAATGAAACACAGCTATTCTTTCTGCTTTAGAAATTTCTGGGGACTTCAAATGAAGGTCCTTTCAATAATTCAGAGTATAGTCTAGCTAGGATACTACTCGATCGCGAACCTGGGTTACAAATTGACTTGTCCCTTGTATCCTTAGACTAATCTTCAGTCTCTTAGTCATTATATTTTGAATACATTTAGTCTTTCAATTTGTCATTTTCCTATTTTCAAGTTCGAATATTGTCTTTCCATATGGAGGATAGAGTCTCCCACCCAGCTTTTTAAAGTACGCCATTCGTCCTTAAGACGAAATGTAGGTTAAAAGTGCAGCTTTGTATAAAATCAACAAGAAAAAGCTATATTTTAACCCAATAAGAAATATGGGTATTCTGGTGAGAAGCGGGTCAACTCTCCCGGATTCCCCCTATAATCCGTTACATAGAGATCTCTGATAACTCGGAAGCTCGAAGAAGAGGCTGGGTACATTCGGCAACGTTGACTTCATTTTACGTTATGACAGTAAATACTGCCAACTTCAGATAAATAAACAAACGCCTACTTCGTCTATATAACGAATTTCGCAAAAGATATTGCACCTTGAATTCAAATTCAATGTTAAAAACACACTACAACGAAGTAAATTCTCTCAATAATGAAATATTCAAAGAAGATCACTCTTTGAATGGGTATTGGTAAGAAGGTATAAGAGTGGGTTTTTTCCGAAAGTTTTCCGAACGTACGTAATAAATCCCGGCCTTAAACATAATTATGGCGAGCTGAGAGATTCTTCTGAAACTGTTTTAAATACACCCCTGACTGTTTGGTTTCATTCTAACCATTACGCTAGTGTGAAAGTTGTGCGAAAATGTGCTGAAGTTTGAATGATAAAAATTAAATTTATCAGTGAAGTCGACCGCGACATCAAAAATTTCTTTGTAAAGAATTTTTTTGCGGATTTAACGCTTTTATTATATGGACGTTCTACTGAATTAGAATCAGCCTGGTTAAGAATGACGAATGTAGGCTGTATCCTCGGGATATCAAAATGGCAATTGCCTCATTGTGGCCTTTAGGGTGAATAATTGGTTCGAATCGTAAAATTTATCTGTGACTGAGATTGAAGGTGAAGCATAATAGACTCAATATAAAAACTCTGTTGGATAACAGATAATAATAAGATAATGAAATAGGTAACCACCATCTACAATGTCTTTCACTCCACTGACTTCTTTACTCCCCTAAACAAAATTAAGTCAGCAGGCTTTTTCCTCGTCGTTAACCATATAATTCGACCCACGTGACCAGGTCACGCCACACTTCATCATCTAATCCTGAAAGCCAGGAGCCATCCGCCTTATCTGCCCACCGATGTCCATCTCGGAAACAGATGAAAGTGCGTACGTGCGTGCGAGACCCATGATTTATTACAGTTTGCGTGCTACGTACCTACCGACATCTATCAGCTGTCAGAAAACGGTGGTATATCGCTGGACTTCCTTGATTAATGCCCGAGAAATCTGATTTGTGGATGTCATAACTAGACCAAGGATAGAGCATTCGTCTTCTTACACAATGGTCCGAAATTGAGCGGTCATTAAAATCGTACGCTTTCTTTTGATTTGATTTCTTTCGTGATGAGGTGGAAAGGAAATACGAATTATGTTATTGTATACAGAGATTGGTACAAACTATCGTGGTATTTCTCGAGTACAAAAATTTCACGCAATATCGCTTGTATCAAAAATCAGCTCTTGAGATGAAAAACTTTTCAATTGAAGTCAGCTTGAACTATGTATTCTATTCTATACAACTGAAAGACGCGACGCGTTATCCTAATAAATCAAATTATTTCCAAATTCGTTGCGCAGAGGAACAATGATTGGTTCAATGATGTTTCCTACGTATATGCCACCATTGTTCGTACAACGATTATACACCTATTAATCCGCCTTGAAAGGCCAAGTTCTCTTGCGAAATTGAAACTCTCTTGTCTGCCTGGAATTCTCCAATTCCTTTCTTATCCTTAAATTTGAGGAATGCAGTTGTCCCTTCATTGTATTGGTTGAAACTACCCGTCCAGAGGTCCTCAAAAAATTACTTCGAAAGACTGTTACAGATACCGCTTGATTCATTCCAGTAAAATTTGCGATATAATAGTCTTCCCTTGCAGGTGTTACTCTGGCTCTGTCTGGGTCTCCAGGCAACGCTACCGGTTCCAGGAAAAGAGCCACTGTTCGCTTTACTGAAATCCGTGGAATATTCAAACGTTGCGCAATCTAATCGATAAAGCTACTATTCTTGTCCAGTCAAACTCTGAAAGTAAATGTCCCGGCATCATGTGAATATTCCACACACAAAATTGTCATGTTACATTTAACAATTTGAGTTAACCTTCCGGGGCTGGCGCGCGGACTCAGACTCCGCAGCGATATTAAATTCACGGTATTTTGGAATCCACTCATTTGTTCAGTTTAGGCCCTTTCCATACCTTCTTAAGGAATCATTATCTGAGTTGGTTTGAAATATCAGTTGCATTGTGACAATTTTTCGGTTATGAGTGTTTGCGGAGGTGGAGTTCGCGTGCAACACTGTGAGATTATACGCCATAGTTATAATTCCCGGAATAGCCTTAAGCAACAATGAATTGCCACTAAATCTGTAAAATAATTCAGTTTATGAACGTCAATTCGAAACGGAAATGTAAACACATTGCATCTAGAAACCAAACACTAACATACGATGTTGCCAAACTGACAGAATTGTCTGTAACAGACGTAAGCCGTTAGTATCAGAGTAGGGGAGCGCAACGCAACGCCGGAATATTGTTCGCGTGCATAAACAGATTCTACTTGGCAAAATGCACGAAGGCATCTCTAGGTTTACTTTTACTCTGAGGTTAAGAGTCATTCTAAACAAACCAGTAACTTTTGAATCAGTCAAAGCCATTATTCAAACTAACATTGACGCCATACGGCCAGATTGATAGGAAAAGTACCTAAAAATTAGACTTATGGAATGGACAATGTAACTGTTAGCTCCTTATTTAAAGTTATAAAATTATCGGAAAGGCACCCATTAGTTTCCATAACAACACAAAACATGTCTTATTCCTTAAGGAAGAATAAAAGGAACTGATTGAAAGTTTATGACTTTTTTGTCTATTTTGCTCTTGACGTTAGGTTATAATGTCATCACAGATCCAACTAAGAGTGTTTCACTGATTTTTCTCGTATTGACAAAGACTCGAACGATATATCTCAATAAATTCATAACAAATAAATAAAGCGTTATCTCGAAAATTCGATAAACAAACAAAAACAATGGATTCCGCTCTGGTACTTCCAAAGGACCAACTTTTCGAATTAACACCTGTAGCGTGAGAACTTGAGTCCTTTTGTTTGAACTCCGAGTTGAGGTCCTACAGGTTTCGTATCAATTTTAACACGTCAGTGTGACTTTATTCTTTCCATAAACGGCATGTCATTTTATTTCGTTGTTCTTGCATCATGCAGAGACGGATCTATTCCCATGTACCAATCGTTAATTGAACTAGATTGTCCGACATTCGTCGCTCGATTGTTTGCCAATTCGGGAGTTAATGCCATTGCAAGCACCTAAGAATGCTCACATTAATCACATTACAATAAAATGCGTTGATTCAACGAAATGTAGCTAGTACAATAGTACCTGTAACAGCATGACTTTGAGTGGAAAGTCCTATGTTCTATCAAGATACGCAGAAATTGTTGACATTTTCATGAAAATTATGAAAAGCATAGTTACCTAGGTATATCAGCATCGTATCGTTATACAGGGTGTTAGTAAACAAGTGCAACAAACTTAAGGCGAAATTTGAAATCGAAAAAAATTCTCAGTCTCAATTAGTGAAGGTTTTGAGGGGTTGGCTAATTTATACACTAATGGAAAATTTGTACTGTTTTTGAGACGCTCATTCAACCCGTCTTAGTCTTAGGCTCAAAAGTCGACCATGCTCTAGAAAAATCAACATGGTTAATTTTTTGAATAATTATTTTTATACTTCTTTACTAACAGTAACAGTCCAAATTCGACTTTGATGTTTTTCAACATAAAAGTTAATAAATCAACCTAAAATGATAGTATCTGTGACCGAGAGCTACAACATACATTACATACATTAATTGAATTTCCTTTCAAATCGTTTCAATGTCCATAGTTATTCTACTTGAATGTCTCTCCTCATCGATAGATTCAAATGTTACCAGAACAACAAGATAACACTTGCAAATGATGATGAATAAAATAAATGTCCTCTCAGTAGGGGAAAACCCGGATAGCTGCCCCACTTTTTGAAATTGCCTCATATTTTTGAAAATATTGATTTTATTTGAGCAATTTCTATGAATATAGGTAGCCGCATTATTTGATTTGAAATACTGAGTGTCAGTTGCAGGAACGTCCATTAAAATTTAAAGGTCCATTAAACTCTTAATCCTCCATTATTACAAGGAACGAATGGAGGATTAAGGGTTTGATGGACCTTTAAATTTTAATGGACGTTCCTGCAACTGAGCATGAGACTTCTCTCTGACATAGCAATCCCAAATTCCCCAAAAATGTGATTTTTGTGAAACCCTTTTTTTGGAAATAGATGCCTACGAGTATGAATAGTTGCCTCGCCATGAAAATATTGGGACGAATAGATGTCCTTCATACTATGTGAACCAAAAACCCAACTAAATACATTGAGATTTTTCATGCCTAAAACAGAAACTTTATCTACGCAACATGGAATAATTGTGCATTTTAGATTGAATTTCAAGAGCATATATTGAACGACAAGTTGAATTCTTCTCTTTAATTTAAAGCATTATTCCGTACATTCATGATAAATTAATAAAATATCAAGTCTCAACAAAAATAATCAAGATGCCCTAAGGGGCACCTATGCCTCGAAAAATCAGGGCAACTTTCCTTTTCGATAGGAATAGATGCCCATGAATTTTTTGAATAAATTGATAAGAAAACAGCAACCATTTAAACTCAGATGTAAACTCAATGACACACGGTTTTGACGTAATAAAAAAATAACCGAATTCATTACCACTTCAAAAGTTATACAGCGGCAAATACTTACCTCTAGAACTTTCGCGTGTTTGTGAAGTTCTCTGCGGAGATGATCGCACACAATAGCGAAAAATGACCTCACTTTACAATAACCCTTACAAAACTAGGGTCCAGGGTGACTGTAGCATCTACTTATAAAATCAATGTTTTGTTACGTGTTTCCGAAATAAGCTATTTTGAAAATGGGGCATCTATCCCACTGGGGATCTATCCGGGTTTTACCCTATACATTTGGATACAAATACAAATCCTTTCAGTGAAGTGAGTCAAATCTGAAGTTCGTTTGTTAACATTCGAAATCGCTGGCTAAATGCGGCCCTGTTCGTTTCTTCGCGAAAGATTCTCTAGTGTAAACGTCATCTTCGAAAAAACCAAATTAATGGTGTCCCTAGGCCTTCCAGAGATTTCAGTAAAGATAATCTCATGAGTTCGAATATGTACCCGGTTTCATACAATCATTAATTTATATGATGTTCTACCGTTATTGTTTCTGTGTGCATGAGGCCAAAAGGCTTATTAAGAAAACTTGAATCAGCTCGACTGTGCTGTTATCTTCGCCGAAACCAACGCACCTGTTCTCGTTTTCGTTAGAAAGAACGCCTACGTTGCACAGAAATACTATTGGAAAAAAGCAGGATCAAATGGTGATAAATTTTTATTTTGGTCGTGAAAATCGAGCTCGTTAACTTACTTCTGATGATATTTTATCATGCAAGCCAGGACTTCTGTCATCGAACTCGTAAATTTTCAGGTCTTTCATATTTTATGTTACTGATAAAATCCTTAGTTAAGTTATATAACTAGTTGAATGTGAGTGAGTCCAGTTCCTTGATGATTTAGGCAAAAAATTCATTTTCATTTTAATTTCTTTACCATTTACTGCAGAGTAATTAATTGATATCTCATAGAAGGTTCTATAAAATGAAAAAATAAAATACGCAGTTTTCACTGAGAATCATTTCGAACGACTTGATTGCAATCATTGAATTGAATAATATGAGGCGAAGTTCTCGAGTTATGATAGTTTGAAAATTATATTTGGAAAAAAATTAAATCTAGTAGTGTAAATTCTATGTTGATTCATATTGTAGTTATAGAGATTTGAAATTTCATTCTTTGAATATTTTATATTTATATTATATTTTATTCATTAGCTGATTAATGACGATGAAAATAGAAAATTCACAAAAATTCGAAATTTGTTACTTTATACATGGCTATAAACATAATGACTCCCAAAAATCATTACCAAAATACAGCGCAAGCTACAATTGATTGATCAATTTCAATGAGTCAGATGACGAGAGTACAAAAAATAAGAGTAATTTCCGCAAATCACTATAAAATGACCAAATTTCTGACAGAATTTGTTAAAGTAATTTTTGGTCAGAAATGGTGATCCTGAACCCTGAACTACCTTTTAACTCTATGAGATAGAGAAAAATGAATGACACATGACGGTCATTTTTTTTAGAAAAACTGATTTAGCCGCCCACCGTATTACTCTATCGTCATTTTTTTTTCGAATTATAAGCCAAAATTTACATTTGGGCTATTTCAATTTTGGATTTTGGATCCTGTTGAACAAGTCTCGAAACAAAAACATTATACAGACACTTTTTTTATAGAAACCCAGTGGCCTAACTAATTTTGCTGAGAGATTTCCTACCGAAACGTACAGCATTTTTCTCTATCTCATAGGGTTAAAAAGTTGTAGTTCAGGAACACCAATTCTGGCCTCCCTGAATATTAATGTTTATATGCATCTCGTACTTTCCTTTTGATTTCTTCGGCAATAATTCTAATAAAGTCGTATTCACTGTCAAAATCTGCTTTCAACCTTTATACATTTTCATATTAATCCAAGCAGTTTCACTAACAGTCATCATTTGCTTGTGAATAAAATTATTCGCAGTTCTTTCAGAATAAATTAATATCAGTCGAATTTTGGCCAATTTGCAGAAAAACAGTATGTTTACCTTCTAGGAAAAGCCACATTCCTTAACTCTCAGCTTGTGCATCGACATAGCAATCATTATAGTTGCCCAGAAATATTCGGCTTTACCTACCCGATAAAAACTTACTATTTATATAAAATCTAATTAATTTTTCATCTATTTCATATGGAAATCAATAAATCATCATGTATTATATGTTATTCAAATGCATTAACAAGATTTCGAGAAAGAATACTGCCTTCATTCGATGAAAATAAGAACATTTGTTATTATTGTTTCAATTTCAATTCTGTCATTAAATATTTGGGAGCACGAGTCGCATGAAACCATCTCAGAGAATGTTTTAGTGAATGAATACATGCACAGAAAAAAAAGTTATTCAGAGTGTCTGTAAACAAATGGGAGGGACTTTGGGAGATGATTCATCGATGAAATAAGCAAGGGTAGTTCATATAATTTTTTTTTCGAAATCGACCCCCCTTCCAAGAAACAGCCTTTGGAAGGCGATCACGAGTTGACCGCTTTTAATTTTCTTGCGGCTTCTTGAAAACACTGAGTCATAAAACTATACAAAATAAGAAGCACTTATTAGATGTTGAGCACACAATTTTTAGATCTCATTACTATTATTGAGGGTTGAAAATAACGACGCCTTAAGATTTTCGTTCAAAAATTATTTTCGGGGAATAGATTATATACAGGGTGATTTTTTTAAGTGTTTCATTAGACGTTTTCGAGGAAGGAATTGTAATACAGATTCAAGATTTCGGATTTTCGTTTTAGAGTACATAAACTTTAATAGTAAAATATTTTCAAGAGGAATCTACTTCCGGTTTCACCGGAAACGAATGTTACTCGTTATTTCAAATGCAACACCCTGTATATTTATACATATTCGAATTCTTCGTTCAATACTACACTGATTTGATCTATGATATGTGCAAACACTCAAGCGGTTCTTGAATTATAGCCTTATTATCAATTTTTTTGAAAAAGAGGTTGTCACAAATTAGTGTTCATATCTCAAAATTCCTCATTACAATAATTTCTTTTTGCAAAAGTAAAACAAAAGAAAGTACGCTGATACTGTCTCTTGTTTAACTTATGGGGAAATATTATACAGGGTGTCTGAAAAAGGGTCCCAAAGTAAGCTATGAAATCTCACTTTTTTCAAATGGCAACCCTATAATTTTGTAATTCCAATCGATTGCTCGTCAAAAACCAGTTATGGTGTCCCGAACATTTCATGCCTCTAAAATCAGTATTTTTGCCCTTATTCAATAAAATTTGAATTTCAGGATTGAAAGGTTTCTTAGTCTAAACATACATTTATTAGGATAGAAGTTTTCAAGAAGGCTATGTCTTTTGATTTATAATACATTCTAGAGAACTGCCATTTATACTTTTTGATTAATCGGGCTCTATGCAAGTAACAGTGATGTATTGAATATGTTCTTCAGTTATGGTGAATGTAACAAAATATTAGAAAGGGCAGTCAGAACTTTTAACGAAAGAAATCAACATTTACCACCTTAAACAAAATCGAAGTTCAGGAAGTATCAAAACAATTTTCTCCGTACTGAAAGCATTAACCATTAACCAAAAACGAAATCTATTGAATAGAGTAACAGATAATGAAGAAAATCAAATAAATATTCAAGGACATATTCACGCAAATCCAAGAGGTTCCATCAGACAGGTTGCACTTGCACAGGAATTTCGATTTTGATTTCGTTAGAGTCAGTAAAAGTGAATTTCGTTCGTTGAATGTCTAATTACCTTACATTTGCCGCAAATAAAGAACATACCCTTGATATATCATTCCAGTGAATTATTATTGCATGTTTTGCTTAGTGCTTGATCTGTAAGAAAAAGTAGGTAAGAATAACAGTTCCTAACATAGCCTACTTCAAAAATGCAAGCTTACAAACTGTGCGGAAACATGTCTTTAATCGTGAAATTCGAATTTTATTGAATAACGTCAAAAATACTGATTTTAGAGGCATGAAATGTTCGGGACACCACAACTGGTTTTTGACGAGCAATCGATTGGAATTACAAAATTATAGGGTTGCCATTTGAAAAAAGTGAGATTTCATAGTTTTATTGAGGCTCACTTTGGGGCCCCTTTTCAGACACCCTGTATAATATTTCCTTATAAGTTAAACAAGAGACAGTACCAGCGTACTTTCTTATGTTTCACTTTCGTAAAAAGAAATTATTGTTATGAGGAATCTTGAAGATATGAACACTAATTTGTGACAACCTTTTTTTCAAAAAAATTGATAAAAAGGCTATAATTCAAGAACCGCTTGAGTGGTTGCAAATATTATACATCAAATCAGTGTAGAATTGAACAAAGAATTCCAATATGTATAAATATACAGGGTGTTGCATTCGAAATAACGAAGTAACATTCGTTTCCGGTGAAACCGGAAGTAGATTCCTCTTGAAAATATTTTACAATTAAAGTTCATGTACTCTTAAACGAAAATCCAAAATCTTGAATCTGTATTACAATTCATTCCTTGAAAACGTCTAATGAAACACTTAAAAAAATCACCCTGTATAGTCTTCTGCAAAATTTCGATACAGTCGACACTTTTCTCGGAAAAAATTAAAACTTACAAGTAGTCACTGTTCATTCTGTCAAAACCAATTTTGAGCATAAACAATATCTTAGAATATTCATTCTATGGAGCATTCGATGTAATGAACAGTGATCATAACTGCTTGTAAGTTTTTTCCGAGAAAAGTATCGACTGTATCGAAATTTTGCAAGATACTTTTTTTTCAGAATGGAATGAGAAACCATTAGAGAATTTCATTTTTTGAAAATCAATCGCACGAAAACAATTTTTGAACGAAAAATCATAAGGAGTTGTTTTATTTTCAATCCCCAATAATAAAGTGATGGAACAAAAAAATTGTGTGAGTAACGTCTACTCGATAAATCATATTTTGTGTAGTTTTGTCGATTTTGAAAAAAATTTTATGAACTACTTATTTTCATCTGGAAATCATCTCCCTTAATCCCGTGTATTTGTTTACAGACACCCTGTATAAGCCATAAAGAAATAAGAGATCCTATAATCCTATAGAATCTTGCCTCTAGAAATCACGCAAAATCAGAAAAAGGATCATAACTAGTAGATTATTTGTATGCCCCCAACAGCCATGTCTTTTACCTAATGCTTACTGATATGATACACTTACACGAATTAGATAACAATGAACTGCCACAACTACAAAGTCCCTTTCACAGCTTCTGCAGTCATGAGACGACCATTTGAAAGAACCTGATCGAGGGGGTTCCGAATGCCAGATTCATTATTGGTGTCAAAATTATCTCGCATAACATCCGTTCGAACCCTCGTTTAAGTAATTAAGTAGTCGACCACCAAGGCACAAGTTGAGTTGAGCTTATCCTTGAACGAACAGGTGATTCAGGTCAATAGCAGAACATCAACATCTTTCAGTGACAATTAATTTAGAGATGGCTTTATTATTGATAGGTTCTTCGCAACTAGATGAAAATGCATCTTGATGAATGCCAATGAGTGGAAATATTTTTTAAGTTTTGCAAGGTGTTCCACTATTTAATGGATATTTTTTCATAGTATAAATTCTTCAGGATGGTATCGTAGATAATTCATTTTGAGCTGAATAAAGTTAAAAGAAGTAAAACTGATGGAAATGGAATTTTAGGAAAAAAATTGAATGAAGCCCTGACGTGAAATAAGAAGCTTTGTCGTACTGGAAAAACTATAACTCATCTTTGAAGATCCTGTTATCAATCTACCCATTTATTAATTCAACATTTGCTTTTTAATTTTGAACCATATACAACCATTCGTAACACAAACGATAACAAACATGTTGTATTATTGAACATTAAGGCCATAAAAAATGGACATAAGATTTTTAAGATTGAACATTCACCTTAATATCGAATATAAGTCGGTGTGTGAATATAATCTTGATAAACTTTCGACTTTAGTTTTGTATTTATTTTTTTATTTCTACTCTTGCGCATTGAATGAGAATTATAGATCGTAAATCAGTAGAAAACATCTGAATATATACTTTTTCTTGTGTTGAAAAGGTTCAATTCAATCGTTATAACCGATTTCGCCTATTGAGAAACTTTTCAAAGCTATTCCGATCCTCATGAAGAAATCCTGAATGCAAAAGCTTCAGCTCATTCTGGTCGCAAGCTAGATTGTTCACGAATGGACAGAATTACTTTCTGTATTAATAATAATAATAATACAAATATGGATTAGTGCATAACCTTTAAAGTGAAAATAGGTATAAATTTTCTGCATGAATTCGAAGTAGTGATCCAAAAATTTTGAGAGAAATGATGAGGTAGTGGTGTCAATTCCTGCCTAACATTACCACTTCTTCATAATTTCTGTTAAATTCTCTGCTTTCATTGTTTATTGAAAATGATATATTATAAGAACTGAGGCTTTGGAAGGTGTGGATCAAATGCGCAGGCTATTTATAAATAAAAATTAATTGTACTCGACGACTTCGAAATATAATTCCTTAAAAACTCATGAAAATAATTTTTATTTCATCCTACACTACCTCCAGTTCATTATTTTTTTGACCACCCCCCCCTAGCCGAAAGGCTTGGGACGCCTTTGTACAGGGTCTCTATAAATGATTTTAACAGCGCAGTTGGCTTTGGATCATTCTCATTTTGCCGCTTCCTATGCAAACCACAGAATTCTGTGATCATGCTATGATCTGATTGGTTAGAGATTGGTATTCTGTAGCGGCAAAGTAATCCAAAGCCAACTGCGCTGTTACAATCATTTATAAAGACCATGGACCATGTATATATCGATACAGATTCATCATGTAGCGCCTCTACCAATCCAATTCCTGATTATTCAAATGAGAAATTATTCTCTAATGAACTGAACTGGCCCATCTGCTCATAACTTGATTGTCGACTAAAGTGGATGATTCCAAATTCTGAATTACCTGTATTTTAGTATGTATCAACTTTTTCGATGATTATATTCACAGATAACAGCATAAATTTTGGTATATCTGCTCATAGGTAACCTCTCTTAGCGATTGCTTATACTTTCAGATGCTACAACTACGAATTTACAATTTTTCAAAACGAAATTCATTTGTGTGAATAATAACAGTGATGAATTGTCGATTCCATGTACTCTATGCATTCGCGTCAGAGGTTGACACATCGCCAAACGTCAAAATATGCCGAGGGCAGTCATCAGTAAGCAGTTCTGGGACCTGCAACCGAAAAAACCCGAAGAAGTCAGGGAGATCTGGCTCATCGTCCACATTATCTGCCTCTGTATCACAGCCTGCACTGGTTGGTTGGCTGCTTTCTCCTTTGGAACGTACCTTGAAAATTTCGACTTCCACTGCGTCCTCTTCGGAAAACTATTGGTCCTTGCTCACCAACACCCTGGACAACGTAACCTCACTATCTATTCTAACGTGTCGTTATGGGACGAGGTTCTGAGAAGAAGCGAGGGTGATGAAATTGACATTAAGAGATCCAAATGGGGGGATATCAAACTCTGTTATTTCGTGCAGTTCATACATGTTGCGTCCATGCTTAGTTCCATAATATGGATAGTGTTTTTTGCTATTTCTGGCAGTGGTAGTAGGATTCGAGGGCCACAGATCATAGGAAAACCTTATAGGTTAGTCTCCCTTGAAAATTGGTAGAGTAAACAAATTTCTAGAGCAAGATAACCGAATATGGGATACCGAACCCAATGAAATCTAAAGGTCGATCCACCCATTCCAGTGACGTGACGTACCGTAGAGTGCCATTCAGTGAAAAAATATATTGGAAAATAAGGGATGTCTTTTTGAAGCAAAGGGAAAAGACGACGCTCTTCAAAAAACTCCGATGCAGTGATATTCCGGCGATCACGGTGCACGGCTGTCATGAGAATATTTCAATTTTGACAAATGTCATATGGATGTACCCAGTGTATTCTTTTCTTTTCTTGTTACTCGTCCAAAAGCAAGATCTTCAGAGCAGTAATTCATTTCGCAGGACTATAACATTCCGTCAGATACCAGATCCAAACTTAAAAAGCCCATAGAGCGGATCCAGCAGTTTCGGAAAAACTCTGACACGGACGACATCGTACGTGCTGTGTGGATGGTGAAAAATTCAAAACGGATTACACTGAAGAGAGTGCAGCACGGAAATGTGTGGATTAACACTCTTTCCGAACTTCATTGATTATTACTTACCCTACTTATTCTGAAACCCGCATGATCTAGAATTATTTAGAATTAAAGTTTTTAGTTGAATGCAAACTATCAAAGTTTCAAGACGCCCATTATTCACCTAAAACTTGTCTGTTTTTTTCGAATCTTGAGCCGTAAATGGTCTTCGAACGACAAGGTTCTACTCCCAGAAGACAAATTCGTGGTAAAATTCAATTCTATCCGTGGGGCCGGATAACTTTCGAGAAACATGAGATTTTCAGGGTGTGTTTGGTTCACAATGGTTCGATAACCAGCCAAATGGTACAGGGTATTCCATAAAATATGGCTCTCCAAAATTTTTGCTCCTCAACATCTCAGACAAAACCAAACCAATCGAAATGAAATTTTTCGGCCATATGCAAGATGCTCATAATAAGCCTCGTGAAAAATTTTATGTGAACATATTGAAAACAGAATCATAGAAAATTAATCTGAAATACTGAAAAGAAAAACTTCATACTATTTTATAACGAAATATCCGATTCGATTGAAATTTATTTTGTGAATGAAGATTGATTTACTGTTCGTGCAAAATTTCAGGAAAATCGCATTATCAGAACCATACAATTTATTTTTTCTGAATTATGAACTTTTTTGAATGATTTCGAGTTTTTCTATTCGATAGAGCTGAAATTTTTCATTTATATGCTTAACAAGAATCCTATACAAAATTTTGAGGTTAAAGCATTATAGCTCCACCCATGAATAAGCGCTCAAAAGTACCATCTCTGAGCTTCCTTTATTTTTCATAATTATATCAAATCATAGCAAAGTTGTAATAGAAAATAGACGATAACTACATGATCCGACCACAGTGTTTGCATAGGAGTTGGAATGGTATCGAGCATTTTAATGTAGCATTTCTATTTTTCCTAGGTTGGTTCTGCCATTCTTCGCCTGGTGCATCCTCTCAATTGTCTTGATTTTCGCGTCCAGTTCAACCCTGACTGGAGGAATGGTGCAATTTTGCGTAGAACTGGATGGTCCTCATGGAAAAATCCAAGATACAAAAATCTGCTTTGGTTCGTTCGTAGAGTCGTATAAAATTTTTTTCGGAGATGACGAGGGAAGAAAACTGTACGTCCTTTTTCTTCTAACCAAACTCGCCGGATACGCGGAAATTGGTGCTTGGATTGTCAACGCCCTGTGGACCTGTTTACGCATCTATCTCATCATCGACTATAAGTTCTATCTGGTAACCGTTTGGAGATACGAAGCTACTACTAAAGATAGACCGATTAAAACTGTTTCATTCGTTCAACCGGATAAATAATGAAGTTTACAATTCGAAATTTGAAGAGATGGTTGAAACTAAATGGCTCTTCATATAATAAACAAAAACACGAAAACTTCGGTTCCACGAGTCACTTAAGCATGTGTGTTTGGAGGTATGAAACTGAATAGTAATGCTTGAAGAACTATGTCTAATGGAAATAGTATTCTCTTCGATTTATCTCTTATCATTTTGCTATGTTACCTTGTGTATTATTGCCAGGGGTTCTTATAATAAATAAATGAAGTACGAGTATTCTCGAATGTGTTATTTTTTATTTTATATTCATATTACAATAAGTGAAGTCCCATGACATGTTGTTATTGAGCGCTCGTTATCCTTAAACGAGTGCTATATTGTGTTGCCGAAATGTCTGTAATTTTCGAATTTTGAGCCGAAAATGGTCGATATGGTGAGTTCGGTTCTCCAATGACTTGTTTAAGTTCGTTTACCAGCCGAATCGTACAGGATGTTCCATAAAATATGGCCATTCAAAATTTTTGTTGCTTAAAATCTCAGACAAAACGAAACCCATCGAAATGAAATGTTGCGGCCATATGCAAGATGCTCATAATAAGCCTCATTCAAAATTTTGTGGCCATGGTGTTAACAGAACCATAGAAAATTCATTTGGAATATTGAAATGAAGAATCTTTATATTTTCATAACAGGATATCCGATTCAAGTGAATTTTTTTATGGAGACTGTTATACTGAATTTTCAAGCAAAATTTCGTGGCCATAGTGTCAACAGAACCATAGAAAATTCAATTGGAATAATGAAAAGAAGAATCTCTATATTTCCATAACAGAATAACCAATTCAAGTGGAATTCATTTTGTGAATCAAGACTGATATACTGAATGTTGATGCAAAATTTCGAGGGGATCGCATCATCAGAATCATAGAATTTATTTTTTTTTAATATTTTTTTTTTACATATTTCATTTTTGAATAATTTTCAGAGTATAATTCCAATTGTTCTGAGATTCTGCATTTATCTACATATTTGTTATCAATCTCAAATCCCATATAAAATTTGTAGGTGATAGTCTTTATGCCCCACCAAAGAACGAGCGCTCAAGAGCTCCTGCTCAGGATTTTCCTTGAATTTTTTAAACACACATTTCCTCTACTTAACGACTATCAAATTAGAAAAAAAAACATTACGAGCAGAGCTTTCCTAAAACATGAAAATATGAATATACTCAAACATCTATTCATAAAAGAAGTGCAGAAAACACTGATACTATTCCGAAATACACGTTCAAATCGATTATTCATTCATAGACCTAAACATACTTGGAAACATGCTACGCGAGTGAGATTATTATTGGAATATTATTTGAGCTATTTTCATCAAATTCGTCTATACCAGTATTCTTCAGCTGTCGTCTGCAAACACACTTTAGACTTGAAACTTACAAAACACAACATTCATCCACATGTTGAGTATCACCCATAGTGATCGGGGTGGAGATCAATGATTGAGAAAAAAGACAGAGGCTATATCACTGGATTTACAGTCCAGGGGCCTATTGCACCAAAATACTTTGCAACTTTCCACTTTGCATTCTGTCAAATTTTCAAAGTAAAAATTAATTACGTTGCATAACATTTCTCCCATGATTTAATTCTTGCGAAGAGTTTTTCACTTTGCACTTGCGTTTCCACAATGCACTCTTCAATTATGAATACGTTTCGTGCAACATTACTCATTTGAAAAGTGAAAAGTGCAAAGTGAAATGTTGCAAAGTATTTGGTGCAATAGGCCACAGGTCAATAATCGTTACTACTCATCTTATGTGAAGAAATTAAATCATAGATTTGTCGATGGAACAAGGACCTCCGAAAAATTATAAAATTTTAATTAGTGTTAGTGTTCAACATTCGTCATAATGAATAAATAATTCCATATACATTATACAGTTCGGTTGAATTGATTGATTTCCGAAACCATGACACTAGAAAGTAGAGACTGGCATGAATCAGACCAACCTCATGAATCCCAATCGCAGATGCAAAAACAATAGTCCTCGAAAAATGAAAAATATCTCCTCTTACCGCCAAGTCTGGGCTCATCGATATGCAACATCGGCCTACCTAACCATTGTTTATGACGTTCATTTGACGTTTGCTGCGATTGCTTCGCGATACTTGCGCTGGGCCGAACGCATAAAAAACGTTTCGACTCGGGGAATATTTAGCATTCAGGACAGATTTAATTACGGCAAGGAAAAGAAGTGCGGATTTACATATATAATTGTTGAAAAGACGCAGAGGACGAACGTCTTACCACCCAAGTGGCCGTAGATGCGAGACGTCGTGATTTACCGTCATTTTAAATCGTTGCGAGGACAGACAGAAAGGCGTTGAGTGAGGTAAATTGAAAACTGATGGATGAGAACATCTCCCGGCTGCAATTTCCAATTTTTCCGTTTTGCA
Organism: Propylea japonica; assembly: GCA_013421045.1. NCBI lineage: Eukaryota > Metazoa > Arthropoda > Insecta > Coleoptera > Coccinellidae > Propylea > Propylea japonica. The sequence goes on along the minus strand of CM024239.1, from coordinate 14,285,948 downwards.
CGCATTGAACGTGCGTGAAAAAGAGTACAAGCAAAGAAGGTAGAGTTCCACATGTGCCAGATTGTGAGAACCTTGAAGAAAGCCCTCACGTGAAGTCAGAAGCTGAATTGTTCAGTATTTTCCTTCATTCACATTTCATGTAGTTTTCAATCCACGAACCAATTTATTCTATTCATTTTCATTCCATTCTTATGGCTCATTAACTTCCTATTCCTAAAAAAAATGATTAAAACTTATGGGTCGATTACATTGAGATACTTTACAAGCTGCTACTGAGCAAATTTAGTAGCTGATGTAAATTCGCTCAGTGTAATCGTGTTCACAAGCCAACAATCTGATTGTAAAAAAGCTGCAACTAAAGTTGAAAGCTGGGCTACTTTACACGCTAAATAGCAGGCGTTTTGGCTTGTTGGCATGTAAACAAGCCGTGTGTAATCATAGTTGCTACTAAACAATCTGTGAGTTCTCATTTACTCGGTGGTTCCTGGTTCTTAAATTCGAAAACGTATTTGACATTTATCTTAGATCCTTGACAACGGTACAAACATAAACCTCACGTGGATCGCTAGATTGTTGGCTACTCAGCGAGTGGACAGCTTCATGTGTAATCATCACAATCTCACAAGCTAATTAACTGGCTTCTAAATTTGCTCAGTGGCAGTTTTTAAAGTATCTCAATTTTTCATTTTTCATATCTTCGAAATCATTTCCTACATTGAAACGAATTTTTGATAATTTTGATTCAGCTTTCATATCAAAATCAAAAAATAATTATTAATCGAAAAAGATAGTTGAACTTTTTCCCAAGAGCGAATGAGCAGAATATATTTCATATTTCATGAAATTAGTAATTTATTCAATTCATTTTCATTCCGTTTTATCCTAATCGCTTACTACTTCCTATTCCTAAAAAACAATTAAAACTTAAGCAGATCAAGTTGCTTTATTACGTTTCTCCTCATCTAAAGAAAATAGAAGCATCCCTTTCAGATTAATATAATTCAGTCATCTCTTTCTTCACTAACGACCGAAGATCCATGATTGAAACATTTTCCAGTCTTTGATTTCCACAAGGAACACTATACCTAATTGAAAATATAGATTATTGCACTACAGAGTGAGTTATTCACAAAAAGCGATGTCCTTTTTCTTTCAGATCCCCATGAAAATTGTATGAAAAAGTTCTTGAAGCATTCTATAATTATCTTTTCCATTTTTCTCATTCTTCTGCTATTATAGTTCTGTCAGACAATTCCTCCTCCTTCTATTTCTTTTCTACAACAACTCTTAAATCTCATTTTTTAAGTCAAATTTCTTTTCAAAAATTATGTTATCTGAAAACATACTGCTTATGCTGGATTCACAATGGACGTAACCATAAAACTCCCGCAACGTAAACGAAAAACGCAAAGTTGAACCAATGCAAATCATATGGAACTGTTCACAATAGGCTCTGTAATTTTTACGTTTACGTTGAGCTTATGGTAGTCCGTAATTCTAACGTTAATTTAAGAAATTTGTTCACAATCTGTGAGTTTTGAGCTAATACGTCAAAATGACGTAAAAAGACAAGACAATAATAATAATAGTTTGGGGCCAGCGACAAGTTGGGGCATTTATATGTATTTCAGTTGGGTGAGTATAATTTGAAACGCAAAGTAACAATTTGTTTAAGCTATGAAATCTTTTTAGTCTATAATTTGCTACTGCGGCCCAAAGTCCATTCTGAACACCATTACGTTTACGGACAAGTACGTTCGTGTTCGTTATGGTTACGTCCATTGTGAATCAGCACTAACTGAACATGAAACTCGACTTTTTCATCATGCGGCCATATACAGGCTCTTTCACGAGGAACCTCACCCATATTTATACGGGAAACTACTGAACGTATTTTCATGAAATTCAAGTATTTCACGATGCTGATGAAATCTAAAATATTTTCAAGGCATGAGCACCTCCGGTTTTTGCCGGAAATGACGTCAACTTCCGTTTTTCAAATTAAACACACAGTTTTTTTATTGCAGAATCGATTCCTTAGAAAATTTCAAGTTATTTTGATGTAACATTTTTCAGTTTTTGGTTGGAAAATCTCTCTGAGCGGGAAAATACGAAAAAAAATCGAAAATGAGCTCCGCTGAAACAAGAATAACTTCGAGGTTTTTGGATGGAAAATTTTCATTTTGGGATATTTCAAGATGTAAGATTGATGTATCCACTTTAAAAATCGAAATCGCGATTTATGATACAGGGGGTGAAAAAATCGATTTCAAAGTTAGGGATGACAAAATCGTGAAAAATCAATTTTTTTCAAATTAGAACCTCATTTTTTTATGGAGATATTGAATCTACGTTAAAAAATAATGTGAGTGTATGTATCACACCCTTGCCCTAAAGTGGATATTTTCTGAGTTATTCACAAAAACTGTTTTTCGTCTTGAATTTTCAGCTATTTCTTTTCCCTTCACGCCAAAAAGATGAATTTTCAAGAACTGTTACTTAAACCATGTTTTAGATTTTACTACCCTAATATCCAAGAGAAAAAAGACAGGTTGTTCCTAAATAGATGGCGAATTTTGATTCGATTTGTGTCGGAAACCTCTTTATTTCAACTAATCGGCCATCGGTTTTCTCTCCAGTGATAAATAAATAATTCCTTATGACCATATGCAAAACTTACCATGTTTTACATTCTTTTTCAATGATATATATCATTAATTTGGCAGATGTAATTAATGGTATCTATCAATAAAAAAGAGAATGTAAAACATGGTAAGTGTTTGCATATGGTTCATAAGGATTTATTTATTTATCACTGGAGATAAACCAATGGCCGATTAGTTGAAATAAAGAGGTTTCCGATACAAATTCGAATTAAAATTCGCCATCTATTTAGGAACAACCTGTAACTTTTTTCTCTTGCATATTAGGGTAGTAAAATCTAAAACATGGTTTAAGTAACATTTCCTGAAAATTTCATCTTTTTGGCGTAAAGGGAAAAGAATAGCTGAAAATTCAAGACGAAAAACAGTTTTTTGTGAATAACTCAGAAAATATCCACTTTAGGGCAAGGGTGTGATGCATACACTCACATTATTTTTTAACGTAGATTCAATATCTGCCATAAAAAAATGGGGTTCTAATTTGAAAAAATTGATTTTTCACGATTTTGTCATCCCTAATTTTGAAAGCGATTTTTTCACCCCCTGTATCATGAATCGCGATTTCGATTTTTAAAGTGGATACATCAATCTTACATCTTGAAAAATTCCAAAAATGAAAATTTTCCATCCAAAAACCTTAAAGTTATTCTTGTTTCAGCGGCTCTATTTCCGATATTTTTTTCGTATTTTCCCGCTCAAAGAGAAATTTTTCAACCAAAACTGAAAAATGTTACATCAAAATAACTTGGAATTTTCTAAGGAATCTATTTCTGCAATAAAAAATGGTGTTCTAATTTGAAAAACGGAACTTGACGTCATTTCCGGAAAAACCGGAGGTGCTCATGGCTTGAAAATATTTTACCTGTCATCAGCATCGTGAATACTTATAAGTGCTGAATTTCATGAAAATACGTTCAGTAGTTTCCGTATAAATATGGGTGAGGTTCCTCGTGAAAGACCCTGTATATTAGTTGTCCTGAGTCCTTGACGACAAAATTAACATCTCACCTCTAATGAAACTCATTTTTCATATCTCCGAAATCATCCCCTTCATTAAAACGAGTTTATGAACATTTTGATTCATCTTTCATTTCAAAATCATGAGTAATTATCAGTCGAACAAGAAGACGGTTGGTCTTCTTTCCAAGAGCGAACGAGTAAATTATATTCATATTTCATGAAATTAGTAATTTATTCCATTCATTTCCATTCCGTCCTCATCCTGATCGCTTACTACTTCCTATTCCTAAAAAACGATTAAAACTTACGCAGATCTAGTTGCTTAATTACGTTTCGCCTCATCTAAAGCAAATAGAAGCATCCCTTTCAGATGAATAATTCAGTCATCTCTTCCTCACTAACGACCGAAGATCCATGATTGAAACGTTTCCAGTCTTTGATTTCCACAAGGAACACGATACCTCATTAAAGATGTAAATTATAATTGAGTTTTTTCACAAAAGCGATGTCCTTTTTCTTACTTCAATTGAAACTCATTTTTCATATTATCTCCGAAATCATCCCTTTCATTGAAACGATTTTTTGATCATTTTGATTCATCTTTTATTTCAAAATCAAAAATAACTATCAATCGAACAAGAATGATCTTCTTCCAAGAGCAAACGAGTAGAATATATTCATATTTCATGAAATTAGTAATTTATTCCATTCATTTCCATTCCGTCCTCATCCTGATCGCTTACTACTTCCTATTCCTAAAAAACGATTAAAACTTACGCAGATCTAGTTGCTTAATTACGTTGCGCCTCATCTAAAGCAAATAGAAGCATCCCTTTCAGATGAATAATTCAGTCATCTCTTTCTTCACTAACGACCGAAGATCCATGATTGAAACGTTTGCCAATCTTTGATTCCCACAAGGAACACGATACCTATAGTCTATCCAAATCCGAGAGGCCAAGCGTAAACAACTAGAAACGCGATTTGGTCGCTCTTATTGGTCGAAGCTTCAGGAACGCTACTTTCGACCAATAAGAGCGACCAAATCGCGTTTCTAGTTTGTTTACGCTTGGCCTCTCGGATTTGGATAGACTATAATTAAAAATATAGATTATAGCACTACAAAGTCAGCTATTCACTAAAATCGATATCCTTTTTTTCAGATCTCCATGAGAATTGCATGAAAAATTTTTTGAAGTATTGAGATATCTTTTCCATTTTTCTCATTCTTCTGCCATTATTGTTTTGTCAGACAATTCCTCCTATTCCATTTTCTACGACAAACTCTCAAATCTCAATTTTTTAACACAAGTTTACTTTTCAAAAATTATGGTATCTAAAAACATACTGCTAACTGAACATGAAACTCGACTTTTTCATCACTGCGGCCATATATTTGTTATCCTGAAGTCTTTGGCGACAAAATTACTATCTCACTGCTATTGACACTCATTTTTCATATCTCCCAAATCATCCCCTTCATTGAAACGATTTTTTGATCATTTTGATTCATCTTTCATTTCAAAATCAAGAGTAACTATCAGTCGAACAAGAAGATGGTTGGTCTTCTTTCCAAGAGCGAACGAGTAAAATATATTCATATTTCATGAAATAAGTAATTTATTCCATTAATTTCCATTCCGTCCATCCTGATCGCTTACTACTTCCTATTCCTAAAAAACGATTAAAACTTACGCAGATCTAGTTGCTTAATTACGTTTCGCCTCATCTAAAGCAAATAGAAGCATCCCTTTCAGATGAATAATTCAGTCATCTCTTTCCTCACTAACGACCGAAGATCCATGATTGAAACGTTTTCCAGTCTTTGATTTCCACAAGGAACACGATACCTCATTAAAGATGTAAATTATTGCACTACAAAGTGAGTTATTCCGATGCCACTTAATTTGTATGTTTTTGCTGTTCGCTGCTCATCCACGTTCATTAAGTTCATGCGATAATTTCTCGAACAACTTCCTGATCAAATCGAGAGATTTCCAGTGGACGGCGAACAGAGGAAATTATGTAAAACTTGTACGGAATTGATTGAATGATGTTATTATTTTTGATTCTACTGCTACTGCTCCTGATTTTGCGAAATACTCCTCTCTGTAAAGTCCCTTTAGTCCAGTCAATTTGTGCTCAAAAGAACCACTAGCAGGGAAGTTCTGGGGTAGTTTTGATTTTTTCGATTTTTATGTTTTTGGGGTGCTGAATCCGAATCTGAGGTTTGCTAACAAAATTTCGTGGGGGAACATTGAAAAAAATACAAAAAAAGAAAAAAATCTCATTCTTGGCAGTTTTTCTGCTTATAACTGGGAAACTATCAACTTTTCGTGAAAAACCTCTCAATACAAAATGAAAGTACATAAAATTTCCTACAAATTGTACTACCACAGCTTGTTCTGCGACCACCTGTTCTGGCTCAAATTATAGTTTTAAATGAGGTATTTTCTATGACTCAATAAATGAAAAAAACTTAAATCTATGGTTCCGATGATGCGATTCTCTTGAAATTTTGCATGAACATTCAGCATATCAGTCTCGATTCATAAAAAAATTCACTTGAATCAGATATTTGTTATGCAAATATAAAGATTCTTCTTTTCAATATTCCAATTGAATTTCTATGGTTCTGCTCACACTATGGTCACACAATTTTGCATGAAGCTTATTATGACCATCTTGCATATTGTCGCAACATTTCATTTCGACTGGTTTCATTTTATCTGAGATATTGCGAGAAACAAACATTTTGAATAGGTAGCCGTATTTTGTTTCATAAAACAAGGCCATTCTAAATTTTTGTTCCTCAATATCTCAGACAAAACGAGGCCAATCGAAATGAAATGTTGCGGCCAAAACAAGATGCTCATAATAAGCCTTATGCAAAATTGTGTGACCATAGTGTGAACAGAACCATAGAAAATTCAATTGGAATATTGAAAAGAAGAATCTTTATATTTCCATAACGAAATGTCCGATTCGATTAAATTTTTTTTGTGAATCGCGACTGATATACTGAATGTTCATGCACAATTTCAAGAGGATCGCATTATCGGAACCATAGAATAATTTTTTTTTTCATTTATTGAGTCATAGAAAATACCTCATTTTCAACTATTATTTGAACCAGAACGGTTTGTCGCAAAACAAGCTGTGGTAGTACAATTTGTAGGAAATTTATTTACTTTCATTTTGTATGGAAAGGTATTTTGGAAAAGTTGATAGTGTCAGAGTTATATGCAAAAAGTGACCAAAAATGAGATTTTCATTCTTTTATTGTATTTTTTTCTATGTTCCGTCTGGAATTTTGTTAGCAAACCTCAAATTCGGATTCAGCACCCCAAAAAACATAAAAAATGAAAGAAATCTAAACTACCCAAAACTTTCCTGCTAAAAGCACAATTCGACTGCATTACTTGCTAATTCATTAGATGCACTAAACATTTATTATTTACTCGTGTTGTCCGAGTAAAAAAGCAGTAATCGAATTTGAAATTATCAAAAAAATCACTTTTACCTAAGAATTTCATTTCTTTGTATTCTTGGTGGCTCGTTCTACTTAAACGAGTGCTATATCGTTTTGCCCAAATATCTGTAGTTTTCAAATTTTGAGCCAAAAATGGTTTCAAACGATAGGGTTCGACTACCTGATTCGAATTCGTGGTCAAATTCAATTCTGTCCGTGGGGCCGTCCGTCTGGCCGTTAGCACAATAACTTTCGAAGGGATTACTGCAAGATGCTCATAACAATCCTCATGCAAAATTTAGTGGCCATAGACAGAACAATTGAATTTTCTATGGTTCTGTTAACACTATGACCACAAAATTTTGCATGAAGATTCTGTATATCAATCTTTATTCACAGAAAAAAAATCATTTCAATCGGATATCCTATTATAGAAATATAAAGATACTTCTTTTCAATATTCCAATTGAATTTTCTATGGTTCTGTTAATACTGTGGTCACGAAATTTTTGATGAACATTCAGTATATCGATCCTCATGAAAAAAATTTCACTCGAATCGGATATCTTTCTATGTAAATATGAAGTTTTTTATCAATATTTCAATTAAATTTCTATGATTCTGTCTCCACTATGGCCACAAAATTTTTCATGAGGCTTGTAATCAGCATCTTACATTTGGCCATTGAGATATTGAGGAACAATAATTTTGAATGGTCATATTTTATGGAACACCCTGTAAGATTTGGCTGATTTGGCTAGTTAACAAACTCAACCGAGGAATTTGGGACCCGAACTCATCCTGAAAATTTCAAGTCTCTAGAACAATCCCTTCGAAAGTTATTGTGCTAACGGACGGCCCCACGGGCAAAATTGAATTTGACCACGAAATCGTCTTCAGGGAGTCTAACCTTATCGTATGAGACCATTTTCGACACAAAATTAAAAAATACAGACATTTGGTAAAACGATATAGCACTCGTTTAAGTAGAACGAGCGCTCAAAAAGAAGGACACAGAAAAAGATAATATTTCGATAACTATGGTTCAGCTATTATGGACTAAAGCTCTCCTCAACTGACTGATTGATACCTGACAATAGCAACATTATTCAATCCATTGAATAAAAGCCAGCTCTTTCTCCGTTTCAGCTTTCAAACACCTGAAATAACGTACAAAAGACGACTCGCAGCTGAATTAACCCCAGATCGATCAACCACAACCTATTATCTTAATGAGACTGCAAGTCAGCCAACATTAAAAGCCCATTTTCAAATTACCCAGCGCGTGTCTCGTGTTAACCCTCGTTTAAGGGTGCAAAACACGGCGCCCGCTGCCGTTAAAAATGTGCGATAATTTTCTAGTGAACGGGGGTAGATGACTTGTGCCTCCTCTTAACATAACTTGGGGATGAGGGGTCGTTATCACGTCACGAATACTTAGTCGAAATAATTGAATTGGGATTTCGGCGAGGGTAGATTTTATCGGGTGAGTTTTCGATATTTCGTATACTCAATTCATTAATTTTACCTTATGGTCAACAAGAAGAACGAGACTGATGGCCGCTTGTTTCATTTTTCGAATCCCAAAAAGCCTTAATAATTTTCCAAAGTCATCATCATAATAATTTTGAAATACTGTGGAACTTCCCTATAACGAAAGCGCTAAATCCACACAAAAAATCCGTTATAAAGAAATTTCGTTATACAGAAAATTTGTTTCTATAGTCGGCAATGTCGCGGTCGACTTCACTGATAAATTTAAGTTTATCATTCAACTTTAAGCACTTCCTTTCAGACATTTTCGCACAACTTTTCACACCAGCGTGATGGTTAGATTGAAACCAAACAGCCAGGAGTGTATTTAAAACTTTTTCAGAAGAATTTCTCTACCCGCCGTGATGATTTAGTTTAAGGTCGGGATTGATAACGTACGTCCGGAAAAATTTCGGAAAAATCCCATCCTTATACCTTCTTACCAATGCCCATTCAAATAGTGATATTCTTTGAATATTTCGCTATAGAGAGAATTTACTTCGTTTTAGAGGGTGTTTTTAACATGGAGATTCAAGGTGAAAAATCTTGTATGAAATTCGTTTTACAGAGAAATTCGTTATACAAAAGTTCGTTATAGGGAAGTTCCACGGTATTTTATTATGAATAGAAATATTGTCGATTTCGGCATGAAAACTCGATGATTTCATTTCTATCAGAGTTAAGAATGAGGATTATTATCTGTCTAATATGAACAAGCAACACTGTCTTTAACAGAACTTAGGTATAAGGGGTTGTTTTCACGTCACAAATACTTAGTCGAAATAATTTAATTGGGATTTCGGCGAGGGTAGATTTTATCGTATGAATTTTTGAAATTTCGTATACTCAATTCATTAGTTTCACCTTATGCTCAACAATGAAAAAAAATTAAGGAAAGCCCTGAGCAGAAGCTTTTGAGCGCTCGTTGGTAGAGCAATGAGACTGCTACTTCAAAATTTCATATGGAATTTGAGATTGAAACTAAATATATAAATGCAGAATCTCAGCACAATCGGAATTATATTCTGGAAATTATTCGAAAAATGAAATACGTAAATAATAAATGATTATAAAAATTAAATTCTATGAGACTTATTGTGCGATCCCCTTCAAATTTTGCATGAACATTCAGTATATCAGTTTTGATTCACAAAATAAATTTCTCTTGAATCGGAGAGAAGGTAATTCCATTTTCGTGCTGCCAACTTCCCTGCTCAATTCACTGCTTCCTGCCATGGAAGTGAGCTGAATGTAATCGGGGTGTGAAGGTTAGTTTACACACTACTCTACCATTTGGCATTTACTATACCAATGTTAACCTGGCTTAATGGCTTCAACGCTGCCGGTTCGCCAAGTAGAAACGAGCATTGCAATATACGATATCGTTAACGGAATACGAAAGTTATGAAATTTCAATGCACTAGAAGAGGAGAAGCATTGTGCAATCTGCTGACAAAGTAATTCGATAGCTTCATTTGTATCACAGTTACAGAATATGGACGATTATCTCTCTAATAAAAGTTTTTCCAATAAGAACTGTTATCTTAATATTCAAAGAAAAATTCCATTTTTCGATATAAATGATCGGATGTTTATTTCATTATAAAGAAGAAACTATGCCGTTAATAGTGAAGTGGCAAATGACCACCAAGACCACGCTTACAGGACCTTAGCCTTTTAATGAAATTTTCCATAACCAAATCGCAAAGTGGCTGCCCTATGTCCTTGATAGCCTCACGAATTCCATCTTTGAGGTCTTGAATCAACGCTGGCGTCATGGCGTAGACCTTCTCTTTCACGTGGCCCCAAAGGAAGAAGTCGTAAAGTGTTAAATCACAAGATCTCGGTGGCCAATTGTGACCTCTTCGAGAGATAACATGGTCTGGAAACTTTTCCCGTGAAAGATCAATGGTTTCGTTGCTTTTGTGGTACGTAGCACTGTCTTGTTGAAAGTAAACGTTGTCCAGATCAACACTATCCAATTTCGGCCATAAAAAATCATTAATCATCTCTCGATAGGGCAATCCATTTACCGTAATTGTTGCTCCAGACTCATTTTCGAAAGAATAAGGTCCAATGACTCCGTCGAACCATAAACCGCACCAAAGAGTCATACGTTGAGGATAGAGAGGCTTTTCAACAATAACTCTTGGGTTTGCCGAGCCCCAGATGCAACAATTTTTTTTGTTGATTAAGCCACCGAGGTGGAAATGGGCCTTATCACTTATGATGATTTTTCGATGGAATTCCAGATCATTTTCATGCATTTCAACGACCCAATCAGCAAAGATACCACTTTGTTGGTGATCGGCAGGCTTGAGTTCTTGTGTTAACTGAACTTTATAAGCCTTAAGACTTAAATCTGCATGAAAAATTAGGTGTAATGACATTTGTGTAATGCCTGATTCCAAAGAACGACGAGGAATGGACAAACCTGGGTTTTCTTCATCACTTTCGGCTATAGCAGCAATATTCTCGGCTGTTCTTAAGTGACGTGCACGGGTTTTATTCTTCATATCACTAACTTCTCTCAAGAGCTCGAATTTTTCCACTAATTTTATTTTTGCGGTCTGACACGGTGCTTCACGACGACCCAAGAATGTTCGATTTTTACGAACCGTTCCTGCCAAATTTTCACCATTTTTCTAGTGAATTTTAATAATTTCAAAGCTTTCGCGAAGCATGTATCGTTCCATTTTTCTTAATGGCGTAGTTTTACTTGTCAAATGTCAAAAAATGACAGCTTCAAACGTGACATCTATCGAAATAGCGGGCTATTCAAAATAACACCTCTTATTGGAAAACCCCTTATAAACAAGCAACATTGTTCGAGTGATCAAAGAGTAACAGCAGCATGCCCGATCCGAAAATGCTCGATCTTGAGCATCGCATCACGTAGCAGCGGCTGAATTAAATCAGCAATATTGAGGGAAAACGGTTGCGAAACGCGACGCAAATCTTGCTCCGAAGCATTGAGGAATGCCAATCTTACCGAAGACATATGGCCGGAGTTATGGACGGCTCAGTGTATAAAGCACGCATAAGCGGCCCAGGAACGATTTGAATACTAATAAAGTCGGTTTTCTTAGCGAGGAATTTCTGCATTTTACGGCGAAGAATCGCTTGGCCTCGAATTGAGAGGAGATTTTTTGCGAGAAATGCGAATGTATCTCGAGGTTGAAATTGTATCAATGAGGTGATTCGAAGACAACATGGAGGCATATTGGCAGACCTTGATCATCCGTGTTTGTTGTTGCTTCAGGTGAGAACAGGTGTCTTGTGCGTGTGGTATTGAGATGAAACTGTTTGAATTGAAAGTGATGCCTGGTTCATACCTGAAAATTTTCGTCTGAAACTTAGTTTGCATTCCTTTAATTTGATATAAGAATACAATGGGCAAAAATAATATCCATATAAGTACAATAAGTATCATTTACGTGCCTTCTCTCTAAATTCGGCTCAAGTAAAAAGCTATAAGTACTTATTTGCAGGTTATCAGGTTAGTGCAGCGTTTTTCAACCTGTGGGGCGCGCCCCCCTTGGGGGGCGCGAATGAATTCAAGGGGAGGCGCCAACAACCCGCCCTTGCCCCAAATGGTTCTTGCATGGCTCAAATTAGAACCACTTTACTAACTAAAGGGGAGCGCGATGAAATTTGAGATTGAAAATTGGGCCGCGAATACTGAAAAGTTGGGAAACGCTGGGTTAGTGTGCTCCTGGGCACCTAATCACCTGAGGCTCCATGAATCTTTGTATTGTAGAGTTTCCCAGGTTTATATCTCCAAATGGTATTGATTGGAAATGATAAATAATAATTATTTTTGTTACTTGAACTAGGAACTAGGGTTGCTATGACTAGGTCGGAAAGTACAACCAGGTAGATCTTCTGTTCTCTACCCTACGCATTCATTGAGACCGAGGGAGGTTGACAAATCCGACAACCTCCTCAGAAGCCTTGGCCGTTACTTCTTGGTTGTCCAGGATCAGTTTCCCCATATCTGCTGTCTTTGTCATTCCGACAGTGCTCCGTTAGCAGTCTCACCACACAGGTATAGGTGACCCGAGTAAGTCCAGGAATATTTCTCCAGAGGGTTGTTCTGTTAACTCTCATTGCAGGACGTCTGCTTCATATTGATCTTTTCCATGCCCGCAAAAAGGCTCATGCCCACCAGGTATAAACCTTGAAACACTTTTTGCAATTTCCTAGGTTTTTTCATCTCCGCCAACTCCACAATTCTCTGGCGCCTATAAAATATTCACTTCATTACCTTTTGCCAGTTGCTTTATGAGCAAACCCTAGGCAAGATGATTTCAGGGATCTCAGTGTGGCCTGACCCATAAAACCTAAGAATAAGGGTTATTCATAACGAAGTCCACAAAGTTGGTCTACCACCAGTTTGTATAAAAACGGATAAACATCTCGCACATCGTTCAGAGTTCATGCATCGGAGGTAGGTGTTCGTAAGGATCCCAAAAGATGGCGTTTTGGTTCTGTTATACTCAGAGCTAGGCGACATTTCTTCAAGTAAGGGAACCTAGAATGGCTTTCAAGCGGAGCTCCTTCATACAGATGAGCTCCAAATAGGGCGAATTAGCTATCTATGGATGCTCTGTTTGATATTACCACTATGCATGTTCTTTGTTCGTTGACGGGATTAGTTCCGAAGTGTGGATTCAATATTGGTTGATTTTAAATCGATTAATATTATTCTCCGCTTTCATTGTTTATGTTATTTATAACTCTTCCCCAAGATGGCAGCAGCTAGTGATTGATACAGAACTGTTTTTGAGCGCTCTTTATACTTAAACGACTGCTATATCGTTTTGCTCAAATGTCTGTAATTTTCGAATTTTGAGCCGAAAACGATAGGGTTCCACTCCTGATGATGAATCCGTGGTCTAATTCAATTCTGTCCGTTGTGCCTTCCGACCGTCCGTCCATTAGCACAATAACTTTCGAAGGAATTGTCCAAGACACTTGAAATTTTCAGGGTGAGATCGGTTCCCAAATGGCTCGGTTAAGTTCGTTAACCGACCAAATCGTACAAAATACAAAATATGGCCATTCAAAATTTTTGTTCCTCAATATCTCAGACAAAACGAAACCCATCAAAATGAAATGCAAAATTTTGTGGCCATAGTGTTGACAGAACCATAGAAAATTCAATTGGAATATTGGAAAGAAGAATCTCCATATTTCAATAACAGGATAACCACTCGTAGTGAAATTTATTTTGTGAATTTATACTAATATACTGAAGGATTTCAAGAGAATCGTATCATCAGAACCACAAAATTTTATTTTTTTTTTGATTATTTATCGTTTACATATTTTATTTTTTGAATAACTTCCAGAATATTATTGCGGTTGGGCTGAAATTCTGCATTCATATCTTTGTTATCAAACTCAAGTGCCATATAAACTTTCGAGGTAATAGTCTTATTACTCTACCAAAGAATGAGCTCTCAAAAGCTCCTGCTCAGGGCTTTTCTTAAATTTTTAGTATTTTATTTCTATTCAGATAATACTGCAGCAATTACGATTGAGATTCATGTTTTATCCCTCCTATTCATTTTGCTATTTATTTTTCGAAACTTCATTACTCTCGAACATATCCTATTTTCGAAAGATGCATCACATGATCCCCTACAGAAAATGTGCATAACGTCAAATCGTTTATGCAGAATATCCAAAGTGGCGTTCGCTGTGTTGTTCGTAACATCGTCCTGCTAGAACCATATATCGTTCTAGTTCATTTCGGATATCATCTTCCCATATATTTCACTTCTGGCCGTGATTATCTTACCATCGTCGTTCACAGGAACGGGTCTGAAAGACCCTCAAGTTCCTGAATCTTTCAAGAAATTTTAAATATTAATTGTATTGATCTGGATGATATACTTTGAAAAAAAATAGTATTAAGAAAATACTGATTTTTCAATCTCATTCACTTTTATATCTGGAAAAATAGTAAAACAATAGTATATTATATTATAAGGATTAAAAGTGCATATTTTTTTACGAGCAATATTTGCAGATGCGAGGCGCAGCCGAGCGAATGCAAAATTGCGAGTTAAAATAGGCACTTTTAGTCCGAATAATATATACTATTTTTTCTCCAACCAAGTCAAAATTACAATAAAATAGGTTTTAGTGAAAAATCGTTCATAATTTGGTTATGAATTTGATCACAGAATCATGACAGTGATTGTCAAGTAGACTTCAAATGCATTTACTTTTAATCCAATGATTAAAAGTAGCGTTTTTTAATCCTAGGATTAAAAGTGTTGCTAAGTAACGAGTGAATTTTTGTACGGTAAGGAAATTTATGACTTTTGCACCTGAAAATAGTACAAAAATGTCAACATTTTTTGATGGTTGGAGAAAATAGTATATTATATTATAAGGATAAAAGTGCATCTTTTTTTTTACGAGCAATATTTGCAGGTGCGAGGCGCAGCCGAGCGAATGCAGAATTGCGAGTTAAAATAGGCACTTTTAATCCGAATAATATATACTATTTTTTCTCCAACCAAGTCAAAATTACAATAAAATTGGTTTTAGTGAAAAATCGTTCATAATTTGGTTATGAATTTGAACACAGAATCATGACAGCGATTGTCAAGTAGACTTCAAATGCATTTACTTTTAATCCAAGGATTAAAAGTAGCGTTTTAATCCTAGGATTAAAGTGTGTGCTAAGTAACGAGTGAATTTTTGTACGGTAGGAAATTTATGACTTTTGCACCTGAAAATAGTACAAAATGGCAAACTTTTTTGATGGTTGGAGAAAAAGTGGTTTTTTATATGATGAAATGATTAAAATTTCGACGCAAATGAAGATAATGTTCACGAAAGAATCCTGGATTTACCCCTTTCAGAGCTTGTAAAATGAATTGGGATTCCCTGAAAAAAAACGGTATAAAAATATGGAATATCCAAATTTTCAAGGTGATAATTTAGCATTTATGATACAACTGACTTTGCTGTTTTGATGATGGATCAAGTCATAGTTTCACGTCAATGATTATGCCACAAAACTCGTAAAATACACATAAATTGTACATAATGGATCAATTTCCTCTAGAATAACATATAATTTCATTCAGTTGCGCAACATTTTCCAAGACCGCTTCGGATCGAATAGATGAGTGATACGCCAATGGACTCAGAATTTCTTCATTGAAGAAGTCAAACCGAGATTTGCAGCGGTAAAGACGTATGAAATCGTCCTTCGGGCGCAACAAGTATGTAATTTCTACCTTATTTCATCGCAAATATAAATCTCGATGGAAATTATAAGTCTCGCAATTCCTCTAATACGAACTGGCAAATATGTCGACTTGACATTTGAATGCTGAATAATGGAGGATATATTGAAAATTATTGAAATGCATCCCACGTGGAATACTAAGTTATACGCTGAGCCGGAGAAAAGATAGATAAGAAATATGAATTTATAGTGCGCGAAATTAGATTTGCGACTGTTTCTGAAAACAGTAGGTACCTGGATGTAGGAATATGGACTGTAAGTAAATGGTACTTGGGTTGGAAAAATTAAAAAAAACATCATTTTATCAGATTCAATTTTGAAGATATAACAAGTTAATTGATGTTTAATAACTATAAATCAATTATTTATTTATTAGCATAATTCTACAAATCATCAATCATGATGTTCCCGCAGAATAAATAATTTGGACAAAAAATATCTAACAAAAGTAAACACTATACTGTTTGAGTATCATGTGGTAAACGTATATGGCCTGCAGTGCTCAATAGGGATGTTGACTCATGTACGAATTCATATAAATTGAGGTTTTCCTCATAGAAGGAAATTTTTGCAATCCTAAGAAACCATTTTAGTGATCTTATTATTCTCGTTGAATTAAATAAAGTTGATTCAAATTATGTTATTTATTATCAACTATCACGTGACTGCGAACGCCAATCAGAGGTAATTGACGTCACTATGCCGTATTGTCATTGCAGATTCGAATGTTCGGTGCTCAGATCAACAAAATACATTCATAGGCCGGTTCCACAAAACTTCAATCACCTTGATTATTGAAATGTCATCATTTCTCTGCAATTTTCAGTTCATTTTGACATAAACCATCGACTTACTTCAAAACGAATGATTTGATTGCCCAATCAAGCTTTGTGAAACCCACGGTTTTGTGACTTGAATCATAGTAAATATATAGAATATCATGTCTATGTTTCGAACTCAAGAAGTTGAAAGCTGAAAGAGAACAGAATAGTTCGATTATTCGTTACAAGAACGATAATCTACAATTTTTTCTTCATAATGGAGATAGGATTCATCAAGGGTAATAGTAGTAACTTAACGAAGATTGATTTCCTGATGGTCGCAAGTTTCTTTGCTGAAAACAAAGATTTTTGTGCAGTGGAGCTTAAAAACGTAGAATTGTCTCTGTAAGTAGCAAACTTTTAACTCATATTATTATTACAAATGAAAGAAACACCTCATTCAGCTTTTATAGACCGTCATATTCATTTTGAAGGCTTAATTGAACTTTTCCACAAGGAATCAGGCAACATCAGTTCGCTTTGACAGAAGTCAAAGTATGTTTACCATAGACAAACTAACAAACTAAAAATTTAGTTAGTCTATGATGTCTACCGACTATTGACGTAATCATCATAACGTGCCGTTTCCGCGGGAAAATTAATTCTCTTTTCTTCAACGTATTTTTTATTGGCAAATACTATATTTTTAAGAAAAAGTAATATTTTCGTGTTTGTATAGGGTTTATCTACAAAATAAAATGAATTCCAAAAATTGTCAACATCCCTATTCTGTACTCTTGTGCCCTCTGAAAATTGCCGATAGTTGTATTTGACCATATTATGCTAATCAAGTAGGTAAGCACAAAATGTATATTCGATTAGGTATATATAGACTTTTTCGCTTGCTTACTGAGATAGGGACTGACTCTTCTCAATGATCCAATCAAAGGTGTAATATTACGTGACAAGTAATCTATGTGTACATTTCATTCCAGTTTTGTATCGATATTTATTCCAGGTAGGTGTGCCCATTTTTTGTTTGATATCGATTCCGTTAAGTTTTATATAAGTGGTTTTGTGGCTTATTTTTCTGGCTGAAGAGAAGAGCAACCGTTTTATCCACATTCAAGATGAGCATGTTGTTGATTAACCAGTCCTGGAATCTTTTTAAGTCAGCCTCAATTTTCTGCTGCAAAACATCTAGATCCCTACCCTCGTATTGTCAGCAAACATGTAGTACAGTGCCTTTAATCCTGCAGCTTCAAGATGACTTGTGATGTCTTCTGTTCTTTGCAAATGTTTTTATAAATGTATGGGCTTTTCTGTTAATTCTTTTAAGTTTATTAAGAGTAAATCATGGTTAACCAAGTCAAAAGCTTTTCTTGAATCTATAAACATTACACGGAAAAAAATCTATTCTCGAAACAAGTAACAAGATATTCTTGAAATGTTAAGGTTGATTCAAGTATATATGGAATCGGAACAAGTAAATTGAGAAATTTGGTATATTTGTAATGAGTAAATACTGTTTCAAATTCATATTCTCCAAAGAAGAATATAATGCTTCATCCAAGTAAATAATTTCTGTATATGAATAGATAATGTTATCAATTTAAGAATATTGCTACATTCCATTGAACTAAACGGTATTACGGTTTGAAAATATCATCTACTCATTAAGAGAATACATGTATACTCATTCCATATAATATTTCGGAATAATTGATATTCTCAATATAATAATTTCGAAAAAAATGAATCTCGGGTAGAGTAACTTGATAGTCTTGGAATGTTAAATTGATTCCAGCATATCTTGAATCCGAACGAGTTGAGTGAAAAAGTTGTTATATTTTGAATTTGAATGACTAAAAGTAGTTTTCGAACACATCTTAATAGATGGGTACAATATGCTACATCCAAAAATTATTCATTTAATATGAATGAAAGAATGTATGTATTAAGGAGTTTGTTATACATATTCTGTCCAACCTAACGATAATTACTCTTCGGAAATCATCATATATAATAATAAGTGCCTTTATTAGTTGTACTGTAATATACAATAAACTGAAATATGGAGGCGAAGTCTTGCTTCCGCTACTTTACTCAACCTCAAACATGAATACAGTTAATTCTCTATATATATATATCTATTTATTAAAATTAAAGAAAAATATCTTCAAAATACTCCTTGCCCAGGAGGGTACTAGAGTAACCTTGTAAAAGCAGAACACGTATTTTGAAAAACAAGTAAAAACTTTGTGCTTCTTGAGCATCTCCAACAGTAAAGATTGTATCGTTTGATCGTACGATTATTTTTTCTTATGTGGAAATGTTTTGTATCCAGTAATATCGATACATATGTTGAAAACAACTAAGATATAAATGATTATGTATTTCGTGAGCACTAACACCCTATAAATCTTAAAAATAAATGATGGATGACAAACTTACAAATGAGGAGTGTAAACTTAACTGAAAAATAACATGCAAATATTTTTTTAAACTTTTTTGAGTGCATTCCGACTCAGTTGATAAAAGATGACCCGTGCACATCATCAGATATTTATTCTTCACCCAAACGATAACTTATATATCTTATATAACTTTTATATTCTGAAAATTTCAAGTGTTCTCTTATTTTCTTACGAGACTCTCGTACACATTTCATTACTTTTAATCACGTATCAGAAATAGTCGTTTGAGAGCATTATCAGCTCAAACTCAGGATTTCAAAAATCCGATATGTATTTTAATTTTTTTGGTGAATATGTGGATTTATTTTGAAGTAACAAAATCTTTGTAATTTGACAAAAATTGAAATCATCCAATTAATAGAAACCATTCATAACCCAAAATGTATTTACATTTTGCATATTCTTCATCTTAGGATACTGAAATGCGAACGCGAATTCATTCAAGTGATTAGACTTGGCCATGAAATCCTTCCTATACACCTGTAATGGTGTTTATCGTAATTCAAGTAATAAAATTCTTTCATCCTCTAAATTCAAGAATATAATTCAACAATATACTAGAAGGCGTTATTAGAATTGGCCAATGAAATCCTTCCTATCCACCTGTTAACAGTGTTTGTCGTAATTCAAGTAAATAAATTCTTTCATCCACTAAATTCAAGAATATAATTCAACAATATACTAGACTGCGCCCTCTGTACAGTTTGCAACAGAAAATCTACTTTCCAACCGAATCAATTTGAAGCGCGTCATGATTGTGATAAGTGCCCCGTGCTCCTATAACATAAAACGAGTAATTTTTGTGTTGTATTGTGACCTACAGCAAGAAATGGAAAGTTGGATGAGAGGTTGGGTGTAGGATCACTATGTTTAGAAAATTTCAAGGTAAGCCCCTATTATGAAAATTATTTGATCAATTAAGAACTTAAACCTATTCTGCTCTGGTCTTTTCTACTATTATCAGTTTCACCTTCATAGTTAATTTTGTATCACTCTTTATTACAGCAGATATTTTTGAATAGTTATCTCTCACTTATGAAAATTTCCAATTTTTTCAGGAGATGTCTCAACAGAAAACACAGTACAACGATGACTTGAAGAATCTCATACCCTGAATGATTTCACAGAATAAGGACCACTTTATTCAGAAGAGTGGAGAAATATTATTAGGTGAGTTTTAATAATTTTGATTCCACATATTGGTATTCACTAAGGAAATAATGTATGAGTTGAATATTGTACTCTTGCTAGAAATATCTGAACTTACTCATTGCAACTTGGTGAAATTTATAAAATACCTACTTGTAGATAAAAGTAACTCAGCATTTTTTTTTATGTAAGCTCTACCAGATACGAGACTGTTGGGTATGCCCAAGGGAACACTTTAGTATTTTATGACTATTAAATATTATATAATAATAATTATAATTTATTCACGAATTATACATATATAAACAACAATTATAAAAAAGCAGGTTAATAATATGTACTATATATTATATGTATTTATGACACTATGGTTTTCCTATTAATAGTTTTTTTATGTTATTGACTTTTATTATAATTATTTTTCATACAAATTTTTTTAAGATTTCATTACGCACTTATTTCTAAGGTAATAGTAATGTTCCTCTGTAGTAAAAATTATTGTTCACATTCCTGACGAATGTGATGTTGAAATGTTATACTTTTTTTATGTAAAAACTATGTTTTTATATGTTATATTCCATTTTCTTGACAGTACTTAATAAATTTATTTCCACTGATTCCGTATTTTACTCTTATAGCCTTATTGAATATGTAAGGGGTTCTATACCTTGTGTTGGATATTTAATTTCAATCAGATATTACATTCTTCACTAGATAAGATACCAGGAAAGTGAAATTTCATCATTCAGTAAGGTGTAAGTATATGCTCCGATGTATGTGTATGTTTTCTCATCCTGAATTCAACTGACATTATTATTGATACATTTTTTATTATGCATTCCTCATAGGGTACCTTCACCTTCTATCAGAAACTATGGTATCTGAATAAATGGGAAATTCTTACTTTGATCTGATTCGAAATTATTAATTGGTATATTTTCTTCAGACTTACATGACTGGTTAATCTTGAAAATCAAATGGTTACTGTTTTCTGATATTGATCAGAGATATTCTTAATTTGCAATATATAACATGTCTGTTCTCATTCAGAATAAAAATTAGATAAGAACTCACATGAAATACATTGCAAATTTTTCAATATCACTAATCACTTTAGGAAAACAAGAATCAATTGAGGTTTAAGATTGATCAATCATCGAAGAAAATATACCCCAATGAATGATATAATATCGAATCAGATCAAAGTAATAATTGCTCATTTAATCAGATACTTTAGTTTCTCATTAGAACGTGATAGTACCCTGTAAGGAATGCTTAATAAATACGTTATCAATAATAAAGTCAGTTGAATTCCGAATGAGAATACATACCAACATATTTATCGAAGCATATACCTACACTCAAGGGAAGTAAATCATCGTTCTTCAGTCGAGAATATACAATGCTCACTTTAACATTCATCTTATTATTCTTTCAAGTATATGATTGATTTTCATCAAATAATAATACATTTACCATTAATATAAACTATACTCTAAAGAATTTTTCGATGTATTCAGATCAAGTAGTTTGAAAATTTTAACTGAGAAGACGATGTACTTTTTTAAAACTAATTTAATCTTGGTCTGAGTATAAATATTACTTTCATTCAAGTATAAGATTTATTTTCTTCAAATGAAAGTGCTGCTGAAATGAAGAAATCCGAAAACTTGTCTTGAACATATTTTATATTCGAACGAAATATTTTGATTACTCATTTTGATAAAAGAGATTTACTCAAAAGAAGTATTGAAATTTTCTTGAGTCAATAATAGTGATTTTATTAATTGTAGTATATTATTTATTTAGTGGGAGTAAATGGTATATTTGAACTTTGAGAATAAGAAATCCTTGATTCAAGTATACCATATTCTTGCTTATATATGAGTGTATCATCTACTTCAATCAAGTATTATATACTTGATTGGAGAATAGATTTTTTTGCGTGTACTATCACATAATTTTTAAGTCCATGCTTACACTTATTCTTTGTACTAGGTCTGTTGTAGACCCTAATGTGAGCTATTACTCTGAAAGCCACTCTGATAGTTAGAGAGAGCAAATTCTATTTTCAATTACTGGTTTCACAGAATTTTTGAATTATGTATGCTCATAACTTGTCAAATTTTTTCTCATTGAATTGTCTGCCAATAAGATTTTGTTGCCATATCCATTTCCGGGAGATTTTTCCCCGAATTTTCATGAATGGCAACGTGAGAGAGCAGGGAATTGAGCAGGTAAGTGGGCAACGCGAGAACGTAATCACTACACTTCCCTGCTGCCTTCCGCTGCTCCACGTGCTGCCTCATGCTCCCTAAATTGGCGGGTTTTCCGACCAAGGCCGTAGCCAGGGGGGGGTCCTATGGGGTCCGGACCCCCCTCCCCCCCCCGAAATTTTCTCAGAAATGCCAGATAACGGACACCTCCTTCCCCGCGAAATGTTTTTCTAGCTAGCGGCCTTGGACGGCCCCACCCCGAAATTTTTTTCTAGGGGGATTCAATGATTTTTAGCCAGCCCAGCTAGTAGAATCCAAGTTGTGATTTGTCTTACTAATATATTGTATGGATGGTATCCCTCGATATTATAATGACCTATGTGGAGCTCAGAAAGCACCTTAATCGTGTTTTGACCATGAAAGAGCTTGTCAAGCCTTCTCTTTAGAAAGTCTAATTCAAAAACTTTGATTGTCTTTGGGCTGGTGTGTCCATCAACATTGAATGATTCGCATACGCTTCCACAGATTTGCATTCAGTAACTTGTTAATCTTCTTTCACCACAAGGCAGACTGAGATGAAATTTGTAATTTGATTATTTCTTTTTGTGGTAACTACATTTACTGTTTCATTTAGACTTATTAATATGCCCTCGTATGTCCTCATCGAGCGAAATAACTAGCAAACCAAGCAGTCCAAAGCAAACTTCTGTTTGTAATCCAATGCCCCGATGAAATATGACAGGTAGCAGTTCCCAATTAATTGCTTAATTAGGTATCGATTAGAGAAATTGAAGAATCGTTTCCGGCAATTAACAGAGTCAACACTTTCAACCCCTTCGGGCGTCCGCTACACCTGAAGGGACCGGTCATATATCTCCCGAAGGATATCTTCATTAGCCTCACGTCCATTCGTTTCCTGATAACAATGGACTAGCATTAATTATCGATTTGATGTGCGCTAATGAGCATTTCGTTGATCTATAGCTTCACAGTTGTTAATATTATTGGATGAAACAAAATTTATGCAGGAATTTGACCAAGATTACAAATCATCAGAAAAGAGAAAATTAATAGAAAGGTTTGTTGTTGATAAGATGAGATATCATTTAGTAAATTTCCGTTCATTTATCCGAATCTTTGAATCAATTAAAATTTGGAAATAAACAAAATACTACTAACTATATCTATAGTCCGTTCACGAAAGTTTGAGGCGTCAGTTGGCCATGGAAATTTGACATATTCCACTGTGTATATTAAAATATTAGGTTATGTCGTTTTTTTTCCTGTCAGATTGATACGCAATATTGTCAATATTGCATAGAGTTCTCTGATAACTCGCCAGCTCGTCGGACGAGGCCGGGTACATTTGGCAACGTTGACTTTATTTAACGTTATGACAGCAAATGCTGCCAACTTCAGATTAATGAACAAACGCCTACTATGCGCTCAAACATTCGTGAACGGGCTATATATACGTTACAGAGTTGACAGAAAAGGACACCAAATATTTCAGAGGGTGAAATCTTGGTTCAATAAGAACAGACTAATTTTGAACAGTGAAAAAAAGAAATTGATGTTATTTGATACGAAAAACTCAAATAAAGTAAAACCCGAAATTGTGCATTTTGGAGAAATGAATATTGAAGTGTCCAAGTAGGTGTACATTGATGAGTTCTTAAACTGGCAGGAACATACAGAAAGCGTTTTGCAGAAAATAAACAAAGTCAGTTTTGCAATGAGAGTTTCGTCACAGCATATGAATGTTAATACCCTACGAGTGTTATATTTTGCAAACTTCTAGTCGGATATAAGAAACGGTGTAATATTCTGGGGTAAAAATTATGATTTGAAAAAGTGTTCGTTGCTCAAAAACGAGTAATCCATATCATGTACAAACTAGGTTTTAGAAAGTCTTGTAGAGGTGTTTAAAAAAAAATATATTTTCTGTTAATGCACTGTATTTGTATGAATGTACAATATACCTACATAAACATAGGGAAATAGGGAATCATTTATCGAAGAGAATGTGAATGCCCCCTATAACACAAGGACTCTTCATATAAACTATCCAACAAATAGACTATCACTTACAGAGAATAGTCCTGGTTATATGCGTATCAAGGTATATATAATGAAGTATCATAAAGGTATATACCAGAAAAAAATTAAAAAATTGAAATTTTCATTATTGAAAAGATAGAAATTAAAAAAATTTTGTTAAACATGAACGAATATTTTGAGGGAATGTTTCAGAATGTTTTTTATATTGACGTCATTTCATTTAATTGTGATTTTTTGTAGTCATATTACCTGAAATAAAGCACTATTATTATTATTATATCATAACGCTAAAAAAAGATTATACTGTTTTGATTCGTTGAAGCTCCTCGAGGGCTTTTAAGCTTGAGCGGGTTTGAGCATCTGTTTTGTTCTACCTAAGTTAGTTTCGCTACTGTGTCCTTACGACACAGTAGTGAATGGTTACCGCTACCGGCCTGAAAATTCCTATCCTAGACGAGCATAGAACTCGAAACCTTGAGATTTCTAGTCCGACGCTCTAATCCACTGAAGAGACATATTTTTTCGCATGTTTTACGTTTCTTCCGTTAGACGTAGTTTATGTTGGAATTTATACAAAACTAATAGTGTGTGAGAAATCGTCAAAATTATTCAATATGAATTGTGTCGAAAATAATTTTCGTTTTGGGCTGAAGGACTTGCAGGTGGATGGCCTGTTGTTATTATTATCGATGAAGAACATTTGTTATTATTGATGTTCGCTGATGGATATCAATAGATATTGAACTCAGACTCAGAACTACTCATACGCATTGCCCAGTATCAACTAGGAAGATTTAGAGATAGCTGTTTCACACTCTAGGCTCTCACCAGGGCGTCGAACAACTTAGCAGGGAAGTTGGTCGACAATAATTGTCAAATCGCGAACACGACATTATTCAAGAATCACCCCCCAGGGCAGAGACAAGTCTGAAAGAGTTGAGGCACTCTAGATTGTTGAGGGGGTTGCATTTCAATTAAAGGGTATTGTTCTGACCCAGTATCTGAGAAGGCTTTTCTCCTATGATTTTTCTGTCCCAGACATTCTTTGCTCCCCAAGGTGGCCACGTCTTGTATGCTTAACTTATTCTTGCTGAGATCCAAATACTTCTTGGAATGATCCATTCTTGGAAGGGCCTCCCTTTCAGATTTTTCCTTCTCCAAAAACTCTCAGTTATAGGTGCATTTGCCTATACCACAGAAGGGTTCTGGTCCAGTAAGTGGCGTTTGTCTTCCCTTTCTGGCTTGTGTATTAGCCTCTTCATTTCCCTTGATTCCTGAGGCCTTTAACACCACATAGTATATAGACTTCAACGCAAGATATATCATCATTAAGCAAGTAAATATAAAATTTGCACCAAATGGGATTTTAAAGGTTCGAATTATTATAACTCAAGACCTTGCACTTGAGTCCAACCGAGTCGTTCAAGACAACCCTCAATTCCAAATAAGAATTTACAGATATTTGAACAAAAGTATGGCACTGTTTGCTAAGGATACGCGCGCAAAAAGACAGTTATATATCATGCATACCTATTGAGTTCATTTTTTTTGTGAAGCTCGTTTGCCACAAAAACTAAAAATGGTCATTACTATTCACTTGTACTGTTAGACTTTTTGGGTGAATAACTTCAGATAATTGCCATAATAACTTCACAACTGCGAGAAAACAATTTAACAATTACTCTGTAGGTACTGTAACTACCCTAGCACCACAGTTTCCTCTTAACAGACTTCTATGACGGCAAATGACCAGGAAATCGTCAACTAAAGGTTGACGCTCACTTGGACGAGACGAGACGAGACGAAGCGAAGAGTTGTTATCCGCAGGCACGATTTGCACTGAATCAAACGATTCTGATCTTCGCTTCGCGCCTCCCAAGTGAGCGTCTACCTATTTGATTCAGTGCAAATTGTGCCTGCGGAAAACAACTCTTCGCTTCGTCTCGTCCAAGTGAGCGTCAACCTTAACACTCCACCTTATACCTCTTATTACAACCTACACACCGTATAAATAAAATACGCAGAAGCATCTCAATTTTTTCTTCCTTCTACGAAAACTCTTTCTTGTAGGTGCATTTGTATATACCACAAAAGGGTTCTGAGCCAGTGAGTGGCGTTTCTTCTTCCTTAAACTACACAGAATTGCACTCAAGATGTAGATCATCGAGCGGGTTAATATGAAATTTGAACACGATGGTGTTTAAAATGTTTCAAATAATTAGAATTCGAGACCTTTTACTCTTCTTCAATGTTTCCAATCGAGTAGTTTGAGACCAACATCGAAATTGAAACTTACAGACATTTGAACAAAAGTAGGCCAATCTGTTCCTCTAGGGATTAGCTCGAAAAAAGACAGTTATGCACCATATAAGTTCATTCTTTTATTACGAAGCACGTTTGCCTCAAAACCTAAAAACGTTCATTACTATTTACTTCCTTGTAGGACCTTTTTGGGTGAATAACTTCAGATAATAGCCATAATAACTTCACAACGGCGAGAAAACAATTTACCAATTACTCTGTAGGTACTGCAAGTACCATAACACCACAGTTTCCTCTTAACAGGCTTCTATGACGGCAAATGACCAGGAAATCGCCAACTATACTCCACCTCATAACACTAATCACAACCTACACACCGTATAATTAAAATACGTGGAAACATCTCAATTTTTCTGGCAACGCTCAAATTGGCAATAAAGTGGCATGCTAAAACCGAGGTCACAGAGTCGCCGGGCTACTCGTGATCACACCGACGGCGACCATCGGTGGTGTCGACTCTGTGCCCCCTGACCCTTGTTTCTGGCCGGTTCCCTCAGTCCATAACTGTAGCCCCGCTACCTAAACTAACTCGATCCTGCCCATATCCGACTTCAATATTATTTTAATTATACACGTACTCGAAAACATGTGAATTACCGTAACTTTATTATGGATGCCGTTTCCCGCGGTTCGTGATTGGCTGTATTATAGCGGGGAAACGATGTTGACTGTGTTTAGGAAAGTGTGGCGAAGAACATCGAATAGGTATTGGATATTTAGCCAAATGTCGATTAAAATGACAGTGAACCATAGATTCGGCCCCGCTTTTTAATTATTCGGTTTTGCTGTTGTTTGGTTCGGCCGAAGCAGAAGAGATTGAATTAGTGATAATTGACTTCATAATTTATGTGAGAGCAATAAATTTGCATAATGTAAGGAGTATTATTCTGAATTAGGTGAATGTTTTTATCATTTGTTTCAAATGTTTGCTTTTGTCATGTAGCGCCTATGATATATTATTGGTAAATGTATATCAATACCATATGCAGTGGACGCTTCGGCCGGAGCTTCGGCCTATTCATTAATAAATCTGGTATCCGACCGAATCACAAAGAAACCACTTGGGTTTCTTATCGATTACCATACTGACGGCTAGTCAGAAACACAACAATTGGAAAAAATAAAAAAACACTGTGTAAAATGAAACAAAAGCTCTACAGGTTGGCTGGACTAACCCACCCAATGAATGAAAATAATATCTAACAATTCAACTTTTTGAAGATGATTTTATCAGTGACAAGAAATGAAATGATTTTACTGTTCACTGATGAATAATATGGAATGCCACTTCAAATTTAAATTTTCGAACCGAAATGGCTTGATAATTTCAAGGCTCTTGGGAATCGACAAGAACACGTTTTCTCGAAATAGAATACAACAAAAACCTGTATGAAATATTTTTTCCGTCAAATCGCAATTGTGGACGTATAAATGTGAAACTGATCTTTGAGTGAAAGACGTTATAGTGAATTTCTTGACTGAAGCTTCTTTTGTTTCTTATCTCAATAATGATATATCCGATCGAAGAGTTGAAATAAAAACATTTTTTTTTAAATGACTGCCTTAAACGCATCCCGATAAACTTTTTCCAAATTTAAAGTTCCACATTTACCTAGTGTATAAATTTCGTCAAAGTGGACTGGTAACCGAGAAGAAATTGAACCCAGAACTCAAATTTCCGTAGAATCCAGTATCGCTAAATCTTGCAAATTTAATTTCACCCCAATAAAATATATTTGATACACCAATTGAATTAAAATGATTTCAATAGTTCACAGGAATTTTGTGAAACGACTACGAGATATATTCCTGATGAGAATATCGCTTACAATATGTGGTTTTCTGTTGATCTTACATCCTTCTCTTTTTGTCACGAAGTCCTTACTTACAAAACTCAATATCTGAGTCAGTACTTTGGAGACCATTCCTCTACGTTAATTTGACAGGAGAAACATATTTGAAATTATTGAATTGATTTGTTTATCTTCAATTATCGAATATCATTGAAAATGGCGTTCGTTATCATTGAGATCACTAAATATTCAAATAATCCTACACATTTTATGTATATTTGGAAAGAATGCTTCCTGAGAGTTTAATTAGAAGAAGAGGCTTCATTGAATGGACAGCACGATCTCAAGATTTAACACCACTAGACGTTTTCCTTTGGGATATTAAAATTTTTAACGATTGACAATGTGAACATTTAGTTCATAACAGTTATTTATTTCTGTTGTTTGGTATAAATGAAAAAATACCTTTCCAATGATTCATCACTTGTCATATGTTGCTATTTCAAAATTTGTGGACAGAAATCCGAGAAATGGATTTATTGAGGCTGAATTTCGTTCCTAGAAAATGTATACATAGTTGTGATTAAATATTTTTGTCCTAGGTGGTCATCATATTCTAAAATCTCAATTACCAAATGATCTCAAGATGAACTTACAGAGGAGAAATTCGAAATTAGATCTAACTCTATCTAGCTGGTTAAGTTTGTTGATGGATTTGATATCAACGGTTTCAATTCTCCATATTATACTGATGAAATGATTTTACTCATAACGTCTGGATAACATGATAAAAACAAATATCAGTTTTTTCAGAAGATGCATTTGTGCAAATTTCCGAGTTAAAGTGGATGAACATTGTGCTCAGTACACTCCTGGCCAGTTCTCCGCCCAGCAAGGAGCAATTCATTAAACTTTTGACGGACAATACAAGACATCATAATTTTTTATCGGGTGTAAGTGGCAGGTCGGCCGATTTATCAGCCATTAAGGAGCCTGCTTGACCTACAAATCGGCATTCATTTTGATTTCACCACGGTCGATGTCTTCTTTTTTCGGTTGCGAATGAGTGCGACTTAAAAGGCGAAAGCCTGTTTCAGCGATTGTTGATATTCTCCAAAGAGTGATAAGCGAACAAGCAAAGGGCTACCGTGCCGTGGTGTTGGCAGCATTGCGAAAGCAACGTTTGCACGGCAGACTTCAGTATTTCGTGTCTCACAAAATATTCAGTAGAACGCTAAACATTTGGCGCATTTTCAGAATGATTAAAATCTCGGATTGACATATAAAGGCTGTTAGTAAATAAGACTATTACCTCAAAATTTTATATGGGATTTGAGATTGATACCCCAAATATATAAATGCAGAATCTCAGCACAATCGGAATTATATTCTGGAATATATCAAAAAAATGGAATATGTAAAAAATGATAATTACTAAAATTGAATTATATGGTTCTGATGATGCGATCACCTTGAAATTTTGCATGAACATTCAGTATAGTAGTTTCCATTCTCAAAATAAATTTCACTCGAATCGGATATTCTGTTATGGAAATATAAAGATTCTTCTTGCAATATACCTATTAAATTTTCTATGGTTCTGTTAACACTATGGCCACGAAATTTTGGATGAACATTCAGAATATCGATATCTATTCACGCAAATCGGATATCTTTTTATGGAAATATGAATAAATTTTTTCAATATTGCAATTGAATTTCTATGGTCTGTTCACACTATGGCCACAAAATTTTGCATGAGGCTTGTTATCAGCATCTTGCAATTGGCCGTGTCAGTTCATTCCGATTGGCTTCATATTTTCTGACATTTAGGAACAAAACTTTTGAATGACTATATTTTATGGAACACCCTGTTTGAACTTAACCGAGCCATTTGGGACCTGAACTCATCCTGAAAATTTCAAGTCTCTAAGACAATCCCTTCGCAAGCTATTGATCTAACGGACGGACGGCCCCACGGGCAGAATTGAATTTGATCGTGAATTCGTCATAAGTGAGTCTATCCCAATCATTGAAACCATTTTCGGCTCAAAATTTGAAAATTATATACTTTAGGGCAAAACGATATACATAGCAATCGTTGTAAAACGAGCGCTCAAAAATTGGATCAACCGAGGGATACTGTCAAGGATGTTCATCATATTTTGAATGAAGACCATAGGATTTTAAAGGTTGAAGTTTCCATAACTAACATAAACGTAGTATATTGAAGGGAGCATTTGTTTGAATTACCGAAATCCCATCAGTCAACTGTCTGTTGATTTCAAAACAATTTGTAGTTCAAAATAATAAGATCCGTTTCGAAGTGATCAAATGAATTGTTTGACAAGTCAAAATTCAAAGTTTTTGTTCCTTAATATCTCAGACAAACCGAAACTAAAATTTTGTGGCCATAAAGTGACCAGATCCATAGACTAACTAAACGGAGAATAGATGAGACACTAGTAGAACAAGCTTCAACGCCATCTGTTTTTGTACAACATTACTAATTGTGAAAAAAGTTCAATTAAAAAAGGAATCTGTATCGTAAAGTTGCCTCAAAAAGAATTCTGTAGTGCACCTTTTGAATAGGTAGGTACACACCCATATACAAGAGGCAAAAAGTTTTTTGAAATTCAATTTCAAAAGGAAATCAGAAATGGATTCGTGCAAGTTATCGATGAGTGAGGAAATTTATTTTCATGAAAATATTACCTGCAACGAACTTTCATCTGATTTTCTTTTGGAATCGAGAAATGAGGATCAGTAATCAAATTCTGGATAGAATAAAAATTTATTAACTGAAATAGGTATCACCAATTGAAAATACAGATTTATCTCATAAATATCTAATCAATAACTAATAATTGCATTGAAAACATTTTCAAAAACTAACAATATGAATTCAATAATACAAAATATGAGTATTTACCGACTTAACTTATTCAATACATGAAAAACTTTTTTGAAAACTACGAGTATCTTAATTCTTATAGGTAACAGAATATACATATAAATTTTATTATTACTTCTTGCATCTCGATTTTCACATCCAATAACACAGCACGTCTTCACTCTTGCAGGTATATCGAAATTGATTATATGTATTTCAAAAAGAACGTGTCAACCACTCCTTGTGTCAGTTGACAATTCAAAGGTTTTTTGATAATAATGATTTTACATACTTACTATTTTCTCGATAGGATTTCCATGAATGCAACGACATCTAACTATCAAATTGAAAATAATTTTTTCGTGTATTAGTCTCCTCCTCCGACAGATGGCGCGGAATATACGAGTGTTTCATCTAATTTTTAGTTTGTCTATGACCAGAACCATAAAAAATTCAATTGGAATATTGAAAAAAAACTCCATATTCCATAAAAAGATATCCGATACGACTGAAATTTCTTTCGTGAATGAAGACTGATATTTCATGCAAAATTTTGTTGCCATAGTGATAACAGAACCATAGAAAATTCAATTAGAATATCAAAAGAAGAATCTCTGTATTTCATAACAGAAAATCTGATTCGGGGGCAATTTATCTTGAATTTGAAGACTAATAGTGAATGTTCATGCAATATTTTAAGAGAATCGCATCATCAGAACCATAGAATTTAATTTTTTCATTTATATTTTATACATATTTTATTTTCTAAATCATTTCCAGAATATAATTCTGATTGTGCTATGATTCTGGATTTATATATTTGGTATCAATCGCAATTCTCATATAAAATTTCGAGGTTATAGTCTTATTGCTCTACCAATGAACGAGCGCTCAAAAGCTCCTGCTCAAGACTTTTCTTAAATTTTTTGTTCTTTATTTCGAACGTTTTCACGGATGTTTAGTTTTTCTAATAAAGGCTTTGACTAAGATATTATGGGGTGAAGCTTCCATAATGTCGAAAGAAGAATATCTAAAATGTAGATATAAGGAAGCAGCTTCATGACAATTACAGATAATCTTATCAGTCAATCGTCTGTTGAGAACAAATAAAAAACGCAATCAATATAATATTTCCGATGTCTTTTCACTATACCTATACCGCACTGCAACTATTAAAAAATTCTTTCACGCTATCGCTGAAACAAAACATCTTTTGGGGACATCTATCGGTCGCTATTGTTGCCAACGTAACGCTGAATAAAACATGTCAGGTACTCAACATGAACTCCAGCGAGTTCGTATCTCTTAACCCCATATATTATTTACCGGATGATGTCATTGAACGGTGGTGAATTTGTTATTCTAAAACGGCTTGTATTTTATCGTGTCCATTTCTGAAATATCTGCACGTATTAGTCCTGGCAATAATATTAAATATATTAGCGTGTCATGTTTTACGAATTGATGGCAATGGAACCCTTCAGGTGCTGACCGGCAAAGCTCGCACATCTAGGGTTTCGTGCTTTACAGTATAACGCTTGTGTGATCTCAAAAGTTATGGCTTTGTCGAGACTTGAATTGAATATTAGGAAAGATATAATATAAGTGTGGTCATATATTCTATACCTTGCTGTACATGTGCTTTCAACAATGGAATATTTCAATAGGGATGTTGACTACTTTTTGGAATTTATTTTATTTTAAAGATGAACCCTATACAAACACGAAAAAATTACTTTTTCCTCAAAAATATAGTAGTTGCCAATAAAAATGAGTAAATGAAAAGACAATTCAAAATTCCCGCGGAAATGCTCAATTTTGTCACGTTCTGATGATTACGTCATAATACAGTGAACATACTTTGACTTCTGTCAAAGCGAACTGATTTTGCCCGATCCCTTGTGGAAAAGTTCAATCTAAGCCTTCAAAATAAATAGGTCGGTCTGTAAGTGCTGAATGAGGTGCTTCTTTTATTTGTAATAATAAATATGAGTTGCTACTTACAAAGATAATTTCACGTTTTTAAGCTCCGCTGCACAAAAATCCTTGTTTTCAGCAAAGAAACTTGCGACCATAAGGGAATTTATCTTCGGTAAAAGTTACTACTATTACCCTTGATGAATCCTATCTCCATTATAAAGAAAATTATAGATTATCGTTCTTGTAACGAACTAGGTATTCTGTTCTCTTTCAGCTTTCAACTTCGTAAGTTCGAATCATAGATATGATATATTGTTGAAATATTACTACATATTTACTATGGTTCAACTGGTTCAAGTCACAGAACCGTGGGTTTCACAAAGCTTGATTGGCAATCAAATCGTTTATATTGAAGTAAGTCGATGGTTTATGTCAAAAATGAACTGAAAATTGCAGAGAAATGATGACATTTCAATAATCAAGGTGATTGGAGTTTTGTGGAACCCGGCCTATGAATGTATTTTGTTGATCTGAGCACCGAACATTCGAATTTGCAATGACAATACGGATAGTTTGACGTCACTATACGGATTACCCTTGATTGGCGTTCGCAGTCACGTGATAGTTGATAATAAATAACATAATTTAAATCAGCTTTATTTAATTCAACGAGAATAATAAGATCACTAAAATGGTTTTTTAGGATTGCAAAAATTTCCTTCTATGAGGAAAACCTCAATTTATATGAATTCGTAACATGAGTCAACATCCCTATTGTACAGATCTACTTATCCAGAAGAGAGAATATCCTATCCAAATGATCTTCATAAGAGTGGATACACATTTGATACATTTTCTCTCTTTTTTTCCGCTTGTTCCTAGAGGAACAGAGTGATATAATTTTGCCCAAATTTCTGCCTTTTTTTTGAATTTTGCACTGCGAAAAATGGGGGAGATTTTACATAAGATTCACAAAAAATTATATGTAGTTTTACAGCTATTTCAATGTAATAAGTAAGTAACCGGATATTTACATAGAATTTTATGTATAATTTCATACTATATTTCATATATTTATCCTAAGGTTAAACTGAGGAAACGTTAATTCACACATTACTGGAAAATTCAACTAGATAATATAATTTTCCGAAATATTATGTAGAATCACATAAAAATTATGCAATTCAGATCACGGTGAGGTGACGTAATCGTAATATCGGTCGCTACTCAGTTCAGTTTCATTAAGATTTAGATTAGATTAGGTATTCAATAAAGTGAATATAGTGCGTGCATTATTATTACAGGAGAGACTGAAGGTAAGTGCGTAATTATAAATTGAGATTATAATATTCATCTCAAATTTGCAGAACATTTATTAATTCACAGAAATGTACAAGGCAGAATATTTACTTGTAGAATGGGGTTGTAAATTACGTTTTTACAATAAATACAAATTACGCATCTTCAGAAAAAGTCCGAAAAAGTTGAAAATTGTAGTTTTCATGTTGAAGACAGTCCATTTATCATCATCTTGCCAGAACTCACTTAAAAAATGAAAAAACCGTAGCTTTTTGGATTGTTCATGTATGTATTCAAAAATAAATACTAAGAAGCCATATTTTCAGAAAACACAAGAATAGAGTCGAAAGGTATATTAATGAAGAATCTACAGTTTTCTCTCCCTTCTAGAGAAAAAAAATGTTATCATTTTGCAATGAAAATTCAAAAACTTTTTTTCAGGTGATAATCGTTCCAGATTCATTCTGGCGCAGGATCAAAATCAACGAAGAAGGGTAGAGCTGGAGAGTCATAACTTTGATTAACAAGTTGAGGAACCCCAAGATGAAGAAATGTGAATTATACGCATTCTGTATTCCGAATATATTTCGAATAAAGTTGAAATATTTTATTGATGCTATCATTTGCAATATTCCTCTATTGCGACAAAACATACCTAAATAATTATTATTCATCATGTTTGATTTTATATATTTAACTCAGAATGATAACAATGTAATTTTTATTGTATGATAAAAATTGAACACTTCATTTCAGCTTATATTTATTTATACATACCAGTTAGATCGGCAAATAAATTTCGACTACATTGGCTGAGTAGGACGTCGTCGTACTACCATGATGTAGTCAAAACTTAATTGACTAACAAAATATTGCGTATACTAAATAAATATAAGCTGAAATTAAGTGTTTCATTTTTACCATATACAATAGAAATTACATAGTAATATTTCTGAGTAAAATTTGTATGGAATATTATAATATCTACTAGTGTAGAAATACATAAAATTTTGATAATTTAATCTTGAAATCTACATGATAAATCATGTATTTTTAAATGGGAAATTTAGGTTTTTAGTGTTATTCCACCTTTCAGGTGTGTAAAATTACACCACTTTACGTTGGCTATAGAATGCCAACGTGAAGTGGTGTGATTTGAAATGCTACGTAATCGGTTCATTAGTTCTGGAGTTACCCCTATTAAACTTCGTCTCATTGATTTTTTAAATTAACGAAATTCAGATCCAATCAATATCAAACGTCATATTTTAAATTAAGACAGTGATGCGCATCTTTGTGCTGAATTTTCTCAGAATCGTATCATTAGAAGATTTTCAAAGAAAGAATTAATTTGACCCGTAATGCTGGTTTGTATCTGAAAACTCACTGTGACAATCTTCTATGACATTGATATGTAATTAACTTGTCTATATTAGAGATTTAATTCTGTTGTAATCATTATTTTGTTCTACTGTATCATGTGAAGTCAGAAGCTCTTAAGAGCTCGTCATTCAACGTTGAATGTCCTGAATTGTTGGTTTAATTCTATTCATTAATGAATTGAACTCTCCTGATCAAATCTGAAACCTGCCTTCAAAATTTCAAGTTCCGAAGTGGATCTATTCGGAATTTTTTTTATGGGTTTATTACA
Organism: Propylea japonica; assembly: GCA_013421045.1. NCBI lineage: Eukaryota > Metazoa > Arthropoda > Insecta > Coleoptera > Coccinellidae > Propylea > Propylea japonica. The sequence goes on along the minus strand of CM024239.1, from coordinate 14,249,505 downwards.
TTGAGATACTTTACAAGCTGCTACTGAGCAAATTTAGTAGCTGATTGTAAAATCGCTCAGTGTAATCGTGTTTACAAGCCAACAATCTGATTGTAAAAAAGCTGCGACTGAAGTTCAAAGCTGGGCTATTTTACACGCTAAATCGCTGGCGTTTTGGCTTATTGGCATGTAAACAAGTCGTGTGAAATCACAATTGCTACTAAACAATCTGTGAGTTCTCATCTACTCGGTGGTTCCTGGTTCTTAAATTTGAAAACGTATTTGACATGTATCTTAGATCCTTGACAACGATACAAACATAAACCTCAAGTGGATCGCTAGATTGTTGGCTACTCAGCGAGTTGAAAGTTTTGTGTGTAATCATCACAATCTCACAAGCTAATTCACTCGCTTCTAAATTCGCTCAGTAGCAGCTTGAAAAGTATCTCAATGTACCTAATCGCCCCATTATTCACGGTTGGCTGTCAGAGCGAGCACGTCAGTGATTCTCAAAATTTTTCACATTCGTGTGAATCAACAATTTTCTTGTAATAATTTAGAAATTGTATCTTACAAAGGTATGTGCAGTCTTAATTTATGCTCTCAAAACCTAACTTTCTCCCGTGTTGTATTCGCCCAATCATTTTTTGTCAGGCATCACTTGGAAACTTATCCTGGACGAATGTGTTCTCCAATGATAATGAAGGATAATTCATATCAACCAAATCTGAAAACACAATTAATTAATGAACTGAACGCTGGGGTTTTTTCATTACTGAAATCAATCTGTATTGTGCTTCCTGCTTTGGCTGTATCAAATATCCATCCACTACTACGTCAACTGCTCACGCTTTGTCACTGTTCACAGTAGTATATCATTAATTATATTGTTCATTTTTGGTGGCAATTAATTTTCTTTTGTTCGTGTCCAATATCATTTTTATAGAGCTGCCATAATACTCTATTAAGTTGGACATTACAGCAATTTCCTGTTTGGTTCGGTCGTCGCTTTGATAACAAAGGAGTCATGTTTGTGGGTGAACGAATAGAGCGGCATTCTCATTCATTCATTCATCTTCTTTTAACCATGTCCTTGGCATCTAAGGCCATCTAGACAGCGAACATTTCAACACTTAGCACTCATTCCCATACTTATCATACTTTATAGGACAATTTTTATTGTAAGACAAACTAGAACATACACAAACATCCATACCCGCACCGGGATTCGAAACCGGACCTCTAGCTTCGTAGGAACTTGTAGGCACACGCCTTAGCCCCTACAGCCACCGAGGCGGTTAGAGCGGCATTCTACATATATTCAATTCGAATTGAATATATTCAATTCGATGGCGCTACTCGTCAGAATTGATGATAATATTATTTTTGAAAATTGAGAGCCCTGCTTGAGCTCGGAAGGTTTTGAGCTCTTGTTCGTGTTCAAATCTGAATTATCTTTTCTAATTTGTATTATGTTGTTTACCTACCTTACAATAGTAAGTTGTTCGGATAATGTCAACAATATAAACGTTATACATAGAACTTATCGAAGAAAGCACGAATTATTCAAATTGTTAGCAAAATGATAATTTTAGCCGATTTTCGATTATGTTACTGGTGATGCCGAATTTTTTACGATAATTTTGATTAAGAGTTGAATTCCATTCATTCTTTTCCTTCGTTATGTATTAGGCATTGGATGCGAATTATAGATCAAGATCAGAAAAGTGCATTGGTATTTTCGATCGAATTGAAAATATCCTATTTTTTTTCTCGCGAATCAGCATGAAGGTTGAATTTTTATATACCTGATTTATTAACACTGTCTATGTACAAGTATGTACAACTAAAATTCAGGAGATATATATTTGTGAAACGTAGTATCTTACGAAAAGTTTTTTTTTTGCATTTCAAATATCCTCAAACTTTTGTATCGTTATTGGATAGCTTGATATGAAATTCCGGGAATATAATTTCAAATCTCGTTAAACCAATAACTTCTACTTTAATTGTGCGTCATAAATATTTTTATATTTCTTATTTTTTAGATGTGGGAGGACTAAATCCCTCTTGACATAAAAAACACCATCATGTTTTTATGCGTGATCGTGAACCGATCTTTTTGAACTTTCGTACAAAGTTGTCATCAAAGAAGTAAAGGTTTTTATATGACAAGAAGAATATACTCATCCCACAATTCAAAAATGAAAAATATAGAAAAATTTCTGTTGTTGAAAAGGAAGAGTAGTTTCCTATTTTATTATACTTTATCAGTATTAGTTCCTTAAAGAAGGCAATGATATTTCGCAATTGCTAAATTGCTCTAGTGGAGAAATATGAACTTGTAAATATTGTTTGATCGGATTTTGTGATGAGATTTTTTTTCTGGAAGTTATTGTTGTTTTTACTCCTGTTGATGATATTTGAAAAATTAAATTTTGAATCCTTGTGATTCGAAAACTCAACCGAGCTATTTCGACCCCAATTCCATTCTGAAATTTTCGATTGTTCATTTCTTTCCTTTGGAATTAATTTGAGCATGAGATATGTAGATTAGATTAGATTAGACTTAGATTAGATAGTGGTCGATCGGCACGTTGATTACCCTTCTGCACTGCGACCAATAAGGTCTTTTGTGCGTTACCATGCTAAAACTACTTTTTTCCCAGGAATCTAACCTCCTTAGCAAAGCTGGTTACTTCCTTTGGAGACTTCGCTTTTATGTCGGCTGGCGTTAAAGCCTTGTTCGCACTACGCTAGTAGTTTAGTCGAGGAGCTAAAAATTTAGTCACTAAAGTGTGAACACCAAGAATTTAGTCGGGTAGATTAGTGTGTAGTTTAGTCGAGTCGATCCATTTGGTTCTATTTTATCGGGCGAGTAGAGTCCCCCACCACGCGATACTCTTCACTCGCTCACGGACTAGATAGGTCCGAACCGATCAGTTTATTCGAGTTCATTAGTAATATCATTTGCCGCGATTATGTCGTTTCGCTGGGCGGAAGGAAGAAATCACGTCAGAGTTCCTGCGTTGCGAGTTGTTCATCGTACAAAGCGCTACTCACTTGTGAACATAACTCGAACAAAGTGCGAACGATTGGATGGAGAGTAGCTACTAAATTTCTAGTGGCTCGACTAAACTACTAGCGTAGTGCGAACAAGGTAATAACGCGCCACCTAGTAGAGTAAGTCTGGTTTGCGCCAGCGCAGTGCATTGGCATAGTATGTGTTCGTGTGGTTTCAGTGGCCGATTCACATAACCTACAAATGTCGGAGTTTTCTTTACCGATCTTGTGTAGGTGATATCTCACGGGACAATGCCCTGTGAGAAGGCCGATTAGCAGCCTTAACTCATTTTTTGACAACGATAGAGCTTGTTGAGCCTTCTCTTTGGAAGGTTCGATTAGTCTCTTTGCTTGTCTTTGACCGGATGTGTTTATCCAGTAAGAGTGTTTCTCCCTTTTTCCCAAACGCCTACCTCTGCCCTAATCAGTGTAGGTGATACCCAACAGGAGGGCACGGGTCCGGTGAAGGGTGTGTTTGCTCCTCTTTTTTGCAAGGGCATCAGCTTTTTCATTTCCCTCAATGTTCTGGTGGGCAGGTACCCAAGTTTAAAACTAGCTTGTTTACTTCGCCAGTGTTTTGAGGGACTGTTTGCAGCTCCAAATGGTCCTTGATCACAATCAACGGCCATAAGCTGCCTCAGTGCCATCTGACTATCAGAGGCAATACAAATTCTGGCTCCCTTGTACTGTCTGGACAGACAGACTTGGGCGCATCTTTCTATGGCCAGAATTTCAGTTTGAAGCGTTGTTATTGGCATGAGATATATGTAGCAAATGTTGTTTTTGTTTTGGAATTTGACAGTTCATAGATAGGGTCATATGACTTTTTGAGGAGTACTGAACCTTCTATATAAACTGAGATCAATAGGAATGTTTTTTAAAATAAGTTGGATCTGCCTTATGGGTATTAGCGACGGTATATTTTCTAACTGGATTTTAGGTTTACAGAATGAGAGAAACATGATGAAATGAATACTTACTTTTCAAAATCAACCCAAGCTACTTTAGCTACTATACTCAACTCCTGAATGATACTTTTTGTAAACAATCATCATTTTCACATATTTTGCAAATAATACAGTGTTTCGACATTTTTCTGAAATAAATGAACTTCAATATCCTTTCAAAGCACATTGAAATGTATAATCTCGAAAACCGGAGCAAATATCTTTATATTATAATCATTTGAGTTAGATAGCATATTGTAAATAAACAGCAGACGGTAATAGTAACATAGAGATCTTTTCCTCAATTTTACCTCTGTTTACATCTGACAAGGTCTATCTATGTTTTTTATTGATCTGAAAGTGAGCCCAAGTCACCCCAACTCTTTTAACAACCCCGGTTGGAAATTCGAAACAACTCCAATCACATACTATTGAGCGCTAAGTATGTTTTTGTTTATTCATCTGAGATTGGTAGTATTTGCTGTCATAACGATGAACAAAGTCAACGTTGCCGAATGTACTCGGCCTAGTCCAACGAGCTTACGAGTTATCAGAGAACTCCATGCAATATTAACAACATTGCGTATCAATCTGACTAGAAAATAAACAACATAACCTAAAATTTTAATAAACACAGTGAAATATACCTAATTGTCATGGCCAACCGACAGCTTCGTGAAAGGACTATACAGACAGCCGAAAAAATACGATCTCAACAACAATACCAATAAAATTTCGCAGTTCTGAGATTGTGCAGTTTATTAGTCATGATTGCATAAAAAATGGTGAATCCTCGCTTTCTATTCTATATTATAACTAATCCCCCTATGTTATACTCCGTAATTCTTTGAATGAACATTCTTGATGGCAATGTCCTTGTCTTCGAGTACAGCGAAAACTGATTGATTTCCACCCGGGGAACAAAAACAGTCCTATCCATTACCCCGCCCCCGCGCTTCTCGTTCGCAGCCGGAACGACACGAAAAGTAATTAAAAACAAACATGATTGATGTTTCTGCATATTACATAGTCATTAAGCAATTGTACCGCACTGTATTGCAATAATTAAAACCGTCTGGCACAATAAAATATTGTCGTGTCATAGGTCGTCTAACTGTGATTCGGTCGCCATTTTATTGGTAGTACAATTAATAATTAGCGTGTTTCGACGATGAAAACTGCTAATTTATTAATTCATTCGATCGCTAAGATCGGATTTGCATGAGCGGCGGGTGTGGAGATGCAGAAATCATGGTGTTTCGTTATGTGATTTATGGAAACCTTGCATAATAAATATACACACTGTATATGTATACTGATTGAATCGTTAGATTGTGTTTCACAGACTTGGATTGGAATAAAATCGGGATCGTCTTGAAACTATATCAACCTCAGAGTAAGACAAGGCCTTAGAATTATTGAGCAGTGGTGCTTGTCTGTGGGGTTGAACATCAACCCAAACAAGACTGTAGTAATTCCGTTCACTCGTAAAAGAAACCTTCCGGACATGAAAACGTTATATAAAAGGAAATATATTGGAGTGGAGGTCAGAAGTTATGAAGGTAAATACCTAGGAATAACACTGGATAGTAAACTTCTGTGGAATAAGCATGTTGATACTCCTACTGGCAGAGCAAAAAGGGCTCTAATGGCGTGCAGACGTCTATGCGGCAAAAATTGGTGTTATAACCCAAAATACTGCGATGGATGTACGTCATGATTATAAAACTTATAATCACATATGGGGCAGTAGCCTGGTTTGCCAAGGCAAGTCAGGTAAGTACGACGAAAAGGCTCGATAAAGTACAGAGACTTGACTGTGTGTGCATCACTGGAGCTATGAGAACGTACCCAACTAGGGCACTTGAGGTCATTACGGATCTCACACCTCTACATCTAGTGATTGATAAGGTAGCCCATTAGGCCAAGTACCAATGTGCACTGTCGCTAGGCTCCTGTATGAGCGTCTTTCAAGCGGAAATCTTAGCTATTGAAAGATGTCTAGATATAAATCAGAAGTGCGATATAGCCATACATTCAGTCAAGCTGCTATTAAAGCACCCAGCTCCTACGTCATCAACTCAAAGATGATCTGGGAGTGCTGGAACAAACTCAATGAGGTAGGCAAGAAAAATAAGGTGAGAGAATCGAAGGAAAAGAAGAGGCCAATACACTGGCCAAAGAGGGCGCACGAATGTCACTCATTGTCTCAGAACCCTTTTGTGGTATAGGTAAATAAATGTACCTATAATGAGGAGTTTCTAGAGAAGGAGAAAGCCGAGAGGGAAAAACTCTTCTGGAATCTCCCAGGGATGGATCATTCCTACGGAACTTTGAAACAGCAAGATCCAAACGATATCTGGATCTTGGTAAGAAACAATTACACCTCGTCACTGGCTTTTGGAAGCACCTGACGAGTGTATGTTCTGTGGGGAAGAGGAAGAAACGCCCATTCACCTAGTTACGGAATGCTTTGGTATTGCGAGCCTAAGGATAGAATGCCTTGGGCGAGAAACTTGTGAGAAAGGGGAACTAGCCTCGTTGAAGCCTTCACAGATATTAGATCTCATTAGATCTCTGGAACTGGAAGGCGAGCTGTGAGGGGTGTGGACAGAACAGCTCTGTAAGGGGGCACAATGGACCGTGGGGTCGCAGTGAACTGTAACCCCCTTTTGAACTAAAACTAAAAACTAACCAAAAACCTAGAGAATTCACAGCCTGAAGGCACGCATTTTTTGACGCAACAAATGTTTATGAACGCGAATATTCGGCGTTGCGAACGTGTGCCGTATCTTTATTCCGCATTGGGCTAATTGGTCTACGGCATAAACTGAATTATTTCACTGATTTGGTGGCAGTTCATTGTTGCTTAAGAGTATATCATTCAGAAATTGTAGAAACCACCGATGAAAACTGCTAATTTATTAATTCATTGGAATTTACATGAACAAAGGGTGTGGAGATGCAGAAATCATGGTGTTCGTTATGTGATTTATGGAAACTTTGCATAATAGATATACGGGGTGTCCCAAAACTCGACGTCAACCCGGAACCGGGTGAAAAGGCAAGTAATGCTGGTTGTCAGAAAAATATAAAAAAAATGTAAGTTGCATGATTTTGAAATATAATGTGATGGGCATTTGAAAAAACACGCAAAATTCCACACCCTGTGACAGTCTTTTCGCTCCTGTTGCCACACTTTTTCCAACTTTTTTTTTGCTGTGTAACCTTGAATAAAGCTTGTCTAAACTGTAATCAAAATTTGGATACCAGAAGGAGTAGGTTTCATGAAAATAGGGTTTGCTTCTCAGAAAAAAATTCAAAATAAACAATTGCCTAGATTCAACTGACTGTATTGAAAAAAAATGTTCTAGGCATGTTTGGCATGTTTTTTCAAAAGTTGGCGCATTTAGTAAGGATTCCAAAATGGTATAAGTTATACTTGTTAAATTGTAACTACTTTCCAGTAAAAAAGTCCAGTGGATTCAATACCGGTGAACGGGCCGGCCACGATTGTACCAGAACGTCGGATCCATCTTCTGGGAAAAAATGTTAACAGAAAAAATAGTTTCCAGAGAAAATAATTTTTCCAGAAAAAATTTTTCCGGAGAAATTTCTCTGGAATTTTTTTTCTGGTAACATTTTTTCCCGGAAGATGGATCGGACGTTCTGGTCCAATCTCGTGGCCGGCCCGTTCACCGGACTTGAATCCATTGGACTTTTTTACTGGGAAGTAGTTTAAGAAAAAGTGTATTCAAAGGCAATCGAAAATAAGTTTGAACTATGGCAGCTACAATTTAACAAGTATTATACCATTTTGGAATCCTTACTAAATGCGCCAACTTTTGACAAAACATGCCAAACATGCGTAGTAAATTTTTTTTTCAATACAGTCAGTTGAATCTAGGCAATTGTTTATTTTGAATTTTTTTTCTGAGAAGCAAACCCTATTTTCATGAAACCTAGGGCAGCTGGCATCCAAATTTTGATTTCAGTTCAGACAAGCATTATTCAAGGTTACACAGCAAAAAAAAAAGTTAGAAAAAGTTTATATTTGTGGCAACAGGAGTGAAAAGACTGTCACAGGGTGTGGAATTTTGCGGGTTTTTTTAAATGCCCATTATTTCAAAATCATGCAACTTAGATTTTTTTTTATATTTTTCTGACAACCAGCATTACTTGCCTTTTCATCCGTTCCGGATTGACGTCGAGTTTTGGCACACCCTGTATACACTGTATATGCTGATTGAATGGTCAGAATGTGTTACATGGACTTGGAACAGAATCGGGATCGTCTTAAAATAAAGTGTTTCGATCTTTTCAATACATGCGTTTATTTACGTCAGCAAATTCTTTACTACGGATGATAACAAAAATTCTTTTTCATTGGAAGAATTGTTCAAAGTATTCTCTTACATCCAGGAAAATCTCAAAATATCTTTACTGAAATCAAATATACACGCCAACCCTGAAATAATACTATAATAACGAAACCTCACACCAAATAAGCATTATTGATTGTCCAGGTACCAAAACAGACCACATGCCAACTAGTTTAATAGCTTCCATAATTTCTTGTGATTGTTCAAACCTCACGACGTCTAAACTCAAGCAGAGACGAAGACAAAATAAAACACCCTACAAAATCGCTGAACCACAACAATCGAATAATAAGAAGATAACATCGTGAATTTCACAGATTCGAAAGTTGATATGGAGAAATCATTTAGAACAGAATGATATGTAAAAATTTTGTAGGGAAAAAATGACTGGAGAGAATGGATATTCGAAAGAATAGGGTGAATGGCCAAATGTCTCTTTATTTATTGTTGTCATTTCATTTCAAAATTATGATTCTTCGTGTTTTTTGTTGTGGTGCGAATCTTTTGATTAGTTCTCGAGTACCTTTTGAGAAATGAAATAATTGCTGAGGGAGACCCTTTTTGCTAATTCTCCTACACTGATGTTGTTTCAATGGAAAATAGGAAAAAATCTAACATAAATAAGAAAATATCATTAGATACACCAGTCTACACCAGTACTTTTGCCACTGGCACTGCAGTAATATATATTATATTCTTGTTAAATCGAAAGTTTTACTAGGCTTGTTTTTACAGGGTGTTTCTGAATTGATGTGAAAGATTCAAGGGGGTGATTCCTCAAATTATTTTGTGAAAAATGTACGTCCGTTAATGTATTGTTTCCAAAATACAAAGTGTTAAAGTTTCATTTCAAAACGGAGTAAAAAAAGTTGTGGGCTACTGGGATATTTCGATCTAACAATTGATGTTGAATTTTTTTTATATTTGACTAAAAATCTCGTGTGCCTTTTTTTCGAGTGAAATGTTCCTTCCTTCCTTTTGTGAGAACATAAAGCATCTTAACGCGTATTTGTCGTTACTTTAATTTAACACATTGTCTACCAAGTAGAAACGCTAGGTTGAGATGTTTTATTTTCTCACATACAAAAGCGCATCACACGCAAAGAGCGAAAAGAGATTTTTCCTTCCTGAATATTCGTAACAAAGGCTTCTCAAAATTTATTCGAATAAATCGAAGATTTTGAGAGAATTTTCAGTATTTAATTAGAATTGAATTGAATAAGCGTGTTGATGATCACAGTCAGAAATTGTGAATCGTCAAGAAATTTGATTGAACTTGTTCATAAATTTTCTATTAAAGGATCCAATCAACGTGGAGACTATGAAGCTGATGATAAAATTCGATATTGTTCTTATGCAACATCGAGATATAATAGAGAAGAGACGCTATGATATGCATTTGAGTAAGGAAAAATAGTACCACTGGGCGGAGCTTAGTCGAGGACCAATATGGCGGAACGTTCAGGCTTGAATTAAGTTGCCAGTTTTCTCTGTTCACAAATTTCACCCAAAAAATAGGACGTGTTGGGTCTTTAGGAAACCTGTTCAAATAAGGTCAATTGAATATCAAATAAACAATTTTTCTTCGGGCGATAAAACAGACGTATAAAAAGATATCATATTACCAATACAGACCTGCAAAAATTTCGAATGCGGATCTGTTCAGTATTCCTCCCTACCAGTGATATGTTTTTCCTTTAATTTTCTTCATTTCTTTCTCTTCTCTGCTTGAAGAAAGCCTTACAGCACACGATACCATTTTATTATATATACCTATTTAGCAGAAAAAATCACAATTTAAATAGAAAAAGGCGCAAAAATTACTATTTTTACAAAAAATTCAACTATTGTCAAATTTGACGTTAGGTGGTAGTAATATTTCGAATCTGATACCACGTTTATTTCAATAATGGCAATTCTATAGTATCCTATCTCTATAAGTAAGAAATATACTGAATGGGTACCTCAATAACACATATGAAAGGACTGAAAGGATATTAGACTGGTTTAATACAAAATTTTGAGGCAAATGGTAGACGTTACTAGCAACTGCTATAGAGCAAAATCATTGAATCAGCAGGTAAATACTTTCTTGGAATTTTAGAATCGTCTCTGAGGCAATTACGTACAAAACCCCGAAAACCCCAAACTCTCGACCTCATCCTAAGCGGTCGATTTCATTTCACGTAATAGACCATCTAGAGATCCAAAAAACCGATAAAATCCGAGAAATCGAAGATATATCCACTCCGATTACACGCTTAATTCCCGATTTCAATATTCTTGGGACTGCATGAAATTTTTTCTTAACAGTTGTGGTTTAAGGTCAATTTAGGTATAACAACGTAGTAAATGGTCCTAACCATACTTCGGGCGTTTTTTGGAGTATTTTCCACATATTTCTTCACATAAATGTAGAAATCTCGCGTTTTCCTTATTAACCCTCAAAAACAAAAAGATTTGAGATGTTGCTGTTTTCACAATCATCATTTAGAAAGACTATCGAAGTTGAAGAATTAAGCTGAAAGATCTCTCAATTAATCCAGGAATGAAAAAATTCCTGAATTCAAGTACTTTCCAAAGTTTCATCATATAAATTCAAGAGAATTTTCCTCAGTTAGAACCATTGAATAGGTAGGAGAGTAGGGATGATGAAAATTCTAAATTGTAAAGAAATTCATTCGAGTCTGACCATAAATTCTTGATCAGCAGGTCCATAACCATGCTGCTGTTGCTGCTATGGTGGTCATCTGCTGCAGCATATGTTGAGACTCTAGAGCAAATGACAAAATTTGATATTGTTCTCATACCAGCCAGTAAATTAAAGTACCTACGCACTTGAGTAAGAAATATATCGAATATTTCAAGAATCATTCCTACACATACTCACAAAAGGACAACTTTGCTCAGAAACCTTTTTCCTTGTCCTCCACCTCGAAACACCAATAAAGATTATTCTCCGAGTCTTTTTGAAGCGTTTTACATTAGACTGGTATATTACAACATTCTGATATGATTTTGGACAAATAACACCGGTAAACACTTTTTTGTCAGACGAAATTGTGACGACTTTTGTTCTTATTCAACTATACTTATTGTACCCTTATTAACAAAATACAATCATTTTGTTTCAATCACGTCAAGTTTTCTTGTGTATTCTTTTCTGCTTCATATGTGTATCTTATTTTGAATAACTTCATTTGGACGATTATAGGTATAGCTATTGCTTTCAACTAACTTGGAATCATCACTATTCAAAAAAGTGTGGCCCAAGCGGAAATCACTGACCCCAGGCCGTAAAAATGTTGAAAATGATCCTTTAGTAAACCCTGCTGACATTCTTTTACCACCGTTGCACATAAAGCTCGGTCTTATGAAAAATGTTATGAAGGCAATGCCTAAGGATAGCAGTGAATTTGCATATGTGAAAGAGAAATTCCCTAACCTCAGTGAGGTGAAAATTGAAGAGCTAATATTTGTAAGTCCACAAAAACGACAACTGATATAGGATAAGAGCTTTGAGGAAGAATTGAATGATAGGAAAACTCACCTGGATATCTTTTGTGAAGGTTGTCCAAAATTTTCTAGGGAACCATAAATCTGAGAACTACAAAAATTTGATAAGTGAACTTTTGATGCCAAATAGAGCTTCGGGGTGTAATATGTCCTAAAAAATACAATTATGCTTGACTCTCATCTGGATTTATTTACCTCCAATTTGGGTGCTGTGAGTGACGAACAAGGCGAAAGGTTCCATCAGGGCATTTCCTTAATGAAAAAGCGAAAGGAAATTGAGTCCAGGAATGCTAGCAGATTTTTAATGGAGACTTAAAAAAGACTTTGCAGAATCCAAATATTCACTAAAATCATAGCCATTAATTTTAAATAAGGACACATATCTAGCTGATGTGTGTGCTTTTTACAAACATATGTTCTGATGTCACCTGACGTGTCAATTTTTTTTCATTCATATATTAACGTTTGGTTGCCCTAGAATATTCAAAATTTGGTAGGTATAAGTTTTCAAGTTCAATTTTGTTGACCAGTGTAATAGACGGTACTTAGCCAACTACAAAGCAGTACCTATAGATGAAGTATTCAAAAGTCCCTTTTTTTCACATTTTAAAACGGGTTGTTAGACGAAACCCTGAAAACGCCAAACTCTCAGCCTCATCCTCAGCGATCGATTTCATTTCACGTAATAGACCATCTAGAGATCCAAACAACCGATAAAATCCGAGAGATCGAAGATATCCACTCCGATCTAGCCCCCAGGCACGCTTAATTCCCGATTTCGGCCGTGGTGGGGCCGCGTCCCGCACCAGCTACGTCCGAAACCGCCGACCAATCGAGTCTCATTCATTCAGGTGTCGAGATCGCGACCGAAAGTGAGTGAGCCGAACCTAACATAACCTATTCGACGGCCGATCGCTCAACGCGAACTTCTGTGGTCGCGCACGGTGTATGATATTACTGCTCTCTGTACGCTAAACGTCCGTCGGAAGATATTTTCCTACCGTGAGAACGCCACATTCTATGGATTTCGTTTTTTAAGTGAGGTGGTGTTCTGTGGATATAAGCGATTTTATTTTTTGGAAGTGAGTCTTATTTTTGGATGTGTTATGAGGAAGAAATGTTATTGGTGAGTTTGTGTGCGTTGTCCTTCGCGTTTATTTGATTTCGGGAGATTTAAAAGCACATTAAGAATTGCGTTGTTTTCCATTCCTAAAATGCTATAATTTTTTTTTGGATCGCAGTATTTTCGATACTTATTTGGCGGTATAACTCAATACAATTGATGAATTGTAACTTTATGTTCCTGCCACGGGAATTTATTCTTTGGAAATGAAATCATCATACTTAGAAAATATACAGAACCTCAGGAATTTAAAATTCCGAACACCTTGGTGTTTTTTTCTCGATGTCTATCGCTGAAATTTCAACTGCTATTGAGTGTCCTTTTTCCACATTGTCATTGTTTCATTAATCACAGTTTCTTTTCTTGTTTGATCCTTTATATTTCTTATGTAATTTTCTGCATAAATTTGCTCTCAGTGATTCTAAAATATTTGAATCTCTATTGAAAATACATTTAAATATGACTTTCCTGTTTTCGAGTTGAATCAATGAACTACTTCCAATCCCAGGAAATTCCAAGGTGTTCAAAATTTTTCTTGATGTATATTGCTCATTTCAACCACTATTGAACATTCTTTCTTTCTTCCACATTATCATTATTTCCTTGATCACAATTCCTGTTCTTATTAGATCCTTTATTTATCTTATACCTATATAATTTTCTTCAAGCAAACTGTTTTGAATATCTCCATTAGAGGTGCATTTGAATATGATTCGATGATATTGATTTTTGTTATAGTTTTATGTTTGCTTGATAACAGAATCCCAAAATGTTTTCTATATCTACAATTTACTCGCAATATTTCAGCTGTGATTCCTAAAATTCATTTAATATTCAGAACAACATCCAATAGTTCGATAATATTTATCCATGGTTTCATGACTATCATTTCTTCTCGAAACAAATTGAGTTAAAATTTGAAAAAGGAAAGAATTTCAATCTTTGAAAATCAAATTGAAAAACATTTGAAAATTAAAAAGATCAATGATTGAATCGCCAGTAGAAATAGAAAAAAATTCTGAAATTTTCATTTATAATTGTAAATATAGGATAGACTATTAAAAATTCTGATGAAACGAAAAATTATGAACTGAATAGGTACACCAAGCCAGTGAAGTTTTATTGTTTATATAAAATATCTTCTCTTGATGCAGATAGAAAAACTTTCAATCCTTGACCATGGTTTTTTATATATAATTACTGAAACATCTAGAATTCCCACACAAGAAACTAGTGCGAAAAAACTCTTTCCTAAAGTCAATTTTTTCTAGAAAGCCATGTAATTATATTATAAACAGTTATATGCATATCCTCGAAGCATTGTTGAGCTATAATTAATGATATTTAAATTGATTCCATAGCAAATTCATGCATATGAATAGAAATTTCATGTTTTTTAAATTATAAACAATTTTTTCTGCAAGTCTTCTGATTTGCGACGATGGGATATAGATTTATGATTGTTAGATAGTGCTAAAATTAGATTTATATTTAGGAAAAAAATTTGCATTTATATTTAATATTTATTATGGATAACTATCTCGACTACTTAAATCAATCAACTTTACTGAATCTATCTAAATTAGATATCCCGGTTGAGAATTTATTACTGAAGAGTCTGCTGAAGTAAGAGGATCCTCTTATGTAGGTAGGTATTAGGTAGATATCAATTCCGTATTTTTTTATATTATAGAGTGATATTGAAATTGAGAGGAACGTCTTCTATATTATCAATTTACATAACAAATTCTGTACTTAGTTCTAAAATATGAGTAAGAATACTATCTGGGGAAGCTTGATTATCCAAAATATAAATAAAATTTTTGGAGACTTCAACGCTCGATAAAGACAGAAACTAGAAATTTAGTCTTCTGATTCTAATGGTGAATTCACATTTCAATACATTGAAGGAATGTAGTTTTTATTTGATATTTTTTGCGATATGGTTTTTCTGGATTATCTTTTTTGAATCTGAATATTCATATCAACATCACATCAGCGAGTTCATGCAGGTATAAGTACCTATCTATTATCCTGAATAACTTTGAAGTCGAGTTCCGTCGGATATCGTCTTAATTGAACGAATTCTTTATACGTTTCAATTTGCTGATTAATTTATACTCTCTTGAGCCTGAATTCTTCATTCATCATTTTGATGACTCGTGGGGTTCGTATATTTTCATGCGCATATAAAGACATCCTAAATTCTGAGAGATTTTGATGATGTTATCTTCGATACGAAACAAAGACGTAATGTGCTAAAAACTATGTATACCTGGAAAATATTGAATATAAAGGTGAAGCTTTTATGTGCATTTTAATTTCTGTAATTTATATTTGTTTATCTATGCAGTGATTCCTCATCTAGGTTAATTTTAAATCAAGATATCTCACATTCAGTATATTCGCCAGCCCCCTCAGAAAGCTCACAACTTTGAGAAAAACAACTTTGACACTCTTTGAGAATGTTTGTCATCGATATTCATCGTCGATTGATCTCAAAAGGATCTATAATCTAGCCATTTAACGTCTGCATTAGCGTAACTAGAGTCGACTCATGGGGGGGGTTACCTTGCTAGTTTACTGGTAAAAAAAAAGTAAAAGTAAAAAATTAATAAATTTTACTTTGATTTTTTTTTCTTTTTGACCAATGGGGGGGGTTGTATCCCCAATAACCCCCCCCTGGGTACGCCAGTGAACGTCTGTGGGCTCGGCCAAAATAATATCCATTAATAACAAGTGATTAATGAAATATAATTCACTGCTGTCAGATGCTTCATAGATTTAGCTCTGATATAATATTCTTTAAATTGGTCATTCTTCAGTGTTCTAAAGTAATCCAACTAACAAATATGGGTATACCTACCTTGTCAATCGAGGGCCAAATCTACTCTTATCATATCAATTGAAACATTTTTTATTAGGGTAAGTCAGGGTGATATGGCGAATCGGGTGAAATGGTGATTTACTATATTTCTTTTCCAAGTGCACAGATGTCGCTTAATGTCTGAGTACCAGCTGTTTCTGATGATCCGTTCAACGTGCACCTGCAAAAAGTTGGCCCCGTTTTAAAAATCGTACTAAATTTGTACAAAACTATTTGCGATGCTCAATAATTTTTATACGTTGCATGCGTTTATAGAGATTGCTTTCCGTAACGAAGGCCGAGAAGTATTTCTTGATATATTCTGCCTTCTTAGTTCATTTATGTAATACATAACCTAGAAAACATGGCCTCTAATATTTCCTTTTTCTTGATGTGCTATTCACCGTTTCACCCATAGGAATTGGGAGATATTGTGAATCCTGGCATGGGTGAAATGGTGAAGGATAAAAAGCGTATTTTTATAAGTTTTGTCGATGGTTTTGTGGATGCATAAATTTTAAAAAATATTATAAAAGATATATTTTCTGTTGAAGCGGAAGGGCCTAGGACGAATCACAGCTTTTTATCTTTCGTGTATCTTCTGGTTAGGTCTTTTCGACGGTTTGTCACTATTCCAGCAATCACCATTGTTCCAGGTAAGGATGCCTATATATAGAAGAAAAATTAATGGCTTTAGCTGACGTTTTGAATTCTTCAGAAATCATCGTTAAACTCCGAAACAGAAATCATCAAAAAAAACAATCGAGTCAGTGAAAAGTGGACCAGATGCTAAAGGAAAGCTCAAAGGAAAAACCATAGCAAAAAAAAGCAAACGGAAAATCTTAGATACGTAACCTAAGAAATGAAAAATGTCCACCACTGACGCCGAATCGGAATCATCTCTGGATGTCGACTTGCAGGACGAGGATGACAGCATGGACGATGATGAGAGTTGTTGTGTAGGATGTGGTGAACTTGACAGTTGTACTAAAAAGAACGTCGATTGGATGGAATGTATTAGCTGCCAACATTGGCTGCATGAAGATTGCACAAAATATGAATCCATGTGTAATTTGTTCGGTAAAAAGCAAAAGAAGTGAGATCACCATTTCACCCTTGAGCATGGGTGAAATGGCGAATTTGGTTTGAAAAAAAAATTCATTCTCCAGAGTTTCGTTATGCCTTAAAGAGTTTATGGTACTGTTAAGTTGTTGTCTCTATATTTTGCCAAAGAAAAGTGTTTTCATTCTGTTTAAATATGAATTTTTTTGTGTTCTACACGGCTCTTTTTTTTTCTTCACCATATCACCCTGACTTACCCTACTAAATATAGGTACAATGACCAGTTCTCCAAAATTTTCTCATGTGTCAGCTTGACTTTTTTCACGCTTGTCATAGAAGGGTCTTGTCGCGGTCGCCAAATGTTGAAATCTTCAAGAACTATATTCAGTAGTCGCGGTTAAAGTATAGTTTGCTACTTGCGTATAATGACTATTATTCGCTCTGTGATTTGGGCCACTCTCCTACGTCTCGTAGCCTAAACTTCACTTCGCAAATAATAGCAATCATTATACGCTCGTTGCATAATATACTATATTATACAATAAGGAGATCCAGCGTAAAAAATAACAAATGGTATATTTGACAACTGGAACTGATTCGCTGAAAAATAGTCATCGATTTTTGATTCCTGAAAACTGTCAATGATAAACATTTCTGGAAGTTGCAACTTTCAAGAGTTTTCCTGACGACGACTGGCCACAAACGACAAAACATTGAATACAAAAAGTAAAAATAATAAATAATTTTCGAACTTCTCGATTTTTGATTATCACTCGAATCACACATTTACCGGTTTTTTATTCACAACTTGGCTGGTCGATAAACTCATTCGAATTCAGCATCAAACAAACAATAGAATACATATTATCATACAGAAACTTAAATTTTTATTATTTTTACTTTCTTATCATCTACTCATTTATACATATGGGTAGGTACCTACGATTCTGAATTTGAGTACAATAGGTACCTACAATGAGTTTCAATTAATCAAAATTGAGTTGAGAAGTTTCATTAATGAGCAATTCTCAGATGATATAAATATTGTTGAATTTTTTATAGCATGTGTGCTAAATCGTATACCTTAACTTTTTTCTGAACCTTGCCCCCACCTGATACGAAGGAATTGTAGAATGAAACAGTATTTCAATTGAATTGAGTAAATCTATACGATTAAAATTAATGTACATATATACCTACCAAAAACTCAAATAACCCATCTTCGAATTGTTAAAACTTTTTGCAATATATATAAGACCTAATATTTACCAAAAAGAGTTCTTTTCATGGTCAACAGCTTCAAAATACTTCTGAATGTAAATTACTAATCCGCAGCAACCTATATTGCCTAAACTAAATCGATTACTTCGATATTTATTCGATATTCGATTGAAAATGTTCTCGTGAACCAAAGCAATAATCAAAGGAAATTCTGTTCAATATACGTTTCGATAAAAATTTTTTTTAGTATGGGGTAAATAGAAGTCAATAGATTTCTTTTTTAAAATTGGAAAACTCAAGTTATAAATTGGTCCTCCATTATCAAACAAACTCCAAAATCCGAAGAATTTCTCGATACTTCTACGAGCGCTTATCGTTAAAATATCAATCTGCATATCCGAAATACTAATCATGGAGGCCTTACTTCAGTACCAGTCCGTTCAAATTAATGTGTACCAGAAATTGGCACCAATTCCTATTTGGGCAACGAAACAGGTCTTTTCGAGCTAGATATCGAAATACCGGGTCGCTTGTGCTCGAAGATCGCGCGAGGTGGAGCGGTATTTCGGTCCGAATTCTTCCCGCTTCTCCTGGGTAAGAACAGGTGTTTTTTTTCGGCCGGCATCAGGTTCGTGTTCAGGAAATCACGACAGTGCTGCCTACGTACCTTTAAGGAAAGTGGTTATTCTGGATTTTTGGGTATTTTCGGATGAAGTTCAAGGTCCTCTGAATGGTCGGTTATGGTACCTATACGTTATATAAACTGTTCAGTATGAGTTAGGGATATTGACTTAAATTGCAAAAAAAATATAGTTTTAATAAGATTTTACTGATGGAAATTCATATTAATATCATTTCTAGTTCAGGATATAAAATTAATTTTATCCTGTAGGTCTGCAGCGTATACAAGATGGTTAAGAAAAATCTAGTAAAATAACGAAATTGTATTCCTAGAGAATTGAAGCATTTTAAGATTATCAATACAAAACGGGGCAAAAGCTCTTTCAGATCATTTAAGGATTCTGGGCAAGGTTGATGATTATCTAATATTCTTTGAAGCATATTCCATGCATGTTCTATAAATATGCAATTCAAATCTCGTCAGTGCGGAGGTATTGGTATTATAAATAAGGAATACCAAGCTCCTCGCGCGCATTATCAACTATGGCTACCCGGTGCGGTCTAGGTTTATCGTCTAGAAACTGAAAAGTTTCACCAATAGCAGCGTGAAAATTTGGCACAACATTGTCAATGACATGCTCCTGTAGTGTTAGGCGGACATATTCCCAGTACAAATGTATAAATCTGTGCGCCCGTTGAAACATATCCCGACCCATACCATAACACTATCCCCTCGGAATGAATGGACTTCCTGGACATAGCGACGATAACGGAGTATGCGTGGTATTGTCCATACCCTTATTCTTAGAGAATCTGAAAATCGCCCATATCAGGATTCATCAGTGAAAAGGACGCCATTGATCGTTCCAAGTGATGCCTATGTTGCCTTGCCCATTCCAGTATTTGACACTTATGCAGGTCGCGTGTTAATGAAACTCCTCTTAAAGGACGTCTAGAACCTAGATTCACCTCTCTCAAACGTCGTCTGCTGGTTTCGATGGAAACTTGGAACCCATCTGCATTTTGAAGAGTATTCCGTAGCATTCTACACGTAGATGTAGGATTTCTTCTCGCCGAAAAGGTGAAGAAACTATCCTGAGCAGGTGTTGTTATTCGTCGCCCACCAAGCCTTGGTCTGTCCAACACGGAACCTATCTCCCTGAACCTATCACAAAGTGTCGAGTTTTCACACTTTGGCTGACTTGGAGCCTTTCCGCTACAACAAGGTTAGTTAGGCCACCCTGTAGCATTCCGGTAGCTCTATTAGCCTCAGCGTTTGTTAATTTACGTCTTGGCATTTTTATAAAACTCGTTTCAAATCGAAGCCGTTGATAAACTGCTTCCATTTCATAATAAGAACATTCATGAAGCATATATGCAAAGAACCAAACTTCAGAAAAAAAAAGGACCAGATTGACGAAATGTCTCATACTGATTTCTATTGGATCGATTCAAGTTGTTTTTGAGTTTTAAATGATTTTACAGCGATTATCTCGAAGATTACATTCTTTTCAAAACGATTGAATACGATATCCCTATAACTCTTGTGGAGCAGTATACTTCATATACAGATGTGGAAGAAACGGATGGAAACAGGGGAGTTTCAGTGTTAAATTCACGCTGGTTCGGAGTCCAGTGGAGCAGCGGAAGAATCGAAACCTCGGAGCGATGCGATGTTGAATAAGCGGCTGGTCTGTTGGAATGGCAGTCTGTAGTGAGTGGGGAGGCGCGCATGCAACGATCTGGGAATCTGGGATCGAATATCGAATCAGTAACACTGCAAACGGGAGATGGATAACATCGCATGACTATTGAAAATGAATACCTACGACAATTTTTCTCCACTCTTATGGGCGCCATGGGCGGAAGTTATTTGCCTCAATGAATGAAACAAATAATTTCCTGTGAAAATTAATATTCAGGTTCTTTTTCGTCATAACTGGTTTGAAAATAAAATAACTAATTAATTGGTAGCTGTCGAACTGTCGGAATAATTTGATTCTGTAATAGATCCAAATATTTTGTAGCGTTTAGGTTACCATCGATGAAAACTGGCCCTATCATGTAATTACCCAGCATTCGTTTGGCAAGAGAAGTGGATGTGTGTGCTGCTGTTGAAACCAGTGCACCTTGTTCTAGCAGAAAAATTGCCCAGCAAATCGATTTGGGCGATAGAACTGTTCGGAATATTTTGAAAATAAATGGTTTCAAATGTTATAAGGTGCAAACCTTTCAGGAAATTTTTCCAGAAGACCATTTCAAAAGAATGGAATTCTGGGAAAAGATGATGGAAAAAGAGAATGAGATTAGTTCTTTTCTGAGCATATCTTATTCACGGATGAGTCACACAAAAAAATCAAGTTGTTACCGGCATAGTAATTTTTCATAAAATCCGGTATACAAATTCTTATGTAAACGAATTTTAAACAGGAAAACGGTATTAGCCTAGTGATTTTACCAAAAACGTTCATGTTTTCACTCTATGGCATCATTGTATCAATTTAACCTTCTAAACAAAGCAAAGATATTTTCCTTTCATAAATTTGCTGAATTATAATGGAATATATCACCGGCTTATTGATTTCTACAATTAAGTAGAACTCGATTCACATTCTATATGAGGATTTATGCCATTTAGCCACGAATCTAAAAATTTTTAAAACTACAGAAAGTCAGCGGTTAATTTGCTTTCCAACTCTCTGCGACTGCGGCGAACGCGGAAGCCCGGAAGCCAAAGTAGAATTCGTGTCTCTAGACACGAGTTAGATCGTTGCTTGAGCGCTTCCCCCACTCACTACAGACTGCCATTCCAACAGACCAGCCGCTTATTCGACATCGCATCGCTCCGAGGTTTCGATTCTTCCACTGCTCCACTGGACTCCGAACCAGCGTGAATTTAACACTGAAACTCCCCTGTTTCCATCCGTTTCTACCACATCTGTATGTTGATCATATCGAATCGATAATACAAGTTTGATATTTTCGCTTAGTTGTTTCGAGGTTGCTACAATCGTGATTAATGAAGCGCAGAATCGAATACTACCATTAAATGATAACTCAGTTCACGGAAATCTAGTGACAGTAACTAGAGAACTGAGAACACATTTTGAATGGCGTTACAGCAGTTATCTACCCAGTGAAATCGAAAGGTTTACCGAGCGTCTTTTCCCAACGTTCGTATCTATTTGAAGGCGGAAACTAGAAAAAGGTATCCAAATGCATTTTCGAAATATTGTGCTTTATTATTTCGAAAATTGAATTGGAAATGAAAGACCTATTGATGTCTTCCAAGGTTCACAAAATATTATGAACATACTATTCATTGGCTCAAATAATTCCTGAAATATTACAGAATGAAGAAAATAGTCGCTTTCACAGTTTACGGAAAATTGGCAATATGAACATCTTATATTCACTTATGCTTTCTACGTATCGCTTCAAAGTTGCTCCATTCGACTCATGTTGCCGTTCTAGGAGAGGGTCCTCCCCTAGCAATGCAACCATGAAAAATTGAAGAGAGCTCTGACATGTCGAAAGTTGAAGTGATTCCATCATTACTTTTGAACATCTCAAATATCCAACTGCTGAATTTCGAAGCAGAACTGAACAAGAATCGAAGCCGGTCGACAAATTGACAATAAAAGATAGGAACTAAAAACGTTTAAATTTTTCCCATCATAAATACATACTTTTTACGTCCTATTTTCACGAAAGTAAATATTGATCGCCGACTATCCGTAAAAAGCGTATACCAAATATACCTCGACCGGTAAGAAACCGGAACAGAGCACTCACAAATATTCTCTTTTCGTTATCTCGAGATATCAGTATCTTAAACATCGCTCATTATGTTCCGAGTCTGTTTGCCCACTTTCTCGCCAGTCATTCCATCAATAAAAGTACCGCATATTTGTTTGTCTGCGTTAAATCGACTTTTTCGCGCGTAGAATACCAAGAGGAGCGACGAAACTGGCACTTAATGAAAGACTTTACTGCCCGGCATTGAGTTTAACAAGTAATCCTTCGTAATTAACGGTCGTACCGTCAATGGTTGCTTCCTTAATTGCGCCTGTTGATGAGTGTGTTGTATCTATTGAAGGAAGACTGATGTTGAGGATTCTGGGGAAGAATTATGTCTCTTTTTGAGCTATAGTTTCAGGTTATTTTCAGAAATTGATAGAGTTTATCCCTCATAGTATGTATCTTGTTCTAACGTTGTACCATTTCCAATTCTTCTGATCCATTTAGCATTCAAAGGTCGAAAACGATCAGGGCTACTGCGACCATGAGGTCTATTGTGCCCCCATCAGTGGTATTCGCACCACTGAACTACAGGTTGCCCCCCACAGTTTCATACCCCGATGAAATCTAGTATCTGAAAGATCTCCAAAGATTCTAAATCCGCGTTTATACTATAAGTCTCTTGTCGAAGACATTCTTCACACAAGCTTGCTATAGCGGGGCTCTCTGTTTCTTAGTGAACAGGAGTTTCTTCTTCTTCCCCACACAATCTATACTCGACAGTTTCTGTTGAGCCAATTCTTCATAACGTGTGTGTCGGCAACGACGGACAAAGAAATTCCACAGCAACCTAGTTAAATTTAATCACTTGAACCCCGATTACACGCAGCTCACTTCCACGGCAGGGAGCAGGTAATTGAGCAGGGAAGTAGGCAGCGCGAGAATGTAATCACTACACTGCCCTGCTGCCTCCCATTGCTCCTCGTGCTGCCTTACGCTCCCTACATTAGCTGTTTTTCGTACGGAAGTCAAAGGACCGGCAGCGTGAACAGCTGAAAGTGATAAAATTTGACTAGGTTTCTGTGGAATTTCTTTATCCGTTGTTGCCGACACTTGGTCGAGAGGGAAGTGTTGCAGCAGAGTGGTAATGCTCATGCTCACTGCCTTCGATACTATCGCAGAAGTATTTCGAGAATTATTGCCGACAACGCGAGCGGTAGTTGGATGATTGAAGGGTTTACTAACATCAACTAAATATTCCTTGGAACCCTCCAAATAGTAGAAAACTTCTAACGAATATGAAACAGAACAAAATCGAAAAATATACGCAATTATGCACAGTCGCTAATTTCAAGTAAATTCTTACATGTACACTTATTTTCACCACTGCAAAATCTCGCGCCAAATATCTAATGATGGCGTTTCCAGAATGATAACTTGAGGAAATTGATCTTGATACAAATAGAAATAAAATATTCTGAAATATGTGGAGACAGAAAAAAACCCTAGATAGCACCAAACGTAAGTATACCTACATTGATATATACGTGAAGATCACTAATACTTTTTGTTACTTCGTTTTTTATTAGGAATAAAATTGTCTGAACCTTCTCTACCTCTACAATTTTTATTATGAATATCTCATTGACCCATATAATGAAGATGTATGAGTGAGAGAAAGTAGGATGATATCATACCCAAAATTGATGCAAGAGTGAGATAATATGATGTCAATGACTATCATACTGGGTGTCAATTATTATCAAAGTATGTCAATGACAATCAAATATGTAAATTCGACGAATTTTGTGTCTCTTGAATAATCAATAGATATTTATTGAAAGTTTGAAGCTAAAACCAAAATAACAACATTCAACTAAAGTGCGATAATATAACCATAGTCTTACAGTAGAATTAGGAACCGAATTCGCCTACTGCAAGTATCCATGCACTTAAGGTGTCTATCACTATAGCTTTTACCCTTTACCTTTCAAATGAAAAAAATTTTTCGTCGGTTATTTTAATGTGTACGAAATTGATCATTAACGATTTATTTCAATGCTCAATTTCTGCTATTTTAATGTGCAAAGTTCAACAACAAGGTAACATACCTGGGATGCAGTCTGAACGGAGAATGGGACCACTCACAAGAGATAAGATGCCGCATAGAGAAGGCGAGGGCAGTTTTCAATCGCCTCAGAAAAATATTAACTGATATGCATCTCAATATACACTTAGAGCACGAGACTTAAGATGCTATGTATTTTCCACTCTTCTTTATGGAGTGGAAGCCTGGACACTAACAGAGGCAACATGCAAGAGATTGGAAGCCTTCGAAATGTGGTGCTACCGCCGAATGCTCAGGATTTCGGCTGTTATGCAACGGATGCAAAGGGAGCTGGAAATATTGCAGTGTATTAAAATCAGGAAGATGTCATATCTGGGACACGTATTGCCTAATGAAAAATACCAACTGATTCAACTGATTTTACAAGGCAAGATTGAAGGAAGATGGTCTCCAGGACGCCGACGAACATCATGGCTGAAGAATATCAGGCAGTGGACAGGGATGACGACCATTCAAGTATTCAGAACAGCTGTCAATAAAGTAATGTGGACCAACGTGATTGCCAACATCCACAGAGGATAGGCACCAATAGAATAAGAAAGTTCATGGCAACTGTTTCCAAAGTATTCAGAAGCGCTATGAGAAATGTCAAAACTCTACTGGAACATAGATGAGTACATGGAAATTTCATTATGTCAAATGTAAATCTTGAGCAAAATGAGAATGTATTTCAATCAAGAATTCATATTATTAATCGAGCGACTAGTATCTTCACAAATAGTCGCTGTATTTAATAACCTTGTTGATTGATTAACTATGAATACCTGGATACATATAGATATGCTTTAAAATAGATCCGTTTATATTGAAAACCAGCCAACAAAGATTTAGATTACCTATATTGGAGGTATTAAATTTTCAATTCAATTACTTCAGCATCGTTGTTAAATGCGGTAAAACCGAATTACTCGAAAAAACGAGGAATTAACGGTTTGCCTTCGCCATATGTCGATGTAAGTGAGGTTATCACAATTAATACTTTTCGCGTGTCAATAAATCGCAGTTATCCGTCCCGTATCATGGCGTGTAATTAAATTTCCACGGCCGATTCGTAAATTTTCGGCGACTTTTTTCTCCCGCTCCGATCGTTCAATAACCGCGGGGCGATCGCTTTCTTAACCTACCAATTAGAAAGTTCATGCGATTAAAGGAACACACATACTACGTTTAAACGAGCACGCCTGGTCTGTAAACACGAATTCCGCCAGAGGACGAGATCCGAAAAAAATTAAACGTTCGAGAATCCGAAAATGAACAGTTGGACGAAAAGAAAATTGGATATTGCGATTATGACGCCTAGGGAATTTTTTTTTCGGGGTTATAATTGATTGCGAATGAGGAAGCGCGTTCGGAACGCGGCCTCGGATCACGGTATAATGAAGATAGTTCTGTGGAATGTTCGATGGTTGCTTTCGATTATCGAGCACGAGGAATATCGATATGATTAGTATTAGTGTTCTGCAATGTTCCGAGAATTGATCTTCGTGATATACCATTATGCAATCTAACAAACTGAATTTTTCTGGACGTAATTATTTGATACGATCTGAAAGAATAAGTTGCAGTCTGATAGATATTCTGATGGGTACTTGGTCAAAGTATGCAAGGGGTACTAGGGTACTGTGTCATATTCATCTTCTGTATCCTCCTTCTTTCATATAGGCTAGGGCACTTTATCATACATGAAAAAAATTTAGATCTGACCGGCGACAAATTTCTCTATGAATCCACTGAAATATTACTCATTTTAAATGCGATCGGGAAAACTTAATTTTATCGCCGCTACATTTCAAATATCACTCACTTCGTATATCAAATGATAGTTTTTAGGTTAGGTCAGAGACATTATTTTGACTCTGAAACAATAGAGAATTATCGAAGCTCAAATAGAGCCTAACTTCATTGAAGAATCCTGCAATAAAAGATCCCTTAACGTTGGTCTGACATTTGAGCTAGAGAAACGACTTATATCCTGTCAACTTTATTGAGGCATTTCCTTCATTTTGACTCTTGTGACAATACATTTGTTGCCGAAGATACTATCATGAAATATCCGGATAATAGAGTTTATTGGACCGAAAGACAAATTTCTAGAAGTCTCCGAATCCAAAAAAACAAATATGCAAAGTTGTAATAACTAATTTAATATAAACTTTTAGCCGTTAGTTCGTTCATACCGTTCATACTTTCCGGTCTAGTCCTAACCTAATACGTACTTCCCGGACTAGACCAGGAAATGTAAATTTCTCGAGAAAAAATAATTTGTATTGAATGAAATTGTCCATTCCATACTTATTCCTACATTTCAGCATTCATGAGAGAATTCTTCGTCAACACTTCCCCCAATATTACTACGTCCTCGTAAGTAAATTTAAGACATTTACATATTTTCAATCTCGCTGTTATTTTTTCTCACAAAATGTTCATAATATTCGATATCAAATGTAATAATGACTCTCCACTACTAACGAATTTCAAATTGATCATTGCACCAAAAAAAAAAATACCTGACCAAGGTTCATACCTGGTACCTGACATACGTAAAATAACCCATAAGGATGAGAGAACTGTGAGAATTAGGGATCCTTCATTTGAATACGGTCGTCCTTCATTTAAATTAAGTAAGGAAGGCCTGTATTTTATTGAAGACCACCTTAAAATCTTTCTTTGATGCGCATGAGCAGATGTCAAAATAAAGGAAACTTTATTTAAGTTGGGCCTCTATTTGCATTTAGAAAAGATTCAAATTTTGCTGTCAGATAATTTTGCACAGCTAACCATAACGGCAGGAAAATGAAGTTTTCGGAATCTCAAGTTGTGTCGCTATAATCTCTGAAACAAAAGCAAAATAGTGTACTCACCATAACTTCAAATGATTTCTGCCTATAAACGGCCAATATATCAAAAGTTTGAGATAGTTGCAGATGAAAGTGTTTTTTCTTCAAAGGACAAAGACATTTTGGCGTTGTGATCTTTACCCATCTGAAACTTTGCACATATTTTCTGTAAAATTCGAATCGAATAATGAATTCTCACTCAAATTTGAATTAAAAACCAGAAAATTTATAACATTCCTCGAAAGTGAACAGTTGAAAGTGGCTTCAAAAGTTAGTTAGCTGAAGCAATACCTTAATGACTGCCAATTGTATAGATTCATATTACATAATAGTGGTTTGATAAACGTGCACCTGAAGGTTCCTGCTTCCTAGTTAGTGCCTTTTTCGAGCATATTGTCAACTGCAAATAAAATACATAGAAGGCATCTGAGAACTTTAATTGAAAAATGATCCTTGACTTTTACAAATAAATATTTTCCTTTCATTTCGTTGTTTAAGAAAATACCAATTCTTCGATAATCTGTATCTCTATGATAACTTCACCACATATGGAGTAAATTCATTACATGCAAAATAGAAAATATACAACCTTGCTAATCTTATAAATTGAATTTAATTATCCCATTATCGTTAATGAAACATTTCGAGATGTAAGATAAGTAACAGGGTCTATCATATAATATGCAATGAAGAAATAATATAACATATTTATGTTAGTATCTTATTTCTTTCGCGCGCCTGTTCCTAGCGGAACAACTTGCTTTAGCTCTTCAATGTCTCTAAGTTCTATATTCTATATTCTGCTACATTTTCAAAATAGTTGGAATATGTAGTTGGAAAAATAGTTTTCAACACTTGTTATACGATCGAGTCGAAATTTCCTTATTGCTCAATAACATTACAAAAATTTTGGCAAAATTTCGTGAACATCCTTCAAATCAGTTATACAAAAATGCAACCCTTGAAACTTTTTCGCCGGTTCACAGGGTTTTTATCGATTTAGAAACGCTACAAAGAGGAATTTATTATTTTAGTGGTTATTGATCTGTAATTCACATCTAACGCGTATGAGCACATAATACGGAAGGAAAGGAATGTATAAATTCAAAATCATATTCATAATTTCCGTAGAATAATTATTAACGGGAATATAATTACAAACCGGTCAAAATTTTTTATGTGCGTATAACGATTAATTCAAACTATCTATTCATATCGTTTACATTGATTAACAAATTCAATTTAATGTACCTGCAAACATTACTCAAGTCAGAAGTTTTTGCGCTCTTGTTCATATTAGGAAAACATTAAATCAAATTTGAATATCATGAGAGATATTGAATTCATTCTATTCATTTATTAATTGACACCAAATGGCATATGATAAATAAACTGTTTAGTTATGGATGAAAATTGATCCATTGATACATTGGGTAATCGGGAGTATATTGTAGGTCTGAATCTCAGTGCGATAAAAATATTGTTTTTTTGTTTGAAAAGACGTGTTTATTTCAAATCGTCCTATCCTATACAGGGTTTTAAAATACAAAGGTTCAATATTTTGAGAGTTGAATATATTATTAACCTCAAAATAAGTTTAAATTTTCAAATAAACATGGGTCCGCAAAATAAGCCGTTTTGGAGATTAATTATTTTCTCCTTTCCGATAACTTTTGTACTTATGAATGTAACAAAAATAAATTGAATATCTTGTGTGAGTTATCGTATTTGGTTGCACTAATAACTTGCAATATCCGAAAATGGCTCATATCTTCAAAACGACTAATTTTCGGACCCATGATTATATGGAACTTTTTACTTATTTTGGGGTGTAGAGATAACTACACTTGAGTTGTTTTTTATGGGGTTCACATACAATACATGAAAATAGTGTGCAGGTCACTTTCTGTAAACTGAATGCTTAACAGGATGGGTCAGAGAAACTTGATTTAGAACAGAATTTTGTTTAGCATTTCGTTGGATATGTTGGCGATAGCCAAATGAATATTGTTCTTCAAATGGGCCAAGGTCATGGAACAATCATTATAAACATGTGATTATAGATATCCCCGTGCAAAAATCGAAGGTTTCTGAAACAGGCGAATGTGCTGAGGTGGTGAAATCCCCTAGAGTAGGCTTGGGCAGGAGCCAATAGAAAAATATTTCGTAGACTACGGGCCAAAATGAAATTTCTAACTGTAATGAAATGAATTCAACAAAATTAAATAAACCTTATATTATGTTCCTCACAATGGAAGAGATGAAAAAATTTAAACTGATATAATTCAACGAAAATACTCTGTGACTCATCAGTCAGGAGTTCTTACTAATGAGACACCTAAGATTGCTTTTTTCGCAACAGCATCAATATTAGGTTAGCTTTTAGCGAGAGCAAGTCTTCTGTAATTTTGAACGACTGCACTAATGAAGATTGCTAACTGTGCTGTATCAATAATGTCCATGCTTTCATCCAATGCTATGGAAAAGCAACAGATTTTCCACCACTTTCCAAAGCGACTTTATGATTACAGCTATTGCATCTATTTGTCCTTCGACTGTGTTCTTCTTGATAAACGTGTCTTTCATCTGGATACAAAGTATCCGCGAGTTCTATGAAGCACTCTTTCATAAATTCACCATATGAAAATAACCTCGAGTATCCTGGCTCTTCTCTTACTAACGATATAACTTGCCGGACGATATCCTCAGCTTCTTCATTAATTTTCACAAATATATTCTGTTTTCCAACCAAATTTCTTTTTCAACTTCTCTATTCTTTCATTTCTAAGTTGTCCAGTCCAACTTCCGAATTGTAGCTTATGTTGGAAGTATAATGTATTCTTAAATTATATTCTTTCGCAATTGCTACGGTCTCATTACATATTCAAAAAGCTAATTTGGAGGTTTCTCGTGTGCAAAAAAATTTATTGGCGGACCATGAAAATTCAATTTGCGGGTCGCATGTGGCCCGAATTCGTAGGTTGCCCATGTCTGCCCTAGAGAATCCCAAGAAGGAACAACCCCTGAATTATGTACTATTCCAACTCGCTATAGAGTTACAAAGTGACATAGGTTTTTTGTTAATTGAATTTCTAAATCAGCAAGTTCTACTGTCCCATCAAGGGCGTAGCCAGGAGGGGGTTTTGGGGGGTTCAAACCCCGCCCCCCCCCAAAATGTTTCAGAGTTATTTTTTGTTGCAAAAATAATCTTTCATTTTGCACCCGCACCTACAAAGTCAATTGCCAAAATGTCAAAATCCCCCCCGAAATTATTCCTGGCTACGCCCTTGTGTCCCATCCTTATTATCTTGTATTCAATTATACTGATTACTGGAAGTTTAGATCGACTCAAATAACCTTGATTTAGCTGTTCTCGACTCAGGATACACGCACATCATCCTAAAACATTCCATTCAACGTAATACAAAGTACACTGTAACCATTGTATCCTCCATATGGTCGTTCAATGTTCATCTCGGTCAGAATCCGTGGGGCCCGCTTGATCTCGATCTAACTGTACCATGCTCATTAATGTGGTGGCAATTCGTCAAAACAAACGATGCGAGGTCGGTTCATCATCATCGTAGCATTCCATGAATGGCCGGTTTATGAATGGGACAGCTTACTCCGCGGCCGAGATCATAACTGAACCCAGATCGGATGAACAGGAAACGGACACATCGGATGGAATCTGGCCGGACTGGTCGCCGACAGTTGGTTCTTTCGATTCGCAGTGGCGCTACTAGCCACTGGTGAAGAGGTTATTTTGGTTGAGATTGGAATGTGTTGACTAAGAATGTTAGATAAAGTGCAGGCAGAAGGATACAACTTGTACTAGACTTTGCTTTCGTTTCGTTTTTGGTCTTCTCAAGTTTGATCGTGGGGAGAGCGTCGGACTAATATCGAAAGGTGCAAGTTCAAGAAATTTTGCAGTCAATAGCGAACACCATTCACTGCTGAGTTAATAGCCCAACTTGCCATCACTTCCAAACTGATGCAAAATCAGCGTTCCTTTTGGTCGATTCGGTCGAAGTGAAGTGAATTCTTCAGTTAATCAGTCAAATAGAAAAGTCCCACTATAGTATAATAAGTTACTAACTCGATCCATGGGTCACGTGACGGATCTGCTCGGATCACGGACCCGGGTACTGTGTTTACGAACACATCAGGTTTAGGATTTGAAGTGACAGTCGTATCAATAACATAACCAAATAATTTATGAATCTATTTTTTCAGTCCCAGTTTATTTTCGGATTGTCTCTAGCTTGGTAAATCTTTCTAAAAATTTCGGTGAGCCTTTCCATTTTTAATGTTATTTTGAGTAGGTACCTATGTTAAAGAAGGAGAGAATTTATTTTTAGTTCCAGTTTATTTACTGATTGTCTCTAGCTTGCTTGGATTGATTGGCTTCTGTAAAATCTTCCTTATAATTTCTGGTGTGCCCTCGCATGTTCAATGTTATCTTTGAGTACTTATGTTGAAGAAGTGAAGAAGGCTTAAGCTTTAAAACAGAAAGATCTGCATACAAAGTTATGAAGAATTTGTTTCACTTATTTTCTCGGCTCATTGAACCACACATTTTCACTTATCCAAATTCTCTTCCCTTCCATAATTTTAGGAATAGTATATATAATTACTGAGAAAAGAGAAGAAGACTTTTCCCGCTTTTTTCAAATACAAAACTGCAGTACGCATGCGGTAACTATACGATCCTGCTCTCGTGTAAGGGTTACATAAATCAACCTGGTCAGTGATCGAGTTAATAGCACCGTACTTTCCGAACACGGTTGGATGTTCGGATAGGTAAACGAACTAGAAGGTTAGGAATCGTTTAACCCAAGTAAGTTTCGAAAACGCCTTTAGACTGTTAGATGATGTGCAGGGCAGATACAGCTTGTACTAGACTGTGATTTCGTTTCGTTTTGTCTTCTCAAGTTTGATCATAGGAGAGCGTCAGACTAGTAATCGAAAGGTTGCAAGTTAATAGGTACCGGATCAGGAAAGAAATTTTGCAGTCATTAGCGACCACCATTCACTGCTGAGTTAACAATTAACCAGTGTTGTGCCTAGCTCGCACAAGCTTAATTAGCTTCTGAGGGGCTCCGAAGAAACCTTGGAATAACCATTATATTATAGTCATATAATGTCTCGTAGAATATTAGGGATCTAGTTGGTTGTGAATGTACACTGGTACTCGTGAAAGTAACTCAATAATTCTATCGATAGTACTCAACTAGTGCCTAGGCAAAGAATTGATTAGGCATGAAGATATATCCTTAAAACCACTCCAGTTTCTGAGGTTCATCAAGACTCTGGTGAGCTTCTGTAGGACAGAAACACGAAAGACCGTTTTGTCCCAGTGGACAGGCACCGCTTCGAATAATTTATAGATTTGTATCATAACGGACTGGTCTGTTGTGTATATTGCATCATTGCATTTTGTTTTATTTTTTTTATTTTTCTCTATCTTAGTGTATCTTTCTAATAGAAAAGCGGTGATTTTAAGTTCAAAACTAGCCTCATGACTTAACTTCGTTGCGGAATTTCTTTATGGTCTGTGAGATATAAAATTATGTACATATATTTTTGTTGAATCTGTTAATCATGGTTAGTATTTTCGGTTTATTGTAAAAAACATCTTCACTAATAATAATGAAAACAAAGAATATTTTAATCGATTGAAATCAACCAATATTAAGCTCATACTTCTGAGCTAATCTTGTCCTTGTTCAAGACAAATTCAGGAAATAGTATCAACCAGAACTTATGGATGGCCATTTCGTCCTTATTAGGACTCTTCAGCACTAATGTTCGGTTTCTGCTCTCTTTTTCCTTTATCCATTTATATTAATTTGATGTATTTTCAAGATGGCCACTAACCTCTTTCAGGGTAATTCCCCCTAAATTCAAGAAAAACTGATGCTGTTGCGAAGTTGTTAATGTTATCATCAATATTCATGTGAATAAGATGGGAGGTGGTTAACTAACCTCCCTAGACTTCAATGATTGTTTCATTCATAAACATAACATTTTCTACTGGTGCTTATTATGTCACTCTCAAATATCGGTGAAATTTATTATTATTATTATTGAATAATAATTTTGTTCCTTGAACTACATTCACAGTAGACCCACCACGATTCTGAATGGCATCTTCTCTGCTCTAAGGATAACGTTCAATCACAAAAATACTTGCGGCAAGTTCAATTTAGCATATGTCGAGGAACAAAACTTCTGTTCTACCAATTCTATCGTCTTTCATCTCATGGAATTATTCTTCATTCTATTCTTCCTATTTTGTTACCTTTATTCGACTGTCTTCTGTATACAATATTGAAAAACTACGTCCATGGAATATTTGCCTCAAATAATCCCACACGACTATAAGGTTGAGAGAGGAGCAAACAAACTAGTTTTGTATGACTATTGATTTTTTACACCGGCATATCTCAATTATTCCAATAGCCCATCATTCGAACATTTCTATATAAACTCTAAGAAAACTAAAAAATCTAGGAAACCTTAGTTGGCCGGATATTTTCTGTACTGAAATATTTGAAGATAGGTGTATCCTCTTAAATATTTACCATTGATCAATGAGCATTGAAATAGTCATCTTGAAATCCCGTTAGACTGAGCTTATTCTCGGAAGTAAACTAATGGTGATATTCTGCTTTTCGTCTGTAAGTTACGATACTGTAGCGTACGATTGATCTGTAACTGACCGACTTACAGATTCGTAAAAAAAGAAAAGTTTTATTGTATACTGAACATGTTCACGAACAGGGCATTCGGCATTTCTTTAATCTGAACATTTTCTAGGCATCCGGCATCTCAAATTAATTCATTTGATCACGCAACCTTTCCTACCAATTCTCAAAAGTTCCTACTTTAAAAAAGAATGATGTACGGTCATGTATATTATTGAACAATGTCTTACCTGTTATGATTTCCTTCCAATAACAATCCAATAAACAAAGCCATATTAATTTATTCATCATGAATTTCTTATATTGAAACGTTGGTGTTCGTCCTAAATAAACCAACCATTCAACGTAACCTCACAATATGTCATGTCGATAACGCTTTCGATCATCCGTCGAGTACACTCGTAATATTTAACGATTTCTGTAAGCTACAGCTCCCTTTTAGAGGTACAGAATTGCAACTTTCTGCAAGCTTATGAAAAGTTATAGATTGGCCTACAGATGAAAGCAGAGTACCACCATTGATTTTCATTTGCCTTATAACCAACCTTTGGATTTTTGTGACGGATCAATATAGGAGCTTTTTATCGTCCTCAACATTTCATCTAGAATTCCATCTCAGTCTATAAGAAATCCCAAAACAATTTATTTATCCTTCAAGTTAAATGTTATAAACTAAGGATTTCTTTCGAACCTTCAGTTACTAACCACCGGTCGAATTGAATTACTGCTTTTTCATCAGTAGGTACATTGAGGTAAATGAGAAAGCTGATGACAAAGCATGATGAAAAAAAACATCTGTAGAAAATACCCAGGCCAAAGAGGAGCAAAAATGCTGGTTGCACCCTCTGAAGAGAAAGCTCAACAAGTTCAAAATTTTGTCAAAAAAATAGCTCTCCATAGGTCATAGTATGGTAAGATTATGAATATTTGTTCAGAAAACTTTGATAACTGTAGGCTATGTGTATTTTGTTGTCGGGAAAACCAGCAGAAAAGGCCATTTTGTGCCAGTCGACCACAATCTACAATGGCTTGAATTCGACAGATTCGCAGTTACGTTCACTTTTCGAAATTATTACTCTCTCAACTTTCAGGATAATCTTCGATCATTCAATATTGATCGAAATATTTTGCTGAATCTATCTATCTATCTATCTGAATCTATCTACCTACGTATACAATTTCAGTTTCTGATATTTGCTATTTTGTCTTCAGAAACGACTCCCCTGAATCTTCGTTCTATTTCCAAATCTCATTAAACTTTCACATTCATTTCTCCTTAGCTCATAGTTATTTGGTTCTCTGGGTCTTATCCTCATATCTGAATAAAGTTCATACTGTTGTCTTCCTTCAGCATGTAGTGTTATCAGTTTGATGCTTGTTCTTGATAAAAAGGACGCAATAGATATTCGGGTCCACTTACCAAATAACTCTTGTCAATTTCAAGGTTTTTTTTAACATCGCACGCTCCAACAACGCTAAACAAGAAAGATATCAAGTTCTCGTGACCTTCTTCCCCGATTCTAGACAGTGCGGGTCTTTTAGCTCGTAAATATTGCTGAATATAAGTCGCAAAATAATAGCTGTGAGCCAATGCGAAGTTCGCGCTATACCGTCTACTAAATATCGTATGACGTTAATGGCTAATAAATAATTAGAATTAGCTCCATTTTCATGTGAGGCTCTTATATCTCCGATGTCTTACATAGATTAACAGCGTATGTCGATTTAGTGGAAGGTTGAAGCGTTTTTTGTCTTTTTACGGCCAGCTAGGTATCGTAAATCAATGATATTACCAACACAGGTAACTTCTACATAGATACTTGCCCTGCTTTGATCAATTGATGAATGACTCTTAATCGGTTAAGTGTTCGGTTCGATACTGGAAGGTGGTTTTCATTCATGAGTGTATTTAGAAAGGGGAAGGCAGTATATTGAAGTTGATATACATTAGATCTTAATTTACTTCTCAGCTTCGTTTGTCTGGTACCAGATTGTGGCAGTATTTTTTTGAAGATATACAATAATATAGAGTCCGTTCACGAAAAGTTGAGCCGTCGGTTGGCCATGACAATTTGGCATATTCCACTGTGTATATTAAAGTTTCAGGTTATGTTGTTTATTTTCTTGTCAGATTGATACGCAGTGTTGTCAATATGACATAGAGTTCTCTAATAACTCGGAAGCTTGTCGGACGAGGCTGAGTATATTCGGCAACGTTGAATTTATTTTACGTTATGACAGCAAATACTGCCAACTTCAGATAAATGAACGAACGCCTACTATGCGCTCAAACTTTCGTGAACCTACTTTTCCTCTCTTTTATGGGTCGTTGTTGACAATTGAGGACAATTAGGTTTAAAAAAATGGGAAAATCCCTGAGCAGGTGCTTTTGAGCGCTCGTTCATTGCTATTACCTTAAAATTTTATATTGGACTTGAGATTCATGCTGAGTATATGAGAGCAAAATCTCAGCACGATCGGAATGATATTCTGGAAATTGATCAAATAATGAAATATGTAAAAAATCGATAATTAAAAAAAATTAAATTCCATGGTTTGAATGATGTGATTTTCCATGAAGTTTCAGTACGTATATCAATCTTCATTCACAAAATGAATTTCACATGAATCGGATATCTTCTCATTGAAATATGAAGTTTGGTCTTTTTAATATTTCCATTGAGTTTTCTATGATCCTGTTAACGCTATGGCCACAAAATTTTGCATGAGGCTTTATTATGAGCACCTTACATATGGCCGCAAAATTTCATTTCCATTGGTTTTGTTTTGTCTGATATATTAAGGAACAAAATGTTGACTGTCCATATCTTATGGAACACCCTATACGATTTGCATGGTTAACGAACTTAATCAAGGCATTTGGGAACCGAACTAACCCTGAAAATCTGAAGTCTCTAGAAATCCAGTTGGAGAAAGAATATGGAAATATCGATTAAATTATGATATACAGGGTGTTTCATCATAAATTGGACAAACATATATTTTCGTGTAGAGGACATCAGGAGAATCATTTTTGCCTCATACAATATATCCCGTTTTCGAAGCATAAGCGAGATACAGGGTGTCAAACGTCATTTTTGAGCAAGATTCTTATGAGTGTGGTCAGTTATGTATAACACTTGGTGTAACGGTTTTTAGTCAAATCTCAGTATTTTTGGGTCCTCTATCCAGAAAAGTTGACGAACTCCGAAAAAAATTTACTAAATGGCGGAAAACCTGCAATGTTCCAAATTTTTTTCTGCGGTTGTCAAATTGACTTTTGTTTTCTGAATGAACACAATTTTCTAAGACTTTCTGTGAAGAAATTTTTTCAAAAATCGAACACAATTTTTTTTTACATGTCTACAGCGATGAAAAATTTCAATCGAAATGGAGGAAATTTTGTACAATTGTACTTCTTGAATTATCAATCACGAATATGAAAACAGAATCGTAAAATATCGAACGGTTTCGTTACTACAGTCATTCAAATGTTTCGTTCGGACTTCTGAAATATTGAAAATAAATTGTTTTGGGTTCTAGAATCAAAATGATTAAATTATTGGCATGTCTAAACATTTTAGATGAATTTAAACGAAAAAATCAGTGAAACTTAGTTGGGACTCGAAACGACGTAGGTATTAAATAGGGAAATGGCACTGTTCTAAGGATATTAATATTCGTTGCCAGGCAACGGTAGTCCGTAGTTCATAGAGTTTGACTACTGGCTAAATATATTCACTGAAATTAAAATACCAGTCCAACTCTATGAACTACGAACTACTGTTGCCTGATGGCAACGAATATTAATATCCTTAGAACAGTGCTATTTCCCTATTTAATACCTACGTCGTTTCGAGTCCCAACTAAGTTTCACTGATTTTTTTCTTATAAATTCATCTAGAATGTTTAAACATGCCAATAATTTAATTATTTTGATTCTAGAACCCAAAACAATTTTATTTTCAATATTTCAGAGGTCTGAACGAAACATTTGAATGAATGTAGTAACGAAACCGTTCGATATTTCACAATTCTGTTTTCATATTCGTGATTGATAATTCAAGAAGTACAATTGTACAAAATTTCCTCCATTTCGAGTGAAATTTTTTCATCGCTGTAGACATGTAAAAAAAAAATTGTGTTCGATTTTTGAAAAAAATTTTTCACAGAAATTCTAAGAAAATTATGTTCATTCAGAAAATAAAAGTCAATTTGACAACCGCAAAAAAAAATTTGGAACATTGCAGGTCTTCCGCCATTTTGTAAAAATTTTTCGGAGTTCGTCAACTTTTCTGAATAGAAGACCCAAAAATATTGAGATGTGACCATAAACCATTACACTAAGTGTTATACATAACTGACCACACTCATAAGAATCTTGCTCAAAAATGACGTTTGACACCCTGTATCTCGCTTATGCTTCGAAAACGGGATATATTGTATAAGGCAAAAATGATTCTCCGGATGTCCTCTGCACGAAAATATATGTTTGTCCAGTTTATGATGAAACACCTGTATAGCAACTGCTGTCCATGATTGTCGATACACTGCGTTAATCGATATCGGTAATGTACAACAACTTCGTCCACCCATTTCGTTGGGTATACTGGCGAATAGCGATATCCAAACGAATGTTGTTCTTGAAGTGGACCAGAGTTCTGGGACGATCGTTATAAACATGTGGTTTTAGATAATTCCATTAATAAAAAAACGCAGAGGGCTAAATCAGGCAACTGTGCTGGGGTGCTGAAACTCCCAGAGAACTTCACTACATTCACAATCCGAATTTTCTATTTGACGCTGCATCACTTTCAAACTTATGCAAAATCCGTAACGCGTCGATTCGATCGAAGTGAAGTGATTTCTTTAGTTAATCAGTCAAATAGAAAAGTCCCAATGTGTCACTGTTTGGTGTGCACTATCGCGAGTTGGGATAACTGGTCCATATTTTTTCGAAGAAAACGAACGAACAATTCAGGAGTTTTTCATTTTTGAGGTTCTCTGGGGTTTTCAGTACTCCAGCATATTCGCCTGATTTAGCCCCCTGTGAGTTTTTTTCATGAGAATATCACATGTTCATAACGATCTTC
Source organism: Propylea japonica (assembly GCA_013421045.1). Taxonomy (NCBI): domain Eukaryota; kingdom Metazoa; phylum Arthropoda; class Insecta; order Coleoptera; family Coccinellidae; genus Propylea; species Propylea japonica. Next base: position 14,210,216 of record CM024239.1, on the reverse strand, counting down.
TCAGGACTCTGGTCACTTGAAGAACATCATTCGTTTGACTATAACCAACATCCTTAACGAAATACTATATAGACAAAGTTCTCCAACAATTCCGAAATCGATTTACGCAGTGTATTGTACAATAATTGATACCATTCGCCAGATATCAACTTTAAAACTGTGTGAACATAAATTTTAAGTTGTACCTAAGTAGGTATAATGGTAATGATGGAAAAATAATTGAATCGATATTTGTTGGTTTTTGTTTAGTTCATATTCGAAATCGGCAAACTCCTCTGCCACCCTGTATTATTTGGCTATAATCACCTATTCCAAATTATCCCTCACAAATTGCGATTTGACAATGTAAACTCAGTTTATCACACTCCCATAGAGTAATGTGTCAATATTAAACTAATTTCTATGTGTAATAGTAGAGCCTTAGTAATAGTAGCTACAACACAACCGTAGACATGTCTATGAACCGAAAAGCGAGTGTTATAATAACACCACGCCCGCCCATACACCCCGCTAATAAAAATCCTAGGAAATGAAATTGCTTACAAAAAAATGAATAAAAAGTAGGATCGATCCGGAAATCTATTTCAGCCATCAAGATAACGTTCTAGCGATTCATTCCAGATTTATTTTTGGAAAACGTAATTTTTGAAGTTGCGAAAGTACTTGATTTGATTAGTTAGAGACTCTGATTTGATTCCCGACCACAGAGTACAGAGGTTTGACGGTGGACGAAATGTTGTTAACGCTTTTGACAACTGTTCAAAATTTTTTAAATGCAGATTAATTCGAATTTCACTGAAGAAGTCGTGGATAAAGTTTAGAATTCAATTCGCGATAATGCTCAAAACACACTTGATAGGCGAATGGTGCAAAATTCATCTGCGTGTGTTTGACCTGCATTACGCTCATCGAATAATATACTATTGTCTGGGTGAGCTGTCAATATTTCATTGCTTCTTTCATTTTATTTTCTGTATAAATTTCAGTATCGCCAAATACCGCCTGGTTTGAACCGTGGTTATTTATTGTCTTGCCTCATCTCTCATGCCTGAACAATTCACCACTATCCTACTTTTTCGAGACTAATTAAAATCAAAAGACATTCAAAACACTCAACGATTCAAGATTATATCACCAGGTACTCTGTTCACAAGCTCAAACCTATGAAGCAACCTCTCCTTCTCGATTCAACGGCTAATAGTTGACCTGAACAGTCTGAAAGTTGAGCGTGCAGCCAATTAAGATAAAAGTTTTCACGCTTCACAATCCTCGAATAACGACCAGTCATTCCTCGATATTGTGTTTCTTGTCGACAAAAAAAACCGAGAACAGGAATCAATTAAATCTAATTATAATATGATGAATATCCAGCCGTGACACGAGACGCTCCATAGGGGGCAGCACCTCCCGCTGCATTGTATGGTAATTAGAACTAGATGAAAGTCGAATGGTGCCCTGCTGGTTGCCATTCTGACTGTATGATTTCTTCGGAGAGGTGATTTCTTAGGGGAGGACGATGGCGTTATTGATGAATTTGTAATGACGAGAATATGGCACCTTCGTGTCGATAGATTCGGTTCAATGGATAATCATAATTTTTTCTTCCAATAAGCCTTCAATATTTTGGAATCAAACGGTATTGGTTTTAAGGTTCATTAAACTTTTTACTGATGAGGCCTTTAAGTCGGAATGGGTGTCCTCGATTTTTCGGACGCTGTTTCCAATTGACTTCGAAGTAGGAGTTTGTTATTTAATAAAATACTATTCTCGATTCATCATTCGGTAAAAATTTTCGAATATGAAACAATATAGCAGATGTATTTGTCAGAAGAAGCAGAGGTGGATGAAAACCCTCATGAAGTCTCCTTCTGAATTTCTCCTCGAAGGATACCCCAATGCTCTTTTCTGTAATAAATGTCATTACAGCGAGTATTGAAAAGAAAAGACACACCATAGGGTTGTAAATTTTTAAAGGGGTTACACATTCCACTGCACCAAACCTTAAGGTCTATTGTACTGCCCATCAGAGCTGTTTTCACAACTGCACTACACAGTTCTTCCACAGTTTCTCCAGAGTCCTAATGAACTCCTGTATCTGAGAGGATTCAAAGAGGCTAGATAGATACGCTTTTCTCCTACAATTTCCTGTCCAAGACATTCTTTGCGCAGGCTTTCGATGGCGAGGCATTCTGTAATCTATACCGTTCATTTTCTGTTGAGCCAATTCTCATCTTATGCTTGCCAAGACGACAATGTCCTGTTAGAAAGCTAGTAAGGAGGCGTAACTCATTCCTGCTTAAATACAAATACTTTTTGGGCCTCGCAGTTTGAAGTACCGAAGGAACTTTTTGGAATGATCTGTTCCTGGAAGATTCTTCCATAGTGCTTCTCTTTCAGGGTCTTCCTTCTCCAAAAATTCTTATAGGTGCATTTGCCTATACCACAGAAAAATTCTTGGCCAGAAAGTTGCCTCTATGCTCCCTTTCTGGATAGTTGTCCTCTTGATTTCCTTCTACTCCTGAGTGATCAGACTAAACATATTAGGTTTGAGTTCAGTGCTTTAGTATAGCAGCTTGGCTATAATAATCGATCACTATATCAAACCCTTGATATTTTCTTTCCAAGTTTCTGTGTCTGCATCTCTTGATTGCAATTATTTCTGCCCGAAAAACACCCTAACGGGAGCCTCACGATATTGTGCACTTGGTTCTTGGCCCTCATACTCCAGCGCCGGAATCTATCATAGTTTAAGAACTAACTGTATATAATTTGACGGTATTTATTTTGAAGTCTTGTGTAGCGTATTCCTTTTTCCGTTCTCTCTTCTCCCACAGCATCAAGTTCAAGTTCTTCTATATTCTCACTTTTTTATCATAACATCACTAGGTAGGTTCGCTGATGAGATGGACTCGGTCACAGAGGACCACACACCATGAGAATCTTGCTGTCTATAGCACTCAGTCTAAATGCACACCAATTTTCCCATGTAAGATCCGCTTTAAATTTGCTGTGACCTTTTGGTTTCGAAACCTAGTATTGTAATTCTGCTTTTGATCATGACTTTATTAGCAGTTGCCTAAAACTTTTCGAAGCAACACTGCTGATTTATGTTCAATAAATATCATTATTTGTCACACTTAAATAATAATTTTACCATTTATTCATACATACAATGAAGATAACTATTTTGTTTGCATGATACCTTCGATATGAACCAAATGAAGCAATCATATTCCTAACATCTAACTCTTTTCAGACCAGTGACCTGGACACGTTCCTGCCCAAATCGGAATGGGAGCAACATCTGGAGGAGGAGCTGGAGAAGCCCAGGCGAGAGGCCATTCCCCAAATCGAAGATTTCTTCGATCACCACCCTCACAGAAACAATCAGCCACATCCCATGAGTTATGTCTCCATGAGGTCCTTGCCTGGCACTGAGGACGATGTGTTTCTGCGACCTCCCCTATGGGAAGACATAGCGAGCAGCATCCAGAACATCGATCCCGAAAATGCGAATATGCTGGCAGTGGGGCAAGGACATGTCAAGTTGGAGGCGGTGGATGACATGACTTCGAATTGCGTGCCTACTCCTTCACCGCTGTTGTCTCCTCTTGAGATAAAAACGGAGAAGGTAAGAAACAAGAAAGTTTTAATTTTCGGAAGCTGATGAAAATGTATAGGTATAATGAGGATTGAGCTTTGTCGGAATATAGAAGAGCTTCTGTCATTTAAGCTCAAAAGCATGAATTATATTCTCATATCCATGATGGTTTCTCGAGGATCATATATCATTATCTATCAAAGCAACCAAGAGATTCGAAAATCTTCAAATCAATCACCAACATCTGTTGAATATTACATTCTAGAATGTTGTGATTCTGCGATGACAATCACTCGAACGGAATTTTTGAATAGATGTTTCATACAGCGAATATCTTGACTTTTAGATAAGGTACAAAGTCAAACAAGAAGAGTTATGAATGGCATCAAAAACTATATTACAATTAGAATACCACCCTAAAACATAATAACTATAAATTGTGACGCATTCGCCATTTTGCTATTTATGGTGAAATGTTTTCGGTGTCCCAAAATTCATTACACAAAAACAATAAACAGAACATGAGAACGAAAGACACATAATAAAATAAAAGGGATACACTAAAATCATAATAGATAATTATTGTTGAATCTACATGAAATGACCAAAAATTGTTTTACTCATTGAGATATAAGAGAAGAGACGCTATGACATACAAATACATTTGAGTAAGGAAAAATAGTACTACTGGACGGGGCTTAGTCAGGACCAATATGGCGGAAAGATCAGGGTTGAATTAAGTTGCCAGTTTTTCTGTTCACAAATTTCACCCAAAAAATAGGACGTGTTGGGTCTTTAGGAAACCTTTTCAAATAAGGTCAATTGAATATCAACAAATAATTTTTCTTAGGTGATAATGCAGACATATGAAAAATTTCGAATGCGGATCTGTTCAGTATTCATCCCTACTTGTGATATGTTTTTCCTCTAATTTTCTTCTCATCTGTCTCTTCTGCTTGAAGAGAGCATCATAAGCACGATACCATTTTATTGTATATTATCAAGCAGAAAAATCATAATTTAACTTGAAAGAGGCGCAAAAATCACTATTTTCACAAAAAATTAACGATTGTCGAATTTAACGTTAGGTGGTAGTAATATTCCGAATCTGATACCACGTTTATTTCAATGATGGCTTTATACTATCCTATCTCTATGGTTTTACTATCATTTCTTTTACTGGTAAATCGTTTAAAGGAACAAACTAAAAGTTATAAGAATTAAATTGAAAAAAATCCAGAGAAAGTTTTTTCAAGGGTGCCAATCAGAAAAAAAGTTTCAAAGGCAGATTCTGATAGATGTTTTTATCATTCAAAATACTTTTTATTTGAACTTTCTACCTATCATGTCTGGGGCTGAGATATCGGCTGTATGGAACATCTTGGGACAGCCTGTATATATGTCGATTCATAAAAGAGAACACTATAATTTCCCCAGAATACTTGATCGAATAACCAAAGCCTTAGGTTTGCTTACCACAAAAATCAGTGGAAACAATAAATGCAAGAATTATAAATCCTATATTATGATAGTGCCAATAAAGTAAATAAATAGTGATACAATTGAAAGAATTTTTTTTCGGCAACCGTCAGGGAATTACCACTTCCCGGACGCTTTATCTGAAAAAGTAGCGTAAATATGATAGGTATCAATGAATGCAGTTGATCACTGGTTGTCGAAAGTTTCATTCGCAATAATTCATCAATTCGAATACTGTTCTTCGCGGTTACCGAAAAAATAGTGGTACCTACTTATCTTATTCGTCCGAAAATACTTTTTTTTTATTCGTAGACTTCCAGGACTCGCAGGTCTTAGAATTTTGTCTACTCCTCCGAAAAACCCTACTTTTCGGACTTGTTACGTAAATTACTATTTCAAACGCTCTTTCTTCACTAATATAAGTAATTACAAGTAATTGCAATGTCGGGCGTAATAAAACAATCCATTGAATTTGAACTTTTTGTGTAGTAGGTACAATGCCATCAGGAGAATCCAGACTTTTCCAAGATTCAAAACCTCCACAACTGTTATTTTCGAAATGTCAAAAATTTTGAATAAACTCAAAGAATTATATGACAATTTTCTCCCAAAGCAAAGAATTAGAGATCCATCAAATGCTGCATTAACTTTTTATTGACTTACTGCATTTCATTCAAGAAATGGCAAAAGCCATCATCATTATCGCTTCTTCCGAATTGAATAAATTACGTTTTTGAAATCACCACGACCTGTTGATAGTAAGTCGATGACACTGATAATTTTTTCAGATAATGCATCCCTCCCCAACGCTACAACTCTTAAGCGATTCAACATCTCCCTACAACCACCACCAAAACTCGATGAGTCCACAATACCAACAGCAGACTCCCCTCCACCTGCCCCCAACGCTTCACAACAACAACAACAACAATCAGCCACAGTACAAGTACAACAACAATAACAACATAAACGCGTCATCCCCTCCCACAAACGCCCTGTATCCCCCCATGTCCAGGCTGATGTACGTTTCACCCCTAACCCCACCCAGTTCGGAGCCAGGATCTCCTGGAGGGGCGTTACCGCGACGTACACCCCCACCACCCTATCCAGTGCCTTGCCAGGGAAGTACAGGTGGATCGATATCCAGGATAGGTGGAACTGGAGTCAAGTATAATAGGAGAAACAACCCCGAACTGGAGAAGAGGAGAATACATCATTGTGATTTTTTAGGTGAGTTGGAAAAGAGTCAATTCAGTAGATTGGACATTGATCCCGTTTTAGTTCACCAAACTTATTTCAGAGGAAATATTTTCCTTGAATATTGTAGCTCGTCAATATCCTTGTCGATATGACTTTCTTTTTATCAATGAATCGGTTTACTAGGGTGGTTCAAATACACTCACCGGCAAAATAATCTATTCACTCAAAAAATCGATGAAGTTTGTTAATTCATAAATATGATATTTCAAGTCCGATTCTTTTGAATTTTTCTTATGTATGTTCATCCTTAATCGATCGTCAGTTTTGAATTTCATGAAAACTTCATTTTATACAGGGTGCAACAAAATCGGTTTTTTTACTCTAACTTTAGATGTGTTCCAGTTGTTCCACCGTGTGATTTCTTATTTTATCATCAAGACACATCTTCTATTGACCATTTAATTGTGCATTTATAACAATAGTTCAATTTTTGTTAAAGATACAGGGTTTACTGAGCAACATTAAACTCCACAATTACGCTATGCCTATGAAAGTACTTTGACAGATCCAACCTTAAATGCAAACGTTATGAAAATAAACTGAAAAGTAAGGGAAAACTTGAAACAAGAGAGGTCAGAATTTTAGGTTGAATTATTTGAAGTACTTTTGTAAACTTAGCAATATTTGATGTTTTACTGAAAATCCTCTAGGTTTAACAAAAATCGAGCTGCTGTTATAAATGAAGAATTAAATTGCCAAGAAAAGCTGTGTCTTGATGATGAAAGAAGAAATCATATGGCGAAACAACTGGAACACACCACAGGTGGTTCTATAGTTAGGGCAGAAAAAGATTTTGTTTCTCCCTGTATAAAATGATACGGACTATGAGGAGGGTGTTCCAGTGTTTCCCAACCCATTTCGTTAAATCTTTCCATCGTGAGCAGAGCTATTGCTAGCGTGTGACTTTCCGCTCAAAATTTCAAAGTCTTGGAGCCCACCTGGCTGAAATTTTGCAGTTACCGAGCCATTGTTGAGTTATTTGCTCAATACCTCCGCCCAATTTTCCGAAATGAGTTTTTGTACAGCATCGACATTCTATGGGTAACACTTGTTTTGGGCGCCACTCATGTGGCGAGTTTGCCACTGCTTTTCGGTCTTTTCGAAAAGCGGAATTAATTCCTACTCTGAGTCTTGGATAGGCATTCATCTGCGATCTGCTCGAGTAGTTTTCGATAAATTTCCGCGGATTTTACACTATCTTTGACCAAAAACTGACAACTACATTAACAAGCAAGGTTTCGGGAAACCCACTGTTCTCTACGCTTTTTAATAGATCAGGCTTACATACAGTGCAAACACCATTGTTTGGCGTTTCAAACCACCCTGGAGTACAAATACTTGCTATAGAAAGCGGCCCTTAAAATGCCTGCACTTATAAAGTCATTTGCCAAAATTTCAAAACCTCCCCGAAATTAATTCCTGGCTACGCCCTTGATGTGAACACTCAAAGAATCATGGCATAATAAAATGTCATCTAGACTCTAACGCAACCATTGCGGTGCTTTCGCCATTTTGCGTCGATACATGAAATTTCTGGATCTTCTTTGATTCATCCAGGCGTGCTGGAACTTTCTGAGAAGAAACCCTACTAGATCCTCCATAATGTATATCAGTATCAGACGGCATAATAGAGTTGATATCATCCCTTCCAAATACAGGGTGGGGCAGAAAAACCTATCCGATTTCAAAACGTTATAAAATTAAAACCACTCAGCTTGTCAAAAAATTTTTTTCATTAACATATCGCAAATTTTATGCCATTTTTAAATTTAAGTTTTGAAAAGCACATCACTCAAATGTCGTCCTTGGAGCGGATACACTTATTTAGGCGCTCGCGGTAGCTTTCCATGACTTTCACCGTCATTTCCACAGGAATTTCTTCAATTGCCCGAGCAATTTCCCTTCGTAAAGCAAGAAGGGTCCTTGGTCGATGCTGGTAAACCTTCGATTTGAGGTAACCCCAAAGGAAGAAGTCACATGGAGTGAGATTAGGTGAGCGCGGCGGCCAGCCAAGATCACCTCTCAGAGAAATGAGGCGACCGGAAACAGTTCCCTGAGAATGTCCATTGATCGTCGCGATGTGTGGGCGGTTGCACCATCCTGTTGAAACCACACATTTTCCACGCCATTTTCTTCCATTTTGGGTCTAAGAAAATTTTCCAGCATGAAACAATAGCGCTCGCTGTTGACCGTTACGGTTTGCCCATTTTCTTCAAAAAAGTAGGGCCCCAGACGCCTAGGCGGGAAAGAGCACACCACACAGTCACTTTTGGGCTTTAACTTTAATCGTAGCGTGATGTGGAACAGGATCATGACGCCCGAGTCCGAAATGAATTCGAAAGCACGTTGTGTAGCAATTATCGAACCGCCGCATTCGATAAACCGCTCAATAACAAAAGCACGATGTTCACCAGACCAAGGCATGTTGACTACTGACAAATGGCATAAAACCAGCTTTCTAACGGTTTTCACCCCACTACTCTACCTGCTCTCTTCTGAGAAAAAGGGATTTGAAATCGGATAGGTTTTTTGCCCCACCCTGTATCTGTAATTTGGTAGTTTTTTACCCGGACGAATGGACATTTTGTAGATGCTCATCTTAACTAGACTGCGGAACAACATTTGTTCCAGAATTTTATCATTCATTACTTGAAATTATTTATTTTTCGGCTGAAATCATCCTACTTTCAGAAGAAAGAAAATTCTCAATAAAAACTTTTTTTCAGGTTGTACAAAAGTATACACAAAGAGTTCACACCTAAAGGCCCATCAAAGGATCCATACAGGTGAATATACACTACACATGTCATTAGGCTTGGGGCTTCACTCACACGATTCAGATTTGTCTTTCCATGTGCGTCTTTTTAAATATTTTCCATGAAGTAATTAGCTGCGCGTATCTGGCGGTTGAACTTTTCTACGAAAAATACAATAAATGGACTTTTCTATTATGTATTCGTCTTTTTTTATTCTTCAATAACTGGTAACTATGGAGCATACAGAGTGTCGTGATTTTTGAGTCCGACAGAGATGCGTCAGCTATTCTAAAAAGCGACTCCATAATGAAAAAAATCCTTTAAAGATCTCTTTAACATTAAATCTTGGTTTTCCATAAATTTACTTCATTTGAAATTATGAAATTGGCCATAGCAACTATCTGGACAATTGGTCAGCTAGCAGAAAAATGAAAATGATCACACGCGAGATTCGAAAGAAAGAGCCAATACCTATGTCGAAAACGAAGAATGAATAAAAACCAGCACTGTTTATGAACGAAACTTCCACTTCTAGTGAACTTCTTTTGCATAGAAACAATGTCAAGATACTGTCGCCAAAGACGCCGTGCTCCGAAGCCTAATTCACAAATTCATACTTAGTTTCAAAATCTTCCTACCTGTATGGCTATGAAATAAAACAATATATTCCTGTAGACCAAGTCTATAATAATCAATTTTCAGGTGAAAAGCCATATCAGTGCCAGTGGCCCGACTGCGAATGGAGGTTTGCCAGATCTGACGAATTGACCCGTCACTACAGAAAACACACTGGAGCTAAACCTTTCAAATGTAACGTATGCGAAAGATCTTTCGCAAGATCAGATCACTTGGCTCTGCATATGAAACGCCATCTACCTAAGACTTCCAAATAGCTATCCTTAGACCCAGAATTGGGGAATATCACATACTTATAACTAGGAGGTTCTAAGATGCATAAAAGGATGGTGAATAGGTTATATCACCAACTCAAGCACGAGTCGTTTGTCAGAAACCACCAATAGTTTAGTATAATAACGTTTCTCTGTTCCATTCCATATGAACTGTGATCTCATCACGTTGTAACTCGATGATTTTCAATGCCTTACTGTATGCCTTAAATTCAGACTAAACTGAGGCCTTCACAATGTCCTTAGTTATAACATTTAAGTATTCATTGAAGTATGTAAATGTATAGATTTTTGAAAACTTTTTTCCCTTATCGATATCCCTCCCTCTGACTTGTGACATCATAAAAAAGCTTGAATCGTATTTGTCAAATTACTGAACATCAAAATCAGAAGTTTTTTGGGAGCTTGTCAAATGTTCTACTTACATCAACGCAATTGTATCACCTAGCACGAGCCCACGCGAAATAGGCCTTAAATATTTTATATAACTTCAAATTTAAGCTATAGATACCCCAAAACTAGTAAAAATTATTCGTTATGGTATACAACTCAGTTTTTGTATATTTTCTGTGTAATTTTAGAAGTCATGACGTCCATAGGCAGACACTCAGGTCGGTCCCATAGAGATAGAATAGAGAAGAGACGCTATGACATACAATTGTGTAAGAAAAAATGGAACCACTGGGCGGGGCTCAGTTGTCCTACCAATATGGCCGAAAGTTCAGGGTTGAATTAAGTTGCCAGTTTTTTCTGTTTACGAATTTCACCCAGAAAATACGACGTGTTGGGTCTTTAGCAATACTATTCAAATAAGGTCAATTGAATATCAAATAAACAATTTTTCTTCAGGCGATAATATACACATATAGAAAGATATCAGATTACCAAGACATACTAGCAAAAATTTCGAATGCGGATCTGTTCAGTATTCATCCCTACCTGTGATATGTTTTTCCTCTAATTTTCTTCTTATCTGTTCCTTCTCTGCTTGAAGAAAGCCATACAGCACACGATACCATTTTATTATTGTTTATTAAGCTCAAGAAATCTCAATTTAACTTGAAAAAGGTACAAAAATCACTATTTTTAGAAAAAATTCAATGATTGTCAAAATTCGACGTATAGCAGAAATATGGCGGATCTGATACCACTTTCATTTCATTGATAGCAACTCTATACTATTCTATCTCTATGGTCGGTCCCATACCCCTGCCGAACACTATCAAATTTTTGCATTTATGGTTCGTTAAAATATCATAACTGTCTGCCTACTAAAAAAATATCCTTCAATCGTAACATATCATATGGATTTGGTTGTTTATGCTAAACGTAAATATAAATCGAATTAATTAAATGTTCAAGGGTGTTTGGCAAGATCACTGGCGCAGCCAGGGGGGGGGGCTTTGGGGCTGCAGCCCCCCCAAAGATTAATTTCTTCGTTATTTCTTTCTTCTTCATTTTTTTGCAACTTTCGTTATTTGTTGTATCATCAAAAATTGTTCAGTTCAGCCCCCCCCAAAACAAAATCCTGGCTGCGCCACTGGGCAAGATATTGGAACCGTACTAAGAGTCTGCAAATGAACGACTTGTTTTTTTATATTATTAAAAATTAAATATACATATCTATAAAACGAAAGCATTTTTATGGTAGATCTGGAACTAACGTTATAGGTTGAAACAAATAAAAAACAAGAAACAATAATCAATTTCAAGCGGATAACCGGTTATCATTTTGGTTAACCAATTCCATTCAACTTGAATGCAATTGGTTAACCGAAATAATAACCGGTTAGCCGCTTGAAATTGATAAATGTGCAATAGATTGGTGCTTCAATAACCACTGTTTCAACAACCAACTTCAAATTGAATGTTCGTTATATTGACAAAAGCGATGTAGCTTAATTTTGAATAGCCACAGTCACTGAAGTTTTAGATAACTGTCAAAATATAAAAAATGATTGGATTGATGTTTTTATGAGACACAAAGTATTTGTCACAGAACATAAAATATTGTAGGTATTTGTAGTGAAGTTCTTCATGTCATTCATACAAATTAAATTTATTTTCGAATTTTCAGTAGTTTTATAGAATAGTTATTGCGGCAGGAAATACAAATTCTGCATGATCTGAATTGAAAAGTATGCATATTCTTTGAACAAATCCGATTTATCAAATATTACGTAAGATGAATCCTAGGAATTGCATAGTTTCAAATTTTAATGATACCTTTCAAACAGATGATTGTGTATTCAATCAAACATAAACTGCAGCAAATACGTGCATGTAGGCATTTATCTGTAAATATTCGATGTTTGCAAAGTATTAGAAATTTATTTCATTCATATTTACATAGATACTAGAATATAAATTGCATTGCCATTTTTTACCACTTGTGATTTCTTAGATATTATGAATTTTATGGAGAATACTTAATTTTTAAATGAATGTACACAATGTTCAGTAAGTTACCAAATATGTTAACTGAATATACTTAATACAATTGTATAGAGATTTACGTTTAAGTATTGGCTAGAAACTAGTCAATTCTTCTTTGAGAAATTTTGTAATTATTTAAAGTAGAACTTAGTAGAACATAAATATATCTAGTGTATTTATATTATTATTCTTAATCTGTGTAGTATATCACAAATCTTTATCACCTAACATTATTATTTTTTGTACCGTCAATTATTTTCTATTTATAAATGAACAAATATGATGTGATCCAATCAATAATTGAAGAGAATACTAAATTCATATAGAATTTAAAATTTTACTTCGATTATTTTTTGGTCCACAAAATAAGATGGAATTTGTTTTTAATTCTAAAATTTACTTTTATAAAGTTTTATTTTATCAAATTTTATATTTTTTCCAACCTTCCCCATATGAATGGAATATAGCCAAAAAATCTAACAAATACTGTGATGTAACTTCGATCATAATAGGAATTCCGAATAAATGCCTGCAAGTTTTTTTGGTCAACAACATATCCGTTGGACTTACTAACTTCAAATTTTCGTGACAGGTAGAAAATTTTTGATGATTTCCAATTTTTCGAAAATTTTCAAAACTAGAAATCCATTCAGTTAAAAATTTTATAGGGATGTTAGCTGCTCAATAACTATACATACAACATTTTGTGAAGATTGTTACCAGAGGAATATCATTTCAAGATTTTCAAAAATCCGAAATGCAATAATTTTAGATATTCATAGAGCATTTAAATATTGAGATTCAATGCTAAAACAATTGTTGATACAAGGAGTGGTATTATTGCAAATAGTTGAGTTGAATTCGCTTTAGGAAACACATATAAGATAAAAGGTTTAACATAAAAATTAGTTATCTCAGTTTGGAATTACTGTACCTACCTATCCGTGAACCACTAGAAGTGAACATCATTTTCCTAAACTATCCTGTTGAATTTTCAATAATACTTAAGATAGTTATGATGATTGAAAGGCTTTGATGAAATTCATGAAACATAATTAAAAAAAAACTTGGGATATGTTCCAAATTAATTGATTATGCAAATGAATAATGAAACCATAGGTTAACAATTCAATCCTTTGTTGATTGTGATAACGAAACAGACCTAAGTGTCCTGTAGCACCAGTAAGCTGGGTAAAAACATTAAAGAGGTATAGTTAAAGAAAGCTTGTTACCTTTGAGATATTTATCTTTAAAAATATATAAAATACAGAAAATTCCTTATATACAATAGAGGTAATATTCACATGCTCAATATACTGGAGCCGGTTGTTGCGTCTTCAGCAGCCCAAATCTTCCTTTGATGGTAATCCTGTGCTTAGAATACTCATCTTCGGGTGAAAACCTAGCTGGATGAGCAGAAAACGTTGGTTTGCCATCAATTGGCGATATTTTCTGAAATAAATTAAATATTTATGAATTATTTTATAACAAAAAAATGTCCATATAAAACGAAAATACCGAAGAGCCATTCATAAAATAAAAGACAAACTTATCTTACCTCCAAAGTATAGACCCTCTTGCCATTGTTATCTAAATAGTACATAAGATACATTTTCGAGCTTAATTATTATTCTCTAATCTTCTCGCTGGTTGGATAATAAAAAATAAAATTTATTGAAAATGCAGAACTTGCAGAAGAGGGGAATTTTAAGGTTAGGTCACAGAAACAGAACACAGTTAGGTTAGGTTACTAACACAGAATATTAATCATGAAATATTTATCTTCCACTGCTTTACTTTCACTATATGGCCTCAATCTAATATTTAGCTAGAACCTCAGATTATTTTTTATTGACCTTATTATTGTTTAAACCTTATCTTAAAAATGTATATAACGTATATAAGAAATTTAAAACGTGCACACAGAGGAATTTCAATCACTATTTCACCTGCCTCTTCACACAACAATATTCAATAAATTAATGATGTCGCCGCGTCTTAAATTTCCTACTTGAATCTACTAGTAGTATCTAAAGCAGGGACCTGAACCAAACCGAACCCGAACCCAAAAACCGGATTAAACCCCTAAATTTTGGCAAACCCGGAGTGAACCTGAACCTTATGATTTGAACTTCCCGAACCGTGAACCCGAACCGAACCTTAAAAAAAAATGCAATACTCCGGTTCTTTCCCACAGCACAGAGGCCAAATATCTCTATAGAATACATAAAGAAATTATTCTTCTTTCCTCGAATTTATGGTTAGAGCACAAAATAACTGAACTGGTCTATCTATTTCTGTGATTCACATGTATGTGATGTATCAACTTGAAAATTTAAATTTTCTTCCTGAACTTAGAACTTATTCGAATCGCTCATCGCTGTGGCTTAGGCTTGTAAGCATAAATTTTTTATCTTCGAAAGTTCGAAGAGTTCAAAGCATGCAGCATGGGCAAAGAAAAGAGTGAAATTTTTAAATATTTTCAACACCTTAAAGAAGAAAACAAATCGGTGTGCAATATCTGTAAGGTACAAATGCAGGGAAAACACGCATCAAACTTACAAAGACACATCCAGAGGAATCATAAAGAAGAATACAAGTTATACATAGGCGAAAAAAGTTTTTCAAAAAGACCATCGTCATCGGCAGAATCTTCGGGTAGTGCTGGTGCTGGTTCAATGAAGCAATTGAAATTTGAAGATTTAACAGGTGTTAACATCAAAATTAGTATAAAAGCAATAAAAAATGCTTGTGTAGAATTAGTTTGCATAAATGGAAGACCTATTTCAGCAGTAAATGATAGTGGATTTCGTAAAATATTGGGTATTAAATACAAAATATATTTTTTTCAAACTTTATAATGACTCGGTTTATTAAATTTCTAGACCCAATTTTGGATGGACTGAAACAGAAAATCATTGTAAACGAATACAATGTGAAAACTTGGATAACAGAGAAGGCAGAACATATTATTTCTCAAATAAAAGAAGAATTAAAGAATACTTTAATATGCTTAAAAGTAGATGGAGTTACAAGAATGGACAGATCGTTCTTAGGAATCAACGTCCAATATATTAAGAATGGAAGAGTAGTGGTAAGAACTCTAGGCCTTATTGAATTAAAGAATCGACATACAGGTGAATATCTGAAGGAAGTTATTCTGAAATGTATAGGTCGCTTTGGAATTTCTCCAAACAATTTATTAAGCATTACGACAGATAATGGCAAAAATATGCTAAAAGCAGTTTCTTTACTGAAAGATGAAACTGAACAGGTAGAGTTCTCAGAAGAAATGGAAATTTATGATGATAATATTGAAGACCATGACACTGATCCAACTGATATAATAATTCAGCAACAAGAATTCAGCCACGGTGTTAAAGGCTTAAGATGTGCAGCCCATACATTACAATTAGCAATTTATGATGGCATAAAATCTGATGCAGAAACACAGATAATTATTGAAAAAGCTAGAACATTATGTAAAAAACTCAGAACACCTAATATGACACCACTCTTGGCCAAGTATGGCCATCTTAACCAATTATTGACATGCCAACCCGTTGGAGTTCAACATATTTAATGCTTAAAAGGCTTTTAACATTCAAGGAGTTCTGTAATGATATGGCTCATTCTAACCCTGATATGTTCTTAACTAACATCGAGTGGAGCCAAATTGACGTCATTTGCCAGATTTTAGAGCCATTAAAATTTACCACAGATGTTTTTCAGAAAGAACAATTGTCATTAGGTATAAGTATTGAACAGTAAATGTATGTATTGAGAATTTATTTCGAGTTTTGTTGCAGGAGATATGTATGGGGCCTGGATAAGATGTGGATTAGAAATAAAAAAGCTAATGAAATATGCACTAGCAGAAAAGTTATTGAATTTTATGAAAGTAAGAGAAAAACAGCTTTTAGATAATGAATTGTTTAGTGCAGCTTTATACTTAGACCCTAGGTACAACCGACTTTTATCCAAAGATCAGATTTTTCAAGCTACAAGACTTTTATTACACACCTGGAAAAGAGTTACAAATTTAGAGAAAGACGAAGAAGATGAACCAGAAAATGAAATACAAATGGTTGAAGTTTACGATGATGATGATGATGTTGAAAACTTCATTAAAGAAAATAGTGGTCAACAATATTGTGCTTTGGAAAAAGTATTAAATGAGAATGATGAAACTATCTCCATGATAGTCAAGCAATTTATTGAATTGCCTAGAGAAAACAACAAGTGCAACATATTTCAATATTGGGAATCAAAACGTCAGGTGTCACCTGTTCTCTATAAATTGGCCTGTATTTTTAATGCAGTACCAGGAACCCAAGTCAGTGTAGAGCGGCTATTTTCCAATTTAAAATTTTTGTTATCTTATTTAAGATTTAATATCGATGAATCCTTAATGGAAAATATTATACTAGTGAGATCATTCAATAAATTCAACTCTGAGTGAAGTATTTTTTCTTGCATCAATTTCAATATTACGAAAAAGTTATTTGCCTTTACGGAGGCCATTCAGAGAAATTTGGAAAACATAAACTGAAAAAAGTAATAATCGAAATTATTTATTATTTATTTTCAATTTATAAGAAGGTTCTGTGAGCCTATAAATTGAAAATAGTATTCATATTCATTTCGATGATTACTTTTCTCAGTTTATCTATGTTTTTCAAATTTCAATATTGTTTAAATTAAACAATAAAAATAAATTAAAAATTTTAATCCCATAATACACTTCGCAAACAAAAACTTCAAGAATGGTATTAGTGAACCCGAACCGAATCTGAACCGAACCCGAACTGTTTAAATTTATCTGAACCGGAACGATTCAAATGCTAGGAGCTGAACCTGAACCGAACCATATTGGCTCATTGGTTCAGATCCCTGATCTAAAGATTAGGAAAATGGATACAATCATTCGAATAATAAGTACATAAGTAACATTTTTCATTGAGAAGTTAGACCTCGTAAGGAAGGTCCGAGCGAAGAGTTGCTCTCTCAGATCAATAAATATTTTGTTGATCTGAGGTTGCTCCTCACCTCGAATTATAATTAAATTCAAGCGGATGACCTGGTCATCATTGGTCAAGACCAACAATGACCAACTGCATTTAAGCGCTTTTGGTCATTGCTGGTCTTTATCATATGACGTCATGAATTGCCCTTCAACGTCATCGATTAAGACCGCAGATGACCTAAGGTGAACATACTCGAGAGCCGAGTCAAGCTTCTGGTCATTGAAGAAATAAGGTTAAGTTTTATGTTTATATCTTATGATAACACATGAATGTCAGATTCAAATAAACATTCACTTGCAATTACAACAGATATGAAAACTTCTAAACTGGACATGACTCAATTGTAGCGTAAATCTGAAATAGAAATGTTGAACAACATTCAGCTAGCAAAAATAAAAATAAATCATGTAATTTACTTAAGTGGTTGTACGGATGTGGTATGGAAAATAGTATTCAAATTTTTGTCCAGGGAGTAATACAGTAGGTTTTGGGGATTTTTCTAGGTTCTCATTAAATATAATATAGGTAATGGTAATTTTCAAAACAAACGATATTCAGTCCCATACATGCATTTTTACTGAAACGAAACTCTAATTCAGAAAATCGTTGGTTATGTGTTTGTTTTCATTCTCCCTAACCTACATTAACGAAAATGGCGAAGATGACCAGAACTGCATTTGAGCGGAAGCTGGTCATTCGCGGTCATTCCTCAAGTGCCAAGACCAAGGGCAGGACCAACAATGACCACAGTCATTACTGGTCATTCGCTTGAATTTGATTTTTGTTATTCAACCTGAACCTAGTCGGTTCAGAAATATTTTTATACATGCGCAAGCAATGAAAGTTTTTTAATGATATGAATTGATTGAGTAATAGCCGTAATAGCTATATCATTGTTTAAACAATGCCTATATGCACCGGCCAAGAATTAAGCAGAATTTCACTCAACATCTTTGGGCTTCAAATTATCTGAGAATACCTTCTCAAATTCACTTTTGAGTTTTTGAAACCTCGATTATTATAACCCAACATATTTTATTACTGTTGAGGAAACATTGAATAAAAAAAATTATAACAATATTTTTATTCATGAAATTCTACAATCAAAACTATAAGTATACATATATTCACTGTATATGAATAATATCAAACATACTTCTACCAAATGTTTGCGATGATATCAATGTTGTATGGCTTGTGATACATCAGTAGTCTACCCAAAATAGCAATATTTGCACAAAAGAAAGCCACACCCTGTAGCCAAATGAAAAAAAATGTATTTTGTCCACTGAACTCCAACAGATAAGCTGGTAATAACCAGGCTGCTTGTGCCACAAACCAAATAGTAATCCAGAAAATAGCAGCAGGGATAGATGCTCTCATTTGCCAAAGGCATATGGGCAAAACGGCCATAATCCACACAAAGTATTGAGAAGTTAATACAGTGTTAAAAGAAATAATAACAATTGTTTGAATTAGAATTCCGAAATTCATGCTCACCCTGTCTAAACCATACCTTATAGACAACACTACAAGTAATACTAATTGCGGCAAGCTTATTAAAATTTTTTGCCATATAGGAATATTTTTAATGAAGGCAGTCAGATATTGCAGGTAAAAATAAAGAGAGAAATTATGACGGGTATCATTACGTATGAAATGATACAAATATGTTTCATGAAGAAATTTATATCCATAAAATTGATAGAAAATACCTATGAAGAAAAAAAGAGATATTAAGCACCCAGAAATCAGGGAAATTTGATTTTTATTCGGTATCAAATAATATAAATATCTTCTTTTGAATATTGTTTTCTTAGTTTCGGTTTCAGTACAGTCCTTCACTGTTATATAGTATGAAAAGTTGCTCAAGTACATGAAGAATGTTAAACTGTAGAAAATTGGATACAATCGAAAATGTATCGATAAACCATGTATCAAACCTGCCACAAAATAGTTCTTTTTACATTGAATAAAAAATATTGTTGATAATACCAGTAACCCTGCAATTGAATCACAATTTCCCCTAGTGGCTATAGCAATGGTTAAAGGATTGTACAACCAAACTAACATACCAATATTAGTTATAAATTGAGATTTGGGAAGACTTTTCATTTCAACCAATTTTGACTCAGTCCTCATACCTTCAATATACTTTTCTTTCATTCTGATGAAAAAATTATCAACATGAAGAAATTTGGAATATTCTTTGATATTGAAATTGATTATTTCCCTAATGAGCAATGCTACAAGTATATCAATCAATGAAAACAATAATTTTCCAAATAATGGAGAGATTACAATGTTAGGAATCAGTATGATAGCAAGTAATGGTGAATACCTATAGGTATGTCTTTCATAAGGTGATTGACCATTTAGAACATACCTAGATGCATCAGTAAACACCTTATAATCAATATCAGTATATGGTACAACGTATGTTGCATCATGATAGACGCTATAGATAATCAATAAAAATCTTATGAATAATGCAAAAATTATATGAATTTTATAATCAATATTAAATAAAGATTGAATTGACTTAAAAATTTTTTCCATACTTATTTCTATTGAATAATCACAAACGCGTTTTCAAATTTTTTGCAGCATCCTCTAAGCACTTCCTAAATAATTTGAACTCCGGTTCACAAGCATTAAGTGTGACACTATCTTTGCCTAAAACACAATTAGCATATGTAGTAGCTTCAACACTGCACTTCGCAAGTAACAGAGGATATTGACGCAGTCTTTTTTTGGCTGCTTTCACAGACTCCATTCTAATCTTTATCAAATCGATATTTATGAGTTCTCCGCAGTTCCTCAAAATCTAGAGCATACTCACGTTCATCTCGGATAATAAAATCGTAAATTGGCTTAGAAAAAAACACAGCTGTTCCTAATAAAGTGAGAGTCCAAACAAAAAGTTTAGGGTGTCTATAAATTAGGGGCTTATTTTTAAGAATAGCTTTTCTTCGTTCTTCTTGATATGATTTCATTTCTTATTTCTTCTATTGATATCAGTGTCAATTCCACCACATACAAAGCTTGCAGTACCCCATTTAATGCAACATTGCCGCATTTCCTTCAGAGCTTGTTCACAGGCAGACTCCTGGAAGTTATGTTCTGAAATTATGTAATATAAGTACGGGCGTACATATTACACAGAAAAAATTAAAACAACCTTTCAAGCACTTCTGAATGTTACATGCAAATACTTTACAAGGGTCTTTCTTTGGCATAGATATATTTGTGTATGTTTCACTTAGCAATGATTTTATTGGATTTTAATTGTCGTTGAGACAAATAATAAAAGAGAAAATATTAAAATCAGATTATTTTGATTTTGATAAAAGGAAAGGACCGAACCATAGATAAAATGTGAATTAATATTCTTACTTTTCTTTTGCTGTCTTATGAACACCACAGGTAGTTGAGAGGGTTTGAGGTTGGAGCATTGTTAAAACTTTAAACAATGGTAAGAGAAATCATACGACACCATACCAATTAACATTTTTTGGGCATACAATTTTTTTTATTTATTGAGGAAAAATCCACTTATTTTCTGGTCGGCACAAGAATAGTAGGTCATATGTATATTTTATGTTCTGTGGTCATATGCATATGACCTGTAGTTCGATAATCGATAGTTCAAATGAAGTTTATAAACATTACAAATCAGTCGCTTGTTATTTAAATTAATTTTATTTAATTAAATAATAGTTTATTATTCTAGAAATAGAATGGAGATGATTTCTGCACACGAAATAATTAAGAAAAGAGAGTGTGGTGTACTTCTAGATATGAATAGCATAAGACAAAATATGCTAATGAATAAAGCTCTTTTAATAGACCAAAATCTATGGCACGCTTTTGTTGTGAGTTTTTTCATATTTACATGGATGCTGTAATTTTGGAGAACTATGATTAATCTAGTTTTCTGATGAAATGACTATGTACTATTAATGAAGGTTCATTTGAAAAATCCTGCATTTTTCCCTTCCAAATAGAAAACTTTCCTTGCTTGATACTATT
Source organism: Propylea japonica (assembly GCA_013421045.1). Taxonomy (NCBI): domain Eukaryota; kingdom Metazoa; phylum Arthropoda; class Insecta; order Coleoptera; family Coccinellidae; genus Propylea; species Propylea japonica. The sequence goes on along the minus strand of CM024239.1, from coordinate 14,188,717 downwards.
CATGTTTAAGGTTCACTCTAGGAAGCCCATGTCAAGAAATGAAGTACTAAAAATGATACTTGATTACATTTACCCTTTAGACTTGATTCCATTTAAATTTGAAACATTGGGAAGAGGAGGGGACTACATATTTCTGTCTAAAAATTGTTCAGAAGCTATTCAGAAATTATGTTCCAATAATTTGGTCATTCCTAATACTGAAGATCCAGGCAATCCTGTAAGTTTGGCTCATCAGTTAAAATATATTGTATCTGTTTGAAGCATATGACCTGATCCTTTCTTTAATGGTTATATATTGCTTGTTTTTTCAGCTGAGATGTGAAATTATCTTGCAATATGCTAGTTGCCATGAGTTACAAATGAAAATCCTAGACGAATTGAAAACTGTCTTAAATTCACTGTACAATCATAGGAATAATAGAACACTGAATTTGGATAACTTCTGCGAAAATGAAGGTGAGTTATTTTGATTCTTAAGTTTCTCCTGTTTGATTAACATATAATTTTGTTTTCGAAAGGAATGGGTGTGATGTTCCTATTGAAACTTTTCACATTCAACTTCAGAGAATGAAAACTATATCATTTGGAGTTATTTTGGTTAACTAATTTACTTTGATGAGTTGTGCACTCTTAAAAACACCTGCCTATTAATGATATACATATTCCATGATTGTAAAATACTATAACTCCAAATATTCTTTCAGGATTATCAGATTATTTCCCGTTATCACAGCCTAAAATACTTTATTATGTACTCAATGCATCTACAAGTTATAATCCCTCAGTTATCAAGTTGAGAAATAATGAAATACGATCTTTAAATTCTCTAGAGATCTTATGGAAGTGTAGTTCTTTGTCACAGCTAGACTTGAGAAACAATAAGGTATCATAAATGTTTGATTGTAAGTTTTTCAATACTCTTAATGAAATTTGCAGATTGATGATATATCTTCATTCAAATGCTTGAAGAACATGAAATTGACTCAAATATATCTGGATGGAAATCCTATTTGTGATAATCTGGATGAGTATACATATGTGACAGAATTGAAACAAATTTTTCCATGTCTCCAAAAGATAGTAAGTCACACTTTCATTATTCAGCTGTTTTTGACGTTGCAGCATATTCAATCGCGTTTCCAACTAACTTTTTCAATGTGAAGTTTTGGATCTCTCTTAGGGGTTTCTTGGAAACTTACTTGCTCACTAACCCGGGTTAAATATTGACAGATAAACAGTTCATTTGCTGTCTAAATTCAACTTGAGTTTCCAAAAACCCCTTTTGATTCCCCTTATCAAATGCTAACTTTTCTTTTTTTAGTATGAACAATGTCTGCATCTCCCATTGTTTGAAATCTTTCAAGTTTAATTTAAAATATGCTTCCATGATACTAAGTCATTAATTATTTGCATTATGAACGAAATGCACAAAAGTTTTTCGTTTATGAGTATTTCCCATATACAGAAAAAGAATTAATTGCTTTCCATATACTGGTCTATATAATCAAGGCCTGAAGTAATAATTCTAACATAATTGAAGAAAAATAGACCCCAGAAAATCATTGCGATTATCTGATTTTCGTTTTGTAGTGAGGTTCTCGAGAAAAAAACAGATGAAAATTCTCTAGAACAATGAATAAATTATCAAACATATTATGTTGACTACAAAACGAAAATCGGATAATCACAATGATTTTCTGGGGTCTATTTTTCTTCAATTATTTTTTCCCCAGGAAATCACTGAAAATTGGAGCTTCAAGCGTTTTGAATCATTTTATTTATGGGTTATTGTTTCAACTTTGAAATGCAATTTTTACAATATAGAACAATGGCTTTAAACCGATTCAACAACATAAAAACCTTTACTATCTATATATTTGTTCAGTTTTAGTCAATTTACTGAACAGTATAAAAAGACGAATTTCTTAGTCAATTTCTTTATTGTCACTAACTGTCAACTCTCCTATTTTTTCAATACAAACTTGATAAAAAATGAATTTCAAAGGTAACTGAAAATTCTGAATTCCAACAATACATATTATCATGCGATATTGAACTTTTATATTTCAAGTTTACATTGGAAATTTTCAAAATTCTTTAAACTCATTACTCTTTCAGAAATTTCAACTAACTACATATTTTGAAATTTCAAATCCGGAAAACTCGCTTTATCATTTCATTGTTCTTTTCGCCAAAGCTTCTTTATGATTTTGCCAACTCAGTTTTGTGATAAACCTCTTCAAATCTTTTTCTTTCTTCAACAAATTCATAATATCCTTGGTCCCATCAAAAAATCTCAGGGTCATTATTCTTCTGTTACAGGATGGTGTATTAATATCAAGGGATGGTGCTCCACCATTTAAAAAAAACTACTTATGCAATAAGGAAGGTTTTACAATTGTCAATAAATTCATGGAAACGTATTTTTCCTTGTATGATAAGGATAGGACATTATTGGAGGATCTTTATCACCCAAATGCACTTTTCTCAATCACAAATATGTACAAGACTGGACAGACTACATCTAATGATGCAAGGTAATGTCTTTGAAGTAGGAAGTAAACAAAGAGATGCCCCTACGCGTAAATTGTAAAGCATTGTAATCAACCAAGCTTTAGAGTGAGATGGAAAGCATTTCACTGCCGCACTGGGGTGAAGTAATAAACAACTGGTTAGATTTTCATTTCTACAATTTCTTAATATAATACGACATTTTCGTCATTTTGTCAGAGCTATAATTACCGTTATACTTTTAAGCAACAATAAAGTGCCACCAAATCAGTAAAATAATTCAGTTTATGAACATCAAATCGAAATGATAATGTAAACACGACGCTTAGAGTAACTAAACACTAACTGACGATGTTGCCAAACTGACAGAATTGTCTGTACGGAGCGTTAGACTAATCATTCCAATACGAAATAAAAATACGGCTCAAGTTCGCAATGCCGGAATGTTGTTCGCGTGCATAAACAGATTGTACCTGGTTGCGTCAACAAATGCGTGAAGGCATCTCTAGGTTTACTTTTTACTCTGAGTTAATGTCTTTCTGTTTATTTTCAAATGTTACTCTGAATGTAGTTCAGCAATTTTTAAGGTTATTTATATAAGATCAATTAAGCCTCGGACTTTGAATCAATGGTTCAGTAGGTCGATATATTCAGACTCTTCTCACGTACAGGGTGCGCCAAATTTGACTTTGATTTTGAATGAAAAGTCCTATTTTTATTGAAGATAGACATAATCTGATCTCGGTGTCTCAGGGGTAGTTCCTATGGAAAACTCAACATACTTTATATTATTTCCAATTCTCGAGCATTGCTCCAGAGTAATATCAAGTATGCTATGTATTTGTAATTGTTATTTTAAGTCCTATTTAATGTTTAAAAATATACATATAAGGTGTCCTATCCAAATAAAAAAATTCTTGAGAAATTATGATGAAATGTCAAAAACATAACTAACGTCATTGGATTCCATGTGAAGTCCCCGTTTTCACTGAAATCGGAAAATTTCTTCGGAAGGTATTTCGAGAATACACATTCTCGATAAACACCGAATTTGGCCACCCTAACAGATCACCTGAGATAATTGAGAAAGTGACAGCTTTAACCTTGAAATGTGTATAATGAAATTAAGTATAAAAAAAACTTTATTTTCAGATTGCGACCCTATCAAATAAATTGTAGAAATTTACTTTCAATAGCAGATCTATCTAGGAGTCAGCAGTATATGATAAAAGGAAATAAAATCATTATCCGAAAACTTAATGCTTTACCCCAAGTAGAACATGATCCATTCAGCTTCATGACAGACCTTATGTTTTATTCGGTTAGTAGTGTTAGTAATAGCAAAATAATCTTAAGAATGTCTCGATAAGTTGACTTAAGTTTATTTTTGATGTATTGTAAAAAAAAATTTGTACCTCTGAAAAGAGTAAGAGGTAAAACCAGAATTCTGTATGGGGAAACTATCAATAAATATTTTTTTTTGGCAAAAGTATCGCCAAATATTGCTTAGTCTGAATATTCTGCTCGGCGTGCACTTCTTGCGCTCAGCTGGTCTTTTATTAAGCTATCTTCACTCACTTCACTCTGCATCGTGATCTTTTATTATCAGAGCGAGCAAGAAGATCAGATATATTCGCTCCCGCTCAAAAGTGAGGGCTCTTCCAAATGTCATTTTATTTCTAACCTAAGAGTTAGTTTAGGACACTTTAGGTTAATTATTTCTGTTCTGGATGTTTTAACGAAAGATGAAACTAATTTTGTTGTTACAATATGTGGTATCGCGAAAGCAGAGACACCGTTTCAGAGCGAAAGACAGCAAATAATAGTTTTGAGGTTACGAATTCTTTGAATTGACAAGCCTTTGCGCCTGAGCGTTCTTTTATTATTTTCACTCTACAACAAATGTCTTGACGTCACAGATAATCTTGCTCGCTCCGCAGATCATATTTTCAGACTAAGCATATGATGGAAAAAATGAAGAGTGTTCCAAATTGTGCGGTTTTTTTAAATGAATGAAAAACATAATTAGCATTCATTTTCGAAAACTTTTAAATAGTATTGGAAGTATCAGTTGTATTTATGTACGAAAAATAATATTTGCCAAATGGCCTTCTCTTGCAGCTATACAGACGTCCACTCTTTTATCAAAATTTTCAATGAGGCTCTATCTCACAAATGACACGAATAATTCCATCCTTTAGTTCAGGAATCGATTGTGGATTATTCTTATAGACATAGAACTGGCTTTCCACATAACGTCAAAGAAAATAGTCCAACGATGTCAAATCCCATGATCTTAGTGGCCAATTGGCATTACCATTTTTGGAGATTATTCGTTCCAGAAATTTTTGTCTCCTATAAATCAATTGTGTCATTTTCAAAGTGAGGTGGCGCCATTCTGTTGAAACCATGTTTGTAAAATACGTCATGTTGTGGACCAATTTCTCATGAACGCTACGACTGTAGTTTTCACTTTTTTGGTCTGCCACCTAACTGGTATTTGTCGAATAGTACTTTCAGGTGGACGATTATGCAAACCATAAAATCTCGTAATTTTTTACAAACACTTTTCACAGAACGCCAAATTTCTTAAAATAATTCAACAATTTAAACGCGTTGTTGTATCGTATACGAACCCATTCGTATTTCTCAAATGTCAAAATACCCAGACAAATTCAGTACGCCATCTGAATTTTTTGTTCTGATAAAAACCGCGCAATTTGGAACTTTTATATCCAACATGACAAGTATTTATCTTATCGTCACTGTCTTTACTTTTTTTTGTGTATAAAGTAATATTGCAAAATATTTTTTTTAGGAAGATGTTGCTATTATAAATGTTTGCGGTGTGTTCCGTGAAACTCCAATGTCAGTTCTTGATACAGACAGGTATTTAGGTTTTACCCGATCTTTTGTACTGAAGAATTGCAATGGAGAGTATTTGATTAGCAACGATATGTTTCATGTCTACAATGCTCTCTCTCTTCAAGCTACAAAGGCATTCATTGTACCTCGACCAATTTTGACTTCTCAATTACCATCAGTTAAAAGTCTCAAGGACAAGGAGAAAGCAATAGAGACCTTCGAAATACTTACAGGACTGACAAAGGAATGGTCAGTTAGGTGAGGAATATTTCAGGTTTATTCATTTTAAAGGGTTTTCCAATAAGAGGTGCTATTTTGAATAGCCCGCTATTTCGGTAGATGTCACGTTTGAAGCTGTCATTTTGACAAGTAAAAACTACGCCATTAATAAAAATGGAACGATACACGCTTCAAGAACGCATTGAAATCATTAAAATTCACTATAAAATGGTTCGTAAAACTGGAACATTTTTGAGTCGTCGTGAAGCACCATATCGGACCACAATAAAGAAATTGGTGAAAAAATTCGAGCTGTTTGGACAAGTTAGTGATGTGAAAAATAAAACCCATGCACGTCGCTCAAGAACAGCCGAGAATATTGCTGCTGTAGCCGAAAGTGTTGAAGAAAACCCAGGTTTGTCCATTTCTCGTCGTTCTTTGGAATAAGGCATTCCACAAACGTATTTTGATCTGGACAACGTTTACTTTCAACAAGACGATGCTACGTGCCACACAAGCAACGAAACCATTGATCTGTTGCGGGAAAAGTTTCCGGACCGTGTTATCTCTCGAAGAGGTGATCACAATTGGCCACGGAGATCTTGTGATTTAACACCTTGCGACTTCTTCTTTTGGTGCCACGTTAAAGAGAAGGTCTACGCCAATAGCCCAGCGTTGATTCAAGACCTCAAAGATGGAATTCGTGAGGGTATCGAGGACATAGGGTAGCCACTTTGTGATTTGGTTATGGAAAATTTCATTAAAAGGATATGGTCCTGTAAGCATGGTCGTGATGGTCATTTGACTGATGTTATTTTCCACTATTAACGGCATAGCTTCTTCATAATGAAATAAACATCCGATCATTTATATTGAAAAATGACATTTTTCTTTGAATATCAAAATAACATCTCTTATTGGAAAACCTTTATAACGTGCCAAAAAAGTGAAAGTAAGTATCAATTCATCCTTTGCTTTTTTGAATTTTTTTTCACCCCCCTATGCCCCGCAGCCCTCTACTTTATTTTTGTCAAAGGGGTATACAAGCTGTTTCAGAATAAGGTACCGTAAATTCAAGATATTAATCCTCAGATGATATTATGACATAAAGTTCCTATGGACTATGGATCTCCGAGATACAGGGTGTTGAAATTAAAAGAAAAAATTTGATTTCGAAAACATTCTCGACATCGTTTACGATTTTCCTCTGAGTTTTTGTGGGTTATTGGTACGCATCATAACATATTTTTCTCAATTCAGAATTATTTTTAATTTCGACCGGTGGCGGTATTTTCATTAATTGAACAAATAATGATGATAATTTAGAAGGAATTTTTCTAGATGAACTATTTCAACAGGTCATCATGCAATAAATAGGTTATGAAAAAAATATCACGGGTAATATTTGAATGATTGGCAAGAATATAAAGCGAGCAAATTTTTCAAACCTCACTTTTTTCAGATTACTTGAAGAAGCTGGTTTCAATATAACTGAGTGCATCAAATCCTTTATGGCTATGTACAAAGTTGATAAGATTCCTGTGGATGCATTCAAACATTGACAAGAAACCAATAGAAACATTGGAATTGGAGATTTTAAAAAATTGAATATTTAATATATTAATAAAATAGTTTCTTCATATCATTTAATGTAAATATGCGTGTCAACTAATAGAACATTAATAAAAGAGTGTTTGTAACAATATTTCTGTATTCATTGTATTATAGAGTAAAATTTGTTTATTCACGACTATTGTATAATTTACCCATTAATCTTCTGTTTGCTCGGCAATAATAATACACATTAATCACTAGTGATTAATGAGCCATGAATCACTGATGTTAGATGACTCCTTCATTCAGCTATAATATTATATTGTTAAAACTTATATTTCTTCAGTATTCTAAAGTTTCCTAACTAACAATTATGGGTATACCTTCCTAATAAAGGGCCAAATCTACTCGTATAACAAAATAAACAATGAAAAGTTCTCCAAAAAAAGTTTCGGAATAATTGACATTGAAATTTTTGGTAGATATCATATTCACCATTAACACGATTACTTTCGAAATGGCTATTTAGTAATCCAGTATAATCTGTGTCAATTTCCAAAGAAGGTTGAATAGAGGCCCCCTTTTTATATTTTGGTAACGACGCCCATGTTCATGTAAAATATTAAAAATTATTAGGTTGGTGACATTGACAAATATTCGGTGTTCTTGCTTGCGTGTTTGACATTGTTCTGTATATTTTCATTTTCTATGGTTCTCTTCTTATTCGGTGTTTCGCGCAATGGTGAGTTTCTGCTTTATATCAATTAATTTTTGTATTTCTGAATAAACTTTCATTAATTTTTGTTTCATTATAAATGGTAATCTACTCATGTCTTATATTTTATATTTTGAAAATAATAACTTTCATTAATTAACAAGTTTAGGCTTCAGTTAAGCATCTTTGTAGCTTCTCCACGTGGTTTTGCATTTTCTCACCGTATTCATTTATAAAGTTACTAAATTTAAAATTGTAGTACTGATTATTGTTATTAATCAGTTTCATAATAATTTCACTGAATTTCTAACAAAATAAAATTTCAATCTTTGTTTTGCTGTGAAAATTCTCAAGTTGATAGGTATTTCTATATCTAATCTATATCTAATTTCAGTCTCACCGTAAATTCAGTGCACCCCGTCATGGGTCTATGGGATTCTATCCCAAGAAAAGGTCCAGGAGACATCGTGGTAAGGTTAAGGCATTCCCCAAGGATGACCCCTCGAAGCCTGTACATTTGACCGCCTTCATGGGCTACAAAGCTGGTATGACCCATGTAGTGAGAGAAGCTGATCGTCCTGGATCCAGTAAGTATAATCTTCATTCTCTAGTTGAAAATTTGGTATCTTGTCCTATTAAAATATATGGAATTGGTGCAGTGATTTCAACTAATCCGACATTCAATAATTTCTGTGACTTTAGTAAGATAGGTTAAAGGAAAAAGTTTAGTTATTTCCTCAATTATTGATGTTGTTTATAATATTATACAGCTTGAACCATAACAGTCCATACGAATAGACATTTCATAATTTTAGTTTGGGGGACTTTCTGAAAAGTTGAGGGAATAATTGTGTCATTTAGTTTAAAATGGAGATAACTGTTTTATGACAGTTGCAGATACATTTCTACTATTTGCTAGCAGGCAGTCAAGTATTTCAAACATGATTTCAATAATTCAACTGCAAAAAGCAACATCCTAAAGCAGCTTTTATATTTGGCATGACATAAGGGGTTTTCAGAAATTTACCCGATGACTAACCTGGGTTACAAATTGACACATAAACAGTTCAATTGCTGTCAATATTCAACCGGGGTTAGTGATCGAGTAAGTTTCCGATAACCCCTTTATATTGGTAACTATTTGAATTTTCGGGTTCAGCTAATATCGAATTATGATGTCACTGTATTCATTTAGGCCTCTTAAACACCATCGGTAAAACCAAAAGGAGGCAACATGTTTAGTAAGTTTAGAAAATATGGGCCCACAAATTTGTGAAAATGTTTAATTTTTACGTCACTTTTCCCCTATGAAGACCAAATTACTGATGTACTTGTTTTCACAATATTCAAATTTCAGAAATCAACAAAAAGGAAATTGTTGAAGCCGTTACAATCTTGGAAACCCCACCAATGATGGTAGTCGGAGTTGTAGGTTATATTGAGACTCCTCATGGTCTAAGAGCTCTTGCCACTGTCTGGGCAGAGCATTTGTCTGAAGATTGTCGTAGACGTTTTTACAAGAACTGGTAAGTTATTCCTTCAGACAATTTTAATCAAGGGTAATATAATTTTTCAAATTTATAAGTTGAAGTTTATATTCATTTATAGAAAGTGAATGTGCTCTTTTGAAAAATTTCGTCACTTTGGTGTTCAAAAACTAGGTGTTTTTTAATAGAAGAATTTTTTCAATATGAATGAGAAGTGTTTTAGATGTCATTCTCTTTGAGTGTTATGTTTACTTACATTACTTCCCAATTCAGGTACAAGAGCAAGAAGAAGGCTTTCACCAAGGCTTCAAAGAAGTGGTCTGACGATTTAGGAAAGAAATCTATCGAAAGGGACTTGAAAAAAATTGTCAAATACTGCAAAGTTGTGAGGATCATTGCCCACACTCAGGTATTGTCTTTTTAGAATTATAGTTATACGGGGTCTTTATAAATGATCTTAACATTGTACGTTGCTTTGGAAATATTTTATCTTATGGGTGTTTCTGCAAAAAATGCAAATTTATAATTTCAGTCACATTATTCAATTTATTTCAGAATGACAAACCTAAACTCGCAGTATCAGTTGTTTAAATCATGCTTTACATCAGAATATGAATAATAAAAACAGTCCAACGCCAACTGCCCTATTATAATCATTTATAGAGCCCCTTTATAAGTAATGTAGAGTGAGATGGAAAGCATTTCACTGCCGCACTGGGGTGATGTAAACAATGAGTTAGATTTTCATTTTTACAATTCAGAATATACAGTAGAGACTCGATAATCCGGATATTTACTAGTCCGGATTGACGTCAAGATTGTATTATGTCTTTATAATCCGGATTGCAAGACTCAATCCGAATTTCCGATCGTTGCATACGTGGTTTACGGTTCTAACTTGTCGTAACTCAATTTCTTTGACGACGATCGGGCGTTCTTTTGGTATATAATAGTGCACAATGGTATAAGACAAAAAAAGTCAGACAAAAATAATTAATTAGTGAAATGGAATGGAATGTTTCTACCTCCAAACCATACAGCTTTGATACAGCATATGGATCATAATGATATTAAATCAACAAAACTGAAATACCGAAAAGGCCTTTTAGCACATATTTTTTCGATCATTAAAGACGGGGATAATGTTAGCAAATGCATTTAGAGCATAGATCAATTCGATGCAGTCTGTTTTTTCCATAATTCATTGTAATTACTGATATTCAGCTTCTGAAAGATATACGGGAGAAAGCTATTGTTCAGAATTCTTTTTCCCTTACAGTAGAAAACGTAAAGTATCTAATTATTCCAAATAATATATTTGTTTTATGATTTCGATAATAAATCCTATATTTATTTCAACCGTTTTTTTAAATTGCATCTTTACTAAATTGTAAGACGCGGTATTCCGGATTCCTCATTAATCCGGATCATCCCTTGCATTAATTGATCCGGATTATCGAGTCTCTACTGTAATACAAAATTTTCGTAATTTTGCCGTAGCTATAATTACCACAATATCCTAAAGAAACAATAAACTCCCACTAAATCAGTAAATTAATTCAGTTTATGAACGTCAAATCGAAATGACAATGTAAACACGACGCATTGAGTAACTAAACAATGTTGCCAAACTGACAAAATTATCTGTAACAGACCCTAGCCGTTTCATCAGAGTAGGGGAGCAGTAGACCAATTATCCCAATACGGAATAAAGATACGGCACAAGTTCGCAACGCCGGAGTGTTGTTCGCGTGCATAAACAGATTTTACTTGGCTGCGTCAATAAATGCGTGAAGGCATCTCTAGGTTTCAATTTTACTCTGAGGGCCCAAATATCTCTCAAATATTTTAAATTGGAAGAAGAGCGATTGTATCTCACACCTATAAAGTACAGAACTGTGGTCACAAATAAGCAACCAATTTCAATATCTATCTGATATTAGCTCAAAATGCTCAATAAATATCTTTTTCAGATGAAACTGTTGAAGAAGAGACAAAAGAAAGCCGATATTATGGAAATCCAACTGAATGGTGGTAGTATTGCTGATAAAGTAGAATGGGCCAGGAAACACTTTGAAAAGCCTATTCCTGTATCTGAAGTATTCGCTCAGGATGAGATGATCGATTGCATTGGTGTCACCAAGGGTAAAGGTTTCAAGGGTGAGTAAATTGTTTTCATTATCTCCTAATCAAAAATTTAATGTTTAACGTTGTTTGTATTGAATTTTTGGCAAACATTGTAATTATCACCAGTATCTGTTCAATTTAGATTTTCAGTATTATTACCTACTCTTGAAATTCACTGCATTCTTTCTTTAAGCCTCGATATTTATTCTCTTATTTATAGTTGAAGTATTCAACATAAATTGAATATCTATATGTATATAGATAATACTTTATTGTAATGATGAAAAAACATGGGAAGTTTATCTGAGTTTATTGATGAAACTTCCATGCTGCCTTCCTACTGAAAATTTCTTCATCATTCACAATGTATAAATCCTCAATTTGAAAACGCTGAAATGTTGTCTCTTTTTAAGGTGTAACTTCAAGGTGGCATACGAAAAAATTGCCACGTAAGACCCACAAAGGTCTACGTAAGGTCGCTTGTATTGGAGCTTGGCATCCATCTCGTGTGTCCTTCACCGTAGCCCGTGCTGGTCAGAAAGGTTATCACCATCGTACCGAAATCAACAAGAAGATCTATAGAATTGGTGCTGGTATTCACACCAAGGATGGCAAGGTCATTAAGAACAATGCTTCTACTCAATACGATTTGACAGAAAAAACCATCACCCCTATGGGAGGTTTCCCTCATTATGGTGAAGTGAACAATGATTTCATTATGCTTAAAGGTTGCTGTATGGGAACCAAGAAGAGGGTTATCACTTTGAGGAAGGTAAGGCCTATTTTGCTTATACTCTAATCAATGAATTTGATTCAGTTACAATTCAAGAAAATATGCCTTTTTTTTCTTTTAGTATCCTTCAATTGTCAACCTTTTTTTTATTTCAGTCCTTGTTGGTGCACACCAAACGTGTGGCTTTGGAGAAGATCAACTTGAAATTCATCGATACCTCCTCCAAATTTGGTCATGGTAGGTTCCAGACTGCTGCCGATAAGGCTGCTTTCATGGGTCCTCTCAAAAAGGATAGAATTAGGGAAGAAGAGAAAGCTGCCGCTGCTGCAGCAGCTGCTAGGTCTTAAAATTGACATATATCAAATTAAATTGATATAAAAACTTAATTTTTTTGTTTCATTTTTAAATCCAAACTGGTATGAATTGAATTTAATGGAGCGTTTGATCTTTTCTGTATTAATAATATGAAACCAAAAAGTCATCTTGTAATCAAAAACTATGCTGCAGGATAATTGTTGGTCTCCTTCAAATCGAACTTTCCTGTAGTATTCAATATTCTAAAGTTTTGAATTAATGTTAGTAATAAAAGAAAAAAATGAAAGACTATTATACTGAAACCATTGACCAATGAAATTCTGTTACAGTGCTTTGGCAAAACGGAATTTATATTTTTCTCAGTTAATGAAAATAACTGGTGAATATTTTGTATAGAATAATGTTCTTAGTTTACTCGCCGTTTCAAGAAAAATGGTTTCTGTACAACGTTATTACTTTGAATTTTCTGAAAAGGAAGCTATAAATTAAAAAAATGTATCTTATTCAGAAGTTGTGAAAAAATGTTGGTGATAAAAAACTGAGGTTTTCGAATAAGCAAGCTGTAAAGTAAAGAGGCTTGTATCATGTATTAGAGTTGTAACGAATATTCGCATTCGCATATTTTTGAATATTCGCATTCGCATCCGCAAAATTTCTGCGAATGTTTTGCGAATATGAATATCAGAAAAAACTTATAACACAAAAATTGAGTGCAATTGGAACTAACAAAAACAAATCTATGAAACTTTTATCAGTCTTTCCTTATATAACTTTTAAATGTTTAAATAATCATCATCTTGAATAAAACTCAGAAAATATGATAAATAATCAAAAACTATATTCTTCTACATTAAATTATAAATACAGTGTGTTTGGTCATGAGTTAGCGATAATTTAAGGTCATCAAATATACCTAATATTATCGACAAAAACTCCCAAACTTGAAAGTTTACTTCCTTAGTTTTGGAGTAGCCCCCATTTTAAATTTACTTTTTTATTTTCGTTGACCCTTCCAAATAGCAATAACTCTCAAATTATGTAACTTACAGAAATGATGTGAGTGTTGTTTTGTAGCTTGGGTCCTTGCGTGTTAAATCATTGAAAAAAATTATACTTCAATGTGCTAGTTCTTGTACTATTGCGGATTTACTGAGAAAATCAGTACATATTTTCACTACGAACTTTTTTAAAGAATTTTTTTATTGCGTTTTCAAGTTGAATGTTTTTATATTGTAATACTTCAATGAAATGTGGTAGTATCATCTTTCAAAAAACATTTTTTTCACATCTTTTATGTCTAAAGAAATCGGTTTTATTTGGAAGGGTCAACGAAAATAAAAAAGTAAATTTAAAATGGGGGCTACTCCAAAACTAAGGGGGTAAACTTCCTAGTTTGGGTGTTTTTGTCGATAATATAAGGTATATTTGATGACCTTAAATTATCGCTAACTCATGACCAAACACACTGTTTAATCTAAACAAACAAGAAATGTATAAACTCTCAAACATAATACATACTTCTTTCTCAAAAAATTACAATTATTTATCTTATAGAACACTTCTACATTCGCATTTGCATTCGCAAATGTATAAAATATGACATTCGTTACATCACTATCATGTATCTCAAGTATGTTAAAAGACACTAATGCCACCTCAAAGGCAGAAGTTTACATTTCCTCTGAGGCTCAACAAGCACGTTACAAAAAATAACGAGTTAGGACTGCTTACTGGGCTCCCCACAGGAAATTGTTTTGTGAGTCACACAAAGTCAGTAAGTAAAACTCTGATATCTGAATGAAATTACCAATTGAAAATGCTAATAAAAATATTATTTTATTGGGAAAATGAATAAATATAAAAATAATTTCAACAACTTGATGTTCTAAATTTTGGTTGGAGATAAACACACCAAAATAATCCATAGAACCTATATTATCTCACTTCATAATTATCAGTTCATGTAATCATTCATTCCAATTATGAAAATATAATTAAATCTTCATTTCAATAATTACGTTTCCCATTTTGGTACTGACTCATTTCTTTCACATAAATATTTTGCCTCACGTACTCTCTAACATTTGAAACTTGCTGTAGCCAACCATCGTACCATTTGTCAAATTCTTCAGTGCTACTAAACTTCAATCCTTGGTTCCATAATGCATCACTATATGTTCGGAAACACTCTGTAAAATGTTCGTTATATCGTAATGTAATAGGATTCTCAGAATTTTCCTGATATAACTCATTTGTAGAACATCTGGCTGCTACTTGTGAGGGATTTACTATTGGTTCATGAGCTATATTTTCAGAAGAAGTGTCATCTTCCAATAAATTAATTGGAGGGGATTGTTCAACCTTTTTCAAAGTATTTTCTTCGACTGGTACCCATACCATACGATTTGGGATATTGATATAACCATGTTCATCGTATTCCATTTCGGAGTCTTCATTTAGCATTTCATCATCAGAAGCTACCTCATGATCCATATATTCATCCCCCATGTCATCATCTTCAGAATCTTCCTCCATGTGGTCATTATCATTAATTTCACTTCTGTTGTGGTGAAACTGTGTTTCGTTATCTTTTAAAATACGTTTCCAATGAGTATCTACTATTTCGACCGCATGTTGGTAGGCATGACTGAAAATATTAAGTGTAACCTGATCACTTCCTGCTGCTTTTGTGTTTTGTTCTGCAACACATTCATTATTAGGCTTTACCTGATTAACATTTGTGCTATTTTCCAGGATATTCAAATAGTTACTGAGATTCAACTCTGTCTCCGAATCAGGTTTAGCCTGGCTATTGAGAATTCTAGCAACTTCATATATTCCTTTGTTTTTTATGTATACTTCGTTCTTACATGCTTTACCCTCATTTTCTGCTTCTAACACACTAGATGTTCTAGTTTTCTCATTCTTTTTCTTACATCCAGAGATATCATTTTCTAGTGATTTTTCCTTATAATGGGAAGTGGAGTTGTTTGACAAAGTTTCAGATTCCTCAATTTTGGATTTCAGGAATTGATTTTCAATTTCTGTGAGCGCTTGGACAATTGTATCGTTTTTAATTGGAAACTCATCTATATTGCCTGGTATTTTCTTTGGGCTAGGAATTCTATTGAAATCAAAGGTACCATTTGCTAAAGACTGTAAACAAGTATTTGTATGAACATCATCTTCAACAGAATCATTACTCTCAGGAACAGACATGCTAGCAAAATCAAAAGTTCCATTTGCCAAAGATTGTAAATATGCATTCATATCACCATCTCCTGCTATCAACTCTGTTTGCATTTTCGAAGTTGATATATTTACATCAGTATTATCATTTTCTTCCACTTTCATGGCACTTTTTTTGTTTTTAGGTTTTTTTCTTGATGCATTACCTTTCCTGTTATTCCCTGGCAATTCTGAATCTTTTTCAATTGTGTTTTTATTCAAATAATTTTTTATATCTTCATGATCATTGGTTTTCTCTGTTTCAGTACCTTCATCAGATGAACATTTCTTCAGAGAAAGAATTTCATTTTTGATTGTGCAGGTAACATCTTCATTTTCCTCAATTATTCCTGATATTTTTTCCAATTTTGAATCATCACTTGCCCAAAGATCATTCACTCCGTTCTCTATATCATTTAATTTCGCAATTGTTAACTGTGTGCCCCCTAGGTTACCTAAAAATCTTCTGATTTGAATCAAATCTTTCTGCCCTGAAATCAAAGTTATGCAAACTCCTTTAGACCCATATCGCCCTGCTCTTCCCATTCTGTGTAAATATGTTGAAACATCGATTGGTACATCGTAGTTTACAACTAAATCTATATTTGATGCATCAATTCCTCGAGCAGTTAAATCAGTGGATAATAAAATTCTACATTTGAAATTCTTTAACTTATTTATAGCTTCCAGTCGTTTTTCTTGAGTTTGTGCTGCCGAAATAAACATAGAATTCCATCCATGACGATTTATAGAAATACTAATGTTTTCTGCTCTTGTTTGATAGTTTGAGAATATAATACATTGAGTGAATGATATTCTGGATAAAAGTTTCAGTAATTCTTCATTTTTAAATTTCATTTCCTGAGCTGAATTTTGTGATGGTTTCACTTCTCTTATAAAATGTTTCAGTCCAAGTAATAATTGGGTATCGTTCTCTGCACTTACATATGTAGGAGATTGCATATATCTACTAAGGAATTCTTTTAAATTGTCCGCATATGTAGCGCTAGCAGTAATAACCTGCTTTTTGATGGGCAGTTTCTGATAAATTTCATTGACATCTTCCTTGAAAGATTCTTCCATGAGTTTATCTGCTTCATCAAGCACTAATAATTTGACATGAGTCATGTTCAAAACATTTTGTTTTATCAGAGACTTAAGGCGACCTGGAGCACCAACTGCAATCTGACACTTTCGTGCTTTTTCTATATCATCCTTTTCTGGCAAACCACCAATAAAAGAATTAACTTTCAGTCCTGAAAAAAAGTGATGAATATATTGCATAACCAATTATTTCATAATTTACCTGAGAAGGAAATTCCAACAGCTTTTATTGTATCTGCAATTTGGACAGCTATTTCTCGAGTTGGTGCTAAAATTAATACTTGGAGGTCCAATGATGACACATCTATCATTTCTAAAGCAACTATAGAAAACACAATAGTTTTTCCTGTGCCAGATTTAGACTTAACGATCAGATCTGAAAAAAAAACATGTTTATTTTTTTCTATTAAACACAACTTTTGACAGACATGCACAGTTTTAACTAAACTTATATTATCTTGAAGGTAACTTCTTCTGTTAGCTGCACTTGAAGAGACATGTTAAATATCTTAGTGTTGAAGCTCTGATTCAAAATCAGGGCAAATAAAAGGAAACATATTGAGTATTAAAGTTAAAAAGAAGTGTATTGATCAGAAATATGAATTGATAAACTCTTCACATTCTAGGTACCACTTTGATTATTTTATAATGAAGAGTTATAACAAATTTTAGGATGATCGGGCATGTGAGTTGTGTCTTATATTCTAATGAGAACAAAAAGAATTTCCATGAAGATATCAGATTATGATTTGAATCACTCAAACTGATTATGAATCCAGAAGACAGGTATGAAATTAACTCACCGAAGCCACATCTTCCTAAAGGAATCGCTCTCAACTGAATTGGAGATGGTTTTTGAAACCCACTTTTGGTAAGACCTTCAAGAGTTTTCGGTGACAAAAACATAGTTTGGAAACTGACATTTTCTCCAATTAACACGTCTTTAGTGCGAGTACTATCAATGTCATGAGCTATTATATTTTCACCCATTTTAATGAATTTCTATTAGAATGTTTGACAACTACTATTAAATTTTAGTTGGGTTATGTTTACAAATAAATCAAGAACCATAGATTATTATTTTCCTCTTAAATTCATAATCATAAATATTAATTTCAATAGGTCTTCTTCTCGTCGTTTAAAAAAAAATTATCCATAAAGCGATCACCAACTCTAATAACTTATTCTCCAAACATCCAGTATGTTTGTATTCTACCTTCTAATTAAACAATAAATCAATTTAATTATTTTGGAAGAAGATATCCCATCCATAAAACCAGTCAAGTTTCTGAGGTTTATTTAGACTCTGGAACTAGATGGCGAACTATAAGAAGAATACCGTAAACAGCTCTGAGCATGAGAGGCTGAATATAGCATTATTGATTCTTAGATCCTAGTGAACTCTCCTTATATTCCTTATAAGGAATCTTGAATCTACTGGTGCAAAAATATTCCAAATTCACAAACTTCTTCTTCTTCTTCTTCAATCCTTTTCCATGTGCTTGGTTTTCACAAACTTGGTCATTCAACTTCATAGAGAAATATCTTATCTTATGCATCAATATTTTCATACCCACAGATCCTTGTTCATTTATCTTTTATTGTGAATGTTTTCAAGCCTACAATAAAGTTCATAACTCACCATTTCCATAATTGATGTATACATCAGTTAGTAAATCAACTGAAACCTTTTAAAATAATGAAAAATGAAGGTATCGTAGGGAAGTGGACAAATAATAAATAAAAAATAACTACAACGAAAAAAATTTAGTGGTTGATTTTAAAATTTGTTAAAAACGAATAAAATTTCAAGTAATTGTAGAAGTGATTGCGGGAATTTGGACAGTAATTTTACTATTTTCAATACTTCATTTGTTTAAAATTTACCGACGTTTTGGAGATATTTCTCCTTCTTCAAGGCTGTGGGGACAAGAAATAAACAATTTAATGAAAGCTGAGAGACATGACAAAGCTCTCACCTCATTTGATTGGATACAAAGATGAAATTTTGAGAAAATTTATTTTCAGTAACCATCTAAATAATGAAATTTTCTCTTCAGTAGTCTGCATGATCATTCATCAAAAAAGATAACGAAATGTTTGAGTAGCACATTTTATTTCAAGAGTATAATGTATTTACAAAATTTTTTCATTCATACAAATAACATATGGCTTATTCAAACTCTGAAAATAATATAATGAGGGTTTGACTGTATACTCATTTTCTATTATATATAAAAAACTTACACACATTTAGACTTAAATATATAAACTATCGAAAACAATTTTATTGTACACAAAAGCACGTCACCTCAATTTTGAATCAAATATAGACAATTATATCCATTTTCTTCGAAAATTTTTTTGAAAAGATTGTCGTAGTTGTGATGGTATTCAACATAATATATCAATAGATTGCAAGTTCATTTTTAAATTAATTAATCAAACATATACTCCGTTTGGATATTATTGAGCACAAAATAGACCATGGAAATTTGGCATATTTCACTGTGTATATTGAAATTTTAGGTTATGTTGTTTATTGTCTTGTCAGATTGATAAGCAATGTTGTCAATACCACGAAAATTGATTTCTCACGATGTCATTTCACATCTGAAAATTGACAAATTGATAACGCAATTCGGACAGTTCTAAATACCAAACGACAGAAGATTGAAATTTTACATTACAGGCCTACTATGTGCTCAATAATATCCGAACGGAGTATGAACTTCGAACATGTCATTTGACACATAATTAAACAGACAATTTTCTTGTCTATAATTGATATACAGATTCCTTAACTACCTACTTACATTCATCAAGCACACATACATGCAAAATGGAATTAAAATTTTTATACAGGTCAATAATCATTAGGTATCTCCAGTATTATATTGTTCGATAAACTCAAGCAGAAGGGTAAAAGATTCCTTGAGGAAAATACTTTATTCATAGGTAATGAGAAATAATATTCCCGATTACTTTAGAAATTAGGAACTAAATGGTTAGCGCAGGTAGAATTAATTTTTGGTCCTTGCCAGATAGTATAATTTATAGTTCGTACAAAAGTTTTTGTATAAAAGATAAATTTGATATTATAGAACATTTGTCATTATATCATTAGCACTGTAAGTCTTACATGTCATATTCAATTATTTACAATGCTTTTTTTGTATTTCACGCACTCTCAATATTTCTGGTTCATTTATGAGAGAAAAACATAAGGAACAGTCTTTTTTGGATCTAAAAAAAATAAAAGTACGCCCAAAACTTTACCACTTTAACATTCCAATATACATTTTTGTCAATCTGACTTTGTCTCGGACAGTTTAAAAAAAATAAATACACTTATGATAAAACTCTATCTCAAGTCAACAAATACACTGATTTTTTGCTTTCAGCAAAATGCACTGAAAAACAAAGTATAGGTATAATATGAGAAGTTTCATACTCAATAAAATCAAATTATAATATGGTGAAAGTTTCAGATCTTTCAAATGGTATAGGAGTTTGTTGAACGAAATAACTCATGTTTCGTTTCAACATAATTTATATGAGAAATATTGGTTACTGGCAACACAAGGACTGGTTGAACATTTTTCGTGCCAAAAAGTAATTCAATGTAGAAAGCTCTCTACAATACAGAGTACGAGATCTTGTGATGAAATGAGAAAAGTTGAGAGAAAACTGTAAGGTTATTTCCAATAAGGTGTACATCAAACTTGAATTATTAATCTGGTACTTCCCTGTAAGGTACTTCAGAGGTAACACTAAAACCTTCAAAGTAGTGATTCAAGAACTCGAATGTTGGCCTATTTTCTGCACGTGCGTCCCAACAATTCAACATTATTTGATAAATTTCATCAGGTAGTATATGGGAAGTAGGTTTCGGCATTCGGTAGCCCTTTTCAACCATTTCAATAACTTCTCTACCGTGCATTCCTGGATAAGGAACTTGTCCATATGTGAATAATTCCATCAGAAGTATACCATAAGACCACACATCGGATTTGATTGAGAATTTACCATAAACTATAGCTTCTGGAGCAGTCCATTTCACAGGGAATCTAGAACCTTGCTTGGGACAATATTCATTATCCTCTATAACCCTTGCCAAACCAAAATCACAAATTTTTGCAATGTTGTTTTTCCCAATGAGAACATTTCTTGCAGCTAAGTCTCGATGAATTAATTGCTTGCTTTCCAAATATTCCATACCGCTGGCTATTTGGAAAGCTATGTAGATCAATTCATCGAATAATAAATTCTTCCCCTCGTCATTTCTCAAGAAATCTAGCAAACTACCTTGGACATGTATTCTTGAACAATGAATATCGGTTCTTCTTCACTACACACACCATAAAGTTGCACTAGTCGTTTATGCCTAAACTTTTTCATTATTGCTGCTTCTTCAAGGAAAGCTTGTGTAGACATGTGTGTTCCATCCCTCAACGTTTTAACTGCAACCTCGGTGTTGTTCTTCCATTTTCCGTAATAAACTTCTCCAAAGTTGCCTCGGCCTAAACGCTTCACCAACAGAATTTCATTTCTAGGTATTTCCCATTTATCACGATATGTTGGTCCAAGGTCCCACATGGTAGGTTCAGGTTTTGGGCATGGCTTTGATAATACATGGCATAATCCAAATGCATTTCCTAGAAATTGAAAAATTATATCAATTATACATTAAAATTAGCATATCAAAGAATAAATTCCCTTCCAAATTGTATAATGCAATTTAATTTTTTCAATACTATTCTTGGTTGGGGCTGACAGTTGTGTAAATTGAATATACAGGTTCGAAAATTCACATCGGAAACATACGATATTGAATGCATTTGAGAGAGTATTTTGCCGTCCAGTTGAACAGTGGTATACTCGACAGACTTACGTGCTATGTTTCGCTTTCGTTTGACGCGATGGATGATCCAATGAACAAATAATATGATTGTCCCTTTCAAATAGAGTTAAACGGGCAGTCAATGCGTCAGGTTGTGCGTAATACTCGATTCGAGTACTGTAAGTTGTCTACCACACTGTTTAGTTAGGCCACTTCCAACGGTAAGACAAAGACGACTGCATATTCTGCATAGGTTAATTTTGTTCCGGTCCGAAACGTAGCACGTAAATCTTTCGAATATACCACTATTCAAAGTTGTACGGCAAAATTATAAAACATACTGCTTTAATTCGGCTGCTCCCCACGATAAAAAAAGACAACAACTATAGTCGCAGTTGATCATTCATTTCGTCAGAAACGTACCGTGAGAACCTTTCGAATATAAAGCCGGTCCCAGACAATGCGTGCATTCGACGAATATTCGGCATTGGCGGTGCTTCGCGTAGTGTGTGGGAGCTCAACTTCGTGTATCATTCGGCATTGGCCTTCTATCCGAAGCCTTGTCGGTACGGGCTGCACGAACCAAAGGAAGACGAAGTACATTCGCGCACATTCGTGTTAGCTCCCAGACAATGTGTTTATCTACGCGTACTATACGGCCTATTCTGTCTTCAGTCAGAGTCGTGCGACGTGATTACACGGTGTTTTTAGGTATTATTTTTTAGGCTCTCCGCTACTGTTCTATACTGAGGCCGTTTGGCGAACGTTTGTCAACAGAATGTCGAATGTCGACATTTCGCGATTGGCGCAGTGTCTGGGAGGGTACCCGAAGGCGAACTACGAAGGCACATTGGCCGAATGCACGCATTGTCTGGGACCGGCTTAACACACTGTTGAACTATGAAGACGGAAAAGCTTATGCATTGAATATCGTAGGTTTCCGATGTGAATTTCATTTATTCCAGTATATTGCAACGAAATTGAGACGGGTTATTCAGAGAAAATATAAAATGGACGAATAAACAATCTAGAAGTACTGATGTTATTATTCCCATGAAGTAAACTCGATTGTTGAAATAATTTTTATATGGATATTAAACTCACTTGTGTAGGAATTCACTAATTCAGATAGTGTATCGAAAGTTTTATTGGTTGATATATAAAACCCTCCGTTGTCCAGCGGCTTTATTTTATAATGTTTTATATGATGCCCTCTATGTTCTTCCCAGTCTTTTACTGATAATGAGTATCCATTTGGGTTGTGTTCTGAAGGACGGACCAAAAATGTTCCTCTAGGGTTTTCTTCAGCCAGTAAGAGTTTCTCTGCTTCCTTCCTAGATATATTCTCGAAGAACCAGCTGCAAAACGAATTACAAATTAGGCATTTTTATGGCCAAAATTGGAAAGTATTGATCTGGACAAAGTTTACTTTCAACAAGACGGCACTACTTGCCACACAAGCAACGAAATCATTGATCTTTTGCGGGAAAAGTTTCCGGACCGTGTTATCTCTCGAAAAGCTGATCACAATTGGCCACCGAGATCTTGTGATTTAACACCTTGCGACTTCTCCCTTTAGGGCCACATGAAAGAGAAGGTCTACGCCAATAGCCCAGCGTCGATTCAAGACCTTTAAAGATGGAATTCGTGAGGCTATCGAGGACATAGGGCAGCCACTGTACGATTTGGTTATGGAAAATTTCATTAAAAAGATATGTCCTGTAAGCGTGGTGGTCATTTGCCTGATGTTATTTTCCACTCTTAACGCATAGCTTCTTCTTTATAATGAAATAAATATCCGATCATTTATATTGAAAAATGACATTGAATATCAAAATAACACCTCTTATTGGAAAACCCTTTATTATTTGCTTCATTTTCAGAGAATAATGAGGTATAGCAGCCTTTTCCATAGATAGATCAATATTTGCAAAGCAGTTGTTCACATGTCTACAAGTGATAAATGAATGTCCCATGAGTATCTTCGTCATTTCCTTTTTCTGTTCATCTCGTTTTCACATACAAACAGGGTGTTTCATCATAAACTGGACAAACATATATTTTCGTGTAGAGGAGACATCGGGAGAATCATTTTTGGCTTATACAATATATCCCGTTTTCAAAGCATAAGCGAGATACAGGGTGTCAAACGTCATTTTTGAGCAAGATTCTTACGAGTGTGGTCAGTTATGTATAATAGTTAAAGTAACGGTTTTTAGTCAAATCTCAGTATTTTTGGGTCCTCTATTCAGAAAAGTTGACGAACTCCGAAAAAAAATTACAAAATGGCGGAAGACCTGCAATGTTCCAATTTTTTTTTGCGGTTGTCGAATTGACTTTTGTTTTCTGAATGAACACAATTTTCTTAGAATTTCTGTGAGAAAATTTTTTTCAAAAATCGAACACAAATTTTTTTTTTACATATCTAAAGCGATGAAAAAATTTCACTCGAAATGGATGAGATTTTGTACAATATTGTACTTCTTGAATTATCAATCACGAATATGAAAACAGAATTGTAAAATATTGAACGTTTTCGTTACTATGTCATTCAAATGTTTCGTTCAGACCTCTGAATTTTGAAAAGAAATTTGTTTTGAGTTCTAGAGTCAAAATAATTAAATAATTGGCATGTCAAAATATTTTAGATGGATTTATACAAAAAAAAATCAGTGAAACTTAGTTGGGACTCGAACCGACATATGTATTAAATAGGGAAATTGCACTGTTCTAAGGATAATAATATTCGTTGCCAGGCAACGGTAGTTTGTAGTTCATAGAGTTTGACTACTGGCTAAATTATATTCACGGAAATATAAACAGTGCCACTTCCCTATTTAATACCTACGTCGGTTCGAGTCCCAACTAAGTTTCACTGATTTTTTTTGTATAAATTCATCTAAAATATTTTGACATGCCAATTATTTAATTATTTTGACTCTAGAACTCAAAACAAATTTCTTTTCAAAATTTCAGAGGTCTGAACGAAACATTTGAATGACTATAGTAACGAAACCGTTCGATATTTTACAATTCTGTTTTCATATTCGTGATTGATAATTCAAGAAGTACAATTGTACAAAATTTCATCCATTTCGAGTGAAATTTTTTCATCGCTGTAGACATGTAAAAAAAAATTTGTGTTCGATTTTTGAAAAAATTTTTCACAGAAATTCTAAGAAAATTGTGTTCATTCAGAAAACAAAAGTCAATTCGACAACCGCAATAAAAAATTTGGAACATTGCAGGTCTTCCGCCATTTTGTAATTTTTTTTCGGAGTTCGTCAACTTTTCTGAATAGAGGACCCAAAAATACTGAGATTTGACCAAAAACCGTTACTTTAACTATTATACATAACTGACCACACTCGTAAGAATCTTGCTCAAAAATGACGTTTGACACCCTGTATCTCGCTTATGCTTCGAAAACGGGATATATTGTATAAGCCAAAAATGATTCTCCCGATGTCCTCCACACGAAAATATATGTTTGTCCAGTTTATGATGAAACACCCTGTATATTCAAGTATTCGAGTCTATAGGCTCTGAAAAGGTACTACTTACTCTTCACTCTCTACACTCATCTCGGCAGCAACATAGTTACTAGGAATGTATCCTTTTTCCTTAGTAAGAAGGTGAAGCACCGTGAACCAATCACCTTCGGAGTCATCGAGAACTTCCATCCTATCACCCTTTTTGAAAGACACATCTGTATTATCACGAGCTTCATAGTTGTACAAACCGACAACAACTTTTCCTTTAACAAGCGCTGTTGGCCTGTTCGGAGTGGATCGGTTTCTTATTATGTCAGCATGACTTCGCTGTGGATCCGGAGTGTACCTGGTGTCGAGGCCCATATTCCTATGATTTGCTGAAAAAAAATTGATTTTGTTGGTTATTTACACTTTTGAGAAGTCAGATTACAATTGAATTAGTAGTTCCCCAATTTTCAATTGGTCTTGAATGATCATTTACCCGGGTACCGGAAAATGGGGCGAAGTCGGACAGTAGGGGTGAAAACGGACACTCGGTTATTGCCGTCGTTTTCGTCAAAGTCACGTGAAAAGGTAAGATCAAATTAGAATGTTTTGACTATAACGAGTTAGTTAAAGTCTAGCAAAGGTACTGTTCGGATCGTTTCAAGAAGATAATCATTTTTGTAGCTTGCAGGTACGTCTTATTGAATGTACTCATTTATCCACTTTTTACGAATTCTAAAAAGAAACTCTTGCACACAAGAAATAGTGGGGAGTGCTTACATGAAACATATTCTGAGTCGTTAAGGAATTAATCGAGAAGAAATAGCTATAAAAATTACTTCTTCAAATAATTCCTTCTTGATAATAAATGAAGAGATTCAAAAAATTTCCTTTGTAGGGGTGAAGGCGGACAGAATGGCCGGCAGTATAAGGCTAAAATTGGCATTTCATTTATGAATTACACCCATGAAAATTTACAAAAAGCTGTGAACGATGTTAAAGATCATAGAAAAACACTTAGAGAAGCTGCCGTGTGTTATGGTATACCAAAGTCAGCATTATATGGTAAAGTGAAAGGAATAAAAACAAAAAAAACATGGAGGACAAACAAACTGAGTTAGACGACAAAAAATTGGTCGACGGAATAATCACATTATCCGAATGGGGTTTTCCAATCACTAGAAGCGACATTCGTCTTTCAGTAAAGAGCATTCTTGATAGAAAATAGGTGAAGATTGATCAATTCAAGGATAACTATACCGGAATTGATTGGTTTTATAATTTTATGAAACAGCATAATAAAATCTTGACAGAAAGACTAGCCCTAAATATTATAAAAAGGGCACAGGCAGGCATAACAAAAGACACTGCCAAAGACTATTTCGAAAATTTGAAAAAAGTCGTTGAGAATGTTCCAGCAAGCCACATAATAAAATTTTGAGGAAGGTTAATGATCTGCGGAGCCAAAGGTTTCAGTTTCCTCAGTTGCCCGAAATATTATATAGAATAAGGTTTGTTTTGTTTTCGTTATATGTATTCATTTACTGTCAGAATATATTTTCTTTATACGTTGAAAATGTTGAAATTGTTAGAATGAAAGCTAATTTGTTATGTTTTTATTCATTTTCTCATCAGAATATATTTTATATTTTCTTATCTGTTTCCAATAAAAATTTCAAACATGATGAGAGTTTAATTAATATCTATTGAAATGTCACCTCTTTTTGTATAATTAAAAGATGTTTTTGTGTCCGTCTTCATCCAATACAAAGCTCGAAGACGTTTTTGAATTGAAATATACGGCTGTCCACCTTGACCCCACACATAGGGGTGAACGCGGACACTCTTTTACCACAAAAAATAGTGAAAAGCTAAAATTTCAGGATAAAGAAATGATCAGATTATATTTGGGGGGCATCATGGAATCTTAATTATTTTTTTCAGAATTTTTCTGCTCAGTTTAAGAAAGTTATTCACAAAAATATTTGAAAATCGTCCGACATCGCCCCACTTTACGGTACTCATTGAGAGATTAGGAGCACTAATGCATTTACATCAGGCACGCGAATAGAATTTTCTTGGTCCGCTAATAAATTTTTTCACACACGACAAACCTTCAAATTAGCTCTTTGAATATGTAATGAGACCGTAGCAGTTGCGGAAGAATTAACTCAAGAAGACACTTAACTACCAAATATTTGCAACAATACGGAAGTTGGACTCGACAATTTAGAAATGAAAGAATAGAGAAGTTCAAATAGAATTTGGTTGGACAGCAGAATATCTTTGTGAAAATGACGAAGCTGAAGATATCGTTCGGGCAAGCAGGATACTCGAAGCCATTTTCAGAAGGTGAATTTATGAAAGAGTGCTTGTTGGAACTCGCGGATACTTTGTATCCAGATGAAAGAAAACGTTTGCAGAAGTAATCTATCAAGAAGAAGAGTCACAAGACAAATAGATGCAATAGCTAAATGTGAAAGTCGCTTTTGGAAAAGTGGTGGAAACGTATGTTGCTTTTTCTATAGCATGTGATGAAAGCACTGACATCACCAATACAGCACAGTTAGCAATCTTCATTCGTGTAGTCGTTAAAATTGCAGAAGACTTGTATGCCTCAAAACCAACCTCGCGAGCAGGCCCGCCGCTAGCTGTCTGAGCGCCCGCGTGCAAATACTGTTATGCCGCCCCCAATAGAGCGCTACATGCTAAATCAAGGGCGTATCCAGAGAGCAATTCGGGGGGGTAGTGCCAAGTTTTAGCGAGGGACCCGAACTGATCTTGAGTGAAAATCAAGGAAAGGGGGCAATTTATCGGATTATGTGAATTTTTCGATCTTGAAGTTTTACGCCATAACTGGATCTAGGCGTTCTCAGTATTTCGCCGAGGGGGGCGCCAGTGCCCCTCCCGGAAATATACCTGAAAGAAACACTGCAGTGAATTCACCGAATTCCGTGGATATACGGAAATTATCGATGTTGGCCGCCTGTCCTTCCGATCCTTCAGAGAAAAAGTCTCTCTAAGGGGATGGGGAGACCTTGCCGCCCCCAATGTTGAACGGAGTTGGAGAAATTTCAAAGCAGTTGGCAAAGTTTAGATCGCATATGGCAAAATTTCTATGTTTCTATGACAGTTGGCAAAATTTTAAAGCAGTTGGAGTTGGACAACCGCCCCCCTTTTCCCCCCCCCCTGCTTACCACGTTGTTTGTCCCCTCCTAAAAAATTCCATTTTACTGGATTTGCCGCCCCCTGGACGTGCCGCCCTTGTGCCGGGCACGCCCTGCACGCCCGCTTACGGCGGGCCTGCTCGCAAGTGGGTGCGCTTCGTCTCTAAACCCGGCTTAAGACGAAGCGCACCTACTTGCGCACCAGCCTCGCTTCCGCTCCTCGCATAGTGTAAACATGCTCCTCGCCGTGAGGCCCCTCGTCCTCGGGTTGAGCTATTGCTGGTCGGTTTTCAGTCGCGCATCAAAGAAGCCTCGCTGTGTCGTTTGAACAAGCTTCTGGAGCTAGTCGAGTCTCGGACTCTATACGAGGCTGATTACTGCCTCGCCACTGGCGCGAGGATGAGTTTTGGTGCGCGAGTAGGTGACGAGGTTTGACTCGTGAGTGGGTGCGCTTCGTCTAAACCCGGCTTAATATTGATGCTCTTGCGAAAAAAATCGCAATCTTAAGCCGGGTTTAGACGAAGCGCACCTACTCGCGCGCACCAGCCTCGCTTCCGCTCCCCGCATAGTGTAAACATGCTCCTCGCCTGCCATGAGGCCCCCGTTCTCGGGTTGAGCCATTGCCGGTCGGTTTTCAGTCGCGCATCAAAGAAGCCTCGCTGTGTCGTTTGAACAAGCTTCTGGAGCTAGTCGAGTCTGGTCGAGTTTCAGACTCTATACGAGGCTGATTACTACCTCCGCCTTCTCATCCTGGCTCGCCCTCCCAGGCGAATCCCTCGTGTCGTGTAAACACTGGCGCGAGGATGAGTTTTGATGCGCGAGTAGGTGGCGAGGTTTGACTCGCGAGTGGGTGCGCTTCGTCTAAACCCGGCTTTAGGTGTCTCATTAGTTAAGAACTTCTGACTGATGAGTTACGGAGTTTTTTGTTGAATGATATCAGTTAATTTTTTTCATCTCTTCCATTGTAAGGTGTATTTAAATTTTGTTGATTACATTTTATTACTGTTAAAAATTTTATTTTGGCCTGTGGTCTACGAAAAATTTTTCTATTTGGTCCCTTATTATGATGACTCCTAGGCTGCGCTGAAGTCCCTCAGAAGCTATGGAGCTTATGCAAGTTGAGATATTCAGTTGTGTATTTCAGGAGGCTTCGTTACTGTGTTCTTATGCAACTATTGACACGGCACTACTGATTGTGAATCTAGCAATTAATGGCGCTCATTACCAACTAAAAAATGTCTCTACTATTCGGAGATGGAACTCTAGCTTTTGAGTTACCACTTCTATGCTCGACCCACTGAGTTACGACACTACCATACTCAAAAATAACTGTGGATAGACCGCAGTGAGATGCGAATAAATGACGAAGTTTTCACTGAAGCACACTAGAATCATTGTGCGATTTTTCAAAGAGTACCCGCCAAAATAAAGATTAGAAAATGGAATGCAATTCTCATCAGAACAACATGAACACAATAACTATGTAAATCACTAAAAGATATTCATTAAAGGTCATTTTTTCAGGTATTTTCGGAGGAATCTGGAGTACTTATATACATTTAAATTCCCCCTGAAATATTGACCTTGATCAACCTTTAATATTCAAGACACCTTGTACGATAGTTTTGCAGAACTTGAAGCAGCATATTTCAGTTTCGCTGTAATATACAATTTCTGCTTTCATCCAGTTCTCTGATGAATTTTTGGACGAAGAGAGTATCGCTATAGTAAAAAAATCATTAATATGGGGTGTATTGAGGTGCTCTGCTATTGCACATGCTATAACAATAAATGCCGATATCGTCAATGTAATTTGATTATATCTTACTTTTTTGCCATTCGTTGATAGGATTTCAATTTTTTTTTTTATTTGGAACAGATTTCGTTGTAAGATTTGAATATAAAGTTTATTCTTCGGAAGAAAATTGTCGAAGTCTTTATGTAGTTCAGCCGGATGTATTATTGTTTCTTGAAATATTTTCGGGGGTGCATGTGATGGGGGGACGTAAGCAGTATTATAAAATCAAAATTCTTACAAGTCATATCACCTTGATATATTTTTTTCCATTCAATCGAAAGAAGGAAGCTTCAATGTGATTTCGGTTTATATAACCATATGATAGCTTTTTTATTTTATTTCAGTCAGAAATATCTCATAGTTAACTTTAATTACTGCTCAATTAGTTCAGGTTATAAAAACTTAATGGAATTATTTCAAAGCCTATCGATTTATTTTTATAGAGTCGTATAATGGAGTAGCTAGTAGCTAATCAGGATAATATCAATTTCCAACAATTTGGAATATCAATTTAAGTTGAAGTATAATCAAATTCCCTTATTACTTAATAAGCAATGTGGGACAGCTCATACTTAATGAAACAATAAAACTAATAGATGAAGACCATGAATTACAGACTTATAAAGAGGAAATCTGTAATCAAATTCTGCACCTACCCATTCAATTCTGACATGACACTGATAACTGTGAAACTAGTCTTTTTTCTTCACTTTCGTTTTAAACCGATGGGATCTGTAAAAAATGAATGGAGATATATACTCCGTTCACGAAAGGTTGAGCACATAGTATTCGTTTCTTTATTTATCTGAAGTTGGCAGTATTTGCTGTCATAACGTAAAATAAATTCAATGTTGCCGAATGTACCCAGCCTCGTCCGATGAGCTTGCGAGTTATTAGACGACTCTATGCAATATTGACAACATTGCGTATCAATCTGACAAGATAATAAACATCATAACCTAAAATTTCAATATATAGTCCGTTCACGCAAGGTTGAGCACATAGTAGGCGTTTCTTTATTTATTTAAAGTTGGCAGTATTTACTGTCATAAAGTAAAATAAAGTCAGCGTTGCCGAATGTACTCGGTATGCAATATTGACAACATTGCGTATCAATCTGACAAGAAAATAAAGAACATAACCTAAAATTTCAATATACACAGTGGGATATGTCAAATT
This sequence comes from Propylea japonica, assembly GCA_013421045.1. Classification (NCBI taxonomy): domain Eukaryota; kingdom Metazoa; phylum Arthropoda; class Insecta; order Coleoptera; family Coccinellidae; genus Propylea; species Propylea japonica. The sequence continues at coordinate 14,157,393 of CM024239.1, read as the reverse complement.
TCCATGGCCAACCGACGGCTCAACCTTTCGTGAACGGAGTATACACAGTGGAATATGTCAAATTATCATGGCCAACCGACGGCTCAACCTTTCGTGAACGGACTATACGTTGAAGTTAGTTGAATTCCACTATTGGCAACCCCCAGAAAATTATAGCGATTAACTGTTTATGGTTTCGTAGACAGGTTTTTGAGAGAAAAATATAACACCCCACTATTTCAAACGATCAGAATTGGCAGTTGAATGTGACGCGTACAGGGTGATTCACTTATCTTGGTTACCTAATTTTTCTCGGAAAGGGATTAACATTTTTTTATTCTGTTGACGGTATTTGGTACAAGTCAATGTTGACTTGGGATGTGCGTAAAAGTCGGAGAAAATAGTTAAGAAGCCAGGCGTCACGGCGCTATCAATTTTTTTTTCTCCGGGAACATACCTTTTTTATTCTGTAATTGGAAAGATAATTTAATTCTGAATGTTTCTTCTTAATACCATTTTTTTCTTTTAGTTACCGTCAGCGACCTGCAGCCTGTTCAAGTTAATCCTATTCCATTAATTTTTTTTCCATATTGTAGTACGTCTTGATATAGAGACATAGATATAATCGAAAAAACACGTTGCTAAGTAATATTTTGACAAGTAGTATGAGTGCACCTGCACGAATGCTTTTTGTCAAAAAATATTACTTTGCAATGTGTTTTTTCGATTTTTTTCACAGGAAAAATCAGATGCCCGAATGATATTTGACAAGACTATTTCATGAGAGACAAATTATTCTGCATGCATTAAGTTTAGGTATTGATTTGACAATAACTGTCAAGTTTTGCCGCGGGTAAACGCGAATAAACTGCTGACAGGTCCTGCCAAACAGTTTTTCCACCTAGAAACCATTTGTAATTCAGAATTGTGCGTTTCTGATTGGTGCAAATTACGACGAGGGAAATAGTCAGAAATATATCATCTTTCGAATGACACAATAAAAAAAGTATGTTCCTGGAGAAAACATTTTTGATAGCGCCGCGACGCCTCAAGTCAACATTGACTTGTACCAAATACCGTCAACAGCATAAAAAAATATTCATCCCTCTTTGAGAAAAATTAGGTTACCAAGATAAGTAAATCACCCTGTACGCGATAGTATTCATTTCATTGATTGAATGTTGGATCGCAGTTTCAATAATTTATTAAGAATACTTTACTTGAACTTTTAAGTGAATGATTGAAAACGAATACAGGGTGTTACATAATAGTACTCATGTCACAACTTGAGGGGGTGAATCTACATGTAATTTTAAGAAAAAATAATTATATAAACATGGGTCCGTGAAAGCTTCGTTACTTAGCTACTGGGTGTTGAAGTTTACAAAAAAAATTGTTTTTCTCCTGATAACTCCTGCAGTTTTTGAGATAACCAGTCCAAATTTGGAATGCGGGGTATTTTCAACAGTCTCCATCACTGCACGTCCTGAATCTTAACTAGAATCTACAGAGTGTTTTCTTTTTCCTAGCCATGTTTCTTTTTTCCCTCTCAAACTTTCTTGCGGTACGCCACTGATCAGCGTAAAATCAATTTTTGATATATTCGTTCAACTTAAAAACTTTTTTGACTCCTGTAATTTTTTCCGTTTTCGAGTAAAAAATTATTATTGTATGTTATTCGCTAAATAAAAAAATAATAGAAATGCCCGTTAGGTATGCCCAAAATTTGCTTTTATTTTGATAGCTCGTCATCTGAGACTCAACTTAAGCTTATTCAATATCAATGACTAGAGTCATTCAAGAATGTTTTACTCGAAAACTGATAGAGATACGAAGAAATTAAAAGAGTCAATAAAGTTTCTAAATTGAACGAAGATAACAAATGCTGATCAGTGGCGTACCGCAAAAAAGTTTGAGAGGGAAAAAGGAGACATGGCTCCGGAAAAGAAAACACCCTGTAGATTCAAGTTAAGATTCAGGCCGTGAAATGATGGAGATTGTTGAAAATAGCTGGCACCAAATTTGGACTGAATATCTCAAAAACTGCAGAAGTTATAAAGAAAAATCCATTTTTTCTTAATTTCAACACCCTGTAGCTCCGTAGCGAAGCTTTTGCGGACCCATGTTTATATGGACTTTTTTTCTTGAAATTATACGTAGTTTCATCCCCTTAAGTTGTGACATACTATAACGTAAACGTAAACCCTGTGTACAAAACTCTCAATGCTAGTCACATGAAAAAACCTTAGTGCTGATTCACAATGGACGTAACCATAACGAACACGTAAACGTACTTTGTCCGTGAACGTTAATGTGTTCAGAATGGACTTTGGGCGCAGTAGCAAATTATAGACGTTTTTGTAGAGTAAGAAGATGTTTCTGTACCTTTATAATAAGTGTTCTATGAATTTTTTGACAATTGATTACTGTGAAGTGTTGTCATTAATTAAAAATGTATGAAGTATTAAGTCTGTTTTTATTGAGACGATGTTTGAAAAAAAAGAAATTGAAGAGCAAAATTCTAAAAGAAGAAAAAAACGACGTTGGTGAGTTAGACCTACAAATCACAGAATGTGAACAAATTTCTATAATTAACGTTAGAATTACGGACTATCATAAGCTCAACGTAAACGTAAAAATTACAGAGCCTATTGTGAACAGTTCCATATGATTTGCATTGGTTCAACTTTGCGTTTTTCGTTTACGTTTCGGGAGTTTAAGTGCTGATTCACAATGGACGTAACCATAACGAACACGTAAACGTACTTTGTCCGTAAACGTAAATGTGTTCAGAATGGACTTTGGGCCTTTATACCTTTATAATAAGTGTTCTATGAATTTTTTGACAATTGATTACTGTGAAGTGTTGTCATTAATTAAAAATGTATGAAGTATTAAGTCTGTTTTTATTGAGACGATGTTTGAAAAAATAAAGAAATTGAAGAGCAAAATTCTAAAAGAAGAAAAAAAACGATGTTGGTGAGTTAGACCTACAAATCACAGAATGTGAACAAATTTCTATAATTAACGTTAGAATTACGGACTACCATAAGCTCAACGTAAACGTAAAAATTACAGAGCCTATTGTGAACAGTTCCATATGATTTGCATTGGTTCAACTTTGCGTTTTTCGTTTACGTTTCGGGAGTTTTATGGTTACGTCCATTGTGAATCCAGCATTATATTTGAACTGAAAATGCACATTAGCATGTTACGGTCGTTCTCTGCTTCAAGCACTGGACGGAACATACGGTCACAGCAAACGTCGACCAACTGCCAACGATAGTGTTTTAGCACTTATGGAACGAATGATACCAAACGCGAATTTGCTTTTATTCTCAATTAGGTTGACATTGCCATTTTTATCATCTTATCATTGTAGACTCATTGCGACTCTGCACCACATCCGTTGATATCGCCGAAATTGCCATCCCGGATATAACGTGGAAATCCCTCAGTTTTCCTTTGAGATGTGATTTACACAAGTGATAAATTCTCAATTTGGTAAACACAGAGAACCCGAATGTGCTTTTGGTGTGGTAAACCAAGAGAAATTTTGTTAGGGATTTTTTTGACGGAGCTGGGTGATGCTTTCTTTGTGAAAGGTAGAACTTCAACATAATGTTTCTCCTACAGAGTATCCAACATATAAAATTTTGCATTATGCGGCGTTCCCACGAGGCGTTATTCACGACAGTGAACCACGCTTTCGTGAAATACACTTCTGTGTGAACGCATAGTCGTTAAACTTGCTTTTGTGAGGAATGCGTTCACACAGAAGTGTATTTCACGAAAGCGTGGTTCACTATCGTGAATAACGCCTTGTGGGAACGCCGCATTACTCTGGAGATGGTTGAGACAATTTTGGATGCAGCAAGAATCGGCTTATGTTGAACATTGTCAAAGCAGGCTGCAGGGTGATTAGCTCAGATAGATCTACAATCATATCAATTTTGAATTACAAATAGTTTTTCGTGTTTACCCGCGACAAAACTTGACAGTTGTTGTCAAATTGATACCTAATTAATAGAAAATTAAGAAAAACCTCGAGCAGGAGCTTTTGAGCGCTTGTTCTTTGGTGGAGCAATAAAACTATAACCTCAAAGTCTATGAGATTTGAGATTGATACCAAATATATAAATTCAAGAATCTCAGCACAATCAGAATTATATACTGGAAATTATTAAAAAATTAAATATGTAAAAAATAAATAATTACAAAAATTAAATTCTATGGTTCTGATGATGCGATTCTCTTGAAATTCTGCATGAACATTCAGTACTACAGTAATACAGAAAAAACTCCACTCGAATCGGATATCCTGTTAAGGAAATATAAAGATTTTTCTTCTCAATATTCCAATTGGATTTTCTATGGTTCTGTTAGAACTATGGCCACGATATTTTGGATGAGGCTTATTATGAACAATATCGATCTCCATTCACAAAAAATTTGACTAGGATCGGATATCTTTTTATGGAAATAAAGTCTTTATTTTTCAATATTCCCATTGAATTTTCTATGGTTCTGTTCACACTATGGCCACAAAATTTTGCATAAGGCTTGTTACCAGCATCTTGCATTTGGCCGTAACATTTCATTCGGATTGGTTCAGTATTTTCTGAGATATTGGGGAACTAAAATTTTGAAGGGCCATATTTTATGGAACACCCTGTACGATTTGGCTGGTTAACGAACCTAACCGAGGCATTTGGGACCCACACTCTTCCTGGAAATTTCAAGTCTCTAGGACTATCCTTTCAAAAGTTATTGTGCTAACGGACGGACGGCCCCACGGACAGAATTGAATTTGACCACGAATTCGGCATCAGGGTGTCTAACTTTATCGTTTGGGACCATTTTCGGCTCAAAATTCGAAAATTTCAGACATTTGTTCAAAACTATAAGACACTCATTTAAGTAGAACGAGCGCTCAAAAATGCAAAATTCATCTAGTGGAGACTTCAAAAGCTCAAATTCTCACAATGATACAGACGTTTTTTTCTTCCTTCAAAACTTTACAATATAGAACACCTGTGATTTCATGAAGCAAGAGCTCAAATCAATTATTTTGTTTTAAATAAGTTCCATCCATAGAAATAACAAATTTAGATTGAATTCACCAGAAGAATCAAGCGATAACCTTCATGACCTTGTTCGAAATAGCAATGTCAGTTCCTCATTTGGAACATTTCGTAAGCTTTGTTCTGTTGCATCCTGTTTTGGTTTTGTTTCCAACAGGACATTCGTAACGGTAGCATGATGGACAATCGCGTGGGTAGATCTCGAATTGGTCGAAATGATTGATACAATTATTCACAGATGAAAAGCAATTTCGATGTCACCGTAATTCGGGAAAATACGGGAACAGCAGTCATGCGAAGTCAGTACTTGTGGCGTGATTATTATCATTATTTTAATTTATTATTTCCAGATTTCCAGAAGTTTTGTACTGGGCTAGTGAAATTGACCATAAAGACAACAGGCGTTCGCGCTTTCTTATATCAATAATACATTTTTTCATAATTTTATCCGAATGTTATTGCGTTCTTGCGGCTTGACAGTTGGAATTTAAAACTCTGTACGCAATTCACCATGAAGAATAATAATAATATTTTTTGTTAGAATAACTTTTCAGGGTTTATAAAGTAATTGGTTTATGTGCCATACACCTCCAAGAAAGAATACATGAAAGAGAACAAAAGATAGCTTCACTTCTTACAGACAGACAGAAAAGCAGGATGGCAACAACGGCTTTTTGGGCTAGAACCCTACAAGAATCTATCAGATCATTCAATTCAAGAAGATCCCAAACACTCTTGGTACTCAACAATATTGGAGTGCACCTCTAACGCGTTTTCTTTACGATATAGGATTGGTGTCGTCTCAGAAAACCCCTGATGAAATTGTTTATAGCCGTGAATAATATAGACCTTTTCGGAAATTTACTCGGTTCAACTCGATCCCTAACCATCGCGTTCGTTTACCCAACCCGAACATACAACCCGTATTTGGAAAGTACGGAATTGGAATTTCCACTCCTTTCTAAGTAACTTCATATATTCTATTCCTCAAAATCATAGAAAGAGAAGAAAATTTAGCTCAAATTTAAAATGTGTGGTTTTATGAGCCAAGAAAATACCTACTTAAAAACGAGTTGTTCATAACTTTGTATGCAGATCTTTCTGCGCTGAGCTACAACCTTTTTACTTCTCATAGTTACTCAAGGATAACATTAAACATGGGAGGGCACACCAGAAATCATAAGAACGATTTCACAAGAGCTAATAAGTGCAAGCAAAGCTAGGGACAGTCCGAAAATAAACTGGGACTGAAAAAACAAATTCTTTACTTCTTTTACATGGGTACTCAAAAATAACTTCAAACATAGAAGGGCACACCAAAAGTTATAAGAAAGATTCTATAAAAATCAATAAATGCAAGCAAAGCTAAAGACAATCATAAAATAGACTGGGACTGAAAAATGAATTTAAAAAAATGTTGGTTATGTTATCGATACGTCTGACACTTCACATCCTAAACCTGATGAGTTCGTAAACTCAAGAGCCCGGTCCGTGATCCTAGTAGATCCGTCACGTGAGATAATGGATCATCGTCAATAACCCAGAGTAAGTTTCCGAAAACACCTTACGAGTACAGGTTCTGTAGAGAAGAGGAGTAAACTTCGGAAGGCCTGATGGTCATGAGTTAGCAACGAAGGAATTGACTGAATAGGCTTACTATTATACTATCTGGGATGCAGATATCTCCTTCTTGAACCCACTCAAGTTTTGAGGTTCATCAAGTCTGAGAAACTGAACGGCGAGCTACAGAACGAGTACCGTAAACTGCTTAAGATATGAGAGACTCAATAAGCTGGCAATGCACGAACATCTTTGGACTGAAGTTTGAATTTCCGTAACTGCTATTGGACAAACTTTTCCATATTTGTTAATTTTATACTTACATTCTGTTGCTGGCATCTTCAAACGCTCTGGTGGTGGACGATTGCTGCTGCAGCAGCAGCAGGTATTACCCATGGTTGGTTGTTGATTATTTTTTGTCTGTCCTCACATTATTTCAACTGGAAAAAATTGAATTAATCAGTAATGCAATCATTAATTCAAAAATGTAAGTAGTACAATGGGAATAAATTGAAAGTTTACTTTCAAAATAAATTTTTCAATAAGAATAACAATGATAAATCAAATTCAAGATAAGTCCTGAGCAGGAGCTTTTGTACGCTCGTTGTTAATGGAGCAATAAAACTATTACCTCAAAATTTTATATGGGATTGATACCAAATATACATATGCAGAATCTCAGCAAAATCGGAATAATATTCTGGAAATTATTCAAGAAATGAAATATGTGAAAAATAAATAATTGAAAAAACTATGGTTTTGATGCGATCCTCTTGAAATCTTGCATGAACATTCAGTATATCAATCTTCATACACAAAATGAATTTCACTCGAATCGGATATCCTGTTATGGAAATATGAAGATTCTTCTTTTCAATACTCCAATTGAATTTTCTATGATTATGTTATCACTATGGTCACAAAATTTTGCATAAGGCTTATTATTATGAGTATGCACGTGGCCGCAACATTTCATTTCGATTGGTTTCATTGTGTCTGAGATATTGCATAACAAAAATTTTGAAAGGCCATATTTTATTCTAGCCGTTTTGTCCAAAGTTATTAAAAAACAAAAAAAACTTTAACACCCTGTATTTCTTAAAGGAAGCAGTTTCGGACATATATTCAAGGGACCTCTTTCATATTGTATGGTCCTCTATCGCGTGGCACTATGCATGGTACTTTTTTCCTTGACACCCTTGACAAGTTTATGCCGTTCAGAAAACTTCCTACTGATCAGTCAACGCTTTGCAACGCAAGCAGATTTTTTTTTATTTATTGAAAAGGAAACAACATTACTTGCATAACTTTTTCACTTGCATAAATTCGGATGTAATCCATCAATAATTATTGTTGTTGGATTATCGGCATACACTTGTGGCTCATAATTTTTTCGAAAAATTTGCGAAAAGCCCTGAACAGAAGCTCATAAGTTTTTTGCAACACGCTGTCATGCAGAATTAACGGTAATTTTGACGCACTTGTGCAATTACTTTCGATAACCAACACTAACGTAGATGATATTAGATTAGAACTTTCAACAATTAGCCATAAGTTCGGTGAATACGATTTCAAAACATCTAATCCCATGAGATCTATTACCTGAATCACTTTCGGAAGTTCGGCAGGAGAAAACGATTACCTAGCGAAGAGAGAATCTGGCTTCCATTTGAGCGACGAATGATATAACAGTTGTAAACAACCGAAGAAATATTCGCTTCAGATGTTCTTGTCTAAAACCGCAGAAATACGATGCTTCATTAAATATACATGTGATCCTGTCATTGACCTCAGATCATTTTGGTAGAATTATTTTTGATCGAGACATGAAGAGTTGATCTTTCGATATAATACAGGAAATTCTAATACTCACGTATTGATTGACAAAGAAATTTAGTTTACTACATACCACAACGTTCGAACTTTCCTTACATCAACTAAATATACTAACAGACAATGAAACTGCAACATCCAGAAGGAGGTGTTTAAATTTTGATTTTTTTTCTGGTAACACATAGATAAAGGGTTTTTCTTTTCAAAGAGGGGTGTTATTTTGATATTCAAAGAAAAATGCAATTTTTCAATATAAATGATCGGATGTTTATTTCATTATAAAGTAGAAGCTATGCCGTTAATAGTGGAAAATAACATCAGGCAAATGACCACCTCGACCACGGTTACAGGACCAAATCCTTTCAATTAAATTTTCCATAACCAAAGCGCAAAGTGGCTGCCCTATGCCCTCGATAGCCTCACGAATTCCATCTTTGAGGTCTTGAATCGACGCTGTGCTATTGGCGTAGACCTTCTCTTCACGTGACCCTAAAGAAAGAAGTCGCAAGGTGTTGAATCACAAGATCTCGGTGGCCAATTGTGATTAACCTCTTCGAGAGTTACTACTGCCCGGAAACTATTTTCGCAAAATATCAATGGTACGTTGCTTGTATGGCACGTAGCGCCGTCTTGATGAAATAAAACGTTGTCCAGATTGATACTATCCAATTTCGGCCATAAAAAATCATTAATCATTTCTCGATAGCGCAATCCATTAACCGTAACTGTTGCTCCAGCCTCATTTTCGAAAAAGTAAGGTCCAATGACTCCGCCGGACCATAAGCCGCACCAAACAGTTACACGTTGAGGATAGAGAGGCTTTTCAACAATAACTCTTGGGTTTCCCCCAGATGCGACAATTTTGCTTGTTGACGAAGCCACCAAGGTGGAAAAGGGCCTCATCACTCAAGATGATTTTTCGATGGAATTCTGGATCATTTTCATGCATTTCAACCACCCAATCAGCAAAGACACGACATTGTTGATGATCGGCCAGCTTGAGTTCTTGTGTTAACATCACTAACTTGTCCCAACAGCTCGAATTTTTCCACCAATGTCTTTATTGCGGTCCGACAAGGTGCTTCACCACGACCCAAAAATGTTCGAGTTTTACGAACCGTCCTGCCAAACTTTCACCATTTTTATAGGGAATTTTAATAATTTCAATGCGTTGATGAAGCGTGTATCGTTCCATTTTTATTAATGGCGTAGTTTTTACTTATTATATGTCAAAAAATGACAGCTTCAAACGTGACATCTACCGAAATAGCGGGCTATTTAAAATAACACCTCTTATTGGAAAACCCTTTACTATAGCAAGGAGTAAATTATTGAATTTGAGAAACGAAGGGTTTACATTTTTTTCAATTAGCTGGCGATGAATTCCGTGTACACTCGCACAAGGAATTTTGACAACAACTAACAATCGACTCTGGATCTCTTCGAACAGCTGGTTTGTTTCAAAATTTTAAAGAATTTGCAAAAACCCTAAAACAATTGAGTACCTAACAGAAAGTGTTCATATGAAAAAACCTCCATGATTTTTTTCTCAAATTTTAATGATTTACTTGCTATACCATCTATGTCCTACAAGAAAAATTGAATTCAAACAGCTTCTTCTGGTTGTTGCTGGTTCTTTAAGCAAAATATTTATGATTATCTATATAAATAATTATTATAACTGATTCCACATTATAAAAAATTAAGCGCATTTTTTCACACACTGTGATTTTTTACGTGAGGGGGTTGAAAGGGATTGAAAGTTATGCATTAACAAAACTGTAATGGTCGACTTTCATTCGGTGATAAATTTCATCATGTACCATCGTACATTTTTGAATTAACTAATTAAAAAAAAATTTCTAGCAAATTTCTGTACGCCTGTTAAGAAGGTAGAAAAACATTGCCAAAAAGCACCACATGACCCACTAGAGGGTTTATGGGCATGGCACAGGGTGCAACATAAATCCTTCAGAAATTGTTGCCGAATACTTTTCTTCTGAGAAAATGAATTAGTTACATAATTTTCACGCGCACTGTATACAATTTCCTAGCGCAAACAGTAGCGAGATAATGGCAGAAGTATAAATTGCTCATATCTCGAAATCGAAAGAAAATAAAGAGATTTGCTTGTTGAATTCATGAATAAATACAATAAAACCAATAGTACTTTCTTCATACTCTCTTTTAGAAATAACTATGAAATTCAACAAATTCTATAATGTTCATACGGAAGTGGGAAGTAGAACTGAGAATAACGATAATACTCCAATTCATCCAAGCTAATACGTATGTAATGCAAATTGAGATACCAGTCAGTCACAAAAGCGAATCAATTAACCGAGGTATTTCTACTTCAACCTGATTATTATTTTGTTAATGACCTTATCCAATATTTTGTAATACATCATTCTATCGAAACCAGTGATCGGGCGACGAACGATATCTTATTCTAATTAACAGACTTCAATGTAACTGTATTTGAATAACCTGTTCAGAAAATAGGGCTAACTTAAATGATCAACACCTATGTCTGTTGGCATTTATGAGAATATACGAAACACTATCAGGTCATCTGGACTTGATTGAGCGATCAAATTTAGGATCATTGTAGTCGCCGACTGAAAAATTCGTGTTAGCAGAGCTTATGCAATAATATCGATGTAGAGTGATTTGAATGAGTTGAAAGGAATTTGTTAAGAAATGAGTAAAAAAATTATTCGCGATAGATCTGAATAGATTTCTTCAATTGAAGAAGATAGAATTTGTTTGAGGGAACAAAGACGCGACTTCGCTAAAATAACCGAGTTTAAGCCGAAAATGATTTCAACCAGGTTGAATTCGCTGATTCGGCAGTCGAATAAAGTATCCGGTCACTATATTCTTTGAAACTTATTATTAAAAAAATTGTTTATTAATGACAGCTATTAGTGATCATATTTCAATGCTTAGTGGAGCGAGCGCGTTAATAGTTCGGGAACGTTAAGTGCTAGATTAATAAATGATTCTATTACGAGATTTTTCCGTCGACCTCACTATGAATATAGAGTAAATTCTTGATTGAAAAATATCCTCATTTTGCACAATACATACATTTGATATAATATAGATTTCTATGTTCCAGTAAAATTCGTGACTTTACTCGTATTGTATCTGTATACTTGCTTTGTGTTCGGTTGCCCATGACAATTGCACATTAAAAAACATAAATTGAACCTTAAAATGGCCCATTATTGTTCAATTTCGTATATGTTGAACCCACCTCTTATTTTGGTCATATAAAACGAAATCTCATTTCAAATTCATATTCCTACATCATTGAATTATAATAAAATATTCATCATTAATAAGATTTGAATTTGCAGAAATATACAATGTATCACGACGATTGTTATATTACACTGTGACATTATCATATTCTAGATTTAATAAAAAATAAAATACATACATATAACTACAATATGAAATAACTATAGTCCGTTCACGAAAGTTTGAGCCGTCGGTTGGCCATGACAATTTGGCATATTCCACTGTGTATATTAAAATTTTAGGTTATGTTGTTTATTTTCTTAATCTCTCTCTTAATGGCGTTTTTTTTTTAAATTCGAGAACATTCGACGAGTTGACCTTTTCTCAACTTTGGTGGCTTGAATATTGCCTCTCGGAACTTCCTAGTTTGTCAACAAAAACTGACCCACCATAAAGAGTAATCCTTACAAAATGTCTTCAAGAAATATAAAGATGTACAAGTTGAAAATGGCTATATATCTATATTTCAGTGCCTTATAATAATTCTGTCGTTTTGTTGATCGTTATGAATGAGGAAGGGTAAAATAAGTGCTCAAACGATCAATAAATCTAAAACTTGCTTGCTCACTAGGCCGATTATGTTGCCTGAATAATAAAGTGCTTGACGAACTTCACAGATTTATTTTTTTCCAATGAATGAACGATGTTGACATTGTCTACTGTCAAAACAAGACAACAAAGTTCGATACTTTTCACGCAGGTAAAAAAAACAGAAGCCATTATATTACTTTGAGCGTATGCCAATCCATCTTTAGGACGCCTTCAATAATTAATTCTGGTGTAATATTAACATCGGGATTCTAAGAATCTCTGTCCATTCAAAGTTTTTCATTTCGAAACTATTCGTTAACCTTCCCCAAAATACATATAAGTTCTTGTAGTTAACTTTCAAGCAAACGGTTCAAACTCTACAATTATTATCAAACATGCCTATAAAAAATCGTTTATTTGTAAATTTATTATACCTACACAATTTTTCCAGGCCATAGGCCAGCCCATTTTCCGTATAATAAAGTAATTTTCAAGAGAATTACAAGTCGAAAACACCCTACGAGTCCAGTAAATCACGAAAGGAAATTTATTTATTTATTTATTTATTTATTTATTTATTGCCCATTTAGGATACAAACAGTAAGAAAATTTACCAACAAAGTATCCACTTAATATTACAACATATACAGAAACAACTCGTCGAAAAGAGAGAAAAAAAAAACTCCCACTAACCCGGCATGAAAAAGTGTTTTAAGAGTTTTTTGAACCTTGCAAGACCATCGGAAATAATGTCTATTCCACTGTTTGATTCGATACTATTATAAGCAGCCTGAAGGCGTCGCATCGGAGAGTGCTGTCCTGTATTCGACGAAACATAACGTCGAAGAAAAAATATGCGAATAACCAGCTGCGAAATCTACCATACATTTTAAACGAATTCACAAAAACGCAGGGGAAAAATCTAATAAAAACCATTAAGTAATGAATCGTGGGCTCTCAAACGTATAGGGAAGATAATTCCCAAAAAATAACTTTGGTGTAGTCCGCTTTAATTACAAAATATGACCTGAATATTCCAACAAATTTAGAACAATTGGGGTACCAAATATAAATATCCTTAGATTCAGGCGACACTAACTTCGATCCGTTGGTCTGGTTTGTTTTTATTCCTCGTACTGAATATTGCGAATTCCGGTCATTTGAAATGAAATTGTCCAGTTGGTCTTTCTAATATTGAACACGACATGCATCTAAAGTTTTAAATATCATGGATTTTTTCGAATAAATATAATAATAATTTCTAGGTGAGAATTAGTCGCATAAATGATATCGAGACCCACATTTTTGGCAAACGACAGGTTTTTCTTAAAATTTCATCTGGAATTTCCAATATACATTATTACATTTTAAAAATAAGGCTTTTTATTTCTTTTCTACTAAAGCGAAATCCATACTTTTTTCATTTGTTATGTAATTACAGACCGAAGGAAAACCGACTGAAATATTCATAGATTTTTTTCTACAAAAATTATAAGTTGATTATGACTCATTCACAATTTTGAACCAATTAATATCTTTAACACGAAACGGGCGATATTTTTGAAATTTGGCAGCTGAGTGTAATGGACCACAATGCATCTGATGAGCATATTTTCATTAATGAGATACTTCCGGTTTAACCGGAAATGACCAAAATTTTTTTTATTTAAATGGGACACCCTGTATATTTCTGCAGATTCTGAAAGTGCACCTTGTTTCGAATCTGTCCATATCAAGTTCAATGTAAAAATTCTCTGTAAAAAGAAGAAATTCAGTATTTTTGTACATTTGAGAAAAAATCCATTTAAATAAATAAATCGTTGTTATTTGTATCAATAGTGAGAAATAAAACGAAATACATTGTAGTAGATAACTCTTTCTGCTTTTCATGACGTATTTTTTATGAAAATCTATAAAAAGAGGAAATACTTTACTTTACAAGTAGAAAAAATTTATTAAAAATAATTTTAAAAAAAATCATTTTAAATGTTCGAAGTGCTTGCCATTCACCTCCTGACAATATGCCAGTCTATAACCAAATTCTTGAGTAACTTTTCTCGAGACTTCTCCATGTATTAATGCACATTCATCAAGAATCCGTTGTCTCAATTCTTCTTTTTACAGATAATTTTTACATGGAACCTGGTATGGACAGATCCGAAACAAAGTGCTCTTTCAGAATCTGCAGGAATATACAAGGTGTCCCATTTAAATAAAAAAAAAAAATTGGTCATTTCCGGTTGAACCGGAAGTATCTCATTAATGAAAATATACTCATCAAATGCATTGTGGACCATTACAGTCAGCTGCCAAATTTAAAAATTATCGTCCGTTCCGTTTTAAATATACAGGGTGTTTCATCATAAACTGGACAAACATATATTTTCGTGTAGAGGACATCGGGAGAATCATTTTTGCCTTATACAATATATCCCGTTTTCGAAGCATAAGCGAGATACAGGGTGTCAAACGTCATTTTTGAGCAAGATTCTTATGAGTGTGGTCAGTTATGTATAACACTTGGTGTAACGGTTTTTGGTAAAATCTCAGTATTTTTGGGTCCTCTATCCAGAAAAGTTGACGAACTCCGAAAAAAAAATTACAAAATGGCGGAAAACCTGCAACGTTCCAAATTTTTTTTTGCGGTTGTCAAATTGACTTTTGTTTTCTGAATGAACACAATTTTCTAAGACTTTCTGTGAAAAAATTTTTTCAAAAATCGAACACAATTTTTTTTTACATGTCTACAGCGATGAAAAAATTTCACTCGAAATGGATGAAATTCTGTACAATTTTACTTCTTGAATTATCAATCACGAATATGAAAACAGAATCGTAAAATATCGAACGGTTTCGTTACTACAGTCATTCAAATGTTTCGTTCGGACCTCTGAAATATTGAAAATAAAATTGTTTTGGGTTCTAGAATCAAAATGATTAAATTATTGGCATGTCTAAACATTTTAGATGAATTTAAACGAAAAAAATCAGTGAAACTTAGTTGGGACTTGAAACGACGTAGGTATTAAATAGGGAAATTGCACTGTTCTAAGGATATTAATATTTGTGCCAGGCAACGGTAGTCTGTAGTTCATAGAGTTTGACTACTGGCTAAATTATATTCACTGAAATTAAAATACCAGTCCAACTCTATGAACTACGAACTACTGTTGCCTGGCAACGAATATTAATATCCTTAGAACAGTGCAATTTCCCTATTTAATACCTACGTCGTTTCGAGTCCCAACTAAGTTTCACTGATTTTTTTCGTTTAAATTCATCTAAAATGTTTAGACATGCCAATAATTTAATCATTAATTATTAAGGAATTAAGGAAGAGTACGATTCAGAAAAATTCCAATTAGAAATGTAAAACTCCATGCTTGCTGTAAAAATTTTCATATCGGAAGAGAATTCGGAAAGGTTTCAGACAATAGAAGCATTTCTATTTCACCGATAGTAGAGATCGATTTGAGCCACATCAGAATATGAACTTGATTCAATAAAGACTTTTCTGAATAAATTATTCATATTGATTCAGATATTCCAAACCTCAGGAAAAATAAACTATAATTCATATAACAAAGAAAGAACCGATGCCGTTTCATGTTGTAACATTAATTAATTTACGAGAGATAATTGTTTGAAGATTTCAATACAAGATACTCGCAAAGTACTGAGCGTTCGTACATAAAAAATTCCATAACAACATTAAGTACATCTTAAATTCGTTTTCGATTGGCCCAACTGAATAACATAAATGAAATAATAGCCAATTTCGCCACGGAAACGAAGGAATGAAGAACACAAAATTATATTAATTATCATGCAGGAGATGAATAATTTAGATAAATAACAATGATAAATGTCGAGGAAGTAAGGAAATCTTCAATGACGTTCAGCAAATATTTTTATTTTCATAATTGTATTCGAGTTTTTTACGGGATGTTTAGTGTTTTCCATTAAGAATTATTATCTGAGGCCACTGCTCAACGCCCCTCATTTATTATTACTAAAAATTAATGTACAGGGTATCCCATTTTGGGCACTTTTACGGGATATCTCCGTTATTTTTAACGTTAGCGGGATGCGGTTTTCGCGACAGTGTGCTACTTTTTTGTGAAACTAAAAATGGCGCAATCAGTTTTTGCATAGCTCTCTTAGTTTTTGCTCTACAGGGCGGAAATGAAAAGTATCACTTTTTAATCACCTCCCGTATCTCAGTTGTGCTTAAACTTGGAGAGAAATGGTTGAAACGCATTCCTATAGATTTTTTTCCGTAGAATCCAGTGGCGTAGTCAGTTTTTCAATTAAACTTTCCGTTTTTGAGTTATTGAGCAAACATACGTTTTTTAAATTGGACACCCTGTATATTATTTTTTATTCTTATGAAGCACAATCTCAGCTTTTCAAAAACATATTATTTTATGCATTTATTTTCAAAACCAAGCTCAGAATTCAAGATTTTGTAATTAAATTGTCAATAACCAAGTAGTAGGCTATGACTGTTTATTAAAAACAAAAAATAAATGTCAAGATTTCGTTAGAAATCGAAAATAATGTTAACATAATATCTAGATCACAAACAAGCATGTCATATTTCTCGTAATTTTCGTAAGCAGCCGTAATGAGAAAAACTTAAAACTGAATCATTAATATGATATAATAAATAATAAAAACTGAGAGAACTGTAAACTTTTAAACCAACCGACAAAGCTTTGACATTTTTTTTGTTTTTAAAAAATAGTCATAGAGCCTACTACTTAGTTATTCACAATTGAATTACAAAATCTTGAATTCTGAGCTTGGTTTTGAAAATAAATGCATAAAATAATATGTTTTTGAAAAGCTGAGATTGTGCTTCATAAGAATAAAAAATAATATACAGGGTGTCCAATTTAAAAAACATATGTTTGCTCAATAACTCAAAAACGGAAAGTTTAATTGAAAAACTGACTACGCCACTGGATTCTACGGAAAAAAATCTATAGGAATGCGTTTCAACCATTTCTCCAAGTTTAAGCACAACTGAGATACGGGAGGTGATTAAAAAGTGATACTTTTCATTTCCGCCCTGTAGAGCAAAAACTAAGAGAGCTATGCAAAAACTGATTGCGCCATCTTTAGTTTCACAAAAAAGTAGCACACTGTCGCGAAAACCGCATCCCGCTAACGTTAAAAATAACGGAGATATCCCGTAAAAGTGCCCAAAATGGGATACCCTGTACTGGTGTTTTTATGAACCATTTGCGATTGAAAAATCGTTCACGACTATTATGGAAACTTTCGAATAATGAAAAACACTTCCTTGATTTGAAGTATCATTTGGACCCAAATTTCTACTCCATAATGTTTTTTTTCTGTGACGGGAAAAAAATTTGACTTTTTATCCATGTTGACAGGTAATAAAAAATAACTTTTCATGAATTACTTTTTCACCCGGGAAAAAAGTGTTTTTCCCGGGGGAAAAAGTAAGTGTATATTAAAATTTTAGGTTATGTTGTTTATTTTCTTGTCAGATTGATACGAAATGTTGTCAATATTGCATAGAGTTCGCTGATAACTCGCAAGCTCGTCGGGCGAGGCCGGGTACCTTCGGCAACGTTGACTTTATTTTACGTTATGACAGCAAATACTGCCAACTTCAGATAAATAAACAAACGCCTACTATGCGCTCAAACTTTCGTGAACGGACTATAATATGTATCAAAGTTATTTCGTGAAAAGTTATATTTATTTCACAATTAAATCGTCTTTTTTTGTCACTGAAAAAAATAGTGTATTATACACGGAAAAAATTTTAGATAGACGCTTCGCGTCGGGAGACAACATAACCTCGAGCTAAAATCTGATACTTTTTTCTCTTGTATAATAAATAATTATTTCGGAATGAATAATATGAGTAAAAGAGGAGAATATTCCAAAAATAATTGTATTACATTTGTGTACAAAGCACGTTAGCAAAAAGGAATCTGAAAAGTTTCTTTCCTATTATTGTGGAACAATTCTTTTTCTACTCCTTCTTAATATCAATAAGATAGGTCAAAAATTGAAATATAACATTTTTTTTATTAAGAGCAAGAAACAATTGAAGATGAGCCAAATAAAATTAATTGTACTTGAATCAAAGTTAAACCAAGCTAGTCAGGTATCTGCTCTCTAAATACAATCTAGTACAGAAATAGCTTCAGCCTCTATGACTCAGGCTACCAAGAAGATAAATTACGTTTTTTCTCGAAAACCGTGAATTTAAGCAAGAAACTACAAGATATCTCATTTGTAAAAGATGGGTTCAGCTTACCAAAAACAATTTTTTCATTGTGAAATATGAATATGCAAAGGGTTTCTCGGTAAACAAGGTTTGAGGGTGGTTCCTTCTAAACCCTTAGCAATCATAAGTAAACACTACACAAATTCTTGGAATGCTTTTTCTGTCCACAAAAAATCAGCTTGATTTATTCTTGTTCGTTCTTTGGTTGGAAATATTCGATTCATTTCTATTGAAATCCTGTGAATTACCAAAAATAATGAAATTACTGGAAAGGAGGATCATTCAAAAACTCTTTCATAAGTAAATTTCCTTCTGCCTATTGCTGTATATTTATGTGCGAATTCACATTTCGCTGTCGCTGCTGCACAACTTCTTATGTAGTGAAAGTTGCTTCTTGGTAGGTTATTCCGAAATTTCATTCACTTCTCGAAATCAATATGAATTTTTGAAAGGTGTACGAAACTATGATTGGCAGGTACTTGCGATAAGATCTGAACATTTAGTTGAGCTATTCGCTTCGACTTAGGCATGTCAATCAAACAAAATATCGTTAACGATCCTAGAAAATAACCACTTGCAGAATGAATTACGTGTTTGTAGGATTATTGAAATCTGCATAGCGTAGCTTTGTGGATTTCGAAGTTTTGTTTGATGGAAGTACAAAAGAATCATATTATAACGATAACGAAGAAAAGAATTGATAAGCAGATTATCTAAATAGACGTCATACGGAG
Source organism: Propylea japonica (assembly GCA_013421045.1). Taxonomy (NCBI): domain Eukaryota; kingdom Metazoa; phylum Arthropoda; class Insecta; order Coleoptera; family Coccinellidae; genus Propylea; species Propylea japonica. The sequence goes on along the minus strand of CM024239.1, from coordinate 14,138,092 downwards.
TACTTGTTCATGTTGGAAAAACACTAATCATTATTCTAAACCTGTTGCTATCACTCTCTTCATATATGAATTTAAATTTCAAACTCAAATATTTCACCTACCTACCTATCGGAAATAAATTTTCGTTCCACCTGAATATGATAAAAATCGAAATTTTGTATTCAATTCAACAGTGAATCGAAAAGCAGAAAAAAGTATCAATTTTTTTCTCATGCAGTATTCATGTGAATATGTATATAGTCCATTCACGAAAGGTTGAGCACATAGTAGGCGTTTCTTTATTTATCTGAAGTTGGCAGTATTTACTGTCATAACGTAAAATAAATTCAATGTTGCCGAATGTACCCGTCCTCGTCCGACGAGCTTGCGAGTTATCAGACAACTCTATGCAATATTGACAACATTGCGTACCAATCTGACAAGAAAATAAACATCCTAACCTAAAATTTTAATATACACATCGAAAAGTGTCTGTGAATGTAACAACGGATTTCGAATACCAATTCAAGTAAGCCAGTTATTTAGCATCATTGAAAATTAAAATTTCTCAATTTTCGTTCACAACTCAGAATCAATAATCGATAAGCTGGACCTGTTTTCAGAATAGAATGAGTGAAAAGAAAATTCTGGAAATTATTCAAAAATTGTAATAATGTAAAGAATAAATTATTAGAAAAAAATTAATTCTATGGTTCTGATGATGCAATCCTCTTGAAATCTTGCATGAACATTCAGTAAATCAGTTTTGATTCACAAAATAAATTTCCCTCGAATCGGATATCCTGTTATGGAAATATAGAGATTCTTCTTTTCAATAATACAATTGAATTTTTCATGGTTCTGTTAACTCAATGCTCACAAAATTTTGTCTGAAAATTCAGTACATCAGTTCATCATTCACAAAAGAAATTTCACCCGAATCGAATATCCTGTTATGGTAATATATAAATTCTTCTTTTGAATACTCCAATTGAATTTTCTATGGTTCTGTTAACACTATGGCCACAAAATTTTGAATGAACATTCAGTATATCATTCACAAAATAAATTTCACTTGATTCGGATATCTTGTTATGGAGATATAAAGGTTCTTCCTTTCAATATTCCAATTGAACTTTCTATGATTCTGTGTACAATATGGCCACGAAATTTTACATGAGGCTTATAATGAGCATCTTGCATGTGGCTGCAATATTTCAATTCGATTGGTTTCGTTTGAGATATTCATAAACAAAAATTTTGAATGGCCATATTTTATGGAACACCTTGTACGATTTGGCTGGTTAACGAACTTTACCGAGGCATTTAGGACTCGAACTCACCCTGAAAATCTCAGGTCTAGAACAATCCCTTATCGTGCTAACGGACGGCCGGCCCCACGTACAGAATTGAGTATTACCACGGATTCTTCATCAGGAAGTCGAACCCTATCGTTTGAGACCATATTCGGCTCAAAATTATAAAATTACAGACATTTGGTCAAAACGATATAGCACTCGTTTAAGTAGAACGAGCTCTCCAAAAGGGCTAAAGTATGTGTTTTCAGTTTTTTTAGCGAAATCCCTAGTAGACAACGAATTTTGCCCACCCCGTACAACCGTCTTTTAGATTTCTTCCGGCTCAACTTTAGAAACTTATAGGGATTTGGGCAAAATTATGTCACGCTGCTTCCCTAGGAACAAGCTCTCTGAAATCAATTCAAACTCTTGACATCATAAATATATGCATTTAGGTCAAGCGTAACCTACAGCACAGTTAACACTGAAAATATCAGGACGCACGCTGCAAAAACCAACCTACTTTAGATGTCACCTGGAAAAGATGCAATAATGTGAAATAATTAATTTCATAGTAGATTGGTCTCATCTGAACATTATAAAATGTGCATATATTGAAGGTGGTAACCGCAACACAAGGGCAGTATACAGGGTGTTTGATCATGAACTAGACGAACGAATATTGCGTCTAGATTTTTTGCTTCATCACAGTTTTCGAAGCATAAACGAGAAACAGGGTGGTAAAGCTCAATATTGAGTTATATTGTTATATTCTATTGAAAGTGGACAGATATGAATAACGTTTCAAATAATTCCTTCTAGTCTAGTCACATATCACTACAGCGTATTCCAAAAAGTCCGCACCTGTCATCATTGATATTTTCGAGAAATTTTTTTGCAGCAAAATTCTGCTTCTAAAATGTAAGCCTTAGAGAAATTGATCACCCCACTTCTAAGCTGTCCAATTTGACAGAACTGAATAAAAAGTCCATAACATAGTTAAAATGTGGAAATTTTGAAGATTGATAGATGAGAAGTTTTTTTCTGAATCACATTCAGATTGTGAAATTTAAGATCGTATTTATGTACTTTGAAATTTACCATTTATTTGAGATATTTTGAAATTTTCGTGATGTTTGCAATTTCAAACTTCCCAAAATTGATTCTTATCACATGTGCCGTATAGAATCAAATTATTCTGGTTAAATAATTATTAATTTTCCCTCTACTCAAAGTTTCCGATTTCAAAATATGGGCTGAGATATGACACCAATTTGGTTCAAACTTGTTATTCCGAAGCAATTTTGCAAGATGAAAGTCTTAAAAACTGCAGTCAAATATCTGAGATTCTTTTTATTCTCAAATTGCTTCAGAAAACATGGTTGCACCAAATTGGTGTCATATCGCAAACCGCATTCTGAGATTGGAAAAATTGAGTAGAAGAAAAATGAAGAATTGAACCACAATAAACTGCTTTTTCCGCCGACCTCGAAATTAAGGGTTATTTTAATGTGTGCGAAATTGATCATTAATGACCCATTTTAATGCTCAATTTATGCTATATTTTTATGTGCAATCTTCATGGCAACCGTACACAAAGTATTCAGAAGCACTACGAGAAATGTCAAAACTCTACTGGAACATAGAAATACAAACGCCTCAAAATATCTCGACCATTAGTAGCTGTATTTAATAACCTAGTTGATTAAATAACTATTGACACATATGATAAGAATAACTTTTGAAAAGTTTGAAATATTGTTATCTCGGAAAATTGAAATATCTAGAAGAAAGGGTAATTTTTCAACCGAGTACCGGATGTCAAAATTAATTTAACAAGTCAATAAAAAATGTGATCCCGAACAAACTTTTTCTCTAACATTCTTCAAAATTTCCACTTTTCATATGTTATGAGCTTTTTCTCTAAACTGTCAAATTTGAGATCTTCCTGGCAAGTCCTGGTGACCAAATTTTTATGGTTTACAGTCATTATAAAAAAGAACTTTTCTGAAAAGAAAAAATGTTATCTCGAAAATGTCAATGATATACGAAAGTTCCCTTTGACGCGGACTTTCTGGAAAACACTGTAAATCATATAGCAAAAATGATTTCCCATTCTCCCGAGGTAATCTAGAAGCTATATTCGTATGTCCAGTTCCAGATGAACCACCCAGTATATCACTTTCCAGTTCACGAATGAACATTCTCTCGAGGAAAGCACTCGATCCTACAGGAGAATCGAAGGCCGTTCACGGTTTCTTGGCCTTATAAAGGACGTGCCAAAACCACTTTCCAGGGTATAAAGTGATAGCAATCTCTCCATTTTATAGACGTCAGACTCCGTCCGGCCTTCTCGTTGTAAAACGATCTCTTTCCACAGTTGAATAGGTATTGGTCGTATTAATGTCGAAAAATGTGTACATACTACATTTCATCTGGTTAAACGAATTTTATCGGTGACAGGTTATTAATGACCTATATTTCGCATAATTCTACATCGTGAAATATTTCGAACAGGCCATAATTCCTTTTTGTTGCGTTTCGTTCGCAAAATCAATTTTCTCAGGAATTTGGAAAAAAATAATTGAATTGTATAATTAACATTCTGATCAGTTTTTCCGCCCTTGTTCTTAGATAGGGTGCCATACTTCTGCTCAAATATCCCTGTTTCACTACTTGCTGAAAGTTACTGATACATATCTGACAGATATCGTAGAATTTATTCATGCATTTAACATATCGAAATGTTTTCAGAGTTTTAATATGGAATACATGAATTTTTTGAAAGAGAAGAATATTCTCACGACTGAAAAATCTGAAACGCTTCGAGTATTTTTTGGGCAGTGCTCGAATGCAAAAACTTGCACAGAAAATGTATTATTCTGATTGGTCTTGATCTATCAATCGCAGTCGATGCGTAATACTACATATCACAAGGGAAAGAAGGAATATATTCATAAACATACTCAAAACTTCTATGGAATGATTATTTTCAGTAGGACAATCATTACAAACTATTCAAAATTTTGTCGCAATTTTCTACATTTTTTTGAGATTTGTATGATATTCGTTTTATTAATCGTTCAAAGAAAATATTCAATTTGCTTATTCTCTCACTGATCGAAAAGTCTCGTTGACCACAGTTGATTACTTAATTTATTATCACATAGAAGGAAAAATGATAATCGGGTTAAATTCTACGTAAATATCAAAATTACAATTATACTGCCTTTCCGATAGGTTTAACGGCCTGTGCGCCCTCAATCGACCAGATTCAAAAAATAGGAAATAAAAAATTCAAAAAAGTTATCGCATAAACGCAACATTCAGATATGTAATTGTCCCAATATAGCGAGAAGATTCGAAGGCCGTAACACGTTCCGTTCAAGAGCGACCAGAAAGTTATCGTTTTCCAAACACGCACAGACAAAATTTTTTTTAAAATTTTAATAGCACGTTCCGCACGAAATTTTACTGGAGTTTGTGCGTCATTATTCTCTCTCAAAATAACAAATTTCGAATTGATGGCATTGGTAATCTCGGAATAACGAGAAAATGATAAAAACTTCAATGTCAATAACTCCGAAACAACTGAACCGAACTGCCCGCAAACAAACATAACCGCGACATTCGGAACCTGAATTTACTCTCAAAACTTCAGAATCCTAACTTTATCCGTGTTTACAACCGGACATTTTTATTCACCAAGGGTTCTTCATCAGTGAGTCCAACCGAGTCGTTTAAACCACTCCAGGGGCCTATTGCACCAAACACTTTGCAACTTTTCACTTTGCACTTTTCACTTTTCAATGAATTAAGTTACACGAAACGCATTCATAAATGAAAAATACATTGTGAAAAGTCAAGTGCATAGTGAAAATTACTCCGCAGACATTAAATATTGGGAGAAATGTTGTGCAACATAACTAATTTTCACTTTTGAAATTTGTCAGAATGCAAAGTGCAAAGTGAAAAGTTGCAAAGTATTTTGGTGCAATAGGCCCCTGGTCCAAAATTCGAAAAATATAGATAAATGATAGCACGCTTTCACCCTAACAACAAGAGCACGATATAATGGTTTACGTAGATTCATAGTGACATGACTACTACTTGTAACAGCATAAACAAACGAGAAGATCATTCAAAAATAGAATACATAAACACCAGAGCGATAATGACCTCTAGATTAATCTTAGAATTACTCGAAATTTTCAGGTACAAGACCCCAATTTTTTCATTTTGAATGAGCAAACTAATATTAACAAAGCTCCTTGGTTGAATATCTTCAGAAAGCTCGGAAATTCCAGCGACAGACTCCAACAAAAACCTCACTGGCATTTTTAGTATGATTCTGACATTTTTTTGGAGATGATACCATAACAAACTTAGTCGGCAATGTCGTGGTCGACTTCACTGATTTTAATTTTATCATTCAAAGTTAAGCACTTGTTTTTAGACATTTTCGCCCAACTTTCACACTAGCGTAATGGTTAGATTGAGATGTATTTAAAACTGTTTCAGAAGAATCTCTCTGCCTGCCATAATGATTTAGTTTAAGGTCGGGATTTATTACGTACGTCTGGAAAAATTTCGGAAAAAACCCACCCTTATACCCTCTTACCAATACCTATTCAAATAGTGATGTTCTCTGAATATTTCGTTATAGAGAGAATTTACTTCGTTTTAGAGGGTGTTTTTAACATGGAATTTGGATTCGAGGTACAATGTCTTGTACGAAATTCGTTAAACAGATGTTCGTTATAGGGAAGTTCCACTGTAATTTAAACTAACATTTTATTGATTTAGAGTTCTTCGTTCAGTTTGTGACAAAATATCTCCCTGTCTTATTTTCGCAAATAAAATAGCGTTTTATTTTTACATAAAGGCGCCCCTCACGAAAAAGAGGCAGAAGAGATTATTTTTTTTTCTAATTGAACAAAAAATTCGAAAATATTTGTTAGTTTAACGCATACATTCAAAAATATCCTGAACGTATTTTTAATGCGTTTCATATTTCATTACAATTTCACTTGTCCTCAAGTTCAAACAATACTACTTAATTCTATTGATGAAGAACTAGGAAATTAGGAAGTGCAGTGACCTCAACGCCACCAACACTGATGATGATTTAAGATTTATACCTAGCATGACGTATTTCTATTCTTCTCAAATCACATCAGCATCTATTCTTCTCACGCCTGATAACATCATTTTGCACATCAATTCCCGCGAAAAAAACTAATTTTCGGACCAATAAAGAAGGAAGAAGATAATGATTATGTTTATACGAGAATCCATAATAAATTCGACCATACCCGCATAATGATGGTAATTAAAACCAAATTTGCTGAAGGCTAAATCCTAAAAAAAAACAATAGGAAGAAGATACATCAATAACCTCAAAATATACGGCTTGAAGATTCTACGAAATAAAAATCATCAGTTTTTATAACTATCCGAGAAGAACACCCTGTAAAAAACGAAGGTGAATCGAATTAGAGTAGCGTATAGCACGCGAGCTGATTTGCGTTAGCCGAAAATGAATAAGTTGAACGTCATACTTGTTCGTGAACAAATCACTGGGGCATACCGTTTTTTTGTTTTCACGAATTTATTTGAGTATTATGTTATCAAACGATCAACATGATAGCGAAAGCATTTTTTGCCGCGAACAATAGGGAATGTAATGATAGGTTTGTTTCTACACAATGTTCTGAATTCAGAACTCATTTTTGGCGGTATAATATAGCTACTTAGTAGTAGAGAAAGATCCCAGAGCGATAAGACACAACTTATTTTCACATAAATGAAACCTCATGTTCTCAGTAGTGTCTTATGTGCTCAGAATACCTGCGCGCTTGTAGAGCTTGCCGAGTGACACCTGGGCAGGTACCAGGTGTGAAAGGTAACTAAAATTAATAGTTACCTTACTTACATTTTCATAGCTGATTTTTAAATATATTTATATTATATAAATAATGACGATAATGAAAAGTGTATATTTTGTGATAGAAAAACTAAAAGACATAAATTAAAAAGACTCCCATTGCATACGTGCAATAAATATGATTTTTTTAAAAAATTAAATGAAGAAGACTCCGCGGATTTATAGAGAAAGTGCAAGATGTACTAGAGTCAACAATATTATCACCAAAAATGTCAATTGGAATATTTCTATCAAATATCGTCAACGAAGAATACTGTTCAAACGTGTTGGCATGATCTTCGTCAACACCATCACTTTCATACTGACTAATTATTACGTTAACATTGAAATAGAGATGCAAAAATTTTATATCGGAAGCTGTACCGTAAGTATTTTTCATATATTTACTCTAAGACGCATGCGCATAATGCTTTCACGCTCATACTCACGGCAGAATAATTTTGCTGTTTGGGGGTGTTTGGTCATTCAATTTTGTCTGACTAATTAAATATAACTTCGTAACAATTGTCTGAACAACATATTTAAATGTCAGACATGTAAAAATAAGTTAAGTTAATTTATTTTTTGTAGAGCTTTAAAGCGTCTGACAAAAGTACTGGCCCACGAAAAGTGTCTGACGCTTATGGTATAACTTTATAATAACACTCTATAAAATATATTTAAAAATCAGCTATGAAAATTTAAGTTAGGTAACTATTAATTTTAGTTACCTTTACACCTGGTACCTGCCCAGGTGTCACTCGGCAAGCTCCACAAGCGCGCAGGTATTCTGAGCACATAAGACACTACTGAGAACATGAGGTTTCATTTATGTGAAAATAAGTTGTGTCTTATCGCTCTGGGATCTTGGACTATAGTATAAGAAGTTTAACGCTCGGGACGAAGAACAACTTCGTGAACTCAATTTTTTGACCCTTATTAGGGTCATCATGCATACCTAGGGAGAATCACAATTCGTGGCTTGATATGGCAATTTCCAGTATGTTAAAAGTTAAACGTATAGGTTTTTTCTTTCTTGTGACAGCGTTAACAGTAAAGTGTAAAAATTATTCCTATTCAATATAATCGTCAATTTCTCAGAAACTATAGTGGTGCTGAAAGAGGATGATGAAGCACTAATAGGCACTAAATATTGGACATAGTTTCAGAATTAGTGCTTCCAACTTTTCGGTTACTTCACGGACCCATGTAGGTATATGTATTACTTGTTATAATCGAAAGTTGAAACGTCGCACCATGATGACGTAGCAGCAAGTATAATTAGTTGTTCGCATCGTTGTAAACTGTTGTTTAACACTCAACCAATGAAATGAATGCTAACGCGTACGTCACACTCAACTGTCAATCCTGATCGTTTGAATTACCTATGTTTTTTCAGTAATTCAATAACTATCTGACTATGAAACAAAAACAGATACTTAATGATTTTGAAATGTTTTTTTCTGGAATCACTACACTAATACAATGTTGATTACAGTGGTCCGCATACCCCAATCTTTGGTAATAACTTCCGAATTAATGAACAGATTCTGGTGTATTCTTTTGAGAAATGGCGAATAATATAGCTTTTCTGAGTATGATACAAGAGCACAGACAAAAACCTCAATAAAACACTGTCTCTCTGCATGAGTGAAGTGGTTGGATTCTAGGATTTGTTCGAGGAATGAGCTGAAATCAAGTGAAATGATCATATCGAAGGCCATTTTCCATTGGTATCTTCTCTGTGCCTCAAGTAACGGTCACATTAATTTTTTCTCTTGAATCCTTCGAAAAAACTGCTCTAAAGCCTGGTCTGGCACTCAGAGTGATGAGACCATTCAGAAACTCAAATATTTAAGGAACTATCAACATAACACTGGTATTCATATTCTACAGACTTAAACAGCGTATTTCGACCCGAATATAAATTTCAATTTCCGAATAAAGTTCATCATCATACGAATGGTGGTATTCTGCTTTTTTTTGTAAGTTACGATACTGTAGCGTACGATTGATCTGTAACTGGCCAACTCACAGATTCGTAAATAATGCAATTCTGGAATGGTTCTTGTAACTTTCTTATTCACAGTGTCACTTTCGAACTACTCATCGAAAAACATAACATTCAATCGTAAGATTTGATCATGGAACTTTATGTATTATGAGTTATGGTTTCGATTTGTATTTGAAAATACATTCATCTGAATGTAGTAAGCGTTTGTTTTTTTCATCTAATGAATTGAAAACAGGAAGAAGAAAATTCTTGAATAAAATTGCTGTAGAGCATTTATTAAGTTTATAGAACACTGGTTCTTCAATCTGAACATGTTCACAAACTGGGCATTCGGCACTTCTTCAATCTGAACATTTCCGGACATCCGGCATTTCAAATGGATTCATTTGACTACGCAAATTTTCCTTCCAATTCTCATAAAGTTCCTTCTTTAAAAAAGAATGATTTTCAGGTCATGTATATTATTGAACTATGTTTTACCTATTATGAATTTCTTCCGATAACAATCCAATAAACAAAGCCATATTATTTTTATTCATCATGAATTTCTTATATTAAAACGTTGGTGTTCGTCCTAAAATAAACGAACCATTCAACGTAACCTCACAATATGTCATCCGTCGAGTACTCGTAAATATTTAAGGATTTCTGTAAACTACAGATCCTTCGAAGAGGTCCAGAATTGCAATTTTTCTGTAAGCTCATTAAAAGTTACAGATTGGCTTACATATGAAAGCAGAATACCCCCATAAGGTTACTTCTCTGGTTTACGAACGGCGGTCAGAAAACTTCACACCTCGGATTCTCTGAGATGATTTTAAGTTTTCGAATATACCAACATTAGCAAAATTTTTGCCGCGGAACAAGCACGGTAAAGTGTAAGATCTCAATCAAAATGCGATCATCATTACGGTACATGTTGTGAATATAAAGATAACGCAGTTGTGAGTGGTGTCACTTTTGTGGGATTTCACCAGTCTAACTATGTCTATGGGTATACGCTAATACACTATACATAGTATCATGAACAACCACACGATGGAAAAAGAAATGTTGAAATGTGAGTAAATAGGGAACTGACTGAGTTGCATCAACTATTTGTGGTCTGGCTGATAAGACAGAGAGACTGTCAACTTTACGACTGAATATGCTAGGAAAACGCGAAATGAATGATATAAAGCAGAACGCAATTTAGACTTAGGTTATAGTCCAGTCAATTTGTGCTCAAAAGAACCCCTAGCAGGAAAGTTCTGGGGTAGTTTTGATTTTTTCGATTTTTTATGTTTTTTGGGGTGCTGAAGCCGAATCTGAGTTTGCTAACCAAATTTCGTGAGGGAACATTGAAAAAAATACAAAAAAGAGAAGAAATCTCATTCTTTGGCAGTTTTCTGCTTATAACTCGGAAACTATCAACTTTTCGTGAAAAACCTCTCAATACAAAATGAAAGTACATAAATTTCCTACAAATTGTACTACCACAGCTTGTTCTGCGACCACCTGTTCTGGCTCAAATTATAGTTTTAAATGAGGTATTTTCTATGACTCAATAAATGAAAAAAACTTAATTCTATGGTTCCGATGATGCGATTCTATTGAAATTTTGCATGAACATTCAGCATATCAGTCTCGATTCATAAAAAAAAATTCACTCGAATCAGATATCTTGTTATGCAAATATAAAGATTCTTCTTTTCAATATTCCAATTGAATTTTCTATGGTTCTGCTCACACTATGGTCACACAATTTTGCATAAGGCTTATTATGAGCATCTTGCATTTGGCCGCAACATTTCATTTCGACTGGTTTCATTTTGTCTGAGATATTGAGAAACAAACATTTGAATGGCCGTATTTTGTTTCATAAAACAAGGCCATTCTAAATTTTTGTTCCTCAATATCTCAGACAAAACGAGACCAATCGAAATGAAATGTTGCGGCCAAATGCAAGATGCTCATAATAAGCCTCATGCAAAATTGTGTGACCATAGTGTGAACAGAACCATAGAAAATTCAATTGGAATATTGAAAAGAAGAATCTTTATATTTCCATAACAAAATGTCCGATTCGATTAAATTTTTTTTTGTGAATCGCGACTGATATACTGAATGTTCATGCACAATTTCAAGAGGATCGCATCATCAGAACCTTAGAATTAATTTTTTTTCATTTATTGAGTCATAGAAAATACCTCATTTTCAACTATTATTTGAACCAGAACGGTTTGTCGCAAAACAAGCTGTGGTAGTACATTTGTAGGAAATTTTATGTACTTTCATTTTGTATGGAAAGGTATTTAGGAAAAGTTGATAGTGTCAGAGTTATATGCAAAAAACTGACCAAGAATGAGATTTTCATTCTTTTTTTGTATTTTTTTCTATGTTCCGTCTAGAGAATTTTGTTAGCAAACCTCAAATTCGGATTCAGCACCCAAAAAACATAAAAAATGAAAGAAATCTAAACTACCCCAAAACTTTCCTGCTAAAAGCACAATTCGACTGGATTATTAGCACAATATAAATCTCAATAACTTGATTCTCAATATCAAATTTAATTGAGTTTAACTAGCTGAATACAGTGAGTCCGTGAATCATCTTTCGATTCCACCAGGACAGTTTTGAAACACTACTGAAATCGAGACTGAAATATTTAGATGTTAGGATATAAATCAGAAAAAATATTATCAACCAGAAAAGTTTATAGATAAGACAGAATTTCAACACGACAACCTCGCATAAAAAAACCTACTTCATCAATCATTAAGATAACGTATTATCGGCGCAAAGTTTGAAATGAAACGTTTTCAACCCTTAATAATGAATTAAATCTGTTCATGAAATGAACACGTTATTTTCGAACTTTTCATATCATGTTTGTGTACCTTATTACTTTCACAATATGTGAAGAACGAAATAAATTGTATATAAAATGTCAACAACCAGCCAAATCGAGATATCATAAATATAAGTTGGACTAATTTTACCACTCTATCTGACATCTGACATATAAGTATAAAGTTATTATATCCATTTTAAAAATTAATATCGTAAGGCATTCACACAATATGCAGATAATATAAAGGCTATTACAGAATATTCTCCATATTTTGATTATTATAACAGGTTATAATTGCCATAGGCGAATTTCAATAATGGGGTCACTTAGATGAAATTCCTCATAAGACCGCATAGATTCATATCATGTAAGCGTTACAGATTGAAATTGTTATTTCAATTTGAGCTGACACAATGATCTCACTCCTTGCAATGGCTACAGAATTTTGCTCAGCACAAGACTGAAATCATGAAATATACATATACAGTGTGTTTGGTCATGACATAGCGATAATTTAAGGGCATCAAATATACCTAATTTTATCGACAAAAACACCCACATTTTACCCCTCAGTTTTGGAGTGGCCCCCATTTTGAATTTACTTTTTTATTTAGTTAGTTTACCCCTCCAAATAATATCGATTTCTTTGGAAATAAAGGTCTTACAGATGTGAAAAAAATGTTTTTTGTGGAACAATATGAAAACATTTTACTCAAAAATGTCATAAAAAAAATTTAGTAAAAGAAGTACTGATATTCTTAGTGAATTCGCAATAGTATAAGACTTAGCACATTGAAGTATAATTTTTTTTCAACGAACTAGAACGCAAGGATATTAGCTACCAAACGATACCAACATAATTTTACATAATTAGAAAGTGATTGCTGTTCGAACATGACCTTTATGAAAATTGATAAAATAAAATAAAACTCTGAACTGTACATTCGATCATTTTTAATAATCAAACAAACAAATTCACCATGAAAAGTGCTCAAAATGGCCGCCTCTGCTTTGTAGACAGGCAGTGGCCCTCATGACGACCTGTAGCAAAAAAAAAAGTTTGGGGTGCTCGCGTAGTGGTCATGTTCGAACAGCAATAACTTTCAAATTATGTAACTTACACAGAAATAATGTAGGTGTTGTTTTGTAGCTAATATCCTTGCGTGTTAAATCATTGAAAAAAAATTATAATTCAATGTGCTAGGTCTTATACTATTGCGGATTTACTAAGAAAATCAGTACATCTTTTTACTAAAATTTTTTAAAGAATTTTTTTATGGCATTTTCAAGTTGAATGTTCTCATATTGTTCTACTTTAATGAAAGGTTGTAGTATTATCTTTCAAAAAACATTTTTTCACATCTGTAGGACCTTTATGTCCAAAGAAATCGGTATTCTTTGGAAGGGCCAACGAAAGTAAAAAAGGAAATTTGAAATGGGGGCAACTCCAAAACTAAGGAGGTAAACATCCCAATGTTGGTATTTTGTCGATTATAATAGGTATATTTGGTGCCCTTAAATTATCGCTAAGTCATGACCAAACACACTGTATAATTTATTAATCCGAGAGTCCAACTGGGTTGTTTGAGTAAGACCAATTATCTGTAGAAACTGCACAAGTTCATCAAAATCAACATCATTTACGACAGTGTGTTTGTCTTGTCAAAAAACTGCATGATTTCATCTTCATTTTAAGAGGGAAGAGCCCGACACCGAATGTGGATGGCTATTTCTTCAGAAAAGAAAATGATCGGACGCAGTTTATCAATAACAACATCTTGCTCAAATGCGAAATCATCCAGTTATTTCGATGCACGAGTGTAATACGAGAGAATATTTTTTTCCTACTAACCAATAAATTTGTGCCATAATCGCTAGGCTCTTTTGCTTTCTACAACGCAATTAGGTATAATTTTGCGATACTCCATTTGCATAGAATTTTTCACTCAAAAATTGACAACTCCTGTTGTTTTCCTAGGGTCAAGTGCGCAGAAATGGCAATTTATGAGGGAGCAATTTTTAAAGGACGAACTCAAAAACTACAAATTTAATATCAATTGCTAAAAACTATAATGTATTCAAGGATGCCATCCTCAGAGTAAGAAATAACTTTTTACTCTGAGATGCCGTCATAAACTCAACGGAATTAAGTCGATTTGATTGGAATAATGGTAAATTGATTGGATTTAACTTTGAAATGAAAATTTTAGTATACAGGGTGATCAGCTTTAGATTATTTAGCACTACAACTCATTGTCCAACTGGGTCGTTCAAGTTCATTTTTCACATAAAACTCAGCAACTGTGGGCTGTTCTCCTTTAGGATCAAGTCCGCAGAAATGGCAATTTATGATTTACTAGCGACCCGCCCCGGCTTCGCACGGACATCACATTAGAAACCTCAAAAATAACAGTACTTCTCCACTATTTAATGGATGTTATTATACATATAAACCTTCCCTTGAATCACTCTGTCTCTATCTATTAAAAAAAACGCATCAAAATCCGTTGCGTAGTTTCAAAGATTTAATCATACAAAGGGACATGGGGACAGAGAGAGCGACTTTGTTTTATACTATGTAGTGATGATGAAGGTTGAATTCTCAAAACGAGAACTTGAGAACAACAAATACCCTATGTCAATATCTTGAGGCAATAAAGTATTCAACGATGTTATGATGAATTCAACGAAATTAAGTCAATTTGATAAGAATAACGGTGGATTTGATGGATTTAATTCCGAAATTGGAATTTTAGCATACTCGGTGGCCAGTTTTCGATTATTTAGCACTACATATTTTAACCTACTACAACGTTTATAATTCGTACACGAGTTCGTATATTATTGATGCTATTCTAATATATTATATTAAAAGTATACGTTTTCCATGCCATAGTTGGCCATGAGAATTTCAGAATTTAAATAAAATATGTAGGTACTGTTATTTTCACCATTTTTCTTGGTTACAAAACCTAACAAGTCTAATGTTTTATATAAAATTCTAAGACCGCACCAGCGATTGAAGAATAATTTATAGCTCATCAATAAAAGATGTATTTTCAAATTGTCGATAAATAATGAAGTTTAAGATGTAGCATGAAGTTTTCAATAATAGTTTTCATAATACAAAGGAAAAAAGTATTAGATCTCAGCTCGAGGTCATGTTGTCTCCCTCCGCTTTGGTCGGGGGACAAAAAACCGTCACATTTTTTTTCCCGTCACAGAAAAAAAATTCATACGATATCTTCGAATCTAAGTGGTGGTAAGTGGTGACATCAGTACCCCATGAAGAACCAGCTAGTTTTTGACATTTTTGAAGAATATTATTTTCAATAATGTACGAGTTATGGCTCCAAAACTACAAGTCACAGCGACCAGTTATTTCTTTTCGAGTTAGAGTTTTAGTGCTAAACAATCGAAAACTATAGTCTATCCAAATCCGAGAGGCCAAGCGTAAACAAACTAGAAACGCGATTTGGTCGCTCTTATTGGTCGAAGCTTCAGGAACGCCACTTTCGACCATAAGAGCGACCAAATCGCGTTTCTAGTTTGTTTACGCTTGGCCTCTCGGATTTGGATAGACTATAGTCAACCTATGCAAAACAAGATCAACGAAATACGCTTAGGTAAAGACGTACACTTTATCAAATTTTGCAGACTGTGGGATCGAATAAATAAATTCTCCAGCAGTCAAGAGCCAGCAGTATCGGAGAATTACCGTCAATTCCAGATAAATGGAGTGCGATAAAAAAAAAAAAAACGGCGGAACTCGACAACGTATCAAGGATGTTCGAGTCGCGGTCATCACGGATGAGAATAGACGTAATCATTGTTATTCAATCGAAAAAATGATTCAATCCTGTGGAGATTTCACTGAAAAACCAATGGGCATGAAATGGAAATGAATATTCAAGGGAAACGATCTGATGGTCAATTTTTCGGAACGAATCTTTGAATGCTCGCTATCAAACACGTCATAAAATGTTTTTCATTTCTTCACTGCCTGGAAACGAATTGAATACATGAGATCGTGTAATGCCATAGATAAGGGGAATAATATAATATTTATGGGAATGATTGTATGAAACGTATGGTAATCTTTGATGGAATATGTATAATACAATATTATTTGTAAAATAAACAAGAAGTGTTTCTTATTCTGATATGAGTGTTTTTCCTCAAGAAGCGAAATTAAAGTGTTAAAGTACTGATGATTTGAATTGGAGAGAAGATTGGAATATGTAATGTTTAATGAAAAAAAAATAATATGTGAGTTTGTGAACATTTTGGTGCTCTTGTTCTTAGGCAAACGGCTTGCTTCAGCTTAGAATCTTAAAGAATTGAGAATGGGTTTACAGAAACTCTCGGGCGTTTTTTCTAATGAATGTCTTTATCGAATGAAACTCACTACAAAATTCTAAGGGGACATTTATTATATCTGATTCAAACTTTTCAAAAATTAAATCATAGTTTTTGTATGAATACTGAAATGGGACTGAAATAGTTATTTAATCAACTAGGTTATTAAAGACAGCGACTGGTTAAGATATAATAAGTTAATAGTTCGAGACCATTAGTCGCTCGATTAATAACCGAGTTGATTAAAAGATTTTTCCGAAGATCTCAATATGAATTGTGTATAAATTCTTGATTGAAATACATTCAAATTTGGCACAAGACTTACATTTGACATAATGAAATTTCTATGTATCTATGTTCCAGTAGAGTTTTGACATTTCTCATAGTGATTCTGAATACTTTGTGAACGGTTGCCACGAGGATTGCACATTAAAATAGCAGAAATTGAGCATTGAAATGTGTCATTAATCATCAATTTCGTACACATTAAAATAACCTTTTATTTTGAGATCGACGGAAAAAACTTTCAAAACATGTCAATAAAATAATGAAACGAACAAAAAACAGAATGTTTCACAAAAAATGGATTCTCATCAAGAAAGATAATGGACAAATCAATTTTATCATCAGTACTCACAATAAACAATTGCCTTAATAATAGTAGTAATCAAAAATCAGCTTCAGTGAATTTAATAGTATTGATTGAATTGTTTTTAACAACTTGCCAAGAATCAAAGTGAATCCGGCATTTCAGGGTATGTATTTAGACTTGCAAATAACCCAGCAATTTTCTCCCGAAAATATTCACAGTAAATAATTAAAAGACTCATGTGATCAATTCAATATTGGAATGAACGAATTTTAAAATTCGCTTGAGAGATTTAATCAAAAAATTCATTAGCCCCAGAGTTTAACAAATGTGAATGAGAAATATAGACCAGTTGTTAAAAGTCTTTGATATATGTCCGATCCGGAGTGTCAATGACCACTCAGATAGCAATGTGTACCTAAAGAACAATGTCATGTTCCGACAAGCACTCTAATGGATTCCAGTTATTTACTGGCTGTATATTTGTGAAAGTTGAATGAATGAACTGGTCCCAAAAGAATTTTTGCGATCTAGGAAAACGATTCTTTAGTTATTCAAGTACTCACGAATCAGAGGTCATCAAAAGATCGTAAAATGCGCAACAAGTATGTTAAAAGATATGCGTAGAAATGATATACATGGTGATGTCAATGATGAGCATTTTTTTTAGGGGACAATAAAATATTTCATCAAATTACTTCAAGACAATATTTCGTAATCGGTAGAAAATCTCATAAGTAACGCATATTCTGCATTTCAAATTGCTATTAAAATTTCTGTTTATAGCTCAACAATCAGGGTGAGAATATATTGAATTATATCGATTGTCGTTGGAAGCACCAGACTCATACCTGATATATATTGAAATTCATATACGATTCCTCGTTGAATACCTAATATAAAAATGTATTTTTCGTTGAGATTTCTTTCAGAAATAACATATGAATTCAGATGCCAAGGAAAAAGTTGAACAATGAATAATAAGTTTCTATTAATTAAATTTACTCGTCAATAGAGTTGAAAAACCAGGAAATAAAATATTCATTTACGTATAATAAACAGATATCATATTTCATGGTATACAATGCTAAAGTTTCACGATTGGTCGATCGAAGATACACTCAATTTGACGTTTGAACATGCCAAGGCGAACTCTTGAAACGATTTCTAATCTGATAATAATCTATAGAGTTAATTGTGACGGAGTTTGAAATTTCACGATTTTTCACTGCATAGGTATCTGTTTGTTCATTACGAAAGTAAGTAACACTTACTCCACTCAATAAATGAATAACGTTCAAACTATCAAGCAACTATTAAAATTGGAATAACTTACAATCTAGGTAAAATCGAAGACACCTTTCACAATCTGTCAATTCTTGATTTTGATAATAGTTCGACAGCTGATATAATTTTTCTTTAGGTACTTAAACTTGATTAGACATCAGATCATGTGAGATGAAAATGTCGATAAATTATGCTGTTACGAATATTGTTGTTCATTTACATTTCTTTGAAACAGTTCAAAACTCTCTGCAATATTTTGCGATTGAGCACAAGCCAGGCAATCATCTCATGAAAATTCCATCATCAAGAAATTCTGGATAACAACGCAAAATTCATTCATTTGACTATACTCTCAAAGTAAGTGAACGGTTATGTCAAATTCAATGTTCAATTCTTCATATCAAGGAAAATTTATCTCCACCAAAAATGCATTCATTATCTCTCTCCATAATTACTTTCACACACGCACATGTTTCTATCGCCCGGAGGATGGACCAGGAAATCTAACACCATGGGAAATTTTGGGATCATTAACCATATGGGAGCCCCACTCGACAACCAAATTTTTTCCTCAAATTCAGAATTCTTGCAACCATATAAAATTAAATGGAACTATTTAAATAATGATACAAAAATATCATGCAGTGCGATAAAGTCGATGTCCACGAAACACTCATTAAAAGGTTGTTAAACAATATAACATGTTTATGTTCGATCCTCAAGAATTCCCATAATGAACTTATATGCAATGGCGACATGACCGATAATCCTCGCGAGCAAAATATCATTAAAATTTTTGTCATATATTCTCACAGCACGCTTCGAACTGAAAAGTAAATAAAAATTATAATTGTTGTCAATATTAGATGTTTAACAGCAATCAAAATTGAGAGTTCAACTGATAAGGGACTGTTTGAGAAAACACTATCTTGCTTCAATATTTGTGTTTATGCCTCGGTTTATGCATACACAAATACTCAATACACTTATGAGAAATACATAATATCATGAATAACCAAAACGTGAGATAAGTTCGGTTTATATTGGAAAATGTACATCCATTTAAATTATCTATAGCTTCAGGCTCGGTTTCAGGTAACCCTGAAATTTCGAATATTTTTCGTCATATCCTATTTCATTGAGTATTTAATCCATACCCACAGTAATCGTTCCGAAAGAATGTAATTGAAATTTGTGATAGACTATTTTTAATATGAGTAGATTTCAATTTTGAATTTTTTTCAAAATTAATCTCTAATTGAAGCTCGAATTGAAGATAGAACACTAGCAAATTGACAACATTTGTATGTACATTCTCTGGAAAATATTTCTTTTCTAATTATGTATTTGTTAACAAATAAAGAGAATGATAATTTTGATTTTTCTACATTATCGACAATGAAATGGTATGATTTCTCATGCATATTTTTTTGCATAAAAAATACTTTCTAAAGAATTGTGAAAAATATTCGAAAATTTAAGGAAAGCGTTAAAGCGGGTGCTTTTGAGGGCTCGTTCATTGGTGGATTTGTCACCAGGGAGTCGAACCCTATCGTTTGAGACCATTTTCGGCTCAAAACTGAAAAAAATTACAAACATTCGGGCAAAACGATATAGCAATCGTTTGAGTAGATCGAGCTCTCAAAACGAGAAATGAAGAATCACAATACTTGAGATTGAATAATTCGGACAGTTGATTATTGAAAATTTGAAGACTAATTAAAGCATTTGAAGATGTATGGTTTGAAACCTTTGGTGTTACTTTTTCGTTGTCATTATTTAGTAGAAGGGTAAATCTTAATGTGGAAATTTAAAGCACGAATTCGAGTGGAGTAAAATCTAGCGTAATATCGAGAGTAAAATAGCACCCAAATTCGAAAATCTTAATTACAGTTGGCAAAATAAATGAACCGACATATTAATTCAAAATGTTTGTCACTTACAATTAACATTTCAAGGTGAGGCTCGGGTTAACGCAAATTTTGAATTGAATTTTTTTTGGGTTGTTATAGAAGAATTTTTTTGCATTGAAAGAAAAATACAGAAACTCGTGAGTTCGTATCCGTGAAAAATTCTCTATTTTTTCTTATATTCAGATAAATTAGCAGTCGTAAAAAAATCTTTACATCGAACCCACGCATGATATATGCTTCCATTTGAAAAGTTGCGGCTGGTGGTTGGAGAAAAACACCAAATTACATTGACACAAAATGTGGGTTTTTAAAAAAAAAACCAATTGGCAAGATTCAGCGAAATTTTGAGTTGGTGGTTGAGGAAATATTAATTTTATTTCAACTAAGGTGAATATGTGTTTGATATTTTGTGTCCAGCATACATCGATCAGATTTTAGTGTCGTTGTATTATTCAATTGGGCCCTCCGAAAAATATTAGTGAAATTGACAGGTGGCGGTTTTAGTTTAAAAGATATGGGCTCACAAAGATCTAGAAATGTTTCCTCATCAAGTTTCTTTTCCACCATAAAACACTAACTTATTTACACTTTTTTGTTTGTCGAAAGAAACTATGATGTAATTTTCAATCTATTCTAATAATTGTGAAATTCATTGAGTTTTTTGATGAATTCAAATTGTACATCTTGTCAGATAGTGAATATTCATTTTAAAACTATTGATAGGACGTTTCAATAGTTTTATTTTGAACTGATTATTTTTGTAAAGATTCGCCAGTTGCCATTAAGGTTCTTCTTGAAACTTTCGTTTATCAGAAAAATGTAAGTTAGGTTTACCTCTGAACATCGCAATTTTTCACAAAGAAATATTGACATTTATTGAGGACTCACTCAGCTTTGGCTGGGTTACCAAAACCTAGATTCACCAACACTATTTCAAAAATTCCTAGATATAGCGGTATTATCTTAAACGACCAAAACGCCAATAAAACAGATTCCACAACAATAATGAATATTTCTCACTTGATTTTCAGCGTGAATAACGAAACCAATAATATCCAAAATCTACAGGAACTTTCCCACACCCGAACAAAACAGAAATAAATCACAATATTCCGTCTAAGCACGACAAGTTTCAACAAATCTGATACTGACAAACTAAACGCCGAAGGAGACGAGACGGTTCCCCGAGCCAGACTGACCCAAACAAACTCAAGTTCGATAAAGTGGGGAACCCAAATCGACCAAGTCTATCATTTCGACAAGATGAGATAAGTTGGGAATATTCAACCACTCCTCATACCTGAGGTGTTCCGAACAATATCAACGTAAATTTGTTGAATCATGAATTATTTACTTAACATAATCGATCGTTCGACTGTCAAGAGTGGGCTAATCATGAACATAGACAAACTAATAAAATAGATGAGCCACTCGTATATTCCGCGACATCTGTCGGAGGAGGAGACTAATTCACGAAAAAATTATTTTCAATTTGATAGTTCAGATGTCGTTGCATTCATGGAAATCCTATCGAGAAAATAGTAAGTATGTAAAATCATTATTATCAAAAAACCTTTGAATTGTCAACTGACACAAGGAGTGGTTTGACACGTTCTTTTTGAAATATAATAAATTTCGATATGCCTATAAGAATTAAGATACTCGTAGTTTTCAAAAAAGTTTTTCATGTATTGAAAAGGTTTAGTCGGTAAATACTCATATTTTGTATTATTGAATTCATTATTTTTATTTTTGAGAATGTTTTCAATGCAATTATTAGTTTATTGATTAGATATTTATGAAATAAATCTGTATTTTCAATTGGTGATACCTATTTCAGTTAATAAATTTTTATTCTATCCAGAATTTGATTATTGATCCTCATTTCTCGATTCCAAAAGAAAATCAGATGAAAGTTCGTTGCAGGTATTATTTTCATGAAAACAAATTTCCTCACTCATCGATAACTTGCACGAATCCATTTCTGATTTTCTTTTGGAAATTGAATTTCAAAAAACTTTTTGCCTCTTGTATATGGGTGTACCTACCTATTCAAAAGGTGCACTACAGAATTCTTTTTGAGGCAGCTTTACGATACAGATTCCTTTTTCAATTGAGCTTTTTTCACGAATTAGTAATGTTGTACAAAAAAAGATGGCGTTGAAGCTTGTTCTACTAGTGTCTCATCTATTCTCCGTTTAGTTAGTCTATGATCATGAATCTAGAAATTCTGGGCACAAATATGTTTTGTTGGCCCACCACTTTCAAATTTTTGGAAATTTGTGCTTCTTTGTGCCGTCCTTTTCGAGATAGTTCAATAATCGGAAAATGGTCCAGGGGCCTATTGCACCCAATACTTTGGAACTTTTCACTTTTCGAATGAATTACGTTGCACGAAACGTATTCAAAATTGAAAAGCGAAATGTGAAAAGTCAAGTGAAAAGTGAAAAAAATTTCACAGAAATTAAATGTTGGGAGAAATGTTGTGAAACATAATTAATTTTCACTTTTGAAATTTGTCAAAATGCAAAGTGAAAAGTTGCATAGTATTTTGGTGCAATAGGCCCCAGGCCAGCACCTGGGTTCCAATAACTGAAACAAATTGTGCTACCCATGTATAGTCCGTTCACGAAAGTTTGAGCCTCGGTTTGAGCCGTCGGTTGGCCATTACAATTTGGCATATTCCACTGTGTATATTAAAATTTTAGGTTATGTTGTTTATCTTCTTGTCAGATTGATACACAATGTTGTCAATATAGCATAGAGTTCTCTGATAACTCGAAACCTCGTCGGACGAGGCCTGGTACATTCGGCAACGTTGACTTTATTTTACGTTATGACAGTAAATACTGCCAACTTCAGATGAATAAACAAACGCCTACTATGCTCTCAAACTTTCGTGAACGGACTATACCTACTGACTACTGAGTTGTGTCATTCGAATATTTCCGAAAGTCACTCTAGTTTCCAGAAAAATCGAAATCGAATAGAAAAGTTAGTCCAGCACATTCGTTTTTTCTGCTCTGTAATAAATGGAAAACTTTATACTGGGCTAACTTTTTCCTTACTTCCTATTTTACTTTAGGTGAATTTGTGGGAAATTCGTGAGAATTAGAACGGCACAACTTTGCATAAGAGTAGCACAATTTTATTGATATGTTCATTTTGGAAATAACCAAAAGTGCTGGGCTGACTTTCTTTTTATTTTCTGCCGGAATATCTGTAGAATAACAGGAGATTTATCGCATAGAATCGCCATTAATTCATAAATAATGTAAGCAGAGAATAATATTATCGATTAAAATCAACCAATATCAAACTCATACTTTGGATCTTAACTCGTCCTCGTTCAAAACAGAAATCAAGGAAGCGGTATCAAACAGAGCATCTATGGATGGCCATTTCGTCCTGATTAGGACTCATCAGCATGGGATATTTCCCAGAAAACGATTTTTCAGGAAACTAGAGGAACTTATGGAAAAATTCGACCGCCACAATTCAGTACATGTGTAGCACAATTTTTTTTAGTCATTGGAGTCCAATTCTTCGGAAATGATGGGCTGGCCCATTTTTTCGATTTGTAAAATATTACAAACCTCAGTTGCAACTGGCAACTGACAGCCCTATCGTGACCTTGATATTTTTGAGGTTATGCGTTGTTCACGCCAAAGTGAACGTTTCTTTCATTTGAATTCAAATTTCAAATTTTTATTCATTAGGAATAAGTACCCGCGAGTTATTTATTTGTATCCGTTGAAGTAAATAATTTAACAACAGCTGTGGTAGTTTTTGCCCCGCGTTCCGCAGCGAGTGTGATATTAACACATTTCGTTCAAAACCAGTATCCATCTTACGTTCATGCGAAAGATATATTACAGTTTCCAAATTAATTAATTTTTCTGCTTCCGTACGAAATCATTTTCAATAGTAAACTAGTAAAATTGCTTCCTTTGAGTATATTTCATTCGAAATAAAGACTCCGTTGTGAAAAGTACGTAATTCGTACCAGTGGCGTGCTGTGCAAAAGGCAGCAAGGATAAGGGGAACCGAACTTACACATTGACAGGACTTCATTCCAAAGGATCTCCACGTCTAGTTCAGTGTTGAGCTCAATCACTCTGCTTCTGGAGCGTGAGTACAGTACAGATCCATTCGTGAAGTTCGACCATTTAAAGGTAAGAAGTTTTTGTTGGTTTGGGTTCACTTATCCTTTTCGTAATATGTTGGGAGTATTTTGAAATTCACATTACAGTCCACTCTCTTTCTACTCTTATTAATCCGAAAACTCCCCAACTCGGATTGTTATGACCAAGTCTATCATTTGAAAGAGATGAGCTTGGAATATGCATCCACTCTTCAAACCTGAGGTGTTCCGAACAATATCAACATAATTCGTTGAGTCATGAATTATTTACTTAACATAATCGATATTTGAACTATTATCTGGAATCGTGACTGTCAACAGTGGGCTGATTATAAATTTAGAAATTCTTGGGCAGATAACTTTGATTGTTTCTGGAAAGGAATGAGAGGATGTGGGCGCACGAATTCTTTTTGAAATTCCAAATTGAAAATGTCCGAGTTGCTTATTCCGGAAGTTATTATCACTCTATCAATAAATCAGTAACACCTAACAAATGTTCTGCCAACCATTAATTTCAATATAGAATCACCAAACGTTTTCATAGAAATATCCCTTTCAATTTGAATTCAGTGAATTAGTGAGGATAATGTACCGGGTGTCCTAAATTCGTTGTCTAGTGAGGGGATCTCAGAAACCTGATGAGCTAGAACAAAATGAGTGGCACATGTTCGGGCTCTATTTTCGAGAGAATTCTTTTGGTGAAAACCGCAACCTTTTAAGTCAACCCGTTTTCGAACTATTAGAGAAAATTGGAAAATGGCGTTGAATGAAAAGTTCTCATAACTTCTTCATTACTGAAGTTATAAACATGGCACTAAAACATTAAACAGGCACTTTTTTCAGTAGAATTTATTGAAGTGATCATTTTTTTTATTACATTTTGTTCTAGCTCTTTGGGTTTCTGAGATCCCCTCACTAGACAACGAATTTGGGACACCCGGTGCAACTCTTAAGGAAAGATCATTCTTATATTTGTGGAAGAAGATTTATGCCCTCTGTCTTTTTATTATGCAAGGCTGGGCATATAAGTCTGGAATGAAATTATTATTTCCCCAACCAATAACTCGAAATGAAAACGCTGAAAATCATCAATTTTATGGTCATGAACATTCTCTGTCAATAAAATAGGGAGTTTTTCTTTAACCTTCAAGCTGCAACCCTATCCTATTATTGACTTAAAATTTCAAGTAATTAATTTTCAATTAAATATTTGTACGAGTAAACTTAATTAGTGGGGATGAGATCACACGTTACTCTCAACTGCCAATTCTGATCATTTGAAATCGCTGGCATATTTTAATGATTTCAATATTTTTTCCTCCAAAAACTGAACAAAAAACGGATAATCGCTATGATTCTGTGAGGGTCCTTCATTTCTGAAATAACTTTTCAGGAAATTCATTAGAAATACCTTTGACTTACGGTTAGATTCAGTTTTTGGCAGTATAATCAAATTATTTCATCAATTCCTTACCCGCATTCCTACCCTATTTTGTTTTTCAAATTGAAACTTAAGGCTCTTATGGCCTCACGAAAAAATTGAATCTTTCCATAATAACTGTTTTTCTTGTATTTGCATAGTCATTTGAAAAAAAATTGTTCCTACCTGGTTCGGAAAATGCCTTTCCCGCCCTCAAATCCTTACCCGACAACAGCATCAGCAGTTTCGTGCGGAAAAATATCTTTTTTCGCACTTGTTAGGGAAATAACATGTGGTAGTGTCTACTGTAGTAGACTCGCGAAATAGTGTGCTTATAATGAACTACTCCAAATAATGAACAGATAAATGTTTGCATTGGTACTCCATACAATAAACAGCTGCAGCTTCTAAATAATGAACCAGAAAAATATTACAATTTATAACGAGAAAAAAATTTTTGAACAGTTTCTATTGTTTACTTAGGATCATTAGACTTGGTTAAACGATACGAAACTGTTAACTCTAGTTCTTGAGCAAGTATAAATAGGGCGAGGATTCATTCAAAGCTAGGTAAAAACGTTGAAAAATGGAGCGACGGCTTCAGAAAAAATTTGGCTATTGATAGAACTTCCGTCACACTTTGGAAATGTGAAACGAAAGTTGCTTTTTCAAAAGTTTCAAATGATTTCTTGACGACGCGACGGCAGGTGAATGCTGGTTGAAACTTACAAGCAAAAATGATGGAAATTGCCCAAATAATATTTCAGCGAATGTTCCAACAACAATAATTCCACGTCAATAATTAAAAACTCTCGTGTATTAATTCAACTATAATAAACTGTTTGTTCACTTCAACAAACAATGTTTTTCCAATTTGAACTTCGTTTTAGTGAACAAATAAATCAGTTCATTATATCGAGAGTCTACTGTATTTTGCATTCGATATATTGTCCTTTCTTTGAGAAGAGTTTTCGACAACGAATTTACACGTATAGAGAATTTTAATCAAGGAAAAAGAACCCATTAACACGTATAGAAAAAAACGTGCGACTTTTCACCTGAAAATCCCAGGTCGATCCTTGAAAACATAACACTTGACTGGCTCAACCGAAACCACTTCAAAAAGCTTTTCTCAATTAATCCCTCCACATCTTGAATAATTAAATCAGAAGGGTGCGTCGAATGCAAATTTCAGAGAATGAAACTGGATAGTAGGCTGCGATACGCGAACCCCCAAGACCCCTTAGTCATTAGTGAATCATGAACGAACTGGGAAATATCTATGGAAAACGCCACAACATGCGATGCGGTAATTTATTGGAGTGCTTTACATTTCAATGCTTCGGAAATACTCGAAACGGTAAAGTAGAATAGTGGAAAATTATGTCGCTAAAAGTGTTAGCGCAGCGTGAATTCATTTCATGAAAAAGTTCTATCGAATAGAAAATTTTGTTATTTTGCGATATATGTGTACTACAGGGTGTATTTTAATAACAGTGAAAAAATGAAAGCGGTGATTCCTCAGATCATTTTATGAAAAAAGGCTCCCACAAATGTAGGTCCGAGAATGCATTGCTTCCAAGATACAGGGTGTTGAAGTTCTACTTAAAAACTGACTAAAAAGTGGTTTGCCACTGTGATATTTTAAACTGACAATTATTTTTCAGTTCTTCGTAAAATTTGTGACAAAAAATCAATTTTGCACTTTTTTCGCATTGGGGCCGTTTTTTTGAAAGAAAATGAAACATCTTAACGCGTATTTGTAGTAGAACGTTACGTTAAAATGTTCTAGTTTTCAACTTAAAAACTTACTTCAAAATATCTTACTGGCGTAATACTTTTTTAGTCAGTTTTTAAATAAAACTTCATCACTCTGTATCTTGGAAACAATGCAATTCCGGACCTACATTTATGGGAACCTTTTTCATGAAATGATCTCAGGAATTACCCCTTCTATTTTTTCGGTGTTATTCAGATACACCCTATATGTACAGTGTTTTAAGTTCTGCTTTGTCAGTAATTTCGAACTGTAGAAAATTTGGTTGACTATAGGAATTGCTTCACAGTTGTCAAGAAAAAAGTCCAAAACATAGTGAAAATGTAGGAAGGTTTGTTCATAACCCCATTTTTAGACGATATGGAAAATTCTTATCGGTGAAAAACATGACTAGTGCCATCTACGTAGAAAACATCATTAAACCAATTATTGTTCCTCTGCGCAACGAATTTGGGGATAATTTTATTTATCAAGGGTTTTAACACCCCACTACGCGAAGGGTCCAAAATATTCTTCAAGAGAACAAAATCCAGAGAATGAACTGGCCAGCAAGTACACCAGACACGAATCCAATTGAGCACGTATGTGTTTACTTAGGGAGAGCAACATCGAATTGCCAAAACCTACCTTCAACTTCAGGAATATGGTTTAACCCTTCAGAAAAAAACGAACGATATGCATGAAAACAATTTTTAATGACTTGAATTATGGGTACTTTTGATTGAAAGAAGAGGTGGTAATAGGGACTATTGAATTTAAATTCAGTTGTGAATTGACTTTTATCGAGAAAAAATAAAAATCGATACATTTTGATTTTTTCTCAATTTTCCTATTTCATCTCTTCTTGCAAAACAAAGCAATGATTAATAGCAATTGAAGATCTGTCAAATATATTGCAGTTGACATGAAGGAAAATGTTAATTTCTTTTCGAGAACATAGATTGTTTATTTCTTTTAGGGAGGCGAAGACTTTCGACGATTCGTATACTGAATTTCTCGAAATGTTGGCATTTTCAAAGTTCTCTGACTCAACTCTTATCACATGTTCCGTAGGCAATGTTGGCATTTTCAATCTTTTCTGACAAAATTCTTATCACATGTGCGGTAGAATCAGTTTGTTCTGTTTCAAATTTCCATTTTCCTTCTACTCAATTTTATCCAATCTCAAAATGCGGTCTGCGATAGGAGACCAGTGTGGTGCAAACTCGTTATTCTGAAGCAATTTTATAATAGGTAGTTTCTTCTTCGATTCATAAAAGGATGTTCGAAATTGCCAAAATCGCAAAAAATTCAAATACATATCACGAAAAAAGGTAGACTTATATATTTGTAAATTTCGACCCGAAATTTTGGCTATCATCTCAAAATGTGATTCTTAACACAAGATCACCTTATCCTTTTTCGAAATTTCCATATTTTTATTATGATTTGAGATATGTTTTCCAAAACTGCCAATTTCGAATCTTTATAACTAGAAAACTTTAGGAGCGGCTCATAATCGCACTCAACCGAGTCGTTCAGAAGTTAAAGTGGATATACAAATGGACAGAATTTCTTTTGATGTAATATTGGGCAGTCAGACCACTCGCATCTGGAAATTCTATGATTGAAGACATTTGGAGATATCTATAACGTTATATTCAAAGGAACAAGCATGCAAAAATTTGAATTATAATGAACCGTTAGCAGTTTATTATTCTTCTTTTACATACTCGTATCTTATCAGAAAATTCAACTTAATCAAAGAACTCAATAGACAACATGATTCCTTCAACCTACTTGTAAATTTGAAACCTAAAGTTCTTCGGGTTCAAAAGATATTGTGCTTTCGGTGAGCCAGACAGAGGTCGACCATGGATTCTGCAAGAAATAATAGAATTAAATAGTGGTAAAGTACATAAACGGATTCAATATTGATTTAATTTCGAGAACCAAATAGAATATGTCATCATTTTTTTAATTGTTGCATGATTTCTACTCAGTCGGTGGTAGGATTTTCCTCAATATTTGAATATATTTACAGAGCGACCAATCGAGTTCTGATAAGTACATATTACGAGAAATAACATCCAAAAAATCAACCTGCGAATACGTGGAATTGTAAGTATAAGATATTGGGACTTTTCCGGGTACCTGTTTCCTTGCAAGAAACACCGCCGGTAAAGATTATGAATCAAATTTGAATTTGTTTTGGCTCTCTGGCCGAACACGTGCATATCAAATAATCACTTCGATATCGCATTATAGGTTTTTAACGGTGAATGAACGGTTTTCGTCATTTCTGATGTCACTGAACTGATAAAAACGGATAATATCTCAGTTTAGTGCACAAAGAACTGACGTTATTTTCATTCTTTGAAATGCGTTAAGGCTGAATTAGGATATTAGCATTTCCACGTAAAAAGTTTAGTTCTATACCTTTTCAACTTCAAATTGAGACTAATCACATTCAAATTGGGATTAAACAAATTCAAAATGACATTAAGCAACTTCAAAATGGTAAACACAATCGAATTGGAATTAAACGAATTCAAAATGAGAAAACGCAACTGCAATATGGTAAACACAATCGAATTGGGAATAAACACATTTAACATGGGACTAATCAATATCATATTGGGAATAAACATTTCCACTTGAATTTTATATTGATCTATAGGATGCGGGAGATTTGAGGGGGTGATTTCTCAGATCATTTTATGAGAAAATGTTTCCATAAATGTGGGTGCTGAAATGCATTTTTCCCAAGACAAATGGTGTTGAAGTTTCACTTGAAAACTGAATAAAATAAGTGTACACCACTGAGATATTTCTAACAATTATTTTTGAATTCTTCGTTCAATTTGTAGTAAAACCTTCTGCCTTTTTTTCGTGAGTGGCGCCGTTTTTATGTAAGAAAATGAAGCATCTTAACGCGCATTTAAGTATTTGTCGTCACCTTAACACATTCCTGGTATGTGAGGCTCAACGTTAAGATGTTTTGTTTTTTCTCATAAAACGATGCCCCACAGGAAAAAAGACAGAAGCGATTTTTGTCACAAATTGAAAGAATAATTCAAATATAGTTGTTAGTTTGAAATATCTCAGTGGCTTAGCACTTTTTTCGATCAGTTTTTAAGTAAAATTAGAACACAAGATACAGGATCTTGGAAACAATGCATTTTTGGACCTACATTCGTTGGAACTTTTTCCATTAAATGATTTGAGAAATCACCCCCTTAAATTTTTCGCATCTATTCAAAACTCCTTCATATTGCCAAAATTAATTGTATACAGCAAATCTGCTTTTAAATATTCGCGTCTCCAATCCTTTTATGTAACGCGACATATCTTAATATATACAGGTTTGGAAATTCACATCTGAAACATAC
The DNA here is from genome assembly GCA_013421045.1 of Propylea japonica. Classification (NCBI taxonomy): domain Eukaryota; kingdom Metazoa; phylum Arthropoda; class Insecta; order Coleoptera; family Coccinellidae; genus Propylea; species Propylea japonica. The sequence continues at coordinate 14,107,182 of CM024239.1, read as the reverse complement.
GATATACAATGCATCAGACAGAGAATTCTTCCGTCCAGTTGCCCAGATGAATAGTCGAGTCAATCACTTGCTGTAACACACTGAGTTCAGTTGTCTTACTTCTTTATTCTAGTCTTGTCTCTCTCTCTTATCGTTTAGAGGAGCGTAATTCTTTAGTATGGTAGGCAACAGTGAATACTTGAATCGAGTATAAAAGGGCCCACTCACTAAGAGGGAAGCGCGAAGACTTGAATGCGCGTTGTACGGGGTACAGTTAAAACAGTGTGTGTATGGCGTAGATTTGGAATGCGCATTCATCTCCGTCGTGTGGCGTGTGCATTCTTCCCCGTACGTGGAAGAATGACCAAAAACGACCGTGTATGGGCAACAAGTCTCTGCACGTTTCATATATTTAGCAACACAGTGTCGGGTTCGATATTTATACCTTGGACATTTTTCCTAAATAACAACACACGCCACTGCCATTAACATCAGATCTTTTTCGCGACGTCATCTCACGCTTGTCGCACATCCAAACCGACACGCAAAAGTGTATGTGTGTGGGAATATGAATGCACACGTTTGCTTTACAGCAAACGTGCAGAGACTTAACTGCGCATTCTTCTTCTTAGTGAGTGGGCCCCTTTACGGGCAGCCTGACAAATTAAAAATTCTATACGTGTAGTTCGGGTTCCCTACCATACTGCGATAAGAGAGAGACGAGACTAGATTATCGCAGTAAGACAGTTGAATTCATTCAGTTATCGCACTTCATTATCTCGCCTATTCATCTGTGCAACTGTAGGGAAGAATTCTCTGTCTGATGTATTGTATATCGTATGTTCTCGATGTGAATTTCCAAATCGGTATATTTTTTGTGTGCGTGTGTATGTGACTGAACTCCTCCTAAACGACTGGACCAATTTTGATGAAATTTTTTGTGTGTGTTCGTGGAGATTCGAGAATGGTTTAGATTCACAAATCAGCCCGACAGGTGGCGCTGCAGTCGGTATCTAGGTTATAATTTATAAGGCAAGCAACGGTTGCCGGATCAGCTAGTTTATACAGGTTTGGAAATTCACATCTGAAATATACGATATACAATGCATCAGACAGAGAATTTTTCCCTCCAGTTGCACAGATGAATAATCTAGACAATCACTTGCTGTAACACACTGAATTCAGTTGTCTTGCTTCATTATTCTAGTCTCGTCTCTCTCTTATCGTTCAGAGGAGCGTAATTCGTTCAGTATGGTAGGCAACAGTAAATACTGAATCGAGTATTACGGGCAGCCTGACAAATTAAAAATTCTATACGTGCAGTGCGGGTTCCCTACCATACTGCGATAAGAGAGAGACAAGACTTGATTTTTGCAGTGAGACAGTTGAATTCATTCAGTTATCGCACTTGATTATCTCGCCTATTCATCTGTGCAACTGGAGGGAAAAATTCTCTGTCTGATGCATTGTATATCGTATGTGTTCGATGTGAATTTCCAAATCGGTATACAAAACACTGATGAATACCTTCATTATTTCTGGGGTATCAGAGTCAAGTGGAAATGTCAGTTCCCAATATGACATTGATTAGTTTCATTTTGAATGTGTTTATTCCCAATTAGATTGTGTTTACCATTTTGAAGTTGCCTAATGTCATTTTGAATTTGTTTAATCCCAATTTGAATGTGATTAGTCTCAATTTGAAGTTCAAAAGGTATAAAGGGCGATTGTACGTATATCTGATTTTAAATCTTCACATAACGATGGATCAATCCAGGAATAAAAATTATGTACAAAAATTTCGAGACAGCAAAATTTGGAAAATCATCTTACCAAGAAGGTTACAGGAAAAGTTTCAGATAGAAATGTATAAAAATTGTTCATCGCATCAGTAGAGAAGCAGCCAAATGAGTGATTCCTGAACACAATTTTTTAACCTTAAGAGATATATGGAAAATGAATAGCCGCGTGAAGTGGTCTTTTTCGAGAAACTCAAAATGCGGTCAACTGCATTCTTCAGCTCTCAGCTTAAAGTGCTGCTTAGTAGCTATTCAATAAACTAGTTTATTAATGACAGCGATTAACGGACGCGTAGAAAGAGCGTTCATAGTAAGAGACCATTAATCGCTTTTGAAAAAATATCTACAGGAACTTTTCAGACTTTCAATATCTCTGAGGTTATCCTGAATTTGCTCGTAATGTTCATTAAAGACCCTATTTACTCATACTCAGGTCCCAAGTTCTATTATTAATAATTTAGCTGTTCTATTCATGAATAATAAAATTCAATAAGAACGGTAGCAATCAGCATGGCGATTGCAGTTTCTGAAAATAGAACGTGTAGTAAAAGAACGAAGATTATTCATATTAATAAGGATATGAACAAGCTTTCGATTAAAACTCATTGTTTTTACTGATGAAATCTGTCGTGTAAGCTATATATTTTTTCCAGACTGATAATTTCATTAGAAGCATTTCATTTTCCTAATGGCATATTGGCTGCAATCGTCGTTCTCGTCTAAGGATTCAAGTAAGAGTAAGGTAAAAACACAAGAATATACCATTTGAATATATTGGAGATGATGCGAGGAAGAGATGACTGGTGCTGCATAGCAAATCGTGATGGCCGATAATTAATTCCGTTGACGTTTTACTGCTCACCAGAATTACCATTTTAATGGTCTGAATAAGCTTCTTTATTATTTAAATCGTTAAATGATCCAGTTCGTGCATAAGTGCAATATAAATGGTGAACTCCATACGGGTTTATAATCTCTGTTTACTTTCGAGTCGCCAGTTAGTATGAATAAGGGGACAGCCACCAGACCGATGTTCTCAACCTGATTCCAATATTAGGCTAATTGAGAATGAATCATTTTTAGTTTTTTTGTTAACGAATTACACAATGAGAAAGGAAGTAAGCGGCAATTTCGCCAAATTGATTAATAGAATAGAAAAGAATACATTTATTGATCTTGACATTAATGAAATATAAAAAACACGTCAAGACAATTTTTGCAAAAAAATTAACATAGTAAAAAAGAAATTTTTGATCTTAACATAACTTATCTTCTAAAAATTCTTCAACACTGTAATAGCACTTGTTGATCAAAAATAATTTGATTTGATTTTAAATTGCTTGTCAGTCATACTCTTCAATTTTTTTTAAGTGATCGTAGAGCTTGTTGCCAATGAACATTGGTGATGAAGTGAACTTTATGTTTCTATGCATTGGAATGCATAGGACATCATCATTTCTGGTATTATATGCATGAAAATCAGTCAGTGGCGCAGCCAGGATTTTATTTTGGGGGGGGCTGAACTGAAAAATTTTTGATGATACAGTGAATACCGAAAATTGCAACAAAATAAAGAAGAAAGAAATAGCGAAGAATTAATCTTTGGGGGGGGGGGGGGCTGCAGCCCCAAAGCCCCCCCCCGGGCTGCGCCAGTGAAATCAGTACACCTATTCAAAAGGTGGATACACGACCACTGACAGTTGACGACCCCCCACAAAACCACATTATAGCAAAGATGACTATAAACCATACCAAGGTAAATTCGAAGCAAGGCATCTGTCTGAAAAGTGTTCTTGAGTCGGGATATTGCATAATAGGACTTATTAAGTTTTTTACAAAGATGGTCTATGTGATGTTCCCATCTCAGATTACTATCAAGAATTAGTCCTAGAAATTTAACACAGTCTGTAGACTGTAATTCCTCTCCATGATAGTTTAAGGTGCATTATGTGCACTGAATTCGCACAAATGTTGCACTGACACTACATTGATTCTCCTCTAATTCGGGTGCAGTACAATTCGAATGAAAATATTTGAAAGATTCCCCGATAAATTCTTAAACTGACTCAAAGTTCATTCTTTTTTGTGTCCGTTGAGTTCAAAAATAGTATAATATATTTGCCTTAATTTCGTCCATTGTGATAACAGAAGACTTTAAGGAGCTGATGCAAAAACGAATGCACGCAGTGCATGTTTGGATGCACCAGAATCTCGATGGAACGCAAAAATCAACACTAGTGCTACCAATGGAACAGTTTTTCACGCTATTAGATAATTTTGAAAGAAACTTGATTGGAAATTTGTTCGTTATGTGTTTTTTGAATTATGTATGTTATCTGAGAGTAATCAAATTATATTAGAATTTATCTTGGGTTTTTCTTTTGAGGTTTAGAGCCATTGCTGAGTTATTCGTAATTTTTTTTGATATAATAAATGAACAGTGTTCCCCAGATAATCTGCACCAAAGTGAACTTTTCTTTAGCATTGATATTTTCGAAGAAATATTTTTTAGAAAAGTCTTGCTTATGGGTCGATTACATTGAGATACTTTACAAGCTGCTACCGAGCTTATTCAGAAGCGAGTGAATTAGCTTGTGAGATTGTGATGATTACACACAAAACTGTCTACTCGCTGAGTAGCCAACAATCTAGCGATCCACGTGAGGTTTATGGTTTATGTTTGTATCGTTGTCAAGGATCTAAGATAAATGTCAAATACGTTTTCAGATTTAAAAACCTCCGAGTACATGAGAACTAACAGATTGATTAGTAGCAACTGTCATTACACACGGCTTGTTTACATGCCAACAAACCAAAACGATTTAGCGTGTAAGTAGCCCAGCTTTCAACTTTAGTCGCAGCTCTTTTACAATCAGATTGTTGGCTTGTGAATGTGAATACGAATTTACAATCAGCTACTAAATTCGCTCAGTAGCAGCTTGTGAAGTATCTCAATGTAATCGACCCGTAAAGTAGGCCAGTTTTCAACTTTATTCGCAGCTTTTTTACAATCAGATTGTTGGCTTGTGAACACAAATACACTGAGCGAATCTACAATCAGCTACTAAATTCGCTCACTAGCAGTTTGTAAGGTATCTCAATGTAATCGACCCATAAGTAAATGAATGTGAATCACAGGAAACTTGGTCACCAGGAGTTTTTTCTTCAAATCTGTCAACTTTGACAGTTCTGAAAAATGCTAAGGAAAAACTTTGGTCACCTTTTTAGTTGATATTAAGAATGTCAGATCTATATTCAAAACTTTTGAAACTTCTCTTTTTTCGAGGTACCTTCATGTATCTCTCCGGACCCATCGGACCCCTCTCGCTACGGCCTTGAGAGTAACCGACAAATCTGAAATCGGCCGTCTGGCTAAATATTATTCAGCAATCTACTGTTAAACTTCACAAGCACCCACTCAGAAATTCAATTGCTCAGTACTTGCCACCCTAATCAATTCAGTATGATGGCAGCGCCATAAGCAGGCACCCTCAGCCGATGAAATTATTTCGTTATCGGTACATTTATCATCTCGCATTTCGCTCTGAATGTTTTTAATTGCTGTCGCTTTAAAACGTTCAAGAGGGCGACTAAATGAACCTGAGCCCGAGGCGTTAATGGATCCGAGTTGTTAACAATAACTGGCCTCGTAGCTACCGGAGTCTACGAGTTCGCATATGTCTGAGACATGAATTTACCCAGAGAGAACTCTGTTAATTGAGTTCCAGTTCAGAAATGATGCGTTAATTAGATCGAGAATTTTCAATGGGAAATGACCGGCAAAGTGAGCCAGCCAATTTTACTCGGTGAAACATATGAACATTTCAATTTTGTTCAGATTTTTACAATCTGATATTCTTGAGTTTTGACACTTTTATGAAGTGTTTGGAGTTTCAAATCTTGGATAACACCACTCACCTTTATATATTGCGAAAATGAATCACGTTTATTCGGGGTCTAATTGCATTTTCAAAATTCACTAATAATATTCGAAGAGAAGGTAGCTTTGTAAGGGAAATCGCGATTATGAATCTACATCCTGAAATGAGGAGTTACAAATAAACATACAGGGTGTTTCATCATAAACTGGACAAACATATATTTTCGTGTAGAGGACATCGGGAGAATCATTTTTGCCTTATACAATATATCCCGTTTTCGAAGCATAAGCGAGATACAGGGTGTCAAACGTCATTTTTGAGCAAGATTCTTATGAGTGTGGTCAGTTATGTATAACACTTGGTGTAACGGTTTTTGGTGAAATCTCAGTATTTTTGGGTCCTCTATTCAGAAAAGTTGACGAACTCCAAAAAAATTTTTACAAAGACAAAGACCTGCAATGTTCCAATTTTTTTTTGCGGTTGTCAAATTGACTTTTATTTTCTGAATGAACATAATTTTCTTAGAATTTCTGTGAAAAATTTTTTTCAAAAATCGAACACAAATTTTTTTTTACATGTCTACAGCGATGAAAAAATTTCACTCGAAATGAAGGAAATGTTGTACAATTGTACTTCTTGAATTATCAATCACGAATATGAAAACAGAATGGTGAAATATCGAACGGTTTCGTTACTACAGTCATTCAAATGTTTCGTTCAGACCTCTGAAATATTGAAAATAAAATTGTTTTGGGTTCTAGAATCAAAATAATTAAATTATTGGCATGTTTAAACATTCTAGATGAATTTATAAGAAAAAATCAGTGAAACTTAGTTGGGACTCGAAACGACGTAGGTATTAAATAGGAATGGCACTGTTTTAAGGATATTAATATTCGTTGCCAGGCAACAGTAGTTCGTAGTTCATAGAGTTGGACTGGTATTTTAATTTCAGTGAATATAATTTAGCCAGTAGTCAAACTCTATGAACTACGAACTACCGTTGCCTGGCAACGAATATTAATATCCTTACAGTGCCATTTCCCTATTTAATACATACGTCGTTTCGAGTCCCAACTAAGTTTCACTGATTTTTTTCGTTTAAATTCATCTAAAATGTTTAAACATGCAATAATTGATTATTTTGATTCTAGAACCCAAAACATTTTATTTTCAATATTTCAGAGGTCCGAACGAAACATTTGAATGATTGTAGTAACGAAACCATTCCATATTTTACGATTCTTTTTTCATATTCGTGATTGATAATTCAAGAAGTACAATTGTACAAAATTTCATCCATTTCGAGTGAAATTTTTTCATCGCTGTAGACATGTAAAATAAATTTGGTTCGATTTTTGAAAAAATTTTTTACAAAAAGTCTTAGAAAATTGTGTTCATTCAGAAAACAAAAATCAATTTAACAACCGCAAAAAAAAATTGGAACATTGCAGGTTTTCCGCCATTTTGTAATTTTTTTTCGGAGTTCGTCAACTTTTCTGAATAGAGGACCCAAAAATACTGAGATTTCACCAAAAACCGTTACACCAAGTGTTATACATAACTGACCACACTCATAAGAATCTTGCTCAAAATGACGTTTGACACCCTGTATCTCCCTTATGCTTCGAAAACGGGATATATTGTATAAGGCAAAAATGATTCTCCCGATGTCCTCTACACGAAAATATATGTTTGTCCAGTTTATGATGAAACACCCTGTATAGTGAACTTGATCGAAAAACTTCTATCTGAAGGTTTTCGAGGAAAGCATCGATGAGTCTGATGCGTTAATGGATTCGAGTAGGTTAACAATAACTGGGGCCTCGTAGCTACCGGAGTCAACGAGTTCGCATAATATGTCAGAGATCTGAATTTACCCAAGAACTTTGTTAATTGAGTTCCAACTTCCAGTTCAGAAATGATGCGGTAATTAGATCGGGAATTTTCAATGGGAAATAACTGGCAAAGTGAACCAATTTACTTGGTGAAACTTAATTTTGATTTCATTCATATTTTTACATTCTGATACTATCTCCTATCCTCGAAGCTCGAACATTGGTTTGGTAGTTTTGAACATTTACGAAGAAGTCCTGTTCAACGAAGGCTGAAAAAAAATGAGCAGTAATGAGGTTCTGATCTCACTTTTGTAAGTTACGACATTCAATAATATTCAAAGAGAAGTTTACCAGTCTGCGAACTCGCGTATACAAATTCACGCCAAGAAAAAAGGAGTTGGAAATGAGACAATATGGTGAGATAGTAGAAACTTCGATGAAAAAACTTTTACCTGACGGTTTACTGAAGAAAGCATCGATGATGATGAAATACCGAGAGAAGAAGAATAGAAGATGATAATTTTGATGAAAACATTATACTACCTATGTGATTTCAGAGAAAGAATTGTTGACAACATAATGATATTAAAAATCACAATAGTATTTCACGATTCAAGTTGAATTATACACGATTGAGTCTTGAGAAACAACATGAAAAAACATAGCTTATTATGATTCGAAAATGTTCACGAAAGCTGTTTTATGTACGATAAAAAATTCCGGAAATATTAGCAAAAAAAGATTTTCGTTCTCAAATTTTGGAGACGGTACATTTTTGAAGAAAAGTTAATGAAAACTTCCAATCATATTTCTGGACGAGCTTTAACATCCTGCAGTTTATCTTATTTAGTAATAATAGCGGGAATTCATCAATAATCATCAATAAATAATGAATTGCCGTCGACAAAATGTACAAATTTAGGACTGCCGCACATGGACGTAATAAATTTTAGATTTTTCATCCTCACAGAAACTGGTTCCATAAACAGGCGATTTAGAAGTCATAATACAATCTGACATCATTTATGTAACAGTTTCGTCCAAAAATGCTTGAATAATGAATGACCAAAGTTTGGAGCAAATCCATCAGGTTTATACATCAACTTTTTCAGTTATTCCCTCTCAAACTACCGTAAAAAAAGCAACGCCAAAATTCGCAATATGTGATGACCTCAATTATCTCCTTAGATATGCCTAATTTGGACAAAATCAAGAACATCCTTTATTTTGGTGTTTCTGAGAAAGTAACCTTCCAGATAGATTGAAATGACGTTGGAGTGAATTAAATATTTCGTAGAACCAAATTTCTTTCAATATTTTTAATAATTATGAATAAAATGAAACAACCAAATCGTTCAGTTGATTTATCACGCCAAAGAATGTGGATTTGAAAGTTTCTGCGTTATGAATTGTCAGCGATTGTTAACTTCACATACAGACAAGTAATGCTGGTTGTCAAAAAAATATAAAAAAAATCTAAGTTGCACGATTTTAAAATAATGAGCATTTAAAAAAAACACGCAAAAATTTTACATCCTGTGACAGTTTTTTCGCTCCTGTTGCCACAAATATCAACTTTTTCCAATTTTTTTTGGTGTGTAACCTTGAATAATGCTTGTCTAAACTGTAATCAGAATTTGAATACCAGCTGCTCTAGGTTCCATAAAAATAGGGCTTGCTTCACAGAAAAAATATTCAAAATAAACAATTGCCTAGTTTCAACTGACTGTATTGAAAAAAAAAATGTACTACGCAAGTTTGGCATGTTTTGTCAAAAGTTGGCGCATTTAGTAAGGATTCCAGAATGGTATTATACTTGTTAAATTGTAGCTGCCGTACATAGTTCGAATTTATTTTCGATTGCCTTTGAATACACTTTTTCTTGAACTGCTTCCCAGTAAAAAAGTCCAATGGATTCAAGTCCGCTGAACGAGCCGGCCACGAGATTGGACCAGAACGCCCGATCCATCTTCCGGGAAAAAATGTTTCCAGAAAAAAAATTTCCAGAGAAAATAATTCTTCCAGAAAAAATTTTTCCGGAGAAATTTCGCTGGAAATTTTTTTCTGGTAACATTTTTTCCCGGAAGATGAATCGGACGTTCTGATGGTCCAATCTCGTGGCCGGCCCGTTCAGCGGACTTGAATCCATTGGACTTTTTTACTAGGAAGCAGTTCAAGAAAAAGTGTATTCAAAGGCAATCGAAAATAAATTTGAACTACGGCAGCTACAATTTAACAAGTATTATACCATTTTGGATCCTTACTAAATGCGCCAACTTTTGACAAAACATGCCAAACTTGCGTAGTACATTTTTTTCAATACAGTCAGTTGAAACTAGGCAATTGTTTATTTTTTTGTTTAGACAAGCATTATTCAAGGTTACACACAAAAAAAATTGGAAAAAGTTAATATTTGTGGCAACTGGAGCGAAAAGACTGTCACAGGGTGTGGAATTTTGCGTGTTTTTTTAAATGCCCATTATTTTAAAATCATGCAACTTAGATTTTTTTATATTTTTCTGACAACCAGCATTACTTGCTTTTTCAACCCGGTTCCAGGTTGACGTCGAGTTTTGGGACACCCTGTATATTAATACGATTGATTCAAATTCAAGAGTTGACCTAACTTATCCTAACTAATGGGGAATGCTATCGAGGTAATTAAAATAAATTTTTAAAAATGGTTATAATCGTATTATTGTTGGCCAGTAATAACTTTTCGTTGCATATTACTTTTTTGTGGTGAAATACACAATTATCCACACCAACTTTAATAATTTATTGCGGGTTCAAATCAGAATTACAACTTTATAAAAACGTTTACCTAAAGCATACTTTTCAACTCTTGTCCAATAATACCAATTATTCATATGTTAAATTATAGTCACTCAAAAGTTTCTGAAACGAATAAAACACCTGAATTTATGTACAAATCATTCATGCATAATCCAATGTCATATTGCAAATGGAAATCGAGCAATGATATCTTGTGCAAATATAATCGGTGCTAGAACAAATAGAGATAAATAATTGACTTACAAGTAGGGCACGTGCATGTGATTCACAGGGATTTAGCTGATTCTTCATGGAACACTATGATTATAAAGTTAATGCATTAGTCATGCAGAAATCTACAATTGGATTAAAATGAAACAGTTCTATTTATACAACTAAATATCTAGAATTACTACTATTTCTATATGGCAAGTATAAGAACAAAAAGAGGTCATCATCATATTTATTTGATAGGTCTCTGAATTGGAATGTATTTCCTGATACTGCAATTACCCACAAAACGGAGGTTTTGATATAGGATATAGGTCTAAAAGTTTGTATTAGAGTTCGATATTTGGATTTGATTTATTTCTCAATAATCATCAACAACCCCTTGGTTGTACGAGGTATGTTTTTTTTTAAAAGTAAAGCTAACAGAATGTGAATGTTCTCCATTCTTCTTCTTATGGAGTTGAATTGCAGTATACATATACATTTTATTGTTCCTTGCGGAAACCTGGAAACATTACATGCAGAGTTATACATATTATTAGCGACGTGAATACAAAGCTGAAATACGTGAGTTGATTTTGATCTAATCACATTTTATTGGAATGAAAAACCTCTTAGCTGCAACCTCACAAAACTTTTTCTGTAATGCAAACATATATCTTGTGTAGGCTCGATGACTACGTTTTTCAATTTTGCGTATATACATAGTTAGGAAATAAGACGAAACTCTTACTTTCTCTGAAAAAGTTAATCGAAACAGGCCGGCTTATATTGAAGACCAAAGAAAAAAGATAAGAGTGGAAACAAATAACACACCAGCTGAGATAATTCGGGATTATAAAGACGAATTTAACCATTGTCTAGGAGCATGCCAAATAGGGAATGGAGGGCATTTTGAGCATCTGTTACGTTTAATTCACTTGTAGATAGCAGTAACAAAGAATTCTATATTTTTATTTTTAAGGAGTTTTGTCTCATTTTCTATTAACCACATAAAGAAAACAAAACAAATAATATAGTAAGATTCCATCTGTCAACTAGCTTACACACAACATATTATGTTTGCATTTGAAAAAAAATTGTTGGGGTTGTACTCGTAGCTAAGCAAAATCTATTCACGTGTTACTGATTCAAAAGATATTAATTTTATTGAAAACTTCCACCCAACCCTGTACATAAGAATTTTTGTCATCTGCAATGTTTTTCCGCGGTAATTCATAAAAATTAAATGGAAAAACATAGCGATGTTATCGACCTTGAATCCATTGAATTGTTGGAATTGAATGGAAAAAGCAAGATTTTAAGAACTTATCTATTCACTTCTACAAACCTAAGAAATGGTCATAAAAAGTTTACAACTCTCTCACCAAGATAAAAGGCCATTATTGAGATACTGGAGTTACCAAGATCAGTAAATCACTTCAGTTCTCAACAATAAAATTGCTGATAGAAGACTTTCCATTACTATTCCCCAAAACAGCCCACATTTATCACTCCATAACCAATTTCAATTCCCAAATCATCTGAATTGTATCAACATGGCCGATAAAGTGGCATATGAACAAATATAAAGCGATCGCAAATCTATCAGCATCTCTGGACTGATGGGTTGAGAAATGAAAGCTGCAATATAAACTGTTATTGCTTGGCCAGAACATTGATAAGCGCATCGCATATAATAACGCTATAACTGGAAGGTTCAAACAGCCATCAGAAATAAACAAGAGATGGAATCGTTATACAGGGTCTCTATGAATGATTATAACAGCAGTTGGCGTTGGACTATTATAAATGTTTATATTTGAAGTGAACTTTCACTTAACAATATATATTGTGATTTAGGTTGGTAATTCCGAAAGAAATTGAATAACGTGACTGAAATTATAAATTTGTAGAGAATTTGTAAGAGAAGATAAGATGAAAAAAATTTCAAAGCAACCTACGATGTTACAATCATTTATAAAGACCACGTAAATGAGAACATATGCACCAACAAGAAATAACACGAAACTCTTTATTTACAGGACGCTATTTGGTATATTTGAATGACCACAAGATCCCCCGACTAGATTACTTTCTCTGGGGATGTCTCAAGGACAATGTTTATCAAAACATGCCGGCTAAAATAGGAATAGAGTGTAAACAAATAACATACTAGCTGAGCTGAGACCATTCACAATTTCATATACCACCCTAGAGATCATGCCAAGTGGAGCGTGAAGGCATTATCAGCATCCAGTACGTTGAATTCATGCGTAGATAGCATTAAGGTATTACATTTTGGTTTAAAAAAAGTTTTGTCTTATTACCAAACACCCACATAAGTTGAATAAAAAGATTGTATTTTAAGATTCTATCTGACACGAGCTTTTCAAGGAGGCAACAGACGACATATGTTTGCTATTGAAAAAACTTAAGTGGGGTTGCAGCTAAGGGGTCGAGAAAATTTTTCATTTCATTGCTAAAAAATACTTTCATCTACAATGAATTCACGTGTTCCAGCTTTCTTTTCAAATGACGGACTTAAAACATATTAAGTTTATTAAGTACATCCGTCCAACACTGTATTATTTCTATTGTAATATTACAAACATACAGATACTTTTCCAGCCAACGATTTCACACAGGAATTAAATGATCCATTCACGAGAAAATTGGGATTACTAAGATAAGTGAATCGCTCGTATTCTTATTCCACAGAACATCCCACATATATCTTCTTTCCATATCAATTTCAATTCCCAAATCATCTGAATTGTATTGACATTGCCGATACAGTGGCACATGTACTAATATAGAAAATCTATCAGCATCTCTGGTCTGATGGGGTGAGAGGATGAAAGCTACAATATAAACTGTTATAGCTTGGCTAGAATAATTGATAAGCTCATCGCATCGAAATGAATTGTTGTACCCTATATCTGAAATAAAGAGATTACAATAGTTATACAGGGTGTCCAGTCGATTGATGTCAATAATTTTTTTCTAGATTCCTCAGATCTGTGGATACCCAAAAATACCCCATGTATATTATGCGATTTTTTGTAGTTCTCGAAAGAATGAAAAAGAAGAAAACAACTATCAGGTTTCAATGATTTTTAGCCTATCCGCCAGATTACAATACAACAAAAAAGTCCTTTATTTTTCCATGACTTTTTCTCGCTTAAGATTCCGCAAAGTGTTCAAGCTTAACCAAAAGCTGAAAAAATACCTTTTTGTATTTCTAAATCGAAATGAATGTTTGAGTACATTGTACTATAAACTGAAGTTTTAGTTTTCAAGACTTTCTGGGGTAACTTGCAGCAATTTCAAAAAGCTGAATAATTGTTTTTTGAGGCCACATTCAGGCCTACCATATCAAAAAATGAAAACTGCAAAATACTAACTGCATAGGAAGATATGAATTTTTTAAACCTAGCTGGCAAATAAATTTAAAAAACACTCAAAAAATATAGCTCGAGAACTACAAAAAATCGCATAATATACATGGGGTATTTTTGGATTTTTATATAGGTTTGAGGAATCTCAAAAAATTTATTGACGTTAATCGGCTGGACACCCTGTATATGAGCACATATGCACCAACAAGGAAATAACTCAAAACTCTTTATTTACAGAACGCTATTTGGTACAATTGAATGACCAGAAAGATCACTACAGAATACTTCTCTAGGGATGTCTCAAGGACAAGGTTTATCAAAACATGTCAGCTAAAAGCTAAAAGAGGACTAGAGTGAAAACAAATAATATACTAGCTGAGACCATACCCAATTCTAAGACAAGTTTTACCACTCCATCCTAGTGGCGCGTGAGTGGCATTTTCAGCATCTACTCGTTGAACTATTCGTTGATATTATTGAGAAGTATTAAATTTTTTGCAAACAAGTTTTGGTTTTATTACATAACAACCACATTATTTAAATAAAAAAATTATATTTTAAGATTCCATCAAACACGAGCTTTTCAAAGAGGCTACAGACGACATTGCATTTGAAAAAAAGTTAGGTGGGGTTGTAACTAAGTGACTGATTCAATTGTTATTTTTGTATCTAGTGCGCGAAATGCTACTTTGGTGATCGAGAACTTTTTAACGAGGCGCAGCCGAGTTAAAAAAATAGTCGACATCACCAAAGTATTTCGCGCATGAGATGCAAACAAAATTTTTCTACAAACGCTTAGCTTATATGAAAAAAATATTGAACTGGTTTGACTGTTTTTCCAAATCAAGTAATTAGGTATTATAACTACGGGCAATATATTCTATGTTGAAAGCAACACTCAATGTTAAAGAAAACGTGGATTTCAAGAAATTTACCAAGTTAAAATATAAAAATCCCATATAGTTTACATGCAGTGTGCGAAGTAAGTATTTCGCACACTACTTCGCGCACGGTGACATAGTAACAAAGGAAAATGAAAAAAGGGTCACTTCGCATATTCTTGCCAATGCGCGAACCTTGTCATTTTTTGACGTTTGTAGAAAAATAAAATTGTATTATTAAGTATTTTCGCCAACCCTCTATAAATTTTATTGTTCTCTATATGTTTCTAGAGAAAAAAACTAAAAACATAACAAAAATAATTTTTCCAATTTCCATTGAATGATAATTCGGTTATTTTCGAGAAAATTGAAATTACTAAGTTAAGTCACCACCCCTAGTTCTTCCCATTATATTCTGCAGAACATCCCACATTTATCTTTCCATAGCCAATTTCTATTCCCAAATCATCCGAATTGTATTGACACTGCCGATAAAGTGGCATATGTACAAATATAGAACGATCGCAAATCTATCAGCATCTCTGAACTGATGGGATGAGAGAGGAAAGCTGCAATATAAACTGTTATTGCTTGGACAGGACCTATGACAGTGCACCGCATTAAGGAATGAATTATTGTACCCCATAACTGAGAGGTTTGAACAGTCATCAGAAATAAACAAGAGATGGAAATCATTCTATATGAAAACATTTGCACCAACAAGGAAATAAGACAAAACTCTTTAGTTACAGGACGCTGGACTGGAAGACGTGGTACAATTGAATGACCACCAAGATCCCCCGAATAACCCACTAGATTACTTTATATGGTGATGTCTCAAGGACAAAGTTTATCGAAATATAGGCTGGCTAAAAATAGAATTAGAGGGAAAACAAATAACAGAATCTACTAAGTTAAATTCACTCGTAGATAGCATTAGGAAGGTATTGAATTTTTTGGTTTCAAAATGTTTTGTCCTATTACCCAATAGGCCAATAACCATAGAAGCGAAATAGAAAATAGAAGGTATGATAAGATTCCCTCTGTCACAAGATTTTCAACGAGGCTACAGACGACATATGTTTGCATTTGAAAAAAAGTTAGGTGGGTTGCAGCTAAGTGACTGTTTCAAATATAATTATTTTATTAAGGATTTTTGCCCAACCCTCTATAGATTTTATTGTTCTTCTTATGTTTCTCGAAAAAAAAAACTGAAAACATAACAAAAATAGTTTTTTTCCAAAGATACCACACGGGGATTGAATGATAATTCGGTTATTTTCGAGAAAATTGAAATTACTAAGATAAGTGAACCACCCCTAGTTCTTCCCATTTATATTCCGCAGAACATCCCACATTTATCTTTCCATAGTCAATTTCAATTCCCAAATAATCCGAATTGTATTGACACTGCCGATAGTGGCATATGTACAAATATAGAACGATCGCAAATCTATCAGCATCTCTGAACTGATGGGTTGAGAGGAAAGCTGCAATATAAACTGTTATTGCTTGGCCAGTGCACCGCATTAAGGAATGCATCGTTGTACCCCATAACTGGAAGGTTCAAACAGCCATCAGAAATAAACAAGAGATGGGAATCGTTCTATATAGGAACATTTGCACCAACAAGTCTGTCAACCGAAAACTAATGGGTCCAATAAAGGCTCAATGCAGATGTGCAAGTTTTGTTGGTTGACAGAGGGTGGAAGCATCCGTTGAATTCTGATGATAAGCAGCTGATGGGTCTGATTTCTGGTGAACAGAGACGAAATTGCTGCTCATTTTCGGTATATCCGAACCCACCCCCAAAAATAAACAAAGTAATGAATCATTCAAATTATTGAGAATAGTACAGGGCGTCCAAATTCGATGATCACTGAGAGCATTTCGAGAACCATAAGGGTTAGAGAAAAACAGATTCCAGATATCTGAATTGGTTTTCGATTTAAAGAATTTCTGTTTCAAATATTTCGCTATATCTCGTTTTCTGTTTTTAATTTTTAATTTTTATATCCTATACGCTGCTTCCATCTGATCCGAAAAATTAAAAAAGTTTGTGTTTTTTAAATGGTACACCCTATACTTTTCAATTCAGATATCTGAGATCTGTTTGCCGACAATTGATTATTTTTGAAGAGAAGATCGGGAGTCCTTGAACCTTTTTGTCTCAGACCCTTATGGTTCTCGAGATAGTATCAGTGATCATCGAATTTGGGACACCCTGTACATGTACATTCTTACGTGTATGCGAGAAGTTATTTATTACAAAATATTTGTTCTTAATTCATCATGACACTAAAGAGTATAAAATTAGCAAAATATGTAAAATGAGGAAGGAATAAAGGAAATAATGAATATAGAACCTTCACGAAAGTTTGAGCGCATAGTAGGCGTTCATTTATCTATCTGAAGTTGGCAGTATTTTCTGTCATAACGTTAAATAAAGTCAACGTTGCCGAATGTACCCGGCCTCGTTCGACGAGCTTGCGAGTTATCAGACAACTCTATGCAATATGAGAACATTGCGCATCAATCTGACAAGAAAATAAACAACATAACCTAAAATTTGAATATACACAGTGGATATGCCAAATTTTCATGGCCAACCGACGGCTCAAACTTTCGTGAACGGACTATCCATCCATAAGATTACAGAAATACTCGAAAAAATAAGCAGAGATCACAAAATTTTTTCCTACATAATAGTTTCAGCTTCCATTTATACAACAATGTACATTTAAAACACCTCTTCACAGTTTTTTCGGATATCATGATATTTCAATGATCATGTGTATTAGGACGAAATGAACAAGAGCCTCAGTGGAAAAATGTGAAATTATAGAACAGGTGTGAAGGTAACACAATCCGTAAAGTTTTCTGAAACGAGAAATTTTTTGAAGTGATTTTTTTATTATGAGGATTTTCATGAAATTTTGCAAACGTCTTTGTATCGTTAGCTTCCAATACAAAATTGAAATTTGTAACTTCATTTAGCTACAGATGCCTCATCAGCTTGGAAAATTCATACTCTATAAGACCACCTCAGGCTGAAAATCCGAAATATTAGGCACGGTGTTTCCATAGGAACAAGCACGCAATATTCATAAGTTCCTAGGAGTAAATTTATACAGGGTGTCCCATTACTCGACGTCAACCCGGAACCGGGTGAAAAGGCAAGTAATGCTGGTTGTCAGAAAAATATAAAAAAAATTCCAAGTTGCATGATTTTAAAATAATGCGCATTTAAAAAAACACGCAAAATTCCACACCCTGTGACAGTCTTTTCGCTCCTATTGCCACAAATATCAACTTTTTCCAACTTTTTCTTTGATGTGTAACCTTGAATAATGCTTGTCTAAACTGTAATCAAAATTTTGATACCAGCTGCTTTAGGTTTCATAAAAATAGGGCTTACTTCTCAAAAAAAAAATTCGAAATAAACAATTGCCTACTTTCAAACTGACTGTATTGAAAAAAATGTACTACGTAGGTTTGGCATGTTTTTTCAAAAGTTGGCGCATTTAGTGAGGATTCCAAAATGGTATAATACTTGTTTAATTGTAGCTGCCGTAGTTCAAATTTATTTTCGATTGACTTTGAATACATTTTTCGTTAAACTTCGCAGTAAAAAAGTCCAATGGATTCAAGTCCGGGGAACGGGCCGGCCACGAGATTGGACCAGAACGTCTGATCCATCTTCCGGGAAAAAAATGTTATCAGAAAAAAAAATTTCCAGAGAAAACAATTTTTCCAGAAAAAAATTTTCCGGAAAAATTTCTCTGAAAATTTTTTTCTTGGCAACATTTTTCCCGGAAGATGGATCGGACGTTCTGGTCCAATCTCGTGGCCGGCCCGTTCCCCGACTTGAATCATTGGACTTGTTTACTGGGAAGCAGTTAACGAAAAAGTGTATTCAAAGGCAATCGAAAATAAATTTGAACTACGGCAGCTACATTTTAACGAGGATTACACCGTTTTGGAATCCTTACTAAATGCGCCAACTTTTGAAAAACATGCCAAACCTACGTAGTACATTTTTTTTCAATACAGTCAGTTGAAACTAGGCAATTGTTTATTTTGAATTTTTTTTCTGAGAAGTAAGCCCTATTTTCATGAAACCTAGAGCAGCTGGTGTCAAAATTTTGATTACAGTTTAGACAAGCATTATTCAAGGTTACACAGAAAAGAAAAAAGTTGATATTGTGGTAACAGGAGCGAAAAGACTGTCACAGGGGTGGAATTCTGCGTGTTTTTTAAATGTGCATTATTTTAAAATCATGCAGCTTAGATTTTTTTTATATTTTTCTGACAACCAGCATTACTTGCCTTTTCACTCGGATCCGGGTTGACGTCGAGTAATGGGACACCCTGTATAATAAATGTAAGAACGTACACCACAAAGTACAGTCATATCAAATATTTTCCTTCTAATTGTGATGTAGAATTCACAGATGTACCCATAAAGTTATGTATTTTTTTGGGTTAATGGATGATGAAAATATTATTCTGGGTGCGATGAAATGTTGACGAATGAATTGGAAAATCGATAAACACGCACGTTTAACCTGTTATTTCCCTATCGGTCCTCAATTTCGGCATAAAATTGGGGATAGGCATGCTCGGTTAACATGCCACCATCTCATTCACCTTTTGTAGGTGTTACTTGTCGAAAGGTATGAAAAATGCAAAAACAAAATCTATAATCTTACGTGATATAAACCATCTCAGTCTACACAAACGTAACAGTTTGTTCTTCAGAATCCGTGACTCTACATTTCACAACTCTGGATAAAATAATTTTGCTTTTTTAATCTTCTGATATATTGATCTTTATATGAACAAGAGCGCAAAAGCATTCGACTTCACGTCAGGGCATTTTTCATTCCTGTCGAAGTGTTTTCACAATCTTCTGCAGACGAATGTACAAAATCAATACAGTTCAACTAAATGAGTTTCAAACGCATATTTCAGAGGAGAGTTTATTAAAAGGGAAAGTAGGAAAAATAGGAATGAGTAAAATAAACAAAATAATATTTTTTTGGGTTATACATTATTCAAACCTCTTTCGAACCACTCTCAGAAATAAAAATGATTTGATTATAACGTTTTTTTCATCTTATTGTTATCAAGTTCTTAATGACTCAATCCTTTTCTGACTTAGATTATTGATTGCAGAGTTTTGATTTTCCCAGTGTTTTCGTTTGTGATATCTTTGTTGAATATCGTCCGTTCACGAAAGTTTGAGCGCATAGTAGGCGTTTGTTCATTTATCTGAATGGAACAGTATTGGCTGTCATAAAGTAAAATAACGTCAACGTTGCTGAATGTACCGGCCTCGTCCGACGAGCTTGCGAGTATCATAGAACTCTATGCAATATTGACAAATTGCGTATCAATCTGACAAAAATATAGTCAACATAACTAAAATTTCAATATACACAGTGGAATATGCCAAATTTCCATGGCCAACCGACGGCTCAACCTTTCGTGAATGGACTAACTAAAGTTAGTTTTCTAATGCTAGAACGCAAAAATTTGTGTATTGTGTATTCCTCTTCTCACGATGCTAGAACAGTACTGCCTTTAGATTCTAATTCATCAATAACGTGTATTGTATTGATTACTATTGATTTAATTAGAAACAATCCAATCTACAGAAAAAGTGCCGCAAACAATGAATACAGGATGTAAAATCAATGGTGAATTATAAAACATTCGTATCAAGACAATAATA
Source organism: Propylea japonica (assembly GCA_013421045.1). Taxonomy (NCBI): domain Eukaryota; kingdom Metazoa; phylum Arthropoda; class Insecta; order Coleoptera; family Coccinellidae; genus Propylea; species Propylea japonica. The sequence goes on along the minus strand of CM024239.1, from coordinate 14,086,681 downwards.
AAACTTGCATGTTCTTTATTATAATTAACGTTAATATTCTTTGTAATTTACTGATGAGAAAATGAGTTCGGGGCTATTAACGCGAATGAACATGAGATGAATTAGCAAATAGCTGGAAAATTTTCGAAAACAAATCAGAAAGTGTCTTTTAACCTTATTAAAGTTGTTCTATTGGAAAATCGTGTTGGTAATCTGATTATGTTTGCATGTAAAACATGAAATTTATTCCAACGATTGAAACGTAAATAGATACACGTGAGGATATTCAAGCATCTGGGTAATGAACAGATGAAAAATTAAATAATCGAATTAAAACTGATACCTAGTGGCCCTGTGTAATTCTTCCGCAATTCATTCGGTTGAAAATGCATTCTCGTAAAATTTCCACGAGATTCAATAATGTATGAAGGCCACGAATAAACACCTACCATCATTAAAAGTGCTCAAGTTATTCAAATTGGTACCCTATTCCCATGGTCACCCATTAAGTTGAGCATTTTCTCTGACATAATACACGAACTGATGGCTGTTAACTCTTTATAAAGAGAAGCAATTTGATGACAGTTAGAACATTATATTCTCTTGAACTACAGTTATAAATGCCTTCTCGATACTCTACATTACTTTACCTTGTATGTGTTCATACGTAATACAGGGTGACCCAAATAAAACAGACCAACCGAAAATTTCCATTAAAATAGGTTTTCCCGGAAAAAGCTGTACTTTCTATTCGAAGTGGGCTTTTTGTCTTAGGCAATTTTTGAGCATGAAAAATAGAATTCCTATATATAATCATATAACAGAATAACTTTGATCTCAATTTATTTCAATTATCTTTTAGATGAAGAGTTCATTTTTCATTTCAATTCAACCATTTTTGCGCGTACCATAGTATAACCCAAATATCTGTGAGTTGCGGTTTTCAGGACAGTAGTCTCGGACGATTCGATTGTGTTCACTGATAAATAATACAAGGTCGAAGGGGATTTTGTCTGGTCGGTCATATACACTATAACTTTCGAACGAAAAGAGCTAGAATCTAGAACATATTCAGAAAATATTGAATATTGAAAATATTGAAGCCGATTCAGCCTATACTTAATAGATTTTTAATTATGAATGAAAGCTGATAAATTATCATTTTCAAAATTGGGTAATCTACAATATAGCTGGACTGAAAAATTCATTCATATTACAGTCAAATTGTTCTAAAAAAGTGCCTGTAGTATAGAATTTTACGAAATGATTTTTTTATGTTGAAATCTGAGTATCTCAATGTTTTATATTAAATGCCCAAGAATGATGCGAAGACTTTCTCAAATTTTGTAGATTATTGAAATAGAAAGTTAATAAAAATGGTTTTTCGAAAAATTTTATATTTCAGAAACTATTCTATATCTTTGAAATAAGGACTGCAGATGAAAAGCGTCGATAAAACCAGATATTTTGAAAGTCGACGAAAGAAAAAAGCAAAAAGCCTCAAAATTATTTGTCAATCGACAGCTATTATGATTCATAGGTTTTGTCATTTATTACATTGAAATGAGTTTGTCTTTTCGTATTCCGGTGAATGATAAGGAGAATATTCCGTTGAATTGTTCAAGGACGATCCCCCTTTATTTCCACATCATCACAATTTTGAAGCTCAATAGATCACTGTTGTGACGACGAACAAAGATCTATTGAAACCTGCACTTTACTATTCAAAAATGTCATTACAGAGAGCTATTACCAATTTGGACCACATGCTTCCTGAAAGAAGTTATTATCTGAATGAGCATATGTATATTATGTTATTGAGAACTTTCAAATGACCCATACGGTAAACGCCTTAGAATATCAAAGTTGATAATGAGAGGCGTATTGTTTGAACAAATTCCTAGAATGGTCTAATGAAGCATTTGTTTTACTGGATCTTATGGCATCGTTAAATTTTATTCAGATTAGATATTCTGATTCTTACTTGGTTTTCAGGGAACAATGGATCATTGAATTGGTCGAATTGAGAATTCCCTTCAGAACAGGAACTGATGATATTACTTAACATGACAAATTGAAGTACATATTTCACATATTTGTGACACTTCGTATGGATATTGGTGTTTGGATCATTTGGAGCTATAAATAATTCCTCCGAACACTGGCAAAGCACAACAAACTAGTTTGGTTTGTGTGCCTACCCACCAGAAGATTGAAACAAATGAGAAAAATGAAGCTCCTTCAAAAAGAGGAGCAAACACTTCCTAAACGGTATCACTGCCCTCATATGAGAAATCCCCCAAGGAGGTCGATGATTGGGAAAAAAAGGAAAAGCACTTTCACATGATCAACACACTAGGTCAAAGGCAAGCGGAAAGATTGCTTGTACGTTCAAAAGAGAAGGCCCAATAAACACTACCCTTAAAATTTCAGAACCCCAACAGGCAAACAGAATCATTTTTGACCTCGGATTCATCATCAGCGAGTCTAATCGAATCGTTTGAGATCACTCGCGATTCAAAATTCGAAAACAACAGACATTTGGGCGAACCCATAGCCGCAAAAACTTGCAGAAGTAGTTAAAAATAAGACTGTTGTCACTGCAATATAGTAAATTATGCAACGAGCGTATAATGCTAGCTATTACTCACGAGGTGAAGTTTAGGCTACGAGACGTAGACAAGTGGCCCAAATCACTGAGTGAATAAAGGCCATTATACGCGAGTAGCATACTATACTTTATCCACGACTTCTGAATATATTTCTTCAAGATTTTAACACTTGCGGCGTGACCAGACCATATCATCACAAGTGTCGAAAAAGTCAAGTTGACACACGAGAAATTTGCGGAGAACTTGTCATTGTATATTTTGTAATAAAAATTGCTCTAATGAATGTAATAAAAGTTGTTGACAATGTGTACCCATAATTGTTAATTGGAGTACTGAAGAAATATCAATTGCAAGAATATAATATTTTTAATATTGAGGCTAAATCTTATAGCAGTGAATAATATCTCATTATTCACTTATGATTAATGGGCATTATTATGGCCGAGCAAACAGAGTATAATGGGTAAATTATACAATAGTCGTAGATAAACGTAATTTATCAAAGTGAGAATTCACGTAGGCCTTAGGTGGAAAGTATGAAAAACTTATATAACGAACTCGTTTCTGAAAAATTCAACGTGTTTACTGGAAATACCTAACTAAAGTTATTCAAAATAGTTCCATATTCGCATTTTGCACGTTCAACGACCAGATATTATGTTATGATTTGCATTTACAGCAATTGAACTGACGGATATTGTCTAATGAATAACGTTGTTCGAGCAAGTACGGTAATATTTCAAGATTACGTACTCTGAAAAACTCTTCACCTTCAAATATATTCGAGTACCTATGTTTCATCGGAATTTCTTTCGCGTCAGTAATACAAGTAATAGGCTAATCGGCGAAGCACAAATAATAAATTTCACTTTCTTATGGTAAATCTGAAAGTAAAAGTGTTAATATGAGATACTATTCATTCAATAAATCTCGGCATAGTGTATTTCAAGCTTGAAGCCACCACTTATGGATAAATTGAGTATTATACTTTCGAGTTTGTGCGATATAATTCAGAACCCATTATTCCTTGGAAAATAATGCCCCTTTCATAAAAATCATAGATCATAAATTCCCTATGTAACTTATGCCTATAGAAACATAACGCACATATTCAAGGGTGACATAACACATGTTTGGGAAGTATCGCTGTTTCTAATGATTGAGATGGACGAAATTGAAATTGTTCATTTCAAAAGTGTCACTGTTGAACCCATTACGATAATGAACTTTCATTTGGATCCGTTGAAAATGAATAGATTCGATGAGTTGTACGTGAATGAAGTAGAGTATGTCATTCGCAATGATGATGATTGTTGACGTGGAATTTTTGTTCCTTGATATATTATTCGGGCTACTTCCATCATACATATTTACTTCTTCTGCTCAATGTTTCGTCGACAGAAAAACATCTGGAATCTAAATTCCCGAAATATGCATCTTCTTTTACTTTTCGAAAAATGTTTGTAATTTTTGTCAGTTCTCAGAAAACACTCAAAAATGTGACCTTGATCTATTTCGGATTCTTTCGTTAGTCAAAAAATTCATTTGATCTATCTTAAGCTGGATCTTATAAGTGGAGATAAGATGTATTTGATATCCACAGAAGGTTGACTCGTGAAGTTTTCGGTAATTGATATTAAAGCTGCTTCCTTCAATTGATTGCGACTCAATTTTTCTTCTTTTGATATTATGGAAGCTTCACCCCATAAAATCCTGCGATCTTAATTAACAACATGTTGGACAATCTTTGACTTATCACTATCCCCAAGTTAACAATCTTAACGCCCCTTATATGTTCGAATCAAAGAACATAAAAAGTAGCTCTACTTGTAGATACTAGACCAACGTGCTTTGAATGAAGACCACAGGATTTTATAGGGTTAAGCTTCTATACGACGGCTGACGAATGCGACGAAACGTTGAACAGAAGAGTAAATATGATGAAAATATCCCAAATAATTTTTCAATGATGGTTATTCTTTCGGAATTCCACTGCCTCGCCGATATGCGCCATGTATGGAAGCCCAGCCAATATCAAAATTATTGCAAAACACAAACACAAGGATTGAAAAAAAATTAACATTTTCTGTCACTTGAATTCATCTATTTATTGTTTTTCATATACGTTTAAGTTGTGAAGATCGACAAATAATAATACGAATTATTATTATTTAATATGATCCATGATTATCATCATTAATCCATGAATATTTAATATAAATAATAACATGTTTGTGACTTTGCAGATCACAATACTTTGGCATAAGGCATCTTTTGGTGATACCCCTATCAGAGTGGCAATAGTCCTTTGATAATAATTTGAACGAATACAGAAAAGTAAAGTTCTCGGATAATATCTTGAAAACCAATGAAACGATTTCCGGTTAATATTTGTTTTTTCGTTATCTTATCCCGAAATAAGAATTATTTATTTCATGGGAAATTAGTTCCACTGGTTAGGAACGACCTGAATGATCGTACCTTATCATCCTGATATCACAATTAAATGTTGATCGTAAATGCTTCATACAGCCCTTCGATCAATAATTACAAGCAGGAAGATCTCAAATTCGGCATTGAGTAAACAGTGGAGATCTGAATGAGGATAGAATGAAAGCAAACAATGCTTCTGCTCTGAGCTTACTGATATTGGAATTCTAGTGTGTTCAGGGAGGGTAAGAACCAATTAATCATAATAGGATTCAATCCTCATTTTGTTTGATTCGGGACTAAGGGATATTATATAGTTTCGAATATTTGCTTAGTGGTAACATGGATAATCCAAGTGATATATTGTAAAGAGAAGTGTTTTGTTCTATTTATCTTTTTGTAACTGATGAATATGCAACGATTCAGAATAAACACGAGAATTTGACAGTTACTTTGGAGAGAATTGAACATTGTGCTGTGACAAAATTCTTAACAAGCAAGGAAAGAACGTTCAGACCATTTCGAATGAAATAGGAACCGTGCCCTAGAGAATCAATAATGTACAAGTGACATTTTTTCTGAAAAGGGTCAGAAATAGATTGAAGACGAACCCCAGAACAATAGACATCGCCGAAAAAGTAGAACAAATTGTATTGGAGGTAACCCGCTTGAAAAAAAACAGCACATGTGTGATGGTAAAATACTGATCGATAAAAGAAAAGAAAAGGACCATAACCGGAGAATAAATACTATGCAACCATACTAAAAATATTAGGGGAGGCCAATATTTTAATGATGGGTCAGAATACTCAATTCATAGATCTAATAGATGTATACAGCATAAGATAGTATTGAAAAGGAAAAAAAAATATTTCATAAAGAAACCAGAAACCCCTTCATTCATTGATCTTTTGGACCTCCCCTCGTATATATCTCACCATCCTAAAGTTTGCAACCTTCTCCAATCATTTAACCCTGACCAAATCATGTATACAATAATTGACAACTTAAAAATGGCCATAAAAAACGTTACAACTAATCGAACAATTTTTTTAATAAGCATTCAAAATAATTTTCTGTGAGAGTTCTAGCTCTACAGATTCCCATGTGTGGGAAAACATCTAAATCGAACTACATGCCCAGGCTAAAGAGATAATGACTTACTCAGTAATATTCAAACAATCAATGAAATCGCTTCGAATGGAAACCCTGCAATTGTATGTGCAATCCTCATAAGTTTCACATCGAAATCAACAATTACGGAATTACCTCAATTTGAAGATTATATTGAAAAGGAAAAGTAGATTTATTGTATCATTTTATTTCAAACCTCCCCTGGTATACAAGGTGTCCCGGAAAATGTGGGAAATCTCTAGGATTCACATAGAACATAAAAAATAAGATGACAAGTTCCCTTAATTTTTTTTACTAGCGGCCATCCCTACGAAGATACGACTTCCTAAATGACGCCACTGGAAATTCATTTTAGTGGAATAAATTTCAATTACTTTACTTCTTCAATTATTCTTTTTTTCGAAAACGATTCATTTTATCGACACTGATTAATGCGGCGTTCCCACAAGGCGTTATTCACGACAGTGAACCACGCTTTCGTGAAATACACTTCTGTGTGAACGCATTCCTCACGAAAGCAAGTTTAAAAACTATGCGTTCACACAGAAGTGTATTTCACGAAAGCGTGGTTCACTGTCGTGAATAACGCCTCGTGGGAACGCCGTTTAAGAGTACCTTTTCTTTTTCTTAATGTTCAAGGTATCCAAATTTGTTTTTTTAGCACCTTATCATACAGGGTGTTAAAAATGTAAGCATTGAAATGTACAACCCAGTTCGCCTCTGGTAAACTGAACAAGGTAATTGAAATTTGAGTGCGGTGATTTAAGAGGTCCTTAATACTATTAATCATATCGAATTTTCATCAAATTATATGGAGTAGTTTGAAACTTATTCCACTAAAATGGATTTCTAGTGGCGTCATTTAGGAGGTCGTATCTTCGTAGGGAGGGTCACAAGGAAAAAAAATTATGGGAACATGTCATCTTCATTTTTTATGTTCTATCTGAATCCGAGAGATTTCCCACATTTTCCGGGACACCTGTATATCCAATCATACCGAAGTTTGTAGCGTTCTCCAATCAAATTAATCATTAGACGCTGTCCAAATCAAGCATGCAATTGACAACTTAAATGTGCACATCAAAAGCTATTTTTTCTCAATATTTAATGAGCATTCAGCATACTTTTTCTGAGAGAGTTTAAACTCCACAGATCCCCATGTGTAGGATTTTGGGAAGATATTTGAAATATAAATCGAACCACAATACCGAGACTAATGATATAATGACATAATCAGCGATATTCTGACAATAATCGCTTTCAATGGAAACCCTGTAATTGTATGAGCAATCCTCAAAAGTTCCACATCGAAATCAACAATTATTAAGAAATTACGTTGCTTTGAATATCACGAAATGAAGCAGACTTCAATATCATGTTTACTGCAGCTAAATTAATGATATTGTTCATTAATCTGGTCCCAAACGAGTCCAAAGGAAAACATATATTAGCGAGAGTTTAGAAAACTTAATGCATGCATATTATACATGTATACCACCTGAGAGTGATTAAATTGGAAAAGAAAAATAGATTCATTGTTTGCTTTTATTTCACGAACTTTTGGACCTGCCCCCGTACATCTTTTATCATCCCAAATTTGGCAACGTTCTCCAACCACAATATTAATTCGTTACCCTGTCCAAATGAAGCATGCAATTGACAACTTCAATGTGGCCATCAAAAGGTTACAACGAATCAAGTTATTTTGTCCAATATTCAAGAACCATCAAAATCCTTTTTTTATGAGAGCTTAAACTCCACAGATCTCCATGTGTGGGAAGATATCTAAATCAAACTACATACCGAGACTAAAGAGATAATGACATAATCAGCAATATTCTTACAATGATCAAAATCGATTTCAATGGAAAACTTTGTAATTTAATATGTGCAATCCTCAAAAATTTCACATCGAAATCAACAATTAAGGAATTACGTTGATTTGAAGATCACGAAATGAAGCAGACTTCAATATCATGTTTACTACGGCTAAATTAACGATATTGTTCATTAATCGTGATCTGCGATCACAATATTATTATCACGACAGACTATGAATTGGTGTATAATTAGAATTGATTATTGAAAAACCATGAAGTAATTAAATTTTGACTACCTAACCATCAATCAATGGTTTCATTCTACTACGAGTTCTACTATAACTTGGATTAACGAATGATCCACGAAAGTGTGGAATTAATCGTTGATTCTTGGCAAATCACTTTCATTACTGATTTGTAATGAAGAATATTGTTATTTCACCAACCTTACGTAAGGTTAGTCGGATTTCAAACATAACTGTAACTATTTCTTTTAGTTAGGTTATTGAAGCTTTGATGCACCAATCAAATCTCTAAATAGACCAGATCCGTCGAACTGGCATAATCGGCATGATAAAGATTTTTAAAGGGTTTTCCAATAAAAGGTGTTATTTTGAATAGCCCGCTATTTCGGCAGAGGTCACGTTTGAAGCTGTCATTTTTTGACATTTGACAAGTAGAAAACTGCGCCATTATAGAAATGGAACGATTCACACTATAAAAATGGTGAAAATTTGGCAGAGACATTTTTGGGTCGTCGTGAAGCACCTTGTCGAAGCGCATAAAGAAATTGGTGGAAAAATTCGAGCTGTTGGGAAAGTTAGTGATGTGAAGAATAAAAACCAGTGTACGTCGCCAAGAACAGCCGAGAATATTGCTTCTGTACCGAAAGTGTTAAAGAAAACAGTTACTGTAAATGTATTGCGCTATGGAGAGATGATTAATGATTTTTTATGGCCGAAATTGGATATTTGATCTGGACAACGTAAAAGTCCCACTCACTAAGAGGGAAGCGTGAAGACTTGAATGCGCGTTGTACGGGGTACAGTTAAAAAACAGTGTGTGTATGGCGTAAATTTGGAATGCGCAATTATCTCTCCGTCGGAAATCAAGATAGTTTTGATTTTTGGCGTGTGCATTTTCTTCACCGTACGTGGAAGATGACCAAAAACGACCGTGTATGGGCAACAAGTCTGTGCACGTTTCATATTTTTAGCAATACAGTGTCGGGTTCCCTATTCATACATTGGACATTTTCTCCTAAATAAAACACACGCCACTGCCATTAACATCAGATCTTTTTTCGACGTCATCTCACGCTTGTCGCACATCCAAACCAACACGCAAATGTGTATGTGTGTGGGAAATATGAATGCACACGTTTTGCTTTACAGCAAACGTGCAGATACTTAACTGCGCATTCTTCCTTCTTAGTGAGTGGGCCCCTTTTTGCGATTTGGTTATAAAAAATTTCATTAAAAGGATATGGTCCTGTAAGCGTGGTCGTGGTAGTCATTTGCTGATGTTATTTTTTACTATTAACGGCATAGCAATCTTCTTTTTATTGAAATAAACATCCGATCATTTATATTGATGAAAAATGACATTTTTCTTTGAATATCCAAATAACACCTCTTATTGGAAAACCCTTACTATCCCGAAATTGGCTTGAGCGCAACCAAATTCAATGAGGATAATATCGATCCAACATCAAAGCACCCTGTTGAATAGCAACCAACAATGAATTAGTATTTCAAGGTTGCTATTCAAAAGGGTTCCTTGATGTTGCAGCGTCGGGCGATCTAGTAAAATATTTCGAGCCAGGTTATTTTTTTAGGCGACTATTCACTGCTGCAACATATTTAGCAATGCTGTGTATGAGGAGAAAACTCACAAACGCAATCACAATAATGCAATGAATTTTCTATTATATAAATTCAGGGATACAGAGAACTGTTCTGCCAACCAACGTTTTTCAATGCAAAATTTAGACGACATCTAGTGGCGGAAAACGTTAACTCGTTAGTTGATTTGTTGAATTTTAGCGAAATTGCAGCTCCGATCAATATCAAACTTGATATTATATTATATTAGATCTAAGATGACGCGCACATTTAAACTGAATTCGCAAGCATCTATCTTATCATCACAAATTTTTCAAAAAAATAAAATTCTTGCCCTGGTTTGGATATAAATAATCTCTGTGACAATGTTCTATGTTTAAATAAATTTCTGTTGTAATCATCATACGAGTCAGATGCCGAATATCTTCATATAATAATTCTAGATTTCATTTCCTTAATTTTGAACTCGACTCAGTAAGCCCGTTCGGCATCGACCTCCGCGAGCAGACGGATTTTTAGTCACGTGACCACAGATCATCTGATACCACAGAACATACTGCTCTGTTCTAATCTAATAGATTATGAGATTACAAAGATCACTATTTTGGGAAATATGCTCATCTTTTAACGATACTTTCACCCTTTTCGTAGCTCTCAGTAAAATCTCAATTAAATAATTAGTGCAAAGGCACTGAATGCAAAGGAAACGAGGAATGCAATATCCCCTTCTGGTCGATCAATACGGCGATAGTTGTACCGAAAGATCCTAATAATTATTAATTAATTACACGAAAAGAAACGAGAAAGGAATATCTCCTCCTGCCCATTCATAACTACGATAGCTATTAGCTATATCGAAAAATTTTAATGAATTAATTAAGTTATTAATGAATAAATGAAAACAGAAGAATAAAAGTCTTAGAATTTTCAATCTATCGGTTGTCAGATCAGGAAACTCACATAAAACAAAAATATATAAAAACATAAACTCTATGGAAAATTGCTTTGCTCCGTCGAAATAGACCGAGCGAAAAGATCGACGTCCGATTGCTCAGATTTTTATGACGAACGCTCCAGATGTGTACTCCCCTCAATCCGGATGTAATAAACGAACGGTTCAGATCGATCCGACACGTCCGATGTCGATGCCGAACGCCCCTAGAATAAAAGGATAGACTCTATTAGTTGAGGAATAAACCTGTATTTGACAGAACTATTGTGGCCGGATCGTTTAATGAGTCGTTATCGTAAAGTGGATGCTTGCCGTTCTGGATACTAACCCGTTATCGAATTTCTTCTTACTTTTTCGAATTTATTTCAATGCTTCTACTGTAGGAGGTGAGGTCAGAAGTCTTTGCACGCTGTTCAATTCGAAAAACAATAAATCAAATTTTAATATCCTGAATTGCATAAAACCAATGGATTTCCGTATTTATATTTGATTAATCGATTTCCCAATATGGACAGCGCGTCAAAGCTTCTGACTTCAGGGCTTTCTTCAATATTTCGACAGTCAAAAATTCATGCAAAATGAGTACCTACGCTAGTTTCTCTAATGCGAAGGTTATCTCAATTTACAGACAGTTCCCATAACCATCATTCAATATCACTTTGGACACAGCATCAATTGTTTCCGAAACAAGAACTGATTTCGAACGACTTCACGGAGGGTGTCTTGGAAAAAACTAGAACCTCGATATAGTTCACCAAACCGTCGATAAACACTTGTCAGTGATGAATCTTCATCGATTCACAGTTTCTGAGTAAATCAACACCACACGAAAATGGAGTTTCAATCAATGCTATTTCTCGGTCGAATATTTCAATTTATGGAAAACAACACAAATATCATTATGCATTAATAATAATCCGAGTAATAATCATATCGCGGTAATCAGGGCAGAAATTATGATATTGATAGTAATCATGACGGTTTATTGTTGTCGTTAATAAGTGCCGGTGTACTTTCTATTAGTTTATTACTACAACGATAATTAATACGTATTAAGGAATCAAAGGTAATGAATGAAACTGAACAATTATAGGTCGAACATAAAGGATGCATTACTTGGAGATGACTATTATTATTGTTACCTGATTTCCTATTTACCACTCACCCTAATCATAAAATTTAAAGAAAAAAATTTCATGGAATAGGCATATTGCGTAGGTCATAAAAATTCCACCGTTTCAACGGTTGAGTTAAATGAGCAAAGAACGTTAAAAACAAATTAAAACTACTTTCCATCAATTACATGAGTAATCGGAATTTACAAATTACATTTTTCTACGTTACTTCATTAATTCCGGCAATTAAAAAATTCATGCAGCTAATGACTTTTATCAACTTTTTTTCACTTTTTGTGCGATTCCTAGAGAAACCAAGCTAAAGCATCGCTTGAAAATTTCGAATATTTCAATTTGGAAGCGAAGAGTTCCAATCGACCGATTAACTGATGATAAATCTAAGGTTAACATTACTGCCAAATGGAATGAGCAGATTATTTGAAATTCAAAGATTATTAAGATCAAATATGAGCGAAGATAAACCAGGAGATCTATAATGAGTAATAATATGATCAAACACTCACTTCAAGTCAGTGCTACTCATATTATTATTTTAAGTAGATAATTCGAAATTGCATGAATAAAACTGAAAACGTAAGATATGAACAACCAGTTAATTCACGTCACTGCTTTTCAAGTTAATATTTTTAGTAGATGTTTCAGTATTGACATGGCTAAAACAAAAAACGTAAGATTTTCTCTTAAACCTTTGTTGTCAGAGATCTGGGGAACAATTAAGGTGTTTTCTGGGTCAAAATTTCAGGGGCTCAATCTGAAACAAAAAATAAGAGCTCATTTGGTGGACACGTGCAAGGTGGTCATTATAAGCCTTATGCAAAATTTTGTGGCCATAGTATTAACAGAACCATAGAAAATTTAAATGGATTATTGAAAAGAAAATAATCTTTATAATTCCCTAACAAGATATCCGATTCGGGTGAAATTTATTTTGTGAATGAAGTTTGATATACTGAATGTTCATGTAAAATTTCAAGAGGATCGCACCATCGGAACCATAAATTTAAGTATTTATTTCATTTATATTATTGATTCTTTACATATTTATTTTTTATTATTTTCACAATATAATCCCGATTGAGCTGAGATTTTGCATTCATATACTTGGCATGAATCTCAACTCCAAAATATATGTATCAAATATATTATTTATTCAAAAACAAAGAAACTTTGCGAATCTGAAATATTTGAGCACCACATAACTCTGGAAGATGTGGCATAAAGAATGGATTAATCACAAAATTGCAATAAAATGCATACTTAAGTGTATATCACTCGAAAAAAACTAGAGGATTTCATGAACAAATTACAGACTTCAATTCTTCATTTCAGTCTAAATAATGAAAGTTATCAAAATGTTACTCAATCTGGAAGAATTTTTGAAATAAGTTTTAAGGTTTTCTCAACTATTTCCCTTCATCTACTAAATATAATAAATCTATTAATAATACATACAATTATCGATTTTTCGAGAACAGAAACGAATGATTCCTTTATGAGACATTCCCAACAAAAAATCGTTTCCCAATGACAAACAAATTAATCATCCGCCACGCTGTAGGTACGAATTCCAAGCTGACTGTACAAAAACGGTATCAACCGAGAGAGTGCACTTGACATTATGGAAGTATCTAGGCGAGCTCTAAAATAAACGACCTGTATCATTGCATGGCTAATTTCAGGAGTTTCTAATAATAGTGGATAGGTTGCGATGCATTGGTGACTACCATTTAACGTGGATGATACTACGGAGTTGAAGAATGGACGTGGGCACCATTTTTCCATCGACTAAGGCAGAAATTTTTAATACTTGGGGGGCCTTATCACGACTGTGCATCAGGAACTCGAGTGACTCATTTATGTGCATTTTATAAGTTTTATGCGAGGCATGATTTTATAAGCGTTAATGTAACTTGTTAGGGAATTCGTAGGTTTGCTGAAAAAATTATAATTTTAATACTTTTATCCACGACTATTGTTTAATCCACCTATTCTAAGTCTGTTTGCACGGCCATAATAAAACCCATCAATCACAAGTGAAAAATGAGTTATTATTCACTGCTGTCAGATGCTTCATAGATATGACTCCAAAATTATATTCTTCAAATTGATATTTCTTCATTGGACCTTACTTTTTCGAAAATGAGGCTGGAGCAACAGTTACTGTGAATGGATTACGCTATCGAATGATGATTAATGATTTTTTTATGGCCGAAATTGAATAGTATTGATCTGGACAACGTTTACTTTCAACAAGACGGCGTTACGTGCCACACCACCAACGAAACCATTCATCTTTTGCGGAAAAAGTTTCCGAACCGTGTTATCTCTCGAAAATATGATCACAATTGGCCACCGAGATCTTGTGATCCAACACCTTGCAACTTCTTCCTTTGGGGCCACGTGAAAGAGAAGTTCTAGGCCAATAGCCCAGTGTAGATTCAAGACCTCAAAGATGGAATTCGTGAGGCTATCGAGGACATAGGGCAGCCACTTTGCGATTTGGTTATGGAAAATTTCATTAAAAGGATATAGTCCTGTAAGCGTGGTCGTGGTGGTCATTTGCCTGATGTTATTTTCCACTATTGACGGCATAGCTTCTTTATAATGAAATGAACATCCGATCATTTATATTGAAAAATGGCATTTTCCTTTGAATATCAAAATAACACCTCTTATTGGAAAATCCTTTATATTCAGTAGTCGTGCATAAAGTTTAGTATGAATAATGGCTGTTATTTGTTTCCATAAGAAAAAACAAATATTCATGTAATTGATTACGAAAGATACCCCTCCCCAAAAATGAGATTAAGCCACTGGGTTCCAATCAAAAAAAGTGTGTGTATAATGTTTAATGTTAAGATAACCGTAATGTGCAACTCATTTTTCTCTACCTCTTAGGGTTAGAAAGTTGTAGTTCAGGGATCACCAAATCTGGCCACCCTCTACAATGCAGTGCAGATAAAATAGGCCAGATTAGCCAAATATATCCATCGACAATGGACGAACCCAAATGTTCATACTTTTTCAATAATCAAACTGACAACCGAAGAAACAAACAACTAACGAATATTCTCGACCATCATAATCATATCCGGTCGATAAAACGGGCTAGAATACGTAATGAGGTAGTCGAAGAATTCCTTCTTGCCTGCTTTCACAACTTCATGTTTCAGCAACAAAGCAATTCGTCAGACTTCTTGGGCGTTGAGAATCATTCTTCTACCTCTGAATCCGCTCTCTGGTAGATCACCATATGCGTGTCGTTCGAAGGCTCCTGGTTATTTATGGGTATCTGTCATTTCCAATGAAAACGCACAAGTATCGCACAACACGACAGTCAAACACCATAAACATTCCATTACGCATCTTCTCTTGAATGAGATAATTGTTTCGAGTCAGAATCTACCGCCTTGTTTAAATTTAAAATACGAAGAAAGAATATGAAGAATAAGGCTGGGATCGCATCTATGAATAGGTGGCGAGTTCCGAAAATTTCGAAAATCTTCCGCAAGGATTACAAGATTTTGTTATTGAATTAACTTGAAAAGTGAAAATTCTGAAGTTCCATTTCAGAGGATATTGTTTGGGGGACTTCTTTCGACATATCTTTGAGGTTTGAACGAGCAACTCCCTGAGAGGTGGCGCTTCAACCCCTCAAGATGAGGGCTTCGAGTGAAAGATTTTCGAAACCTTTTTACAACGGTGTATGAAGAACGTAATTTTGATGAACTGCTCAAATTAGACACCTTGAATATTTCGGGTATCGTGAAAAATTGTTATAGCATCTTTTCTCAAAAAATAAGAAAAATACTTTCAACAACGAATGCGAAAAATCAAAACAATTCCCGCGCTGATTTGTTTGAAATTAAAAAAATAATTAATGTGATCACACTGGTATTGATATGAAAAATAATGATGCAAACAATAGAAGATGAAATCGAATTTGAAAAAATCACTTAAAACTATTCTTGCAACTGCCGTTCGAAGGCTCCTGGTTATTTATGGGGATCTGTCATTTTCAATGAGAACGCACAAGTATCGCACAACACAATCAAACACCATAAACATTCCATTACTCATCTTCTCTTGAATGAAATAATTGTTTCGAGTCAGAATATACCGCCTTGTTTAAATTTATCATACGGAGGAAGAATATGAAGAAGAAGGCTGAGTTCGCATCTATAAATAGGTGGTGAGTTCCAAAAATATCGAAAATTCTTTCGTAAGGATTACTAGATTTTGTTATTTTTCAGAAAATCTAATTGAGCATATATCCTACGAGAAAATGAGGAAAATCATAATAATGATTCCAGAACTATCAAGACAAAATATGAATTACTCATTGAAATTATATTATCCTTGATTCATTTGAGATGTGGGCCAATTATCGGTTGAAATTTGAACCACTGTCATTGTCAGATTCGAAATAGAATCTGACAATACCTTGTCGTTTGTCCCATTTAAAAGTGTCCACCCTCAATATAGTATATAACACATAACATTACTAGCAAGGTAAGAGGGTTTTTACTGGCGAATGGAGGATATAATTGACGAGCCGCGGGCGAGTCAGTTACCTCCTTGAGCCAGTAAAACCCGTTACCTTGCGTGTATTGTTTTATATTTATTTGTTTCTCGTTGTAAAAAGGTGAGATAAATTCCCAAAAAATCTTAATAAATTGTCGCACATGTCGTAAGCCTTTTATGATTATTTATGACATCGGAAAATTATGACAAATGTCAGTGGCTTTACGAGAGGGAAGTCATTGGAGAATATTTGCTAATTTCTGACTAAAAAGGCCAGATCCAAATGAAACAAGTATGAATATCGTTTTTCAATACTTTTATAACGTTTATTACTAAAAATATTTGTTCCAGGAACGATTAAATTAGAAGGATAAATGAAATTAGAAGCAATTACGTGAAAAGAAAGCGAATAGATACGAATAAAACAAGGCACGAATATCGTTTTTGAATAGTTTGAGAACGTTTATTGAGAAATACATTTGTTCCAGGAACTTTGAGATTAGAAGAATAAATTAATTAGAAGCAAGTACTTGACAACTTTCAATGTAAATAATAATACTAACTTGTAAAAGTTTTACAAGTTAACTGTCAATTTTACAAGTTAGTGACTTGAAAAAATAAACTTCCTTGATTAATATTGTGTTTTTGGAAACTGACGTTTACAAATGAGAAACAAATAAAATCAACAACTAATCAGATTTATGTAAACACTCAGACAGGTCGATTTTTAATGTCAGGGAAACATAATCTAGGATAAAAATCTGTTTAAACTACCACCCCCTAGAGACGGTTGCAATCCCATCAGGAATTTGAAAAGGGAATGTGGGTAGTTTTGTAGCACAAATGTATGCGTGGATTCAAAGGCCCCGCACATTTTGTATGAGAATTGGCTCCCGGTGGATTTGGCTGAAAATTTTATATGATGTTCTACTAATCCTTCTGATCAAATGTCTAAACAGTCACGAAGTTGAAAAATGCATACTTCTAGGAGTTTTTTAGCAATTTTTTGTATCCATTATGGCTTAGGTACGTATTATGGGAATTGGCTCCCGGTGGATTTGGCTGAAAATTTGATATGATGTTCTACTAATCCTTCTGATCAGATGTCTCCACAGTCACGAAGCTGAAAAACGCATACTTCTAGGAGTTTTTAGGCGATTTTTTGTATCCATTATGGCTAACGTATTACCGTTCACACTTCACACAGAAATGTTTGAAAATATTTCGAATTGACAGAATGTGCTTTTAATAATCACGAAATATTCTCAAACATTTCTGTGTGAACGGTAATACGTTAGCCATAATGGATACAAAAAATCGCTAAAAACTCCTAGAAGTATGCATTTTTCAGCTTCGTGACTGTGAGACATTTGATCAGAAGGATTAGTAGAACATCATATCAAATTTTCAGCCAAATCCACCGGGAGCCCATTCCATACAAAATGTGCGGGGTCCTTTGTATGCACCTGCAGTTTGCAATATTCACTCAAAACACCAAGGTGTTTTTTATGGAATTATGCATGGAGGTAAAGGAAGTGGAGGGAGCCGAACGTTTGACAAGTGTCACGTAAACAAAACAACCCAAAACAAAGAAGGTACACACCAATATGGCCGACTTCGAACTTTTTAAACGTTGAATTTTATTATTTGTGCCTCATTTCTAGTTCATTTTCTCTACAGTTTGTAGCAGAAAGATATTAAGTGTTAGTTAAAAAAGGTTTCTTATTCGGTGAATGGGTGCTCTAATGAATCCAAAAAATTCCCGCCACAAAGTTGCCCATACAAATGGCCGTTTTATCCCTTCACCTACATGGAATTATGGTACCGATAAAACTAAATGAAACATTCACTTTCAAGAACACAAATTGCAGGTTCATACAAATTTGTTCTACAAAAATACCCAGTTTCCATTCAAATTCCTGATGCGGTTGCCACACTCTCCATATGGGGTTGCCAGTAAAAGCAAACTTTGTATCCCAGATCATGTCTCCCAGTCATCAAGAATCGACCTGTCTAGGTGTTTTCACATATTCTGATGAACGCGAAAACCCAAAATTCAGCACTCGGGAATTCGAAGGATAGAAGACAGCGTATTCAAACTCTTCAAACCATCAAATCGAAGCGTAAACTGAAAATTCTACCACTCTGAATTCTTCGAAGTCGTTTAGTGTGTGAATTTAATTAACATTCAGTTATGAAACGAAATAAAAATTAAATTGAGAGAAAACCATTTTCGCTTTCAAGCACTGGCCGAATTAGTTACGGATACGGCTATGAAATTATGCATTATTCCGGAAATATATTCATTTACTATAATATGTGCATTGTTTTAAAAATTAATTAGAAAGCATTCATTCCAAGAACATAAATTGGTGATATGATTACATGACCACCATTATTCAATAATTGAAAAACTATGAATTGATCGTAGGATAATCAAGGTCTCTATCGCATTCGATGATCTGGCTAAAATTTCCTGACCCAACTTTAGAAATAGAAATAAAATTTTGATGTATATTTGAGGTTTGAACGAGCAATCCTTCAGAGGGGCGGCGGCTTCAACTAAAAATTGAATGGGGATGAGGGGTTTTCTGACACTTCATTTGAAAAGTATTGGATGCCTTTTGACAACGGTGTATGAAGAACGTAACTTTCATGAACCGTTTCCGCCGAAAATCAATTTTTTAGCTCAAGTGAGCCACCTTTAATATTTCGATTATCTTGAAAAAATTTAAGTGCAATTTTTTCTCAAGTATGTAATTAGGAAAAATCTCTCAAGCAATGAATGCGAAAAAATCAAAATAATTCCTACGCCGATTCGTTTGAAATTTTAAAATTAATTATGGTGAACACACTGCAAGTACGTGTTCAGCTGATTAGTCTATATCACCAAAAACAAAATTCGTTTTTTTTGGATAATCAGAATACTCGAGGTGGGGCTCATTTGAGATGAAGGATTGATTTTTGGCAAAAACGGTTCATCAAAATTACATTTTTCATACATCGTTGTAAGGTTCCGAGACCTTTCAAATGAAGTATCACTCAACCCCTCTCAGATATTCAATTTTGAGGGGTTGAGGCGCCCCTCTAAGGAGGTTTCTCGTTCAGGCATCAAATTTACATCGAAAGTTGTACCTCAAACAGAATTATTCGACGTGTCTCGGTGAATTGTTCCAATCAGTATGGGATAAAAAATATACATGTATGAGATTCAACGCCCTGTATAATTGAATTAAAGTTTCACTCATGTCAGTGAAAAGAAAATTGAAAGTAATTAAAGACGTATTAACTACATATTCAGTTCATTTCACACTCGGTAAAATTAAACTCACAGGATAAGATAAACCACAAGTCTCATATTAGAAGAAAAAAAACACGAGCAAGCGATCGTTTGCGTGTTGGAGGTAATTTATCGTACCTAACACCAGATTAAGGACGGCAATCTGAAACTTATACCTATCACATGTGTTTTCGTAAAAGTATGGTTTCCTATTGGCCGAAAAAATGTTATTTTTAGATCCTATTAAGGATAATTCGACTCCAGTAAGTTGCCTACTGAAGATTTACGACGTGGATTTTTTGTAATTTGATTTATTGCAAGAAATTCACCTTAAGTAAGTAGAACTTTCATTATACAGATTTGAACAGGAAGCAAGAATTGATTGAATATTTCAATTAATTTTAATTAAATTATTAACGAGAATATTTCAACTTTTATTTCGGCATGAAAGGAAAATTGTTTTTGCCATTTGTTTTATTCCGGCATACGAATGATCAATGTTATCAACAATAACATTCGAATTTAATAATTGTAAAAGCCATAACGATAATATCCGTGATATAAACTTATTTCTATGTTGAAACCAATGAAATAACTTCATTATAATTATATTAATAAACGTTTTAGGCCCCTTTCGTATAATCTATTTCGTTATTGATACTCGTATTTTGATTCTTCATTCTGCTCATTAGAAATTTAAGAAAAGCCCTGAGCTTGATGGAGGACAATTACCTCAGAATTTTACATGAGATTTGAGATTAATACCAAATATATAAATGCAGAATCTCAGCACAATCGGAATTATGTTCTGAAAATAATTCAAAAATAATGATGCAATCCTCTTGAAATTTTGCATGAACATTCAGTATATCAATTTTGATTCACAAAATGAATTTCACTCGAATCGGTTATCCTGTTATGGAAATATAAGGATTCTTCTTTTCAATATTCCAATTGAATTTTCTATGGTTCTGTTAACACTATGATCACAAAATGCATGAACATTCAGTGTATCAATCTTTATTTATAAAATAAATTTCATCCGAATCGGATATTTTTGTATGGAAATATAAAGTTGATTCTTTTCAATATTCCAATTGAATTTCCTATGGTTCTGTTTACACTATGGCCACAAAATTTTGCATAAAGCTTATTATGACCATCTTGCATATGGCCGCAACATTTCATTTCGATGGGTTTCGTTTTGTCTGAGATATTGAGGAACAAAAATTTTGAATGGCCATATTGTATGGAACACCCGAACGATTTGGCTGGTTAACGAACTCAACCGAGCTATTTGGGAACCGAGTCTCTAGGACAATTCCTTCGAAAGTTATTGTGCTAACGGACGGACGAACGGCCCCACGGACTGAATTGAATTTGGCCACGAATTAGTCATCAGGGAGTAGAATCCTATCGTTTGAGACCATTTTTGGCTTGAAATTCTAAAATTAAAGACATTTGGGCAAAACGATATAGCACCCGTTTATGTAGAACGGACGCTCAAAAATGGACGTTTACTTACCATTAATGATTGAGAGCACAAATTGATAAATTACCTGAAAAGAAATAAAAACTGGATTAGATATAAAATCACAAAAATTTGTAAAAGTGCTATAGCAATAATTTGCAATAAAATTAGAAACATGAGAATAATAACTGCCGTTAATTTAAATATGAAGAATTCACGATTTTTTGACAAACTGAAATTAAGATTATGACCCATTACTCCCAGACTTAGTTCTTCAGAAGCTTATGTGAGTTAGAGAATCTTTTGTCTTGAATTCAGACTTTGTAACTAACTGTGTTAAGCATGATATCTTCATTTGTTGACCTGCTATCGACAAGAAAATTTTTTCCGACGCTACATTCTGAATACTCAATGGATATTTCCAGTATGTTCAAAGATGGGGGTTTTCCATATGACATCGTTATAAGAGTAGTGTTAAATATAAACCCATCGAATTGTTCACATAAAATTTCAGTTACCTAAATTTTAAATAAAAATAAAATAATGCGATTTTTCCACTCATGCAAACGTCTCGCCATGATTAATGCAGATGACGATTCTCAACATAATGGCCAGTTGGCATCGTTGTCAACTGTGATTTAACATTCAAGCAATGAAATAAATGCTTGCGCGGACATCACACTCAACTGTCAATTTTGATCGTTTGAATAAGCGGCCTCATTTCAATTAATTCAATAATTTTCTCGAAAACCTGTCAACGAAACAAAAAACGTATAATGGTTATAATTTTCTGAGAGTCCATCATTTCTTAAATGAACTGCCCCTTGAAAATATAGGATACAGTAGAATACACACTGACATTTCAACATTTCATATGCAATCCTTATCGGAAAATAATATTTAAATGGGACTTTACCAATAAAGATCATTCCACAATTCAACCGATTCGAAACAGGAACTGCGAAATTATATTGAGGTCGAATCAAGAAACCTCGGCAAGAATTGTCATTACACTGTCAGAAATTAACTAAGCGTTCCCCATCAAATATTGAAGCTAACTACCCATGAAAACAATCCATTTTATGGGGACATTTGAAATACCTACATACTTATTTGTTGCGAAATGTTCGAATGTTTAGAAAAACCTTTCAAAACTCATAAAAAGCTATGTATAAACGGAAATTTTTATACGTACGTGTCAATCCCATAACCAAATATTTTATGAGTTTTTTTTCAGTCCCTGTTTATTCTCGGATTGTCTCTAGCTTTGCTTGCATTTATTGGCTTTTGTTGAATATTTCTTATAATTTCTGTTGTACCCTTCCATGTTCAATTTTATTTTTGTGTACCTTTGTTATAAAAGAAGGGAATTTATTTTTTCAGTTCAAGTTTATTTTCGGATTGTCTCTAGCTTTGCTTGCATTTATTGGCTTTTGTAAAATCTTTCTTACGCACCAGAAATTGGTGCGCCCTCGAATGTTCAATGTTATCTTTGAGTACCTATGTTAAATTAAAATAAGCTTTGGCTTTAACGCAAAAGGATCTGCATACAAAGTTATGAAGAAGTTATTTCACATTATTTTCCAGACTCATGGAACCACACATTTTACACTGAGCCAAACTCTCTTCTCTTTCCTTAATTTTTTGGAATATAATATATGAAATTACTTAGAAAAGAGTAGAAGACTTATTCCCACCTTTTTCAAATACAAAATTGAACTGCATTGCGCATGCGCCGACTCTACAATCCTGCTCTCGTGTAAAGTTACGATAGATCCACCTGAGTCAGTGATCGAGTTAATAGCACCGTACTTTCCGAACATGGGTTGGATGTTCGGGTTAGGTAAACGAACGCCATGGTTAATCGAGTTAACCCGAGTAAGTATCCGAAAACGCCTTTTGAGAGATGTTTATGAGTAAAGGTTGACGCTCACTTGGACGAGACGAGACGAGACTAAGCGAAGAGTTGTTTTCCGCAGGCACGATTTGCACTGAATCAAATGGGAAGACGCTCACTTGGGAGGCGCTAAGCGAAGATCAGAATCGTTAGGCGCGAGGCAGATAAGACGCGCACTTGGACGAAGCGAAGCGGTCGGAAGGAACGCGTCGTTTTCCGCTGGGATCTTTTGCATTGAAATAAATGGGTAGACACGCACCTAGGAGACGCGAAGCGAGGATCAGCGAGGCGGCGAGTCGTTGGTCGCCAGGAAGATCTTTGGGGCATGTGAGCGAAATTTCTCGAGGAGGCAAGTAGGTATCCGACGGCCGGGAAGTTCGGCGCGCTCTATTTCCAATTTTGTACTCGAATTTTGTCAATGGGGAAATACACAGTCATTTTTGAATTTGTGTGAAATGAGTTTGTTTTAAATCGTTCATGAGAGTGTTGGTTAGAATTTTCTCGATTGAGATCTGGAAAAACGAAATTTATATACAAAACGAACAACATTCATGTATTTTGTACAACTGTGAATGTGAATTCAAATCGTCTGAAGGATAGGTATTTTATTATGTAAATACAACAAAATATTGAGGAACCCTTCTTCAGAAGAAATTAAAATATCTGATAGAATTGGAAAACTGTGGAATAATTCCTTTTAGGGATATATGATATGCAAACATTGAACTTTCGATTACTACTTGCTTTGTTTTTTTTAATCGGTTAAAGAGAAAATAAGCATTCGTATCAATTATTTATATTAATTGTATTCCTGGATGAAGAACTACGAGGATTTCATTGGAAAATTCCCAGTTAAAACATGATCATGACCAAAACACGATTCTTACAAATGTTTCATGGCTGATCAAGGCCGTAGCGAGGGGGGGGGGGTCCGGACCCCATTGGACCCGAAATTTTTCTGGAGTACAGGACTAGAAAAATTGTCATTCTGTCATTCGGTGGACCCCCCGAAATTTTTTTCTAGCTACGGCCTTGTGGCTGACCATACCCAAAAATAACCAGGGACAGCGCCAGAGATTTTACCGCCCCGGCAAAAGTATATTCAGAATAAATTGATTATAAATTAGTCTGATTTGAAGCTTATACAGGTAAGCGGTATGCAGCAAGGTAATAAAAAATGCAACTTCCCAGAACTACTGGAAATTTTTCGATATTGTCGTAGGAAAAGTATTTTTTTTCTGAAATCACCAGAATGAAGGAATTACATTAATACTTAATTTTTTCAATCGGTTAAAGAGAAAATAAACATTTCGTATCAATGGTTTTATATATAGTTTTAAAAAATTACTCTCGGTTTTTGTCGCCCTCCGCTTCTCGTTGGAAGACAACATAACCTCGATCTAAAATCTAGTACTTTTTTCCCTTGATAGTTGATAGTTGATAGTTTACAGAGGGGTTACAGTCCACTGCGACCTTAAGGTCTATTGTGCCCCCTTACAGAGCTGTTCTGGCCAAAAACCTTCACAGCTCGCCTTCCAGTTCCAGAGATCTAATGAAATCTAGTAACTGTGAAGACTTCAACGAGGCTAGTTCCTCACTCTTACAAGTTTCTTGCCCAAGGCATTTCCTCCTCAGGCTCGTAATGCCGAGGCATTCCGTGACTAGGTGAAAGGGGGTTTCTTTCCTCCTCCCCACAGAACCTACACTTTTTTCCCTTGTATAATACATAATTTTTTTCTGTGACTAGAAAAATGACGATGGAAAGAAATATAACTTTTCACGAAATTAATCCGGCAGAAAAGTTAGTACCTTTTTCCCGGATACATATATACACTCACTTTTTTCCCGGGGAAAAAAGTAATTTCGAGAAGAAAAGTTATATTTTGTAACTTGCCAACAGAGATAAAATGTCGAATTTTTTCCACGTCACATATTTTTTTTTTCATTCCTATGACCAAAAACACGATTCCAACAATAGCTCTACCCTTGTTCATTCGGGTAGTCAGCATGCAGCATGGGTAATAAAAATTTATTGCGGCCCAAAAATAGGCGAATTTCTTCCGATGGCTGATCGTCGCATCGCTTCGTCCAAGTGCGCGGTCCCAGGCGAACTAACGCGTCGCTTAGTCTCGTCTCGTCTCGTCCAAGTGAGCGTCAGCCTTAACTCCGGAACAATTATCGAATTATTATTTAGGCTATTCATATCATTTCAGCTTTTTGTATTCAATGTTCGGCCAGTATTAGCCAGCATTCGAATATCAATCCTTCCAAAATAGCTTCATTGTCGTTCAAAATATTCACCCTGAAGATCTCTATACTACGGCATACGTTTGAACAAATTATCAAAGCACGTTTTTCAATCTCGTTGAGGTATCTCCAAAACAACTACCACTTCTTCAGATGTTGAAAACGTTGGCCCATCAGGTTATTTTTCACAAACAGAACAAAAATAAAAGTGGCATGTTCGATGTAAAGTCCGGACTATATGCCGATAGACATTTTGGTGCTCAAAAGTTACTTGAGCCGGTGTAAGAAAGCTCAAGAGTAGTGGAGAGTGATCCGTCTTTGAAAGTTGGTTTTCCTCATTTTTTGGAGGAACAAATAGTTGTTCATCACATGTCCAAGTTTCTCAAAAAACAGGCAATAATTTGCTAGAAAATGCCTCGGGTGTGTAAAGGTGGGCAGAATTCGTTGTCTACTGAAGAGATCTCGAGAAACTCAAATCTAAAAACAGATCTGACCTATGTTTTATATATTTCGAGTTATGAAGGAAAATTGAGATTTTGTCATTTTCATTGATGCTGAATAACTCGCTTGTTTGAACTCGTATTCGAAATCCGTTTTTACATTCTACAGGAACTTTTTCAAGAGTAATTCAAATATGATATGACAACAACTTTGATTTTTCAAGTGTGAACTATAGTCAAATGTTTTTTTATCAGGCTCCAAAATTTTTGCTGATTTCAAAAATATATATTATGTCGCTTTTTTGATCAATATTACATGAAAAAAATTTAATACATTTTCCTGCTCTTCGATTCAGTTCTTAATTAATTATAAGTAGGCTGGCCTTAACATAACCATTGCAAATATGCTTTATAATTCGAAGTAGTCATCAGTTTTCTTCTAGCTGCTTTGGTTCTCGAGATCCCTTCAGTAGACAACACCCTGTAAATCTTCAGTTGGATTCGGATCATCTCAAAACAATAATGTAGTCGACTATTATTTATTTTGAACTCATATGCGTAAAACCAGGATTCGTCACCTGTCACGATGTCATACAGGTTTTAAAGCAGCTTTCTTGTATTTTTTGAGCATTTGTTTCGACCAATCGATATTTTTTCGACAAATTGTGCGAGATCCAATTGTTTCTTGTCAGAAAAGATGAGAAATAGTGAAATTGTCTTCTACTAGTAGACGAAGAAATTCACAACAACTGAAAAGTATAAAGCCTCCAAACAAAAAAAGGTTGGTAGTTTACTGATTTGTGTTAATAAAATTTAATTAGGCATCGATCACTCGCATATTCTTATCAATACACTATGGTATGTCGTTAATGCATGTTTCTTTCTTTATTATCTTTATTATTTTTTCATTGTCGAGGCGACTGATGAAAGATTTTAATTGTCTGATAAATTGGAAATGAAATTTTTGATTGAAGATTAAACTCGAACTTTATTGTTTTGCCAATAGAACCAATTACCACACTTGTCAAGTTACTTTGATAATTTATAGTCGACTGGATCATAAAAAGCCATTAAAAATGTTTATAAGTTTCGATCATATAAGGGAATATACAGGGTGTCCCAAAAATACCACGCGAAAGTGACACTGGAGATAGCATCAACATGACCTAAGTAAAAGTCCCCTGGTTTTTTACACTTTTGTGTATTTTTTAAAAATCTCCAGTTTTCGGTTTTTTATCGCCTAGCATTGCTAGAAATTACTTCAAACTCATGTTTTTTTTTACCTAGGTTATCCTGAATAGTTGCTTTAAAAAATGAAGTAATAACTTCACCGAGAACTAGAACAAAATTCTTCAAAAAATGTCTTACTTGTTGTATTTTATGCCGAAGTTAAAACGTTAACTTAAGTTTGACTGCTCTGTATCATTTTAAAAAGGGCATGAAATGGACAAGTTTTTAAGATTATTTGTCAGTTCAGTCTGATATAATTTTTTTTCACAGCAGTCAGTCAAACTTAAGTTGACTTTTTTAATTTCGGCATAAAATACAACAAGTTAGACATTTTTTGAAGGATTTTGTTCTAGTTCTCGGTGAAGTCATTACTTCATTGTTTAAAGCAACTATTCAGGATAGCCTAGGTGAAAAAAACCTGAGTTTGAAGTAATTTCTAACAATGCTAGGCGATAAAGAACCGAAAACTGAAGATTTTTAAAAAATACACAAAAGTGGTGATATCTCGAAAACCAGCGGACTTTTACTGAGATCATGTTGATGCTATCTGATAGACCTAATGCCAATCTATCTCCAGTGTCACTGGCGCATGGTATTTTTGGGACACCCTGTATATCTATAAATTGAAGGGTCAGATCTTTGTGATTTTTTTTTTCGTTGATCGATGTTTTAATCGTACTTATTGTTCGAAGAAAAAGACCATAGACAAACTAAAAAAATTAGATGAGCCACTCGTATATTCCGCGCCATCTATCAGAGTTGGACACTTATACACGAAAAAATGATTTTCAATTTGTTAGTTAGATTTCGTTGCATTCATTGAAATCCTATCAAGAAAATAGTAAGTATTGACTAATTTGAAACGACAGAATGGATTTCTAATTTTTGCATGAATAAATTGAATGTTTTGAGATCAACAGACGGGTTCACTGGTAGGATTGGATAGCTGTTCCTCTAAGTCTATGGTGTTCATTCATAAGATCCAGCTTAAATAAATCAAATGAATTTCTCTGAGTTCTAATACAATTAACATACACTTTCGAAAAATGACCATAGTGGCTTTTCTGAAAGCTGCTAAGCTTTTTTTATAAAGATTGATTCTTTTTTGTACCTTTATGTCGAAAAATAAAAAGCAACCCTCGTATCTACTTGTTGAGAAAGAATTATATTCCTTCTGCATAATTCGTTCCCTGAAATCAGTTTGAGAAAGTCGCAAGTTTTGAAGCAACATTTAAAGGCCAAAGTCGTAAAATAAATGCATTACAGTTTTTTCCCGTGTCTGCATAACTCGTTCTCAAAGACTGAACAGGTTGTGTTCGATTTGAATATGTCTGAAAGATACTGAGAGTAAGTAACAGGACTATGTGAAATTTGCTCGACATGGCAAGTGGTAACAATCTTCCAGTTTTCGAGAAAGGAATTGTTAAACAAATTCAAGATTTTGTATTTTCGTTTTGGAGGACATGATCCCGAATTGTAAAATTTCGGAATCTAATTCCCGTTCTGCCGGAAATGAATTTAAACTTCGTTATTTCAAATGTAACACCCTGTATTTTTAAATAATTTTGAATTCTTGCTTTGATTCTGCACTGAGTTGATGTATGATATGCCACCCTTTTCAAGAGGTTGAGTTATAGCCTGAACGACAACTTTTTTGGCAGAAACATTGTCACAAATTGGTGTTTATATCTTTAAAATCCACCCGTGTAATTTAATACAGGGTGTTACATTTGAAATAACGAAGTTTACCCACATTCGTTTCCGGTAGAACCGGAGGTAGATTCCGCTTAAAAATATTTCACAATTTGAGTTCATGTACACCAAAACGGAAATAAGAAATCTTTAATTCGTATTACAATTCCTCCCCCAAAAACTGCTGATGAAACAAATAAAAAAATTACTCTGTATATAGGATCATTAAATGGAAAGATAGCACATCATTATATAAAAAAAACTGACAAAATAACAATAGAATCAATTGAAAGATGGCCCATCAATCTATAAACAAAAAATTCTATCAATACTGACAAAATAAAAATAGAATCAATTGAAAACTGAAAAATTATCCTGTTTTCTTTTAATTCGAAGCTACAATTCCACTGCAGAAATAAAACTCAAATTTTTCTAATTCAGAATTTTACTCCTCGTCCAATGAATTATTACTCAACTTTTCGACTTTCTGAACAATTTTTTTGCAGAAAATTGACCGACTTTAGTTTGAAATTTCGTATTCTAAATGAATACCTAGCCAACAACTGGGATGACGACGATTATTACGGAACTTGTGCTGAATGACTGAGGTTAACATCCAAAGTCTCTGAGACTATTTTCGTGAATTTCGAAGATTGGAACACAGGCACATTAATCAAATGAATCGGAAGTTTCGAATAGCTGTGCGTCACCGTGTTCACAAACACCTTTATAGCTTACCAATTGTAAAGATTTTAATGGTTATAGAAGTCAGCGATGTTATGAAAACATTATTTAGAATCAATGGAATGAGGTAAGAGGAGACCCTGGTGTGCCTACTCATACCTGAAGTTGAAACATAAAAAAGTGGCAGAGATGACTATAGGATCAAATGAAACAAACGGTTTGTATTACAGCTTAAGACAACAGATTTTGAAATAGCTTCAGGAAGTTGTTGAACTAAATATGTCAGTCGTATGTCATAATTCCAAGTCGATATTCTTAATAATTTACTACAAATAATGTGGTATTCCAAGTTTAGATTTACAGATATCGTATAAAAATATTCCTTTTGAACCCATAGCATAAACTTTATACAAAAAATTATGTATTATGCGATTTTTGTCTGAGGAAATATATATGTAGTTTAGGCCTTAGAGAACAATACTCTTAAATCAAACGCTGGCCCTCCAGGTTGGGGGTTGAGGCATCGGGCTAACTCCTCAATAGTCATATGAATGTTGAAATCTTAAAAAACCCAATTGGAGCCTCGGAAATAGGTTCTGGACACAACAATGAACGACTCAAGCAAACTAGAAGACTGCAACAATATAAGGCACTACCAAATGTTAAGATATTTAAAACCAAATAAATAAATAAGTTGTTGAACTCGAATAGAAATAGTCATCACGTGGAATAGTGTAATATCTAATATGTTGGTTTGAAATTATTTTCCTCTCGTGTTTATTTTTTCGAAGAACATTGATATAAAACTTTGTTGCTTCTGAAGAAATCTTGCTTGGTCAATACCGAACCATTGTTTTCGAAATCAATATTCCGCATAGAAAATAATCGAGATAGGTATTGCCGCGGTTAAGTCTGTTAAACAGCTATAAAATATGGTCTTTCAAAATGTTTATTCCTCAATATCACAAACAAAACGAAACCAATCGAAATTAAATTTTGCGGCTACATGTAAGCTGCTCATTATAAGTCTCATGCAAAATTTTGTGGTCATAGTGTTAACAGACCCATAGAAAATTGAATTGGAATATTGAAACTAAGAACCTTTATTTTTCCATAACAGGATATCCGATTCGAGTCGAATTTATTTTGTAAATGAAGATTGATATACTGTATGTTCATGCAAAAATTAAAGAGGCTCGCATGATCAGAATCATAGAATTCAATTTTTTTTCTAAATTATGAACTTTTTCAAATCATTCCGAGTTTGTCGATTCGATCGTGCTGAAATTCTTCAGTAAAATGTTCAATGCCAATTCAAAACAGTACGCAAAAATTTGTGGGAGTTGCGTTGATATAACCATAGCAAAGTGTATCGTTATATCAGAAAAAATTCTAATATTGCTATGAAATACCTCACAATTGAAATTAAATCTAGTTTGAGGATGTAAATTGGCAAAGTCAATGATCATGCAAATTTTCAAAAGGAATTTTTGACATCACCATTGCTAGAATGGTGATGTCAAAAATTCCAAGAATTTGTGCTTAACTTGGCAACAGTGCATGGTAAAGAATTTTTCCAGTAGGTTTGGTATTGAATCGATACACAAATGAAAATATAGCCATTCAAAATAAGTAAGTGTATATGCGTTTAATATAGATGTGGCAACACTGTCGACTGGAAAATATTTTAGGCGAAGAGTTCCTATATCCTCAAGGCTCCACCTTAAGTTACAGAACGAAACATTGGCTAGTCGATTACTAAAAATATCAAAATTCTGATTTCACAATCCTTTTGAAAATTTGCATGATCATTGACTTTGCCAATTTACATCCTCAAACTAGATTTAATTTCAATTGTGAGGTATTTCATAGCAATATTAGAATTTTTTCTGATATAACGATACACTTTGCTATGGTTATATCAACGCAACTCCCACAAATTTTTGCGTACTGTTTTGAATTGGCATTGAACATTTTACTGAAGAATTTCAGCACGATCGAATCGACAAACTCGGAATGATTTGAAAAAGTTCATAATTTAGAAAAAAAATTGAATTCTATGATTCTGATCATGCGAGCCTCTTTAATTTTTGCATGAACATACAGTATATCAATCTTCATTTACAAAATAAATTCGACTCGAATCGGATATCCTGTTATGGAAAAATAAAGGTTCTTAGTTTCAATATTCCAATTCAATTTTCTATGGGTCTGTTAACACTATGACCACAAAATTTTGCATGAGACTTATAATGAGCAGCTTACATGTAGCCGCAAAATTTAATTTCGATTGGTTTCGTTTTGTTTGTGATATTGAGGAATAAACATTTTGAAAGACCATATTTTATAGCTGTTTAACAGACTTAACCGCGGCATTTGCGAACTGAACTCACCCTGAAAATCTCAAGTCTCTAGGAAAACCCCTTCGAAAGTTATCGTGCCTACGGCCTGACGGACGGCCCCATTGACAGAATTGAATTTGACAGCGATTCGTTTTTAGGGAGTCGAACCCTATCGTTCGAGACCATTTTCGGGTCAAAATTTGAAAATTACAGACATTTTTGCAGAACGATATAGCTCTCGTTTGAGGAGAACGATAGCTCAAAAAGCAATTACACATTTGATAAGGTTGAAGGATACTTATTTATTTTTCCAAAATTGAGTATATCTCAGATAGAGTGATTAAATTAACAGTAAGTAACAAAGAAACTTTTTCTGGCAACACTGTCTATGAGATATTTTCGATATAGCAACAATAATCATAAGCTCGGGTTGAAAAAATAAATTGATCCCGCTCTGCTGGGCACATTGACATGATGGCACAAGAACTCTATCACAATAGAAACAGAATGATTCGATTTTTATCGACAAGTCATACATATAATTTAATCATGTTGAGATTATATTCCGAGCATCGAAATTAAAAACATGACCTCCACGATCATATCGTATCACACGAGAAATCCTTGTGTTCGTATTAATACAATAGGATGAACAAGTTTGTTACTAGTAATTATTACAACCCGCATGTTAACCATTAAATTTTCATCTCGTTCGGAACAATTGCAAGAAGATCCTTCACCTGATCCTTTGTCTCCGTCTGGAAGGTCTACGAAAATTATATTCCAAATTGGAGCGAATTTCGCATATCATATTTATGAAGATTATTTGGATCGACAGATACAGGGTGTTTCATTGGGAAAGGGAAATACTTCACAGGTGCATAGGTGGCACCAAGACGGTTCTAGGGATACCCCATTTATTGGGTCTCACTGTCTTTGTAGCCGAGATACAGGGTGTTTTATGAATTTTGCCCGTTTCTTCCTGAGGCCGTACCAGACGAACCACCTGGTATATTTTCTTCATATTTGGCAAATATATTCCTAATTGAGAGCCCAAACATATCATGCAATAACCGCCTCGAAAATCCAGGTCCGGGTTAACAAAAAATTATGAATCGTTTGAATCCTCGAAACAACACTCTGTACATCGGAATTTTGAAAATCTGTTTTAAAATTCGAAAATACCACTAAAAACTAAACTGAGACGTATACTTCAAATTTTCGCGCAGAAAGTTTTACTTCACAAATTTTCAAGGTAAATGTGAAGTTTTTAGAAACTTGGATACCCGAAAGTGGTTTGAAGTGACTTCAACAATGAATTATCAACAATATTGAATCCATAATTATTTCAACATTACTTTGTAATTCATTTCCGCATTGGTTTTCCTTTTTATAGCCGTATACTTGAAAATCCAGGTCCGGGTTAACAAAAAATTATGAATCGTTTGAATCCTCGAAACAACACCCTGTACATCGGAATTTTGAAAATCTGTTTTAAAATTCGAAAATACCACTAAAAACTGAACTGAGACGTACACTTCAAATGTTCGCGCAGATAGTTTCAATGCACAAATTTTCAATGTAAAAGTGAAGTTTTTAAGAACTAAGATACCTGAAAGTGGTTTGAAGTGACTTTTAACAATGAATTATCAACAATATTGAATCCATAATTATTTCAACATTACTTTGTAATTCATTTCCACATTAGTTTTCATTTATTGAGAAGTGAGTTGCATTATTACGTATAATAATTATGGATTCAATATTTTGATAATTCATTGTTAAAAGTCACTTCAAACCACTTTCAGGTATCCAAGTTCTTAAAAACTTCACTTTTACGTTGAAAATTTGTGCATTGAAACTATCTGCGCGAAAATTTGAAGTGTACGTCTCAGTTCAGTTTTTAGTGGTATTTTCGAATTTTAAAACAGATTTTCAAAATTCCGATGTACAGGTTGTTGTTTCGAGTATTCAAACGATTCATAATTTTTCGTTAACCCGGACCTGGATTTTCAAGTATACGGCTATAAAAAGGAAAACCAATGTGAAAATGAATTACAGAGTAATGTTGAAATAATTATGGATTCAATATCGTTGATAATTCATTGTTAAAGTCACTTCAAACCATTTTCGGGAATCCAAGTTCCTAAAAACTTCACTTTTACCTTGAAAATTTGTGCAGTAAAACTTTCTGCGCCAAAATTTGAAGTATACGTCCCAGTTTAGTTTTTAGTGGTGTTTTCTCATATTAAAACAGATTTTCAAAATTCCGATGTACAGGGTGTTGTTTCGAGTATTCAAACGATTCATAATTTTTTGTTAACCCGGACCTGGATTATCGAGGCGGTTATTGCATGATATGTTTGGGCTCTCAATTAGGAACATATTTGCCAAATATGAAGAGAATATGCCAGGTGGTTCGTCTGGTACGGCCTCAGGAAGAAACGGGCAAAATTCATAAAACACCCTGTATCTCGGCTACGAAGACAGTGAGACCCAATAAATGGGGTATCTCTAGAACCGTCTTGGTGCCACCTATGCACCTGTGAAGTATTTCCCTTTCCCAATGAAACACCCTGTATAACAGAATTGAATATCGATTGAAATATAATCTGGGAGGATTCTGCATTTCTAAAAAACTCTATAGGTTTTCACTCCCTGTCTCTGAAACAGAAATAATTCAAAAAAATTCAATTAAGATGAAGTACTCCTGCGAAAATCTTTGCACTTATTTGTCAGGAGCAAATTGGCTTTGAAAGAATTGTTGCTTAACAGTAAAACTAAAAAAGGAAATAAATGAAAACTATTATGTAACGTTTCGGTGTCTATATCAGACACCTTATATTTCTGGTCTTTCAGAAAAAATAAGAAGAATTGGTTCCAAATTCAACAGAAGAACTGTTTTCAAAACACAAAATGATTGGAGATCCATTCTAACCAGAACGAAAACAATGAATTAGACACAAAAATAAAAAAATTGTGTTCCCTGTATATGTGGAAAATCTTATACAGGAGAGACGTCAAGACCTTCAGAGATAAAAAACGAGATTATAAGAAAAACATCAGAAATTGAGACATTACAATATCACAAATCGATTATCATGTATGTTCAAATAACGGAGATTATATGATGAACTAGAACAACACAAAGATCCTAATGACGGAACCTGATAGTTATAAAAGGAAAATGAAGAAATCCACATGTATTTTGTTAGATAAAGCAGATAATTCGGCCAACTGTTCTGTTGGAATAGATCGTATTTGAATTGATTTATTGAAGAAAGCAATGACATCAGGAAATTTCAAAATTGAATGAATCAACATCTCTATGTGTTGACAACTTTCAATGTCAATTAGACTGCAAATGAAAAAATACACAATTCCGAAAATTTTACAAGTTTGTCTGAAGAAGGTATCTGATATAGACACCGAAACGTTACATTATCCTTTTCATTTATTTCCTTTTTTAGTTTTACAGTTGGGCAACAATTCTTTCAAAACCAATTTGCTCCTGACAAATAAGTGCAAAGATTTTCGCAGGAGCACTTCATCTTAATTAAAAAGTTCTACTTAAACGAGTACTATATCGTTTTGCCCAAATGTCTGTAATTTTTCGAACTTGAGCCGAAAATGGTCTCAAACGATAAGGTTTAAGACCCTGGTGAAGAATCCGTGGTCAAATTCAATTCTGTCCGTAGGGCCGTCCGTCCGGCCACGATAACTTTCGAAGGGATTATCCTAGAGACTTGAGATTTTCAGGGTCAGTTCAGCTCCCAAATAGAGCGGTTGAGTGTACAGTGGTTCTCAACCTTTTCACCACTGAGGACCACTTATACCTTTCAGAATTTTTGGCGGACCACTTAGATATTATAAGTAATATTTCCCAATGATAGGTAAAATGGGATGAACACTGGGGTTTTATTAATTAATTTATTATTTACAAAATAAAAAAAATGCATAGTGAGGGACAAAAAAATTTAAAAAACAACTAAATGACTTCCTTGGTCTTTTCAGCTTCGGACTCTCATAGCAACAATTTTTTCTTGAATGAATCAATTTTTTTCGACGGACAACATGAAAACCGTACGCGGACCACAGGTTGAGAATAGGGATGTTGACTCATGTTACGAATTCATATAAATTGAGGTTTTCCTCATAGAAGGAAATTTTTGCAATCCTTAAAAACCATTTTAGTGATCTTATTATTCTCGTTGAATTAAGTAAAGCTGATTTAAATTATGTTATTTATAATCAACTATCACGTGACTGCGAACGCCAATCAGAGGTAATTGACGTCACTATCCGGATTGTCATTGCAAATTTGAATGTTCTGTGCTCAGATCAACAAAATACATTCATAGGCTGGGTTCCACAAAACTCCAATCACCTTGATTATTGAAATGTCATCATTTCTCTGCAATTTTCAGTTCATTTTTGACATAAACCATCGACTTTTATCAAAATAAACGATTTTATTGCCCAATTAAGCTTTGTGAAACCCACGGTTTTGTGACTTGAACCCTAGTAAATATATAGAATATCATATCTATGATTCGAACTCAAGAAGTTGAAAGCTGAAAGAGAACATGAATAGTTCGATTATTCGTTACAAGAACGATAATCTACAATTTTCTTTATAATGGAGATCGGATTCATCAAGGGTAATAGTAGTAACTTAACGAAGATTGATTCCCTGATGGTCACAAGTTTCTTTGCTGAAAACAAAGATTTTTGTGCAGTGGAGCTTAAAAACGTGAAATTGTCTCTGTAAGTAGCAAACTTTTAACTCATATTTATTATTACAAATAAAAGAAACACCTCATTCAGCTTTTATAGACCGACATATTCATTTTGAAGGCTTAGATTGAACTTTTCCACAAGGAATCAGGCGAAATCAGTTCGCTTTGACAGAAGTCGAAGTTTGTTTATCGCGGATATTGACGTAATCATCATAAGGTGACAAAATTGAGCATTTCCGCGGAAATTTTGAATTGTCTTTTCATTTACGTATTTTTATTGGCAATTACTATATTTTTAAGAAAAAAGTAATTTTTTCGTGTTTGTATAGGGTTTATCTTTAAAATAAAATAAATTCCAAAAAGTTGTCAACATCCCTAATAGGGATGTTGACAACTTTTTTATATATAATGGGGTTGGGGATAGGGATGTTGACAACTTTTTGGAATTTATTTTATTTTGAAGATAAACCTTATACAAACACGAAAAAATTACTTTTTTCTTAAAAATGTAGTAATTGCATTAACCAACCAAATCGTACAGGGTGTTCCACGAAATATGGCCATTCAAAATTTTTGCTATGCAATATCTCAGACACAATGAAACCAATCGAAATGAAATGTTGCGGCTACATGCAAGATACTCATAATAATAAGCCTCATTTTGTGACCATCGGAAATTCAATTGGATAATTGAAAAGAAGAATCTTTAAATTTCCTTAACAAGATATCCGATTCGAGTGAAATTTATTTTTGGATTTTTTTTGCTCCCAGAACATTAAAATTCCCTCAAGTGTTAAGTAATTGCTGGATTTTATTCCTCAATGTTCATATACAGATGAAAATTGGGAAAACTTAGCGTCGCAACAATTTTCAGGCATATGCATTCTTCATCGAAACTATATCCACTTAAAATTCAATGTTAAGAAACATTAATCTTTGCAGTTGATCATACTCGCCTCTATATTGAACCTCCACAATATCAATGAGTTGATACAATGGAGACAAAGAACATGGAGGACGAAGAATTTTTCCCGAGTACACCTACTTATTATCCGTATTAAAATACGAAACACAGGATCGTAGCACAACCACCGATGACAATATTGCATTCTTTTGTATTCAAATGATTCTTGTCGTTTTCAATGCATTGTATCATTATTATTGATATCCATTACGAACTTTCTTTGCGGTCGAGGTTAAAGAAATTCCTACGATTCCTCTAAGATGTCGATCGCATTTTGAGGTTAACTGGAATTTCAAGGGAACGAAAGTTAATCGGATTGTTTGGATTTGTTTACGCCAATGAAACCTAAATGTTCATTGAAAAGGATTTCAGTATTCCGCGAAGCTAATTAATTCTCAAAATCATAGGTTGGTTGAATTTGGCATTGATAAGGTATTTTGAATAATGAAAAGTATCATTCGCCAGTCTATAGAATTTTTTGGACCATTACTCCTACTTAGTGCCTCAAGAGCTGTAGATCACAACTACATTTTGTTTGGAAATTCACAGCGGAAACATACGATTTTCAATGCATTGGTCAGAGAATTTTTGCGCCCAGTTGAACAGTTTCATTTTCGAGAGGTTTACTTGCAATGTTACTATCTGAATAAATGTCCGATTATAATAATGTAGAGTTGTCTCTCTCTTATCTTCGGAAGTGGCTTAAATCAAGCAGTATAGTTGACAACCGAGTACTAGAATTGAGTATTACGAGCAGCTCGACACCTTAAATAATTCAATTGTGAGTACTGCAGGCTACCTACCATACTGCTCGAATTAAGCCACTCCCGACGATAAGAGAGAGAAAAAACTAACATTATTGCAAACGGACATTCATTCAGAAAGTTCGCGTAGCACGTAAATCTCTTGAATATACAAGTGTTCACTTGTATGCCTAAATTATCTATCTGTCTAATGCAGCTCTCACGATATTCAAATTTGATATTTTTAACTCTACTCTTAATGGTCTCACGTGAAAAATACTGAAAATGTCCATTGTAGATCAAGAACTACTTGAATTTTTTTAGATTTATTGGCGAAATGATGCATTTCCTAATCAAAAACAACTCGATCATTCTTTTTTGGACACGAGCTAGAGGGCTGAATCTCTGAACATTGCAAAATACGATATTTGTTGAAAATTTTCTGAATTATCAAACTTTTGGAATTTCTTTTCTGATTCTTCCAGAAATTTTGCAAAATCTCTGTACTGTTCCGTAAAATTTCAAATCTTAGAATTCCTAGTTTTGACAATAGGTGTTTGAAATAATAAATTTCAAATATCTATAATACCTCTATTACACCATGCCTTTTCGTGCCTTTTTGTTGCAAATAAATAGAACCGGTTTCAATTTTTCACCTCTGAAACGTTGGGATTTCGAGCCTTTTTCTAGAAAAGTCGAGTCGGATCCAATACACAACATTTTCTGTCTAATCTGAAATATTGGCGTACCTAATTTATTTTTTCTTTGAATTGCGTTTATCACTTTTTATCTTCATTCAATGATTTAATGAATGGGCATATCATAATAAAAAAATAGATGAAGCGACATACGTTTTTTACCTATATGTATATAAGTATTTTAGACCCATGGCTTTTATTGCCTGATTTTCAGTTCATCCAAGGCCTCACTTCTATCCTCTGTAAAACTCTTTTTTTGTTATTTTTCAGAATAACAGTTACAGTTGCAATAATAGTTATAAGTGATTTTTTTGAATTCAATTTCATCTCCTATTGTTTGCATCATTTTTTTCATATCAATACAGATACCATGGTCTTCTTTCGAAAATATTCCAACAAAACAGAAGCTTGAGGTAAAAGATCAATTTCTTCAATGTTTGCAATTTTGAAATTACTACCTGAAACCCCTTGAAGCAACCCTTGAAAAGGCATGGTGTAATAGTGCAACTCATTTGGGGTAAATTCATCCAAAAAATAGCCATGAAAAAAGGCATGGTGTAATACGGGTATAACCTCGGGTATAACTCAAAAGCGTTTTGACCGATTTGGCCCATGAGTAAACTGGCTCCAAACCAGTTGTTTGTGTTCCTTTTGGCATCAAAACATTTCATGAAACACTATAGGTATAGGATAAGGTCTAAAAATGTCTCGTTCAACGTCAAGAAATCTGATGAAATATACTCCATATTATGCCACTACATAATTTCTACATTGTCTACTGATATTCATAAAACGTTTTTAGTGGTGGTATTCAGGAAAGATTGATGATGAATAATACTTCTGATGACGCTGGTGAAAAATTTATCAAAACTACCGAAGTGAAACCACAACGATTAGATATTATATTATAAATCTCATGAAAAATTACAATTTTATTTGACAAATTTCTTTCTCGAAAATTTAGACTTAAGAAAATTCAGGTGCTAAATGATTATAAAAAGGCTGGTTCAAAATCTCGTGGAGATTGTTAGAAAAAAAATTTAAAAAATTACAAATATTGATCGCTTCAGAAGCTGTTCAACATTTATCGTTGAAATTTTGACTGAAATAGGCTTTTTATTCAGAAACGTTCGGCCAAATTGAACCAATTTATTATTCTGATAGTTTTTGATTCATAAATCGCAACAATTGCGAAAAAGTACAAAAACGGAAGGAGGAGAATGATTCGAAAAATAGCTATTAGGTATATTAATAATTCCCTAATTATTCCCGTAGAATATTCAGTTAGATCACAAGTCTTCGGAGGCTTATTCATATCGGGAAAACGATCATTCAAATATTCAAGCAGTTGCTTTCATTTCATTTGTTTTTGAGTTGATACAACCTGTTCAAATCTTCAAACCTACCTCGACAATAAGGAGTTTTGACGTTGTTTCTTCTTTTAGTGTTCGTGGTTACAGTCGTAGGGAGTAAACACTGTAACTAAGATTTTTATCCAAATCCTCCATGATTCCCTCCCTACACAAATGATGAAATTCAGTTTACTAATACGATGTTAATTATTTATTCATTATCAGAAAAATGTATTACCAATATTGGAAGGATGAAGGAACGAAAAATAGCGTTTGGAGGTTGATTCAGATCAATAAAAATGTGAGAGCAATCATAATCAAACCGAAATAAATTGTATGATAACGATTCTCATTTCCCACAAATATGAATATACAACAAGAAAATAGAATAAGGTTTAAGAAAATTTAACCGAAATTGGAAATGTTTTTCCAAATGTTTCTTACAGGACTTTGAGAGATTGATGTGGATATTTTTCAAGAACACACGTATTATAAGTGAAAAAATGACTGAAACTCTTGTGAGCAACTTCTGAGTGATAGAGGGTTAGGTACACGATAATGAGGACAATATATATTTAAATAATTCAAAACATTAAGCGGAAAAGAAAATTATGTGAATTAAGTATCTGTTTGCCAACATATAATCTGAGACGAGTTCAAAAACTTCAATTGGCTCTTGACCAAAAAAATAATGTATTATTTTCAGTTTCAGAGACTCCGGAAAATTGGGGTGTATTTCAGAAACCCAAAAATGAATTAATTTCATCCTGCAGCCTATCATTAACCCTAACGAAAAGACCCTTTAAGAAAAATTCTACTTATCTGATACTGACTCAGAATTATTTTGGAAAGAACTATGAATGATATTTCATGTGAAATAGAAAGAGCCTCTATTAACAATGCATATCATTAAATCTCATAGATTTTAAAATCATCTTAAATGAATCTATCAACATAATAAGTTGAAATATAGAGGATATTTCCAAAACTGTTCAATTCTCACCCCATAGATCATATCATATGAAGAACGGACTGTCAAATAAGAAAAGAAAAATACTGACCTTATTTTGCGAGAATATGTTGATTTCAGAAATTCTTAATCTAGTCACACAGAACACAATCCAATATTCGAATATTCAATGTTCATGGCCAACTATTCATTCACTATTATCACAAAAAACCTGGAAATTCAATATTAACAAACACCATACCCAACATCCTACACCGCCATCCTTCCGTCAATGTACGGACACGGACGAAGGAAAGCAAAACGGGAGGTAATTGTCAAACTGTGGGAGCACAGAACGAAATGACAGCGTTTGAATTCGATGCTACTAAGACGATGTTACAAATGCAAATTCAACTGATTTCTGGCAATATTTTCATTTTCTCCTGGCGGATTTTACAAAGAGAGGGTTCACAAAAAAGTGGGTTTATCGTCGCCCTGAATGACGAAATTTTTATTCCAGTTATCTGACTGGATCTCCATATTTCTTCAGTACTTAAACAAAATTGAAAGTTTTCATTAGCAGAAAAAGACGGGCTTGTTTTGACCGATAAATCTGCTTTCAGCGCTTTCTGTTAACGTAAAATATATTGCAATTAACAAATTGCTTCAACTGATAAGGCACCTAATATTCAATTACTTACTGAATATTTATTTTTATAGTGAACATATTTAGTACTATTAGGGCCATCTATGTTAAGTATTGAAAATATTTAAATCTAGCTCAGAGGTTTTCTTTTCAGTCGGTTGTTATTCAGCATTATATTTGATGATAAATTTAATTGAGTTTTTTAAGCAAATTAGTGGTCAATATTTTGTCCTGAATATTCTTCATTTTCAGTATCAAACTTTCATCCCACATCGAGCTTTTTAACATTTCAGGCAGATGACGCTACTTGCAGTATAGCTTTCTGTTCATTATTTTTTTGCTTCATTGAATGTACTCTAGAGAGAGCTGACCTTATGTCAGCTTTCTGTATTTTGTGCTGCTGCCATATACCGACATCAATAATTTAACTCTGAACTCTAAACAGTTGGAAAAGCCAAAACTGTTTCAGGCGCAATGAAAAAAAAATTTAAGAAATGCCCTGAGCAGGTGCTTTTGAGGGTTCGTTCATTGGCGGAACAATAATACTATTTTAAGATAAAGAATATAAAAATGACAAACAAAAAAAAAATTCTTTGCCTTTAAGGAGGCTAACCCACAGGCTAACCTAAACCTAACAAATTTTGAAACAGATAAATTGAAAATAGTAATCATCGAAATGAATACAATCTTCAATTTATAGGCTCTTCCCTCATTGACAACGTCTTGAATAATCATCCCAGTCCGCCTGAAGAAGGTTCTGTGAGCCTAAAAATTGAAGATTGTATTCATTTCGATTTTTCATTTATCTGTTTCAAAATAATACTATTAGCTCGAAATTGTATGAGACTCGAGATTCATGCTAAGTATATAAATGCAAAACCTCAACACGTTCTGAATTCTATTCTGAAAATTATGCAAAAAATGAAATATGTACAGTCAAAACACTATGATCAAAAATTTTGCATATGGCTCATTATGAGCATCGTTCATGTGGTCGCAAAACGATAATAATACTCTTCTAAAAAACTTTTTAGATTTTTAGTCCCAGTCGCTGAGACGGAAATAATTAGAATTTTTTAATCAAGATGAAATGCTCAATTAGACTGCAAACGAAAAAACACACAATTTCGAAGATTTTACAAGTTTGTCCGAAGAAGGTGTCTGATATCGACACCGAAACGTAACATTATCCTTTTCATTTATTTCCTTTTTTAGTTTTACTGTTAGGCAACAATTTTTTCAAAACCAATTTGCTCCTGACAAATTAGTGCAAAGATTTTCGCAGGAGCATTTCATTTTAATAATTTTTTTTTTAATTATTTTTGTTTCAGGGACTGGGAGTTAAAACCTTAAGTTTTTTAGAAATGCAGAATCCTCCCAGATTATATTTCAATCGATATCTGATATAGTACTCGCTTAGCTGAAAAAATGAACTATATTTTACTTTATTCCAATCTATTTCTCAAACATGAACCTGGGGCCAATTGCAACTTTTCAAATTTCATAATTGAAAAGCGCAATGTGAAAAGTAAAGTGCAAAGTGAAAAGCACTTCGCAGAAATTAAATGTTAGGAGAAATGTACTATGAGCACTACTTTTAAAAGCAGATGAAACAATTAATGAAAGAATTTTTAATTTGAATACGCATATCTGAATTCCACATTCACTATTTCTTTTAATCTGCTAATTAATATGGGATCAATCAATGACCAGCTTTTTCTTCTGAATCTTCAGAACCATCATGTGGCCAGAATGATGGGTTATTGACAGGGTCAAGGGCCAAATCTGGATGAGCATCCTTCAAATCTTCCATTGTCATTTCACTGTAGGGAAGGAGGCTATTCAAGTGATCCAATTCCTTCTGTAACCTATAAAAAAAATGAAATTGAGAAAATTATCTTGTTTTAATAAACGATATTGATAGAGAAATGAATTATACTTTTTATGAATGCCTCTGTCACCTTTTCAAAACTCTGCAAGATAAGTTTCAGTCACTTTTTGCTGTTGGATCACTTCTACTATCAGCATAAAAACGAAGCTTAGGCTTTAATTTATGATCGGATTTCCATTTTATTGTAATGTTTTCATGTTATCATTATGAAATAATAAGATTCACAGTGTGTACCCACATCAGCCTTATCAGCAAAACAAAATTTATAAAGCAATGAATGATAGCTTTACATTAAAATTTTTATATCAGACTAGAGTAGCAAACCCAACAGATGTTGTCCTGCATTATAATATAATATATAATTATTGAACGATTTTAACATTTACAGAGTTAATACAAATTTTCATCAATACTTTATTGCACCTAACTCCCGGAGGAGTTTATATTCCAACCTTTTAGGAAATTGAACAATGTATGAAATGAATGACAAATCATAATAAAATATTCTACGTTCAGATAGTATTGAGCACAAAGTAGGCCTTATCTGAGGTTGACAGTATTTACTGTCACAACGTGAAATAAAGTCAATGTTGCCGAATGTACCTGGCCTCGAGCTTTCAAGTTTAGATCAGAGAACTCCGCGATTTATGCAATTTTTTCGTGATATTGACAACATTGCGTATCAATGTGACAAGAAAATAAAAAACATAACCTAAACTTTCAATATACACAGTGGGATATGCCAAATTTCCATGGCCTAATTTGTGCTCCATAATATCCAAACCGATTAAAATTTCATAACCTAGACACAGACTGCAGCGCCATCTGCCAGGCTGATTTGTGAATCTAAACCATCTAAGGCCATTCAGTAGAGGTTCAGTGACATTAGCGATGGGCAAAACCGAATTCCTTCAAAATCGAAAACCGATGAACGAATGAATTTGAGAATCGAATGATCATTCGAATGATTTTGCATTCGGTTTGAGGCGACACCTACAATAAAAATCAGGAACTATGTCGTTAAGGTTCAATATCTCAGCCTTTGCG
Organism: Propylea japonica; assembly: GCA_013421045.1. NCBI lineage: Eukaryota > Metazoa > Arthropoda > Insecta > Coleoptera > Coccinellidae > Propylea > Propylea japonica. Next base: position 14,041,938 of record CM024239.1, on the reverse strand, counting down.
TGCTTTTTTTAGGAAAATTAACTCTATTGCCATTCATTCGGTCCAAATTTCGAATGAATCATTCGTTTTGCATTCGTTTCGGGCGGCATCTACCTGAAATTGTAATTACTATGTCCGTAAGGCTCAATATCTATGTCATTGCGTGCTATTCTTAGGGCGGTTTTGAAATTGAGCTCTATTGGAATTCATTCGGTCTAAATTTCGAATGAATCATTCGTTTTGCATTCGGTTTCGGGCGGCATCTACCTGAAATTGTAGTTACTATGTCCGTAAGGCTCAATATCTATGTCATTACGTGCTATTTCTTATGGAGGTTTTTGAAATTGAACTCTATTGGAATTCATTCGGTCTAAATTTCGAATGAATCATTCGTTTTCATCATTCGGTTTGGGGTGGCATCTAGCAGAAATATCAGGCACTATATACCATTAAGGCTCAATTTTCTGCCTTTCCTGCTATTTCTTATGGATGTATTTGAAATTGAACTCTATTGGAATTCATTCGGTCTGAATTTCGAATGAATCATTCGTTTTGCATTTGGTTTGGGGTGGCAACTAGCAGGAATATTAGATACTATAATTCAATAAGGCCCAACATTTCTGCGTTTGCATGCTATTTCTTATGGAGGTTTTTGGAAATTGAACTCTATTGGAATTCATTCGTTGAAAATTTCGAATGAATCATTCGTTTTGCGTTCGGTTTTGGGGTAGCATCTAGCAGAAATATTATATACTACTTTATATCGTTAAGGCTCAATATCTCTGCCCTTGCGTGCTATTTCTTATGGAGGTTTTTGAAATAGCACACAAAGGCAGAAATATTGGGCCTTAGTATATAATATTTCTGCTAGATGCTACCTCAAACCCAACGCAAACGAATGATTCATTCGAAATTTTCAAGGAATGAATTCCAATTGAGTCCAATTTCCAAAACCTCATAAGAAATAGCATGCAAACGCAGAAATATTGGGCCTTATAATTTAGTATCTAATATTTCTGCTAGTTGCCACCCCAAACCGAATGCAAAACGAATGATTCATTTGAAATTTCCACAGAATGAATTCCAATAGAGCTCAATTTCAAAAACCTCCCTAAGAATAGCACGTAATGACATAGATATTGAGCCTTACGGACATAGTAACTACAATTTCAGGTAGATGCCGCCCGAAACCGAATGCAAATGAATGAATGGCAATAGAGTTCATTTTCCTAAAAAAAGCACGCAAAGGCTGAGATATTGAACCTTAACGACATAGTACCTGATTTTTATGATAGGTGTCGTCCCAACCGAATGCAAAATCATTCGAATTGCTGAAATATTGCATTCGAATGCAACGAATACTCTAAGAATCGAATTCTGCATTCGATTTTGCATTCGAATGGCCCATCACTAAGTGACATACAACGAACAGATAATATCAATGAGTTATATCTCTAGACCTACAGTCTTAAATTTCCCAATTGGAAAATTTAATTGAGATATTTAATTATCAAACATTCAAGTTGAATTTTGGAGATGTAACCACAGCTTACCATAATTACGTGTAGTTAATAGTTAATACACATATCTTCTGTCAACTCACGTAACCATGTAACTATGGTAAGCTGTAACCACACTTCGCCTCTAGGGACTGTTTCAGTCATTTACAAGTTGCTTTCATTCAAGAGCTCACTTTCTATGTGTGTCATAAAAATTGATAGTTTCGTTTACCACACTTCAATTTGAGATAATAAAAAAATATATGATTCAACTCACTTGGAAATATTTGCATTAGATTCCTTTTTGAAAGCCTCAATATCTGCCTTAATGGTCTTTTCTAATGCATCAATTTGTGAGGAAACAGTATCTGGAGGGTATGGTATTTGTAGAGCTGAATACTTTTTCTGGAATTCATCAACCATTCCAGGTATGGGAACTTTAGCCTTGTAGTGTGCCCAATCAATGGCTGGTGGGTTTTCAGGATTTGCTAAAACTCTAAGTGGAAATGCTCAATTAGTCTAACATAAAACGCAGGAGTCGCATACTGTACAATATAGAAGTCGGGAGTTATTATCTCACAAAAATACTTTTTAAAAATGGGTGACCAACGTTAGTTGCAGTTTGGTATATTAATCGTGAACTGGCCTCTTTTCGCTTCAATTACTCTAATTTTTGAATGTGGTAGGAATATTTGATCTGTATTAAATTATCCCGAAAATTTGGGATTCTTATAACGGAGTAATGTTCTCGAAAAGTGATTTGAAAGTGTACCATGTACATTATTCTATGATTTCAATTCCAGTCAAATGAATTTCAACAAAATTAGAAATGTTAAGAGGTTGAAGTTCAGCGATAATGATTTTATGTTGAGGATTATCCATCAGGAAGGATTTTGTTATTTCAATATAAACGGCAGTTATTGGTGAAGTTACATCATGATCCTTGCCTTCTCAAATATCCATCAGATTTGGCTTTAAAAGCTTGGTAGATATTTTTCTGATGTTCGGGTACTCGTTCGGCAAGTTGAGCCCAGTTGATTGAGCTTTTCACAATTCTTTTCGCAGCCATATTCACGATTCTAATAAAATCGTAATATTTTCTGTCCAAAAAATTATATAATTAACCACACCACAAGTCCACAGAACACGAACTGCAACCCAAAAAACTCAAAGGTCGCGGAACAAATGACAAAATTCTGACATATGATTGTCAAAATGTCAAACATACAAAACCATAGACAGCTGTGTAACTACAAAGAAAATTACTTCTGTTTTTTAATTTGAAAATAAATAAAGACTTGATTATATGATTTATTATTAGCATTGTTAAACAATGTTATTAGATTCAAAACGAAAATTTCATTATTAAGAATAGAACTTCTAAGAGTCAGCCAGTAGTCTGTGTAACTAGCAGAGGTACGATATTTTAGGCATTAAATCAAAAAATTCTGAAAATCCGAAATATTATAGAAACTGAAGACATAAGAAGAATTTCTCCAAGTTGGAAAAACTTCAGGATTGTAAAAATAGTTTCAGTTGAAGTCGCACTTAGTGAGATCAGTTTATGGATGGGCGATCGCTCGAAATATATCTGTCTTAAACGAGCACAATCTTGAATTTTTAAAGAATGAACTATTCTTACTATTCCCTTCTCACTACCCTTCTTAATTTAAAGAAGAAATTCAATTTTATGGGAAAAATTAAACCTTATTTTCTAGATGGTTACCAAGATTTAATTAAACAATCGATAGTAAACAATTTTAAGAAATACACATTGTTTTTGAACAAAAAATAAGTTCCTTGCCTAACATACTCTATTTCTGTTAATTCAATAATCAACAACAAATAATTTCACGAATCATCTGGTGGTAATATTTCATTGAGAAATACAATTGAATTTTTTGAATGATTTATTATGTTGTTTGTTGTGAAATAAATCACAAATTGTTCTAAGATGTGCTCAGTTGGCACAGATCTATAACATAACTTTCGATAAATTAAGTCTACTTTTTTTTCTTGAGGTCATGAGATACTGTCTTTCATTTAAGAAGACTTCACATTTTTAGGGATTTTCTCACTATAAGAGAGTTATGAATTTCGAAGTGACAAAATGGCATGTGATGAAATTCTCAGCAATTGAAATTAACGAAAATCTTAACCTGGCTATTGTGACTCGAATGAGAACTGTTATTTTGAAAAATTCAAGCCAATTCCTTCATATAAACTAGGTGAGGCTGGTGTTCCTAGACCCATTGTGATTTCAAAATCAGGCTTTTCACCTTCATTAGCTATTCGATACTTAGCATATGGTCCTTGTACATATTGAACATCCACTTTATTATCCTTTTCAGCAGGATCTCCATTAGCTAAATTTTCTCTTCTTACTAATTCTTTGAGTAAAGGAGGTAATTCTACTGTTCTAGGTAGTATTCTTGTTGAAATAGCTTTATCATCTATGTATTTGGCTTCCTCGTCCTTAGGTATCAATTTAAAATCTGCTTTGTAACTAGCTAAATTGATTATTGAGTGTTCAGGGCAAGGGCTCCCTCGAAATACTTCATCGATATACACTTTCACTTTTCTACGGACCTGTGAGAAAGTACACAGAAATTTAACATTTAACTTGGAACACAACTGGCATAATTAGCATTTGAGGTATTTGACCAACGCTGGAGTTACAATATAAATAAATAATAATAAACGTCTCAACTGAACTTACATCCATAGAAAGATTTTCTGGATTCGCCAGAGCTTCTACTTTTCGAATTCGCATATATGATTTTTCTGGGTAGCGTTCGAAACTGTTCCTTACTATCATACGACCCACACCAAAATTTTTCAGATTTCCAACAATTTCCCATAGAGTCTTTCCTTTATGATCAATACTTCTACCAATATATTTGTAAGGCATTTCTGATAATAATTGGGTTCTTATTTCTTAAGTTCTTATGTTGATTTGAGAAAAATAAACTTTGATAAACAGACGTAAATAGGTTATATCACAGAACACCCAATTTTTCTTCTGTCAGTAACGCTTTGGGATAATGGGCTCAGCCACTGAAAAACGTAATTTAAGTAATTCATTTCTGAAATGATGAAAACATTTCAACTATTTCAAGAAATATCCAAGTAATATGTATTATGGTTCACGTTTTACGAAATAAGTTCAACTTAGATAAGGAATTCTAGAAATGTTCAACCACTACAATTGCAACCTTTATGAACTTGTTATGGAAACAAGAGAAAGTCTTTTTAGGACCGAATATCTTCAATTAATGACATTCAATCAAACGTAATTCGAAACGAATAGAATAGTTAGTCGGAATCTATACTACAACTGGAATTCGTAATTTCGAGTGGTCAATACTTTTTGAGGGCCGTTTCGGAATTCGGGGAAACCCATGGATGAATAGCTATGGTTTTAAAGCCGAAAGTAGTCTCGCAAGTTCTAGTAGAACAAGTGCTCGAAAGGATAGTTTTTCTAAAAAAAAGTTCATATACAGTGTGTCCCAAAACTCGACGTCAATAAACAATTGCCTAGTTTCAACTGACTGTATTGAAAAAAAATGTACTATGCAAGTTTGGCATGTTTTGCCAAAAGTTGGCGCATTTAGTAAGGATCCCAAAATGGTATAATACTTGTTAAACTGTTTTTTTTTTCTGGAAACATTTTTTCTCGGAAGATGGATCGGACGTTCTGGTCCAATCTCGTGGCCGGACTTGAATCCATTGGATTTTTTTACTGGGAAGCAGTTTAAGAAAATGTATAATTGATCAATTTTCAGCGATAAACGTAGTAAAAATATGACTGGTTTTATGTTATCCAGAATCGTGATTTTCTTGTCCTTACCAAGATCGCAACAAGAAATTTTTGGTACAGAAAAATTCTTATCTTGTAGCAAATTTATTGCCTAGACACCCTGTAAATCTTTATATAAATATTTTGCCGTGACTAAGTGGAATTCAGAGTGTCGCGGACTAGAAAGTGAAAATTTTCGAGTTCGATCCTATATTGAGAAAGAAATTTTCTAGCCGGTAACGGCCCCTATTTGCTGCTGATCCATCAATTAGCAGTGGTTATTCTCGTAAGAACACAATAACAAACCCTACACCAAATACAACTGATTCTCCTAGTTCGAACAATCTGAAAGGTTACTATAGTCTATCCAAATCCGAGAGGCCAGCGTAAACAAACTAGAAACGCGATTTGGTCGCTCTTATTGGTCGAAGCTTCAGGAACGCCACTTTCGACCAATAAGAGCGACCAAATCGCGTTTCTAGTTTGTTTACGCTGGCCTCTCGGATTTGGATAGACTATAGGAGTACTCAGTATTATCATAATCTTTACTTGATTTCAATCATTTACTAAATGAAGCTAGACTTGACAAGATAACAAATAAATGACCATTAACATGCATTATTCCTACTTTGCAAAATTTATACTTTGTTTGTAAACAGAAACTGTGACCGAAGTTGACAATGATTTTTCCATTTAAATACTCACTAGTCGTTTCGCCGATAGTCAAATCTACGAGATCACTTTGAATATCTCATGATCGAATACACTGCAACGCCAAAAAACAACTTTATCCACGACTATTGTATAATATCTACCCATTATACATCTGTTTGCTCGGCCATAATACTATCCATTAATCACAAGTAAATAATTCAATATTATTCACTATTGTCAGATGCTTCCTTCATTGAGTTCAAATATAATATTGTTAAAACTGCTCTTTATTCGGTATTTCAAGGTTCCCCAACTGAAAAATATAGATATACTTTTCAATCAAGGGCCAATAATTATGCTTTTATTACATCAATTAAATCAACTTTTATTACGAAATATACAATGACAAGTCCTCCGAAAATTTTTAATGCCAACTGACATTTTACAGACTTCTAATAGAATGGCCCTGTCACGATAGCAAAATGTTAAAAATCTCAGGAAATATATTCAGAAGTCGTGGATATTGTTTAAACTTTAAACAATGTCGTGGATAAAGTAGTATGCTACTCGCGTATAATGGCCGTGATTCGCTCAGTAAATAAGGCCACTCGCCTACGGCTCGTAGCCTAAACTTCACCTAGTGAATAAAAGCTTTCATTATACGCTCATTGCATAATATACTATTAAGGTAAAAAATAATAGAATTATTATCGAGGGTGTATAATTATTCATACAATTATAGAAAATACATTTATAATAATTCAATCTTGGGTTGATTGATAAATTCCGAAATTGAAACATTTCCGGAAATAATAAAATATTGCCATTCGCAATATTTTGGTTTGTATATTTATACTTTTACCAGTCCTGAAGCTGAAGAGGTCCCACAAGTTGAAGAAAAACCAATTTCTGATTTGGAAAAGTTCAGGACACAAATTGTTGTGATGTATCTATGATATGATGATGATACAGGTAGCTATAGAAGTTGGCCAGACGAAATACAGATGAAATACGAATATGATAGAAGCCCGATGAATGGATAAATAAACTCTTCTCGAATAATAATAGAAAAAACAGTTTTTGTTTAAACAGTTAGTCCAATACGAACATTTATAAACTATGGACGAGAACACTGGTATGACAGAACCATAGTCCTTTATCGAACGTTTGAGGCGTCGGTTGGCCATGGAAATTTGGCATATTCCACTGTACTGTGTACCTATATTAAAATTTTAGCATATCGTCGGCTTAATATGCAAATCACATAAGTCCACTTTTGGGCGAATTTGAGTTGTTATGTCAAGGAGCTTCGTGAGTTCGTGCGCACCTGTGCAGAAATTCACACAACTCCAAAAAATCTTCTTGCATCCACAGATTTACAGTTCTTTTCCTCTCCTGTAAATTTTGGGTTTTGGTACTTATGTGATTTGCATATTAAGGCGACGTTATGTTGTTTATTTTCTCGTCAGATTGATTCGCTGATAACTCGCAAGCTCGTCGGACGAGGCCGGGTACATTCGGCAACGTTGACTTTATTTTACGTTATGACAGCAAATACTGCCAACTTCAGATAAATAAACAAACGCCTACTATGCGCTCAAACTTTCGTGAACGGATTGTTTAAGGATCCTTAAACAATGCCTTAACTGTATGGCCTCTGAAGTTGTTTGGTTTGGGTACCCATATGACATATGTGCGGCAATGTTCAGTCGGTATTCCGAAGTTATTTCTTCAGCTGTGAATGTATACATTTAAAGTTTAATACCCTGAATTGACCAGAAAAAAGATTTGACCAGAAAAAACATTCAAAAATGATTAATTTTCATCTATGGGTCTTAGAATGAAAACCGCGTCATCCAACCAATAATAAGACTGCCTCAAATCTCCTTCACAGAGATATGGGACTCTACTCCACGATTCTACTCTGAAACCAGTAGTTTGGAAGACATCTTCTACCACACTTGCAACTTGTTCCTCGAAGGTGGATCCCATAATCGGAAGAAGTTCTTCTGGTTTATGATTCTTCGAACCTGAAAATTCAAAATTGGAATTAGAGCTTTCTTTATTTAGTAGGATTGAAAGTATGCACAATGAAGCATTTTGTACCTGATTCAAAACTGAAATAAAAATAATAATATACCTACACAGTTCATGCCGATGAAAAAAAAATAAGAAAAGCCCTTGGCGGGATCTTTTGAACGCTCGATCATTGGTGCGACAATGACTAAGACTAAGACCTCAAATTTTCGTACAGGACTTGAGATTGATACAAAATGCAGAATCTCAGCACAAATTAGGTATAAAGAATTATATTTTGGAAATTATTCAAAATAAAATTGTAAAAATATAAATTGAAAGAATTAAATTCTATGGTTCTGATGATGCGATCCTCTTGGAATTTTGCATAAACATGCAGTTTATAATTTTTCATTCACAAAATAAATTTCAGTCGAATCGGATATTCTGTTATGGAAATATAAAGATTCTTCTTTCAATATCCCAATTGATTTTTCCATGATTCTGTCAACAGTATAGCTACAACAAATTTTGCATGTTTTCATTCACAAAATAAATTTCACTGGAATGGGATATCTTGTTATTGAAATAAAAGATTCTTATTTTCCATATTCCAATTGAATTTCTTTGGTTTTTTACCACTATGGCAACGAAATTTTGGATGAACATTCAGTATTTCGATCTCCATGCGCGAAATAAATTCACTCGAATTCGATGTCTTTTATGAAATATAAAGTATCTTCTTTTCAATCCTTCTGTCTGAAATATTGAGGAACAAAAATTGGGAATGGCTATATTTCATGAACCCTGTACGATTTGGCTGGATAACGAACTAAACCGAGGCATTTGGGAACTGAACACACCCTGCATAGGAAGATATGAATTTTTCAAACCTGGCTGGCAAAATACATTGAAAAACACTCAAAAAATCATAACTCTAGAACTACAAAAAATCGCATTACATAAATTGGGTATGTTGTATAGCCAAAGGTCTCAAAATCTAAAAATAATTTAATGACGTCAATCGCCTTGACACCCTGTATATTTGTAATACCATTATGACAAATACTGACCAATCTCCACATAGGCAGAAAACGGTAGAACCAATGCTAGTAGAACCATCCCATCTGGGTTCAGAGCTTCTCTCATTTGCTTCAAAAGTTGAATAGGAGTATTACAACGGTCAAGAAGATTGAGGCATGCAATCATATCATACTTCCTGTCCACATCCCAGTCCTCCACCTCCAGAACTCTGAAAGATGAAAGAATGCTAAACAAGTTCTGCACCAATAGACAGGTGTAGAAATGCACACATACACAAACGAGTCGTAGATCTTTTCAAATATTGGTGATCATTTGTCAAGCGGAGGGTAAATTCAGCCATACACTAAACTATGACCAGGAATGACTGAATGAGGGCATAGATCCTTAGTTCTGATTGGTGTACTCCGACGAACTCCCAAACAATTCATGAAAGCCTTATCGCTGAATTGTTTTTCTGAATTACGTTGCTTTATAGACTTATCTGTTTAGTCTTTGATTAAACTTTAGAATTTTCAATTAATGAAATCACTTAGGAAAAGTCCTATTCTGTGTAGGGCTTCGAGGTGACATAGATCTTTGGTTGAATTCTGGGTATCGCTACTTATACTGAGAATCTCATTTCTTTTATCCTACTTTGAACTTTCAGTTTGGTTTAATTTTAATACAATTAAAGCTCAAAAGCACACAAAAACGACATAAACAGGAAATACAATAATCTAATTTTTCATAGAGCTTGGCTACATTTTGCCAGTAGGTACCACTATAACCAAACTACTACGAACCAACCTATCATGTCAGGTTTTTGAAAGTTTTAACTTATTTCCCAAATTCGCCAATTCAGATCATAAATACTCTGAGCCAAAAACATTATACACCTAACCTCAAAACAAACGAATTAACAGCCATAGATAAACTACCCTTTGTAGTTTGTCTATGTTAACAGCGATGTAAGCCGTTACACACTCAAAGGACATTTTGTATGGGAATTGGCTCCCGGTGGATTTGGATGAAAATTTGATGTGATGTTCTACTAATCCTTCTGATCAAATGTCTCCATGGTCACGAAGCTGAAAAATGCATACTTCTAGAAGTTTTTAGCGATTTTTTGTATCCATGATGGCTTACGTATTACCTACCGTTCACACAGAAACGTTTGCAAATATTTCGAATTGACAGAATCTGGTTTCAACAATCAATATTCTTCTCAAACATTTCTGTGTGAACGGTAATACGTAAGCCATAATGGACTAAAAAAATCGCTAAAAACTCCTAGGAGTATGCATTTTTCAGCTTCGTGACTGTGGAGACATTTGATCAGAAGGATTAGTAAAACATCATATCAAATTTTCAGCTAAATCCACCGGGAGCCAATTCCCATACAAAATGTGCTGGGTCCTTTGCCACTGTAAAATTTAAATCCGATGTAGCTGAATTTACAGCGATGTTGCACTTACAGTATTGCAATTTCACTACATCGGTGTAAAATTTCAAGGTTACAGCGTTACATCCCCTACATCGCCTTATAGAATAGGTAGAAGTTATTTTTATACTGATATACAGATATAACGTGCGTTCAATAAAATTCGTGGCCAAGTAGGCTGTGGATTCTATTTTTCCCCTTATAGACTCTAAGGAAAAATAGAATCCACAGCTTACTTGACCACGAATTTTTTCAAACGCACGATGCAAGGAAGCCGGTGAAACATCCCAGAATTTCAGTTTTTCATAAGTTGGCTAAACTGGGATAAACTATTCCAAATCTATAAAACAGATTCCACTGAATATTTTTCCTCCTGTCCAAAATTCTATACAAATGGAGTGCAATTACCGCATGATTACAGCGATAATTGCATTGTAGAAAGCGAAAGAGCCCAGCGATAATTGCAATGTGTCAAATTTGACAGGTTATTCGGGAAATATTCATCCGAATTACACTCGTGCATTAATATAACCGGATAATTTCGCATTCCATCGTGTTGTCAGTGGAAAACTGCATTCGGCCATTTTCATTTTTGAAGAAAGAACCCTCCACCTTCAGTGCACACCACGCTGTCATACAAAACTATCGGTTATTTTGATTTACTTGTGCAATTACTTCTAATAATCATTTCTCTATAGACACCATAACTTTTTTCGCTGATCCAGTGTGACTTCATTGAAAGGTAAATTATATTTGGAGTTGCATTAAACGCAAGTTCAATTTCCTCGGTTCTCAAAGCTGCCAAGTATGCTACAAAATCACTAATTAAGAGTGACAAAGACATACATATATTTCGAAGAATAGAAATACTGCATCACACGTCTCTTGCAATTAAATTTATTCCATGTAGAACTGTTAATTGAGTCTCATTCAAAGTAGTAAACTTGGCTCATAAAACTGAGTGCCGGCCTTAATTAAGGAGGTTTACTTAGCGTGATTGGTCGAAGAATTTCTCTGGTAGCTGTCTTTTTCAGGGATGGACACTCCGTTACGACGGAAAATTGAATGGATTGTTCATATTGTTCAGGCGAAAACAGTTACGTGATGTTATCGGAAAAATTCAATTGTGTGAAATGAACACTTCTAAGAATAATTTCTAAGAATATTCTTATATGAGGAAGACTGAAGTGAAGTCTGAAGCTTTGCAGGCTTGTTCATATAGAGAAAACATAGCATATACACTAATTATGCTTGCTTATAGCGTAACGTTAGAATTAACGAGTATAGAAATCGCATTTTCATAATCCAATTAATAGTTGTTTAATAAAATAGGTATTAAAAACAGCGATTAATGGTCAAGATATTTTAAAGCGTGAGCGGAGCGAACGCTTTAATAGTTCGAGACCATTAGTCGCTCGATTAATAACCGAGTTTATTACAAGATTTTTCCGACGATCTCAATATGATTTGTGTATGAATTCTTGATTGAAATACATTTTCATTCTGCACAAGACATACATTTGTCATAATGAAATTTCTATGTATCTATGTTCCAGTAGAATTTTGACATTTCACGTAGTGCTTCTGAATACTTTGTGAACGGTTGCCATGAGGATTGCACATTAAAATAGCCAAAAAATTGAGCATTAAAATGGGTCATTATTGATCAATTTCGTACACATTAAAATCACCTTTTATTTCGAGGTCGGCGGAAAAAATTAATTACTTGAAATTTTGAGAGAATCATTGGATAGGTATATTTTCAACACTACTCTTGATGGTCTCACGTGAAAAATACTGGAAATGCCCATTGTAGATCAATAACAACTTGAATTTTTTTGGATTTATTGACGAAATGAAGCATTTCCTAATCAAAAACAACCCGATCACTCTTTTTTGGAAACAAGCAAGAGGGCTGAATTTCTAAACGCCTCCTATAGGTAAATGCTTTCTATGTGCACAACGCAAACTACGATATTTTGAAAATTCTCAAATCTTGAAATTCGTAGTTTTGACAATAGGTGTTTGAAAAAATAAATTTCAAATATCTATACTACCCCTATTACACCATTGATTTTTCGTACCTTTTTGTTGGCTTGACCGATACCGACTGGGACTATTTTGGTGCCTATTACAAACTTGCAAATAAATAGAACCAGTTCTGTCTTTCACCCATGAAACGTGGGGATTTCTAGCATTTTAGTGTCGAGTGGGGTCCAATAACACAAAATTGCTGTCAAATTTCACATCTTGGCGTAACCTAATATATTTTTTATTTTGAATTGCTCAATAATAAATATGTTCATTACTCTTTATCTGTATTCCAAGATTTAATGAATGGGCATATTACAATAAACAAATAAATGAAGCGACATACCTTTTCTACCTAATATACAGGGTGTCCCAAAACTCGACGTCAACCCGGAACCGGGTGAAAAGGCAAGTAATGCTGGTTGTCAGAAAAATATAAAAAAATCTAAGTTGCATGATTTTAAAATAATGGGCATTTAAAATAACACCCAAAATTCCACACCCTGTGACAGTCTTTTCGCTCCTGTTGCCACAAATACCAACTTTTTCCAACTTTTTTTTTTGCTGTGTAACCTTGAATAATGCTTGTCTAAACTGTAATCAAAATTTGAATACCAGCTGCTCTAGGTTTCATAAAAATAGGGCTTGTTTCTCAGAAACAAAATTCAAAATAAACAATTGCCTAGTTTCAAATGACTGTATTGAAAAAAAATGTACTACGCAAGTTTGGCATGTTTTGTCAAAAGTTGGCGCATTTAGTAAGGATTCCAAAATGGTATAATACTTGTTGAACTGTAGCTGCCGTAGTTCAAATTTATTTTCGATTGCCTTTGAATACAATTTTTCTTAAACGGCTTCCCAGTAAAAAAGTCCAATGGATTCAAGTCCGGTGAACCGGCCGGCCACCAGATTGGACCAGAACGTCCGATACATCTTCTGGGAAAAAATGTTACCAGAAAAAAATTTCCAAAGATACATATTTCTTAAGAAAAATTTTTTCTGGAAAAATTATTTTCTCTGGAGATTTTTTTTCTGATAACATTTTTTCCCGGAAGATGTATCGGACGTTCTGGTCCAATCTGGTGGCCGGCCTGTTCACCGGACTTGAATCCATTGGACTTTTTTACTGGGAAGCAGTTTAAGAAAAAGTGTATTCAAAGGCAATCGAAAATAAATTTGAACTATGCCAGCTACAATTTAACAAGTATTATACCATTCTGGAATCCTTACTAAATGCGCCAACTTTTTACAAAACATGCCAACGTGCGTAGTACATTTTTTTTTCAATACAGTCAGTTGAAAATAGGCAATTGTTTATTTTGAATTTTGTTTCTGAGAAGCAAGCCCTATTTTTATGAAACCTAGAGCAGCTGGTATTCAAATTTTGATTACAGTTTAGACAAGCATTATTCAAGGTTACACAGCAAAAAAAAAGTTGGAAAAAGTTGATATTTGTGGCAACAGGAGCGAAAAGACTGTCACAGGGTGTGGAATTTTGCGTGTTATTTTAAATGCCCATTATTTCAAAATCATGCAACTTTTTTTTTATATTTTCCTGACAACCAGCATTACTTGCCTTTTCACCCGGTTCCGGGTTGACGTCGAGTTTTGGGACACCCTGTATATGAATAATTTAGACTCATGGCTTTTATTGTCAGATTTTTAGTTCATCCAAGGCTTCACCTTCTATCTGCTGTAAAACCTTTTTTTGCTATTTTTCAGAATTACAGGTACAGTTGCAATAATAGTTATAAGTGATTTTTTTAAATTCAATTTCATCTTTTATTGTTTGCATCATTATTTTTTCATATCTATACAGATGCCAAGGTATTTTTTCGAAAATTTCCCAACAAAACATATATAAGCTCAAGGTAAAATGTCAATTTCTTCAATGTTTGCAATTTTGGAATTACTACCTGAAAAACACAACCCTTGAAAAGGCATGGTGTAATAGTGCGACTCATTTGGGGGAAATTTACCCAACAAATAGCCCTGAAAAAAAGGTTGTATATAGACATGAAAAAAGGCATGGTGTAATAAAGGTATAACCGCCATATGAAACGCATTTATCTATACTATAGTGTTCAGGATTCAGTATTATTGTTTCAAACCAGTGTGCATAAACATGATGGTGGACTACGGGAGCCCAGAGGTGTACTTAAAGTTTATGGGCCTTAATCAAGTTTTAACTTCGGCTAATTAGTAAGGCTATCACCTGTATGTGCTAAAATACCTGCTTCAGGTTTCTCTGCAATTCTTTCCGTGTACTTTGAGCATTTATATAAAGATTTCGTGTCTTAAAAGCGAGGAGAATTGTGCTTAATTTGCACGCGTACTTGAGTATTAATGTTAATTTCAGGAGCTAGCTGAAGTTTATGTATGGATAATTTTAAAACATCAGTTTTAGGAAGTAGACTTTTCGATAATTATCTTTCATTGTATAAGGTTCTATGGTAATCTTATTCCTCATCATTTCGTCAGAAAATTCAGTTCTACTAGAATTTTCAATCAGTGTTAGTTATGGGTTACTGTTATCCAAGATTTGTACAGAACATATCAATATACTGTTTATTAGAAAATATGTTGTAATACAGTGGTCAAAAATGTGTGCAAAGAAACAATATCAGAAAATGAGAAAGCATAGTGTGGAAAAATATCTCGTGATTTCAATTAGAAAAATCAAAAATAGATAATAGAAATATCATAATTATAACTGCAAGAAGACCAAATAGAAAGAGCAATTCTTGTTTTAACACCAATCTTGGTACATATAGGTTTTATTGTTGAGTAAAACCCTCGGTAAAATCATTCAGTTTAAATATATTTAGATGTATACTCAATGGTAGGTAAAACAAAGATCTCGAGAATTCGATCTACGAGAATTTCAATTATGTTCAAACAAGAATAACTGAGGGGTCAAATATAAGGCAGCGTTTCCCAACCTTTCAACATTCGCGGCCCAATTTCAAATGTATAGCGCCCCCCTTTAGTTAGTTAAGTGGTTCTAATTCGTGCCATGCCAAAACTTTTTGGGCAGGGACGCGTTGTCGCGCCCCCTTGAATTAATTCGCGCCCCCCAAGGGGGGCGCGCCCCACAGGTTGGAAAACGCTAATGTAAGGTGCAACATAAATTGAGGTTTTTGTTAAAATCAGAAAAAAGCAAGCCTTGCATCTTATTGAAATCATTATTAAGCAGTTATGAATTTAAAAACAGAGAAATGTGGAGTTTTGTGCAACCGTCTGCAACGAAGAAGGGAATAATAACTGTTCCAATTGAAAGAAAATAATAGAGAACCTAGTAAAGAGCCCTGTACCAGCTCACTAGTATTGGTGAAGCATCGAATCGACCAGCTTTCACGTGTTTGCTTAATTTCATTTCGAAATTGATCCAAAGTGAATAATCCGAATATTATAAATATATGAATATACAATATGTACTTACTTGTACCCCCTTGCTAACAACAAATTTCTCATTGTACTTGAAACCTCGGTAGCATATACCTTGCTGAAAAATGGGGCTATTTGTGCCGTAACAGCTCCATCGCCAGCTCCTAGATCTATCATAGATTCTCTGTGCCAATCTCCGTCTGACTTAATAAGTTTCAAAAACTGTGCTGAAGATACCACGAACATGGATCCTCTTTGCAACCATCTGGAAAAATATAAATATTGATCTAAATTAACTTAAAAAATTGGTGAGTTCAAAAAGGCATAATTAATCATAAACAGAAAGTGGTGGTAAACCCCTTCAATGCCGTTAGTACTCGGGCTAAAAGTAATGGAAACCCATTTCATATCCAGCAACAATCTGCTCAAAAATCTCGCAAGAAAGTGTGAAAAGGTTAGCTGGACTTCGATGAAACTTCTATCTGGTAAACAGATGGCTAAAGCCGGCCGTAGACATCGCTACTTTTCATCGTTCGTATCGCGGCGACAAGAACAGTCCCGGCGAAAGCGCCAAATACTGATGTGTGTGGCGAAAAACCGTCGGTACGTATCGTCGGTACAAATATCTGCCGATGCTTAATTTTTGTCACGACGGTCCATCGGTTGTCGTGCCATACAGACTATGTGTGGGGATTTCGTCGAGAATCGGAGTTTATTTGCCATTAGCGTAGTATAAGTCTGGTTTCTTTCTTCTTTTTTACTCAGAACCGAACTGCGCCCGCCACTGCTAAGAGATGTTTCATCTTCATGACGTGCTAATTCGCGAACGACAGCAAACAAATGGTAGAATTTACCGAAGTGTGTGGGCAAAACAGTACCGCGATATGATTCGGCGGTTCGAATTCCGGCGAGGAAAACGGATGAAAATAACGTTGTCTATGATCATCTTAAGGGAGAAAGGATCAGGAGCAGGATCATATAAGGCCCCAAATAAGGAAATCAGTGGCTTCAGGAAAACCAATAACAAAGCTCCAAAATAAATTCTGGTCCATAGAAAGATGCGCCCGAGTCTGTCTGTCGAGATAGTACAAGGTAGCCAGAATTTGCATTGCCTCTGATGGTCGTTGATTGTGAACCAGGACTATTTGGAGTTGTTAACAATCTCTGACAACACTGGCGAAGTAAAATAGGTAGGATCTAGTTTGGGGTTTGGGTACATTCTTATCAAAACATTGAGCGAAATGAGGAAGCTGTTGCCCTTGCATAAAAAAGTACAAAAACTCCCTTCACCGGACCCGAGTCGCCATGTTGGGTATCACTAATACTAATTGAGACAGGTTAATGATTGAGAATGAAGAGAGAAATACCATGTCAAAGGCAAGCAAAGAGACTGTGCATCTTCAAAAGAAAAGGCTCAACAAGATCTATCGTTGCCACAAATGATTTCAGGCTGCTTACTGGACAGCTCATTGTTTCGTGAGATAGCCTGCACACGGTTAGGACTACTCTGATATCTGAAGGTTATGGGGATCTGCTACAGAAACCACGAAGACATATTAAGTCAACGCAATTTATTGGCGTAAACCGTACTGAAGCCGGTCATAGACATCGTTATTTTTTCATCCGTTAATATCGCTGCTATAAGAACCGTCCCGACAAAAGCGCCAAAAACCGATGTGTGTGGCGAAAAACCGTCGGTACGCCTCGTCGGTACAAATATCTGCCGATGTTTGATTTTTGTCTATTGTTGTCGTGCCATACTGACTGTGTGTGGAGATTTCGTCGAGAATCGGTGGTTATTTTCCACTGATAGAAGATGTTTCCTCTTCATGACGTGTTTATATTCGCGAACGATAGCAAAAAAATTGGTAGAATTTACCGAAGTGTGTGGGCAAAACAGTTTCGCGATATGACTCGGCGGTTCGAACCGCGGCGAGGAAAACGAATGAAAAATAACGATGTCTATGGACTTCTTTACTCTCCTCTTCGCCAGTTAACGTAAAAGCCAGTCTCCTAATCAACTTCACTAAGGAGGTTACAGTCCTGGACAAATGTAGCTTTAGTAGGTTAACGCACAAAATACCTCATTGGTCGCAGTGGAAAACTATCCCCGTGCCAATCGACCACAATATAATTTAATCTAATCGAATCAATAGGAATGATGCATTTCAATTTGGATGAAACAATACATTTGCAATACTTTCATGATTTAGCAAGTTAAACTCCCTCAGTTAAATCCAATTTCGAAAGGAGTTCGTATGCACAATATGAATCGCCAATAAATCATGACAGGACGCAGTTCGAAGAAATTGGGTTCAGCCATATTCGGATTATAAGTCACGGAAAATTTCTGGACGTTGGTTGGCTTGTCGCAATTCAGCTTTAGCACATTATAAATTTTTGACAAGTTCTCGTGCGAGCATCGAACAAGTCATCATTCGGCATCTTTCCCGCGGTGTTTTGGATGCGTGTCAGCCAGTCATAGAATCGTTATTGAGTGGTTACATGCCGTTGGGTGATCGAAGCTGGTGGATCACTTAAATGTGGGGTTCTACAAGCCTTGACAAGGCTAATTATCAGTCTCCTGCAGAGGTTTGCTCGCCGTTCGACCGATGTTTTATGCGAGCCGTTGCCCACAGCTTATCGAACTATACGAGGTTCAATTGGAAAATAATTAGAGACCCACGCGATTTTTTATAGATCGTCGCTCTCTGAAATCATGCCCGAGATGGGTTGCAGATGTGTTAGACACTGGAGCGCGATTTGATGCTGTATGTATAAGGGCACCAAATTGGCGAGAACTGCAACTTTTTCTCCCCAACGGAAAAAAAAGAATGGCTAATGAGCCATTCAAAAAAGACGTAATGACGTCTTTTTTTGATAAACTAAGGGTGGAATTTATGAATGTTACCTAAGGTTACCTCACTCTCAATTATGTTTTATAGTCGACTTAGTACATCTTGAGTCCTTGGACAAAGGTAGGTGGAAAGCTTCGAAACGTTCTTCAGACGTTAAACCACAGATGACAAAATTTGTCTTAAATTCGTATTGACGCGGTCCCATTAGAGATGATGGGGATTGTGTCAAGTGTAGAAATGATTATAGGATCAATTATAGACAGCTTGAGGATGATAAACACTTGGTATTCATGTTTGGTTATCGGAATTTTCAGTGATTTCCTAAATAATTATTTTCAAAATACCGATGCTTTATGCAAGGCGTTGTCCACAGCTTATCGAACTATCGAACTATACGAGGTTCAATGGAAAATAATTAGAGACCCACGCGATTTTTTATAGATCGTCGCTCTCTGAAATCATGCCAGAGATGGGTTGCAGATGTTAGACACTGGAGCGCGATTTGATGCTATATGTATAGGGGCACCAAATTGGCGAGAACTGCAACTTTTTCTCCCCCAACAGAAAAAAAATGAATGGCTCATTAAGTCTTTTTGATAAACTAAGGGTGGAATTTATGAATCTTCCCTGAGGTTCCTTGAATATCGAGGTTACCTTACTCAATACCTGTTATATAGTCGACTTAGGACATCTTGAGTCCTTGGACAACGTAGGTGAGGAGCTCCTTGAACGTTCTACAGACGTTTGAAGCACAGGTGACAAAATTTCTCTCTTAAATTCGTATTGACGCGGTCCCATTAGAGATGATGGGGATTGTGTCAAGTGTAGAAATGATTATAGGATCAATTATAGACAGCTTGAGAATGATAAACACTTGGTATTTCATGTTTGGTTAATCGGAATTTTCAGTGATTTCCAAAATAATTATTTTCAAAATACCGATGCTTTATGCAAGGCGTTGTCCATAGCTTATCGAACTATACGAGGTTCAATTGGAAAATAATTAGAGACCCACGCGATTTTTTATAGATCGTCGCTCTCTGAAATCATGCCAGAGATGGGTTGCAGATGTGTTAGACACTGGAGCGCGATTTGATGCTATATGTATAGGGGCACCAAATTGGCGAGAACTGCAACTTTTTCTCCCCAACAGAAAAAAAATGAATGGCTCATTACGTCTTTTTTGATAAACTAAGGGTGGAATTTATTACTCTTCCCTGAGGTTGCCTTCAATCTTGAGGTTACCTTACTCTAAATTTAAAGTCGACTAAGGACATCTTGAGTCCTTGGACAAAGGTAGGTGGGAAGCTTCCTTGAACGTTCGTCAGACGTTCAAAGCACAGATGACAAGATCTCATATTAGAGATAATTGAGATTATGTCAAGAGGAGTATTGATTATGAAATCAATTATAGACAGCTTGAGAAACCAAATACGCGGCAATAAAAAACACTTGGTATTTCATGTTTGGTTAATTGGTATTTTCAGTGATTTCCGTTCGACCGATGCTTCATGCAAGGCGTTATCCGAAGCTTATCGAACTATACCGAGGTTAAATTGGAAAATAATTAGAGACCCACGCGATTTTTTATAAATCGTCGCTCTCTGAAATCATGCCCGAGATGGGTTGCAGATGTGTTAGACACTGGATCGCTGACTGATTTGATGCTATATGTATAGGGGCACCAAATTGGCGAGAACTGCAACTTTTTCTCCCCAACAGAAAAAATGAATGGCTCATTACGTCTTTTTTGATGAACTAAGGGTGGAATTTATGAATCTTCCCTGAGGTTGCCTTCAATCTTGAGGTTACCTTACTCTCAATTTCTGTTTTATAGTCGACTCAGGACATCTTGAGTCCTCGGACAAAGATAGGTGGGAAGCTTCCTTGAACGTTCTTCAGACGTTTAAAGCACAGATGACAAAATTTCTCTCTTGAATTCGTATTGACGCGCTCATATTAGAGATAATTGAGATTGTGTCAAGTGGAGAAATGATTATAGGATCAATTATAGACAGCTTAAGAAACCAAATAAGCGGCAATAATAAACACTTGGTATTTCATGTTTGATTAATCGGCATTTTCAGACCCACGCGATTTTTTATAGATCGCCGCTTTCTGAAATTATGCTGGAAATGGGTTACAGTCAGAGTAAAAAGTAGACATAATTATTTCTTACTCTGAGGATGCAGATGTGTAAGACACATGAGCGCTGACCGATTTGATGCTTTATGTAGGTATAGGTTGGACCAAATTGATGAAATACATCTTTTTCACTCCCTGAGGCGCAAAAAAATTAATGGTTCATTACTGAGCCTTTTTTGAGAAAATAAGGGAGGGGTTTATACATCTTTCTTGAGCTTCCCTTTAATCACAAAGTTACCTTACTCTCAATTTGTGTTTTAAAGTTGAATAATGTATATCTCAAGTCGTTTTCGGACTGATCTAGAACCAAGAAAGGTATTAAAAGCTTACTGGAACATTCTTCAAATGTAGCTTGAAGCACCGAATTCCTCTTTTGAATTCGTGTTGGCTATCATTATCAGTGAATACAGTATATTATGAGAGAATGAGAAAAACAGATTTATCCACGACTATTGTAAAACCCGTCCATTGTGTCTCTGTGCTCGACCATAATAATACCCATTAATCACAAGGGAATAATGAGATATTAATCACTGCTGTCAGATGCTTTGATATAATATTCTTCAAATTGGTATTTCTTCAGTATTCTAAAGTACTCCAACTAACAAATATGGGTATACCTTGTCAATCGAGGATCAAATCTACTTTTATTATGTCAATTGAAGCATTTTTTATTACAAAATATACAATGACACATTCTTCAAAAATTCCTCATGTCAACTTGACTTTTTTCCACCCTAGTCATAGAAGGGTCTTATAGCGGTCGCCAAATGTTAAAATCTTCAAAAAATATATCCAGTAGTCGCGGATAAAGTATAGTATGCTACTCGCGTATAATGGCTGTTATAATAGCTATTATTATACGCTCGTTGCATAATGTACTTTTTCATATCACGAAAAGGTTGTAAGTAAATGAAAGATTCATTCGGAGTTGTTATTGGGCACTCGTTTTTTCTTGAAACAAGTGCTATATCGTTTTGCCAAAATTTTCGAATTTCTAGCAGAAAATAGTCTCGAACGATAAGGCTCGACAAACTGATGATGAATGCGTGGTCAAATTAAATTCTCTCCGAGGGGCTGGCCGTAAACACTATACCTCTCGAAAGGATTGTCCTAGAGACTTTAAATTAGCAAAACGGTTCGATTCCTAGATGCCGCAGTGGAATTCACAAAACAGCAAAATCGTTAAGAATGTTCCATGAAATATGGCCATGTTAAATTTAAATTTTAGTTCCACAATATCTCAGACAGAACAAAACCAATCAAAATGAAATGTTGCGGCCATAAGAAAGATTCTCATAAGAAGCCTCATACGAAATTTTGTAGTCATAGTGTTAACAGATTCATAGACAATTCAATCAGAATATTAAAAAAAATCCTTATATTTCCACAACAGAATATCCGATTCGTGTGAAATATATTTTGAGGGTTTAGATTCTTATACTGAATGTTAATGCAAAATTCCAAGAGGATCGCATGATCAGAACCAAAGAATTTAGTTTACCATTTTTTCAAAAGAAAATCAGAGTTAATTCGATCGAGCTGCTATGTTGCACTAAAATGTTCACTACCAATTCAAAGCAGTTTGCAAAGTTTATGGAAGTTGCGTTAATACAACCATAAAAGAGATGGTTATAATATCGAAAAAAATGAAATATTCCGATGAAAAACCTTTGCATTGAAATGAAATCAGGTTTGAGGGTGTAAATTGGTAAAGTGAACGAAACCAAACTGAATATTGGGTGCATATCAAGAATTGAAGCAAGAGTTTTCTGCTGAAATAATACCATTGACATATCTTATTATAAAGTGTATGGTCCAAAAAAATATGAAGAGTTATTAAACAAAAAACTAACCAATATTTGATTAAGGTTTGAAATATATGAATGTTTAAAATAACAACAAGCACATACGATGAAGATATCCATTGTCAAATGGGAAAACTATTTAACTCATAATTGGTGCACTTATATAGGTGAATTTAATTTATTATGCGAAGATAAATAAGAGTCTATCACATGGAACGGCTACGCCTATCATTAGGATAATGTATTTAAAATGAAACAATAAATCAAAGCATACATTGAGAAACAAGTTAAAAGATTTCAGCTATAAATTAGATATGGGACCAATGATTATAGAGTTTCATACCAACATACATCATAAACGTATCAATATGACCATGTCTTATTATAATGAAAGGACAGTCAGATTAATTATTTGCCGATTGGTGTGGAACACCTTCTGGCTCGTACCAGATAAGATATATTTGCTGATAAACAATTCCTTATGGCTCTTTTTGGCAGGTGATTATAATTCTCAGTTATAATTTACATTACTTTCCATTCATTTCGGAATTGGAAGCTCGAATTTCACCATATATTTCTTCAGAGACGATCGAATCGATTATATGATTGATAATATCACCAGCAAGTTTTATAGCTGGATTAAAAAATATATATGTTCACAGAATATGGAAAAATTTTGGCTGCAACGTCCGTTTCTCCTGGTGGAACTGAATTTCAAGTTTTTCTTGACCAATGAGGTGTTCTGTAATTCTTCCAAGAAAAACTGCAGTGATTTCGAATTATTAAATGAAGAAGATTGGTTGTGAATGTAGTAAGAATATTCAGCAACAAAAAACAACACTGAATGAAGTATGGTGATCTTGCATTCATTACTTCTCTACAAAACATTGTCAAGTAGTAGGTTATACAAAATCGAGTTTTTGTTATACATAAGAAAAATTGGTAATAGTTTTTGCCAGAGAATACCACTAGTACAAACGAATTCCACCCTCATCAACACATACGATATTATGTCGAACAGTTTATTTCAATTGTCCATTCCACGGATCTTCAGGAAATTTAGTTCTAGTTTTTATATCGTTCATAAACACTTAAAATAAAAATAATGGTCCCGATCCAGATGTCTCGTTGGAAAAATTTGAACCCAAGTTTTTCCATATTTATGTTTTTAATAATTTCCAGAATATTATTCCGATCATTCTGAGATTTTGTATTTATATATTTAATATCAATCTCAACCCTATACAAAATTTCGAAGTAATGCCCTCATTGCTCCACTAATGAACGAGAGCTCAGAAGCACCTGCTCAGAGCTTCCTCAATTTTTTTCTTAGTATCTCAGATTTTTAGCTCCTTTAGTTCATTAGTTTGTTAGTTTTCTTTGTTATCTAGTTCCTTTATTTCTCCGTTAAAGTCTTCGTTTCTTAGTTCTTCAGTTGCTTAGTTTCTAAGTTCCTTATTTTCAGTTCTAAAGGATTAAGTGTTCTAAGATTTTAGAGTTTCAGATTCTTAGTTCTTCAGTATCCTTGTTTCCTTGTTCCGTAGAGTCTCAGTTTCTTATTGTTTTAGTTTCATAGTTCCTCAGTATCACAGTTCCGTAGTTTCTTAGTTCTTTATTCCCTCAGTTCTATAGCTTTTCAGTGTCTTACGTTTTAAGAGTATTAGTTTATCCTAGTTTCTTAGTTCATCAGTTTCTTAGTTTTTTAAGCTCCTCCGTTTTTTGTTTTCTCAGTTCCTTTGTTTTTAATTTTCTAGTTCTCAAGTTTCTCAGTTTATGTGTTTTTTATTTTATTATTTATCATTACAATTATTATATTATTATTTATTGATTACAAAATAAACACAGGTTTAAAGCGTATCATCACCATGATTTCAAAAACAATGTTAGAAGAGTAATTTGTATGAGTTTAATATTGGTTGACTTCAATTGATTAATATTATTCTCGGCTTGATTATTTTTGTAGTTCATTACTTTCTTAGTTTCAAATTCCTAAGTTTCTTAGTTTCGACGTTTGGTAGTTTCTCAGTTCTTCTATAATATTTGGTTCCAAGTTTGAAGAGTGATTCTTACGATAGCTGGCGAATGCTGGCCGAAACGTTGAATATAGCAGAGAAGAATAAGGGAAATAGCCGAAAAAAGAGTTCGAAGGTAGTCGGTTTTCGAAAAAAAAAACCAGTGAATATTTATTTTTTCACATTTGTAACGAACCAAATTAAAAAAATTGTTTTTGACCACTCGTTCAACTTAAAAGAGTGCTATATCGTTGTGCCCAAATATCTGTAATATTTTCGAATTCTGAGCCGAAATGATCTCAAACGATAGGATTAGACCTGATGACGAATTCGTGGTCAAATTCAATTCTCTCCTTGGGGCCGTCCGGCCGTCCGTTAGCACTTTCGAAGGGATTGTCGTAGAGACTTGAAGGATGAGTTCGAGTCCCAAAAGCCTCGGTTAAGTTCGTTAACCATCCAATTCATACAGGGTGTTCCATAAAATATGGCCGTTCAAAATTTTTGTTCCTCAATATCTCAGAAAATACGAAACCATTGGGAATGAAATGTTACGGCCAAATGCAAGATGCTGATAACAAGCCTCATGCAGAATTTTGTGGCCATAGTGTGAACAGAACCATAGAAAATTCAATTGAAATTTTGAAAAAAAGAAACTTCATATTTCCATCAAAGAGATCGATATTCTGAAATTTGATCCAATATTTCGTGCCCATAGTTTCAACAGAACCATAAAAAATTCAATTCTTGAATTAATTTATTTTTTACATATTTCATTTTTTGAATAATTTTCAGAAATAAATCCGATTGTGCTGAGATTCAGCATTATTAATTTGATATTAATCTCAAATTCCATATAAAATTTTGAGGTAATAGTCTTATTGCTCCACCGAAGAACGAGCCCTCAAAAGCTCCTGCTCAGGGCTTTTTTAAATTTTTTATCATTCAGTATTTCCAACTAATTCCCTCTAAAAATGAAAAACACGCTCTTCCCTTCCCGAAACAATAATATCATATATTCTTCCTTACACCATAAATCAATAAAAATTCTATTCTCAGTAATTTCGTCCCATTGTATCGCGTTGAATTAAAGCAAATCGAGTAAGTCCAGCCAGCATCCCCGTATAATCATGGAGAGATTGTCGAACTCCGTCAGAATTCAAACGGAGAAAGAAGAAAAGAGACAGCCACTGTCTCCTTTCTTTATGTTGCCTCTCGAGCCTTTCACTCATTTTCAATATGAAATTTTTATGTATTGATCGAGTTTTTTAGATGTGGAGAGGGGCTGTTGATTGGGGTGGCGTGTAGATATATGTGTGGGTGTTTGTGTGTGCGCGGTCTTTCTCCGTCACCTCATCGGACATAGTTGCTCATGGATTTTTAATATCCTCATATTGGTGCTTTTATACGTCCTTCGGTATTGTTATTAAATTCCACATTGTTACGGTCTTATGGACGTTTTCATGAATTAATATGACACGAAGCTTGGCTATTATTCACATTTTCGTATGAATTGTTATGTACTTTCCGAAAATTGAATAATTTATATATCAAGGTGTAGGAGGGTGAATGACGACTTTCCACAATTATATTTCCGAATTTTTTCGTCCTTTTGGTATGTTTTGCGATATACCACTTGAACTAGACAATACAGACAACTGTATGTAAGGTTCAGGAAACATTGGATACTGAGGAAAGAACGGATTGAGAGCTACGTTATGTAATGTCGTTCTCAATTTTTATAATAAATTCAAGTCTATTGTCACCCCAGATCCTCTTAATAATATTTGTTGAAATTGTTCAAACAAACTAAACGTTTTCTTAGTGTTAGTCCATTTCTAATTGTTCTTAATTCTGATAAAGGTAAAAAGACTGTTGTTATGAATGATACTGACTATGATGTTAAGATGAATGATTTATTGTCTGACTCCACCACTTATAGTGTCCTTAAATCTGATCCAACTGTAAGAATTCAAACTGCCGCTAATTCTTTGATCGAAAACTTGAGGGTTGATGGTTATATTTCAGATAGTGAATCTAAAATAATGAAATGTTATAACGCTGTATCCCCCAAAATATATGGATTGGTTAAAATACACAAAATTAATAATCCACTTAGGCCTGTTGTGTCATGTTGTGGTTCACCTACATACTCGTATAATGTGTCAAAATATTTATGCAAGTTATTGTCAAATATTAAACATACTTTCGTCTATTCCATCAAGAATTCTAGGGATCTTATTGATCAACTTTCACATATTAATATTCCTGATGATTATGTTCTTGTAAGTGTTGACGTTGAGTCCCTGTTCACAAATATACCTCAGGAATTGGTTGAGAAGATATTATCAGATAACTGGAGTGACTATGCAGATGTAATCCAAATTCCTCAAAATGTTGTCAAAATATTGTTAGTTTTATATTTGATATAGTTATTGTCAGTATAAGAAGAGGTTTTATAAGCAGATTAGAGGTTCAGCGATGGGCAATCCTGCCTCCCCCAGCTTTGCGGAAATTATAATGAATAATTTGATCAAGTCTGTATTTCGAAACTTAATATATATATACCGTTTGTATGGGTATATGTTGATGATATTATTATGTCCATACCTAAAGACAGTATTAATTTCGTTATAAGTGCCTTTAATAATTATCATAAGGACTTGAATTTCACATATGAATTAGAAAATGATAAAAAATTCCATTTTTGATTTGTTATTGATCCGTCGTGATAACAAGGTAATAACTGATTTGTACTCGAAGCCAGTTTCTTCTGAGCGATTGTTCATTTTAATTCTTTGCATTCACTCACACAAAAACGCTATAATAAAGAATGTAAAATATAAAATTCTAAATCTCTCTCATCAGTCATTCCATGAAAAAAATTTCCGTGATCAGGCTGCTCTGCTTGTCAAGAATGGTTATCCCAGTAATTTAATATATAAGATTTTTTATTCACCTATTAGTGCAAGTGATTCTCGATCATCCAGTGAAGTTGACAAAAGAACACATTATTGTAAATTAGTTTATATACCGGGATGTTCTCAGCAATTGGCAAGAATATGAGCAATCTCTCTACCAAAGTAGTTTTTTATTATAATAAAACTGTGAGCAAATTGTTCAGTCGACTAAGGATGGCAATCCATTGATGAGACATTCTAATTTAGTATACAAAATAGATTGTTCAGATTGTGTTGGCAGTTACATTGGCCAAACAAAACAGTATATAGGGTCGAGGTTGAAACAACATGAGAGAGATTGCAAAAATCGTAGTGAAGCAACAGCATTATCACAGCACGCAAAAATTAATGACCACTCCTTTGATTTTAATATGTGAAAATTTTAAATAAAGAAAAGAATTGGTTTAAACGAACTTTTAAAGAAATGGTTTTTATTAAGAGAATAAAAGATTCCGTGAATACACGCACCGATATTGGTAGTTTGAGTTCGGTGTATTTTAACTTGATTAATAAGGTAAATGTAGATAATTTTGTTGCGCGGTAGTTCGTGTTTTCGTTTGAATTTGATGTTTTGTATGCCTCACACATTTTAATGCAGTCGTCTTTGCCCGATGCATTTGTTTATATGATACGTCTTTTTTGATGTGGTTTTAATGCTATCCTGAGAATGCCATTTTATTGTTATGAACATTTTTTTTATGATTTCGATGTATTCGAATGATTTATAACCGCTATTCATAGGGTGAGATCGCTTTTGTTTTAATCTTATTGTTTCCTTGGCCGACCTGGCGTGAATTGTTCATGTTGTTTTGCTTTATATATTTATGTCTATATTTGTTGTTATTTTGTCATCTATTTATATTTCATATTTATTGTTTGTATAGTCATTTTAATCTATTTTTTATCTTTATTGCTACACCAATGTATGATCCATGCCGTTGTTTGTAAATTGGTTTTTGTTTTTAGCCTGATGAAGGAGCTAAATGCTCAAACGTGCCATTGAATAATTTATACAACTGTTCTTTGTGACTGATATTCCTCACCATCGAATACAGACAACTTTCAGTCAGTATATTTATTTATATCAACGAACAGTCGAACAGGTCCTTATCTGCGATATTCTAACTTCTTAGAATCTTAGATTTTGTTGAACAAAATTATTTTATCACTTCTCTTCATTTTATATTTTGTACCAAATGTTGATGACAATTTGTTTTTCATTACTATTATCCTTATTTACTATAATAATTCAACTGAAGAGTGTGAAGACCTTTTATAGCATTGCGGTCTTTTTCTGTTACCTCATCGGACATAGTTGCTCATGGATTTTTAATATCCTCATATTGGTGCTTTTATAGGTCCGTCGGTATTATGCTCTTAAGGACGTTTTCATGAATTAATATGACACGAAGCTTGGCTATTATTCACATTTTCGTCTGAATTGTTATGTACTTTCCGAAAATTGAATAATTTATACATCAAGGTGTAGGAGGGCGAATAAAACCCGACTTTTCATAATTATATTTCCGAATTTTTTGTTCAGGGAAGGTATGTTTTGCGATATACCACTAGAACTAGACAATACAGACAATTTTCAGTCAGCATATCCATTTATATCAATGAAAAATCGAACATGTCTTTATCTGCGATATTCTAGCTTTTTAGATTTGGTTGAATCAAATTATTTTATCACTTCTCTTTATTTTATATTTTGTACCAAATGTTGGTGATTATTTGTTTTATATTACCATTATCCTTATTTATCTCAATAATTCAACTAAAGGCCTTATACATATATAGTATTGCGGTCTTTCTCTGTCGCTTCATCGGACATGGTTGCTCATGGATTTTTAATATCCTCATATATAGCCTATTCGTTTTGAGATATTTCGTGCTCCTGAGTAACTCAAAAGCTCGAGATACGGCTTGCCATTGGCTGCGCACAAGTACTGGAACAGCTCAGGAGCACGAAACTCCACAAAACGAATACCGTAATTGGTGCTTATACGTCCTTCGGTATTGTTATTAAATTCCACATTGTTACGGTCTTATGGACGTTTTCATGAATTAATATGACACGAAGCTTGGCTATTATTCACATTTTCGTATGAATTGTTATGTACTTTCCGAAAATTGAATAATTTATATATCAAGGTGTAGGAGGGTGAATGAGCCCGACTTTTCATAATTATATTTCCGAATTTTTTGTCCCTGCGGAAGATATGTTTTGTGATATACCAGTAGAAATAGACAATACAGACAATTTCTAGTTAGCATATTCATTTATATCAAAGAAAAATCGAACTTGTCCTTATCTGCAATATTTTAGTTTCTTAGATTTGTTGAATGAAAGTATTTTATCATTTCTCTCTATTTTATATTTTGTACCAAACGTTGATGATTATTCGTTTTTCATTAAATACTATTATCCTTATTTACCGCAATAATTTAACTAAAGATATTTTATAGTATGAGTATTGCAGTCTTTCTCTGTCACCTCATCGGACATAGTTGCTCATGGATTTTTAATATCCTCATATTGGTGCTTTTATATGTCTTTCGGTATTGTTATTAAATTCCACATTGTTATGCTCTTATGGACGTTTTCATGAATTAATATGACAGGAAGCTGCCTGTTATTCACATTTTCGTCTGAATTGTTATGTACTTTCCGAAAATTGAATTATTTATACATCAAGGTGTAGGAGGGTGAATGAAACCCGACTTTTCACTATTATACTCTAGATTTTTTTTTGTCTCAGGGTAAGGTATGTTTTGCGATATACCACTGGAACTAGGCAATTTTCAGTCAGCATATTTATTTATATCAATGAAAAATCGAACATGTCTTTATCTGCGATATTCTAGCTTCTTAGATTTTGTTAAATAAAATTATTTTATCACTCCTCTTTATTTTATATTTTGTACCTAATGTTGATGATTATTTGTTTTTCATTACTATTATCCTTATTTACCACAATAATTCAACTAAAAACCTTATACAGTATTGCGGTCTTTCTCTGTCACCTCATCGGATATAGTTGCTTATGGATTTTTAATATCCTCAAATTGGTGCTTGTATAGGTCCTTTGGTATTGTTATTAAATTCCACATTGTTATGCTCTCATGAACTTTTTCATGAATTAGTATGACACGAAGCTTGGCTATTATTCACATTTTCGTCTGAATTGTTATGTACTTTCCGAAAATTGAATTATTTATACATCAAGGTGTGGGAGGGTGAATGAAGCCCGACTTTTCATAATTATATTTCCGAATTTTTCCCTTCTGAGGAAGGTATGTTTTACGATATACCATTAGAATTAGACAATTTTCAGTCAGCATATTCATTTATATCAATGAAAAATCGAACATGTCTTTACAAGCGATATTTTAGCTTCTTAGATTTTGTTAAATAAAATTGATTCATCACTTCTCTTTGTTTTATATTTTGTACCAACTGTTGATGATTATTTGCTTTTCATTACTATTATTCTTATTTACCACAATAATTCAACTGAAGACCTTATAGTATTGACTATTGCGGTCTTTCTCTGTAACCTCATCGGACATAGTTGCTCATGGATTTTATTATGCTCATATTGGTGCTTTTTAGGTCCTTCGGTATTGTTATTAAATTGCACATTGTTATGCTCTCATGGACGTTTTCATGAACTAATATGACACGAAGCTTGGCTATTATTCACATTTTCGTCTGAATTGTTATGTACTTTCCGAAAATTGAATAATTTATACATTAAGGTGTATGAGGGCGAATGACGCCCCACATTTCATAATTATATTTTCGAATTTTTTTGTCTCTGGGGAAGGAATGTTTTGCCAGATACCAGTAGAACTAGATAAAACAGACAATTTTTGGTCAGAATATATATCTATATCAATAAAAAATCGAACATGTCTTTATCTGCGATATTTTAACTTCTTAGATGTTGTTAAATACAATTATTTCATCACTTCTCTTTATTTTATATTTTGTACCAAATTTGATGATTATTTGTTTTTCATTACTATTATCCTTATTTTCCACAATAGTTAAACTAAAGACCTTATATAGTATTGAGGTTTTTCTCTGTAACCTCATCGGACATAGTTGCTCATGGATTTTTAATATCCTCATATTGGTGCTTTTATACGTCCTTCGGTATTGTTATTAAATTCCACATTGTTATGCTCTTATGAACCTTTTCATGAATTAATATGACACGAAGCTTGGCTATTATTCACATTTTCGTCTGAATTGTTATGTACGAAAATTGAATTATTTATACATCAAGGTTTAGGAGGGTGAATGACGACTTTCCACAATTATATTTCCGAATTTTTTTGTCTTTGTGGAAGGTATGTTTTGCGATATACCACTTGAACTGGATACTACAGACATTTTCAGTCAGTATTTATTTCTATTAACGAACAGTCGAACAGGTCCTTATCTGCGATATTCTAACTTCTTAGATTTTGTTAAACAAAATTATTTTATCACTTCTCTTCATTCTATATTTTGAACCAAATGTGATGACTTTTTGTTTTTCATTACTTTTATTCTTATTTACCACAATAATTCAAATATAAGACCTATATAGTATTTCGGTATTTCTCTGTCACCTCATCGGATATAGATGCTCATGGATTTTTAATATCTCCATATTGGTGCTTTTATACGTCCTTCGGTATTGTTATTAAATTCCACACATGTTACGGTCTATGGACGTTTTCATGAATAAATATGACACGAAGCTTGGCTATTATTCACATTTTCGTATGAATTGTTATGTACTTTCGGAAAATTGAATAATTTATATATCAAGGTGTAGGAGGGTGAATGAAGCCCGACTTTTCATAATTATATTTCCGAATTTTTTGTCCCTGCGGAAGATATGTTTTGCGATATACCAGTAGAACTAGACAATACAGACAATTTCTAGTCAGCATATCATTTATATCAAAGAAAAATCGAACATGTCCTTATCTGCAATATTTTAGCTTCTTAGATTTTGTTGAATGAAAGTATTTTATCATTTCTCTCTATTTTATATTTTGTACCAAACGTTGATGATTATTCGTTTTTCATTACATACTATTATCCTTATTTAACGCAATAATTTAACTAAAGATATTTTATAGTATTGAGTATTGCAGTCTTTCTCTGTCACCTCATCGGACAAAGTTGCTCATGGATTTTTAATATCCTCATATTGGTGCTTTTATACGTCCTTCGGTATTGTTATTAAATTCCACATTGTTACGGTCTTATGGACGTTTTCATGAATAATATGACACGAAGCTTGGCTATTATTCACATTTTCGTATGAATTGTTATGTACTTTCGGAAAATTGAATAATTTATATATCAAGGTGTAGGAGGGTGAATGAAGCCCGACTTTTCATAATTATATTTCCGAATTTTTTGTCCCTGCGGAAGATATGTTTTGCGATATACCAGTAGAACTAGACAATACAGACAATTTCTAGTCAGCATTCATTTATATCAAAGAAAAATCGAACATGTCCTTATCTGCAATATTTTAGCTTCTTAGATTTTGTTGAATGAAAGTATTTTATCATTTCTCTCTATTTTATATTTTGTACCAAACGTTGATGATTATTCGTTTTTCATTACATACTATTATCCTTATTTAACGCAATAATTTAACTAAAGATATTTTATAGTATTGAGTATTGCAGTCTTTCTCTGTCACCTCATCGGACAAAGTTGCTCATGGATTTTTAATATCCTCATATTGGTGCTTTTATACGTCCTTCGGTATTGTTATTAAATTCCACATTGTTACGGTCTTATGGACGTTTTCATGAATTAATATGACACGAAGCTTGGCTATTATTCACATTTTCGTCTGAATTGTTATGTACTTTCCGAAAATTGAATAATTTATATATCAAAGTGTAGGTGGGTGAATGAAGTCCGACTTTTCATAATTATATTTCCGAATTTTTCCCTTCTGAGGAAGGTATGTTTTAAGATATACCATTAGAATTAGACAATTTTCAGTCAGCATATTCATTTATATCAATGAAAAATCGAACATGTCTTTACAAGCGATATTCTAGCTTCTTAGATTTTGTTAAATAAAATTGATTCATCACTTCTCTTGTTTTATATTTTGTACCAAATGTTGATGATTATTTGCTTTTCATTACTATTATCTTATTTACCACAATAATTCAACTGAAGATCTTATAGTATTGACTATTGCGGTCTTCTCTGTTACCTCATCGGACATAGTTGCTCATGGATTTTTAATATCCTCATATTGGTGCTTTTATAGGTCCGTCGGTATTGTTATTAAATTCCACGTTGTTATGCTCTTAAGAACGTTTTCATGAATTAATATGACACGAAGCTTGGCTATTATTCACATTTTCGTATGAATTGTTATGTACTTTCCGAAAATTGAATAATTTATATATCAAGGTGTAGGAGGGTGAATGAAGCCCGACTTTTCATAATTATATTTCCGAATTTTTTGTCCCTGCGGAAGATATGTTTTGCGATATACCAGTAGAACTAGACAATACAGACAATTTCTAGTCAGCATATTCATTTATATCAAAGAAAAATCGAACATGTCCTTATCTGCAATATTTTAGCTTCTTAGATTTTGTTGAATGAAAGTATTTTATCATTTCTCTCTATTTTATATTTTGTACCAAACGTTGATGATTATTCGTTTTTCATTACATACTATTATCCTTATTTACCGCAATAATTTAACTAAAGATATTTTATAGTATTGAGTATTGCAGTCTTTCTCTGTCACCTCATCGGACATAGTTGCTCATGGATTTTTAATATCCTCATATTGGTGCTTTTATAAGTCTTTCGGTATTGTTATTAAATTCCATATTGTTATGCTCTTATGGACGTTTTCATGAATTAATATGACAGGAAGCTGCCTGTTATTCACATTTTCGTCTGAATTGTTATGTACTTTCCGAAATGAATTATTTATACATCAAGGTGTAGGAGGGTGAATGAAACCCGACTTTTCACTATTATACTCTAGATTTTTTTTTGTCTCAGGTTAAGGTATGTTTTGCGATATACCACTGGAACTAGGCAATTTTCAGTCAGCATATTTATTTATATCAATGAAAAATCGAACATGTCTTTATCTCCGATATTCTAGCTTCTTAGATTTTGTTAAATAAAATTATTTTATAACTCCTCTTTATTTTATATTTTGTACCTAATGTTGATGATTATTTGTTTTTCATTACTATTATCCTTATTTACCACAATAATTCAACTAAAAACCTTATACAGTATTGCGGTCTTTCTCTGTCACCTCATCGGATATAGTTGCTTATGGATTTTTAATATTCTCAAATTGGTGCTTGTATAGGTCCTTTGGTATTGTTATTAAATTCCACATTGTTATGCTCTCATGAACTTTTTCATGAATTAGTATGACACGAAGCTTGGCTTTTATTCACATTTTCGTCTGAATTGTTATGTACTTTCCGAAAATTGAATTATTTATACATCAAGGTGTGGGAGGGTGAATGAAACCCGACTTTTCACAATTATATTTTCGGATTTTTTTTTCTCTGGGAAAGGTTTGTTTTGCGATGTACCAGTAGAACTAGACAATACAGACAATTTTCAGTCAGCATATCTATTTATATCAATGAAAAATCGAACATGTCTTATTTACATCCAATTGTAGTCAATTCTTTCTATAAATGGCCCCTTATTTACCATGTAACCATTGAAACTTAACTTTCGGTCAAAACTTTAGCTCTAAACTCTGCAATGAATGAAGTTGATAGTTAGTTTACAGAGGGGTTACAGTCCACTGCGACCTTAAGGTCTATTGTGCTCCTTTACAGAGCTGTTCTGGCCAAAAAAAAAAACTTCACAGCTCGCCTTCCAGTTCCAGAGATCTAATGAAATCTAGTAACTGTGAAGACTTCAACGAGGCTAGTTCCTCACTCTTACAAGTTCTTGTCCAAGGCATTTCCTCCTCAGGCTCGTAATGCCAAGGCATTCCGTGACTAGGTGAATGGGGGTTTCTTCCTCCTCCCCACAGAACCTACACTCGTCAGTGTCCGACAATCCCATCCTCAACAGGTGCTTCCTAAGGCGACAATGTCCTGTAAGAAAGCCAGTGAGGAGGTGCAATTGCTTCTTACCAAGATCCAGATATCTTTTGGATCCCGCTGTCTCGAAGTTCCGAAGGAACTCAGTGGAATGATCCATCCCTGGGAGATTCCGCCAGAGCTTTTCCCTCTCGGCTTTCTCCTTCTCCAGAAACTCCTTCTTATAGGTACATTTAGATATACCACAGAAGGGTTCTGGGCCAAAGAGTGACATTTGTGCGCCCTCTTTGGCGAGTGTATTGGCCTCTTCGTTTCCTTCGATTCCCGATTGCCTACCTCGTTGAGTTTGTTCCGGCACACGGCAATGAATGAAATTCGAAACTGACTTTCTGCAGCATTCGTCAGCATATCTATTTATATCAATGAAAAATCGAACATGTCTTTATCTGCGTTCTTCTAGCTTCTTAGATTTTGTTAAATAAAATTATTTTATCACTTCTCTTTATTTTACATTTTGTACCAAAAGTTGATGATTACCTACTTGTTTTTTATTACTATTATTCTTTTTTACCACAATAATTCAACTAAAGACTCATGAATTTTTAATATCCTCATATTGGTGCTTTTATACGTCATTCGGTATTGTTATTAAATTCCACATTGTTATGCTCTCAAGGACGTTTTCATGAATTAAAATGACACGAAGCTTGGCTATTATTCACATTTTCATATGAATTGTTATGTACCTTCCGAAAATTGAATAATTTATATATCGAGGTGTAGCAGGGTGAATGATGCCCGACTTTTCATAATTATATTTCCGAATTTTGTTCTCTCTGGAAAAGATATGTTTTGCGATATATCAGTAGAAATAGACAATACAGACCTTTGAGTCAGCATATTTATTTATATAACAATGAAAAATCGAACATGTATTCATCTGCGATATTCTAGCTTCTTAGATTTTGTTAAATAAAATTATTCCATCACTTCTCTTTATTTTATATTTTGCACCAAATGTTGATGATTATTTGTTTTCCATTACTATTATCCTTATTTTCCACAATAATTCAACTAAAGACCTTATATAGTATTGCGGCCTTCCTCTGTCACCTCATCGGACATAGTGGCTCATGGATTTTTAATATCCTCATATTGGTGCTTTTATACGTCCTTCGGTATTGTTATTAAATTCCACATTGTTATGCTCTTATGGACATTTTCATGAATTAATATGACACGAAGCTTGGCTATTATTCACATTTTCGTATGAATTGTTATGTACTTTCCGAAAATTGAATAATTTATACATCAAGGTGTAAGAGGGTGAATGACGACTTTCCACAATTATATTTCAGAATTTTTTGTCTTTTTGGAAGGTATGTTTTGCGATATACCACTTGAACTAGACAATACAGACAATTTTCAGTCAGCATTTATATCAATGAAAAATCGAACATATCTTTATCTGCGATATTCTAGCTTCTTAGATTTTGTTAAATAAAATTATTTTATCACTTCGCTTCATTTTATATTTTGTACCAAATGTTGATGATTATTTGTTTTTCATTACTATTAACCTTGTTTACCACAATAATTCAACTAAACACCTTATATACGAAGTTGGCTATTATTCACATTTCCTTTTCAATTATTAGCCCAATAAACACAGTAACGATTAAAACACGTTGGATTTTTTAGGTAACGTCACTATATTTCATCGTTGAAAAAACTGTAAAATGTCGTAGAGAAATACGTTTCCTTCTTGTTTCACCGTAACGTTTTTATCGCACGTTGATTCTAGGTTGATTTAACGTTGCAAGCCTCCCCTTGTCATGAGTAAAATACCGTGATGTAACGTTATTATTTAGTTTCAATGTAACGAAGAATTTTGGTTTCGGAAATAACGT
The DNA here is from genome assembly GCA_013421045.1 of Propylea japonica. Taxonomy (NCBI): domain Eukaryota; kingdom Metazoa; phylum Arthropoda; class Insecta; order Coleoptera; family Coccinellidae; genus Propylea; species Propylea japonica. The sequence continues at coordinate 14,004,340 of CM024239.1, read as the reverse complement.
TGATGGTAAACGAATTCTCAACGTTTGTTTTTATACCAAAATACCACAAATATGAAACGTTTATATTGAGTTTCAAAGTGACCTACATCTCAAGGACTGAATCAACCCTAGTTAAAAGTATTTTAAAATTTTTATTTGAATTAACACAGATTTGTAAATATTTTACCTTAACAAAAATATAAATCTCGAACATAGGAAACATAGGAACAAAATCACTAATTTCTAAATGCATTGAATCAACACTCATAATATTTAAACTTTCTTCTACTCTTTCCAGTATCGTTGAGCCTTCTCTTGACAAATTTTAGGGAAGCCTTCGTTGTATCCGCTGTTTGTAAATCTGTCGCTGTCTTAAATTCTTTCTTGTCAGCCACTGAAACAACACAAATAATGCTCATTAGATATCGATAATATAGGTCTACAAAATGAAACCTTACCATAAATGAGTTGCATTGGCTCGGAAATGCTTTTTTTCCCTGCATTTCCAATTGTAAAGGCAGCCTAAATCGTTTGTCATAACTCATAAAGAATCTCAAAATTCTTCTGGCATGGGCTTCAAGACAATTATTTTTCGACAGGCCTCAATCGGATAACCTACAAAAAAAAGATTCATTATTTTCGTTTTATTTACTTAAACAGATTGCATTTCGAACTAATTAATCATATATAGTTTTAAAAGTAATATTGCTGAACACTCAACAACTTCAAGGTAGTGATAGGTACTTACCAAAATCTCTGTAGACCCTATCGCACTTATAAATAAATCACATAATGACGAAAGTTGAAAATAGCTAAAGCAAACGGTCTGGTGCCTCACTACTCAGTTTGTAGACTGCAGAATGCAACAAGATCGTTCTAGCATTATCCAGATCAACGTCGTCACAACACCTGCTGACTCTTGTACACCGTTGCCAGGGATAATAATTCATTATCTTTCAAGAATCTTCATAATTTTCTTATTGAATGACTTTAGTAAAGACGATTTATGTTATGAATGTAAGGTTATTTTCTATAATGGATTTAACATTTTGAATGAATGAAGAATTCAAAATAAGGAATGTAGGAAATGAGTTCGGTATAGATGAGTTGCGCTCACGATACACAATTTGGCAATTAGGTTTCTAAAACGTTCTATCGCTACTAGTTATTAAACGTTGAATATCTACTGAGAATATACGTTGAAATATGGTATTCCATAGGTGATCGAAAACAAAAGGAACTTCTCCTTTGCGTACGTTTTCCATTGACATGATCCGATGGGAAGTTCCCTGCAAAATTACATTGAACGTATTATCTACACACTGATCATCGAATGGATTCAAAAACTGGACGAATCTTGAGTAGAAGAAATGTTGGTTTACTTCTAAGTAGATTAAGAGTAAATCATTCAACGTTTATTCATTGTTGCTGAGCTCACTTCGTAAAAACGTTAAAAAAATGTAAGATATATACATTCTTTAAGGGTGGATGAATCAACCAGTTGAATTGTGTTCGTATAATTTATGTAGAGTCAACGTTTGGTTGAATTTTGGGTGCATCATGGTGAATTGATAAGATTCAAAAATTGGTTGAATTTTGAGTAGAATAAAAGTTGGTTAACGTCTTAGTTGAAGAAAAGTGGATCATTCAACGTTAATTCAATGTTTCTGAGCACACATTGAAAAACCGTTTGAGCAAATGTAATGAATATACGTTTCCTAATGGTGGATAAATCAACCAGTTGAATCATAAACGTATATTATATGTAGAGTCAACGTTTGGTTGAATTTGTGTGTCGGATGTAACGTAGCAAATTCAACGTACAACGTTGAATCTACTTCAGCCACCATAAATAAACGTTTTGTATACGTTTGTGTGTTTATTGGGAGGTACCTTCCGAAAATGGAATAATTTATACAATATGTTGAAGCGTACCTAACTGAAGCGAGACTTTTCACAATTATATTTTCGATTTTTTTTTGTTTCTGGTGAAGGTATTCTTTGCGCTTTAGCACTAGAAAATACAAAAAAATTTTATTTAACATTTGAACTCATATTAGAAAGAAATCGAAATATTCCATATTCTTCCTTTCAGGTTCAGTTGTATAAAATTAGATTTCATATTTTTTGAATCGAGAATATGTTAGTGATATTGAATGAGGAAGTGAGTCATAATACAGTCTATGCCAGTATTTTCCCAAGAATTATTATGGAAATTTAGAAACAACCATTTTCTGTGCAGCCATATTCAGAATTTTCAATCAACATTTATCAACGCCCCATCTTGTTCACAGGAAAAATCGATGTTGCTTATTTACATCCAATTGTAGTCAATTCTTTCTATAAATGGCCCCTTATTTACCATGTAACGCTGCTGATCTGCTATTATATATTCTGTGAAACTACTTATTCTCGTAGATATCCACATACTTGTATGTTTCTCACGGAATTCAATAACTAAGTGTCTTGCTGGATGTTCAATTCATTGAACAATTCTCATTATCGTTATTTCGTATTTGCATTGAAATTCAGCGTTCTAACGGGCATATATTATGTATTTACATACATTAAATAGATCTAAAATAGCTCTATCTAACTCAATTTAAAACATTTACTTTTGTTCAGGAAGTTATGAAGATTAAAAAAGGATCAACCCGGAGTCAGAAGTTTTTTCGTGCTTATTAATTCATATTGCAATTATTCTTGATTTTTATATACCTTCAACGTGCCATGAAATTTTCAGGTATTTAATTAGTTTATCATCGTATTTGGTACACAAATTATTGTTTCACCAGAAAGTTAAAACTTGTGTAATGTAAAAAGATAAGCAATTCCTAAAAACTACTACATTTTGGCAGGAATAACGCTTTATAACTACACAAAATTGTTTTTTTTCCTGCCAAAGTAATTTGGAACCGATCAAAATTATATCACCATCGCAAGATGTGAATTTACTGCGTTAAATTTTTCCTCGTAGGTACCCAACAGCGAATTATACTACGTAGGGATTGTTTGATGTTTTATGACTTGGAATAGAAAGATTTAAATGACCATGTCTAAATAACATTTGTTGTGGAACTCTCTTACCGAACACCTCACGAGGTCAAATAATATCAGGAAAGTTGTTCTCGTTCTTGAAAATTTTTAGCCTTCGACTCGGGATAATTTTCAAAATATAGATGATTGATAATTTGTATAGCTTGCTATTTGATTTAGAAACAAACAATCGTTTTCGAAGGACAAAAAAAACCTATTTATTCGAAGTGATTCATTTTAGATATTCCTTTTTTTGCCGATATCTTCGATATTGTATTGATTATATTTATTCGAAATACCTCATTTGATAATAGAACCAGTAGGTATCCTCCATTACAAATGGTTTTTCCAAACAATTTTGGCTTCAATAGTTATGACATCCTTCCATAAAATTATGGAAGACTATCTCAACTAACAATTAATAGTTTCTTCAAATTCAACGCCATATAGCTTTTTCACAGTTCTGTTTTAGTTTAGTTCTGTTCAGGAAAATGCGGAAAAATGGAAATATGTACAGTGGCGGCAAGCCAAATGTGAACGATTTTTTCTCCTATTGTACTTTGGGCTTCATTCATATAAGTTCATGGTGTATCCATGGTATTCGGGCTCCACTTCAGATTACTAGCAATTTGAATATTCAAAATATAACCATTATGTGTGGAAGCCTCATATGTTCTGTAGAGTCGTTCACATTTCGTTTTCCGCCATTGGACCGGGGTGTCAATTCTCGGGACAACGAATTCAGGATACCCGGGTGTCAATTCTCGGGATCACTCGTTCGACAAACGTATACGTTCGTGAAATTTTGAGCGTAGATATTTCGAAATTGTAATAAATATATACGATATCCTCGAGCATATCGTCTAATACTCGTTCTGACGAAAGTGTACTCTACGCTAAAATTTCACGAACGTATACGTTCGTCGGACGAGTGATCCCGAGAATTGACACCCGGGTATCCTGAATTCGTTGTCTAGTGAATGGATCTCAGAAACGCTCTCTTCTAACTTCGTCGACGTTTCCGAACCGTTGGTTTCTTTCTCTAGACTCGTTACAATATTAAATCTCAAAAGTTGGAAAGTAATCTTGGATTAAAGTTGGATTATCGGCTTATTACATCGAAAATAAATTAATTAAAATTGCAAACAACGTGACCATCAAATGACACATCAATAAACGCCACAAACATAAAACATGGACGAGAACACAGAATTCAGTTTGCCTATATAATGTTTTAGTCTCACGTTTATAACTTCAGTAATGAAAAACGGTTCGACTTAGAAGGTTGTGGTTTTCACCAAATGAATTCTCTCAAAAATCGAGCCCCAAAATGTGCCACTCATTTTGTTCAGGCTCATCGGGTTTCTGAGATCCGCTCACTAGACAACGAATTTAGGTCACCCGGAACATTGAAAAAGCTTGCAGTCGAGATGATAAACAATCGAATTTTGAAATAATTAATGCCTTAAATAAAAAAACTTTGCTATCAATTTGATATATTTCGGAGTTTGTCTAATGACTCTAAGTAAGCAACATCTCTCAATTCGATAAATATTTTGTCGATTTCTGAAAAGATGCGAAGAATGAAAAATTCAGAAAGAAAAGACCCTAACAATGAAAATAAATAGCCGATTGGAAAAAGTTACACTAAAGCTAATAAACAATCAAATTCATTAAATTAACCGAACGAGAAGATAACATTCTCAAGAACGATATTTGACCATACAATAGGTATAAACTGGAAAGATTCAAGTCCCCAAGCCAGTCAGAAGACAACTTGTAGCAAGGGACAACAGAGGCGGCAAAACACAAAAAAAACCTGGTTTCTAATTAATCTGATGGCCGCTCGGACACCGTAGCGAGTGCGGGGGACACTTTCAGACACACCCGTATATCTTACGTAGAAGACAATAGCCGACCCATTAGGCAAATGAAGATAGCCGCTACATGCGCTTTCTGCACCGGCTGCTCTGGTGCAGCAGCGGTGTCGGTATGGTAGCACTGATGATTAACGACGACTTGATGCTATCTGATGTGACTCGAGGAGTTCAGTAAGCGGCAATTGTTTATGCTATCCGTAATTGTATAAATAAATTTATGTATGAATGTATGTACATATGTAGGTACCTGTGAGAAGCTTTATGGCGAGAGGGTCAAAAAACCCTGGAAATCCAGGGTTACCAAAGTTTCGATTGAATTTTGCTTATGAATAACAATGCTGCGCTTGCATCCTACTGTCGCGTTCTTCCTCCTTCTGGTGAAGAAAATTGCAACATTCTGCAGTTAAAATCTACTGAAGCGTGGGCGTTTTGACCACGGATTAACGAAAAGCATGGCAATTTAAAGTAAAAATAATCAGTAAACCCATGTGAAGGACCTATTAGCAAAGGGGGATCAGAAAACCCTGGAATTCCAGGATTTCAGGTGAGATCACCGAATATTAGATTGAATTTTGCTTATGAATAACAATGCTGCGCTTGGACCCCTGTGGTTCCATCTGTATCTTCTTTTGGTGTAGAAATATTACAGCATTATTCAGTTGAAATACTTCTGAAGCGTAGACATTTTCGACTACAGATCAATGTCGCTGCCTACAATGATTCCTAGAGGAATTGGCAAATGTTCCTAAGCCTCCTGGTGCTGATATATCTCTTGAATCTTCAGGTAGAATTCATGTCAAGAAGTGAAGTTTCAACAACCGATTAACGAAAAGCATGGCAATTCAAAATGAAAATAATTCGTAAACCTATGTAAAGCACATGTTAGCACAGATTAATTCTGTGATGTTAGTATGTTCTCTCCGTTTTAGAGATGATGGTTATGATGGTTATGCTTATAGAGGTAGGAAATGATGAGTATAAAAAATTGTGTAAAAGGCACCTTCCATGGGCCATAAGCAATTTGTCTAGTTATCTGATTACACCTATCAATCCTAGGCTTCGTTGAAGCTTTTCAGCTTGTGGGTGTTGAGGGAATCAGTTTTGTTCTGTGTAGGCTTCGTTATTGTCCTCCTCAAGCATAGCACTGCTAATCGTTGACCTAACAGTGAAATTAGCAGATCAAAGATTGTTAAGAGATCATAGTTTCAAATGAAGTTAACCGCTACATGCGTTTTTTGCACCGGCTGCTCTGGTGCAGCAGCGGTGTCGGTATGGTAGCACTGATGATTAACGACGACATGATGCTATCTGATGTGACTCGAGGAGTTCAGTAAGCGGCAATTGTTTATGCTATCCGTAATTGTATAAATAAATTTATGTATGAATGTATGTACATATGTAGGTACCTGTGAGAAGCTTTATGGCGAGAGGGTCAGAAAACCCTGGAAATCCAGGTTTTACGTGAGCTTACCAAAGTTTCGATTGAATTTTGCTTATGAATAACAATGCTGCGCTTGCATTCCTATGGTTCCATCTTCACCTACTTTTGGTGTAGAAATATTACAGCATTATGTAGTTGGAATAATTCTGAAGAGTAGACTTTTTCGACTACGGATCAATTTCGCTGCCTACAATAATTCCTAGAGGAATTATTAGCAAATGTTCCCTAGCCTCCTGGTGCTGATAGATATCTTGAATCTTCAGGTAGAATTCAAGTCAAGAAGTGAAGTTTCAACCGATTAAAGAAAAGCATGGCAGTTCAAAATAAAAATAATTGGTGAATCAATGTAAAGCACATGTTAGCACTGATTAATTCTGTGATGTTAGTATTCTTTCCACTTTAGAGATGATTTTTCTTGAAAATTTAGGAACTGATGAATATAATAAATTGTGAAAAAGTGAAATATCACATTGCATGGACCCTAAGCAATTTATCCAGTCCTCTGATTATACTTATTAATCCTAGGCTTCGTTGAAGCTTTTCAGCTTATGGATGTTAAGAGAATCAGTTTTTGTCTTTGTAAGCGTTATTGTTCCCTCAGACACAGCAATTCTAATCCCTCACCCAGCAGTGAAATTAGCAGATCATAGAATGTTAAAGCATCAAAATTTCAGATAAAGATAGCCGCTACATGAGTATGTACATATGTAGGTACCTGTGAGAAGCTTCATGGCGAGAGGGTCAGAAAGCCCTAGAAATCCAGGATTTTACGTGAGCTTACCGAAGTTTTAATTGAATTTTGCTTATGAATAACAATTCTACGCTTGCATCTCTACTGTCCCTTCTTTCTATTCTTCTGGTGTAGTAAAACTGCAGCACTCTGCAGTTGAAAAATTACTGAAACATAAAGACTTCTTTGACTGCGGATCAGTGTCGCTGTCACAAACTAATTTTGGGGGACAGAGAGCAATAGTTTTACTCCAATGTGTGTATGTTTTGAATCTTCAGCCGGAAGTGGTTTGAAATGACTTACTATAGGTGATCAATGATGACACAGAGACTTGAACAGAATTAGTGACAATCTATGTATTGGAATATCTAAAAAACTTCAACTTTGTGATGAAACGACGTCGGCGGACGTACGGTTTACTTTCACAACAAATTCCAAGCATGTTTGTGACTGTCAATAAACCAGTGTCGATGTCATGTGCCTGAACATCTGACAATTTGTACAGGGTGGGCAAGTTTCGACACTTTTTAATGTAAAGTCCTATTTCTCACGAAGATAGACAAAAAAAGTGTCGGTATCTGAGGACCAATTGTTATGATAAACCGCACTTGAACATTTAAGAACATGTCAGAGTTACCTTCGAATTTGGCCCACCATGTACGAACAGAAAAAAACTTACTGTTGAACTCGGGTTGAGAAATAGATTTCATGATCTGATTTCAGAATTTGAAACTTGTTTATTTTATGCATTGTTTTATACTGTATAATGAATTCCTCTATATACGAATTTCGTTCAAGACATTGCACCTTGAATTAAAATTCCATTTTAAATACACCCTCTAAAGGAGAGCGTCCACCTATCGGCAGCGAAGGCAGCGGACGCAGCGGATTTTAGAATTCTTTGTAAAATATCCGATTCGTTCGGCGCGGGCAGGTGGACGCGCTTGCATTAGTTTCTATACAAAGAATTCTGAAATCCGCTGCGTCCGCTCCGTCCGCTGCCGATAGGTGGACGCTTAGTGAATTCTCTGTATAACGAAATATTCAAAAAACATAACTCTTTGAATGGGTAGTGGTAAGATGGTACCAGGGTGGTTTTTTTCCGAAAATTTTCCGGACGTAAGTTATAAATCCTTAACTTGAAATAAATCATTACGGCGGGCAGAGTGATCCTTCTGAAACAGTTTTAAATACACCCCTGGCTGTTGAGTTTCAATCTAACCATTACGCTAGTGTGAAAAGTTGTGCGAAAATGTCTAAAAGCAAATGCTTAAGTTCGAACGATAAACTTAAATTTATCAGCGAAGTCGATCGCGACATTGCCGTTTATAGAAACAAATTTTCTGTATAACGAAATTTCTTTATGACGAATGCATTTTTTTGCAGATTTAGCGCTTTCGTTATAGGGAAGTTCCACTGTATATTTTATGCATTGTTATATCTTTGTGTAATCAATAATTTACTAGAAATAACGATAAAAGAAACCAAAGCATTTTTGCATAGCCTGAAAGTACTAGCTATCGTTGCAGGAAGTGAAGCAAAAGGAAACACTGACTCCTAAATGATCCAATTGAGATAAAGATCAGACATAACAAATCACGAGGTCTCTTGTAGTGGGTGTTTAAAATCAGCCTTATGAAGCCAATATATCAACGTTGCTTATGGCCAATCGCGAAATATGGCAATGCTGCCCGATTATTACAATGGTACGGCGCGGTGCATTTTGCCGCGGGCGCCCCTGATTACCCTAATCACTCTAATCGGAGATTACTGTAAATGCAGAGAGACTGCTCCGCGCATGCGTGCTTGTCTTCATGATTGAAATTTAATTTTTATCCAGAGGCCATCGATATTATATTCTTCGCATATTTCAGAGATAATACATCGCTGAGGTGCAGCTAGTCTATATTTTTGACAAGTTATGTTTTGCAGGTATCTTCTACAATAATAATTGTGTATAATTAAAAAGTATGGAGCAGGATGATGAGAGGTCGGCACACCCTTATGGGGGGTCATCGGAATTTGAACAATTCCAAGTTAATGAGTATGAAAATTTTTAAGTATCGATTTTGCATTGGAGGATAATAACACCGCCTAATCTGTTCGATTTTGGAATCACGCAAGAGGCCTATAATTGATGGTACTTCAACCGATTTATGATGAAAAATAGCTTTATTATTTCTGCGTACCTCCCACACATTCGGAGCTTCAGGGTAGAAATTAGAAATGAGAAACTGAATTATAATTGATATAAGAAAAACCCTGATCAGGTGCTTCTGAGCGCTCGTTCATTATGGTGGAGCAATAATGCTTTTACCTCAAAATATTCAAATTTTGTATGGGACTTGTGATTCATGCTGTATATGAATGCATAATCACAGCACCGTCGAATTATATTCTGGAAACTATTCGAAAAATGAAACAGGTAGAAAATTTAGAAAAAATTGCTTCAGATGATGCGATCATTCAGTATATCAATCTTCATTAACAAAATAAATTTCACTCGAATAAAAATTTTTGTTATGAAAATATAAAGATGCTTCTTTTCAATATTCCAATTGAATTTTCTATGGCTCTGTTAACACTATGGCCACAAAATTTTGCATGAGAATTATAATGAGCATTTTGCATGTGGCAGTAACATTTCATTTCGATTGGTTTCGTTTCATCAGAGATATTGAGGAACCTAAATTTTGAATGGACATAATTTATGGAACACCCTGTACGATTTCACTAGTAAACGAACTTCTCCGAAGCATCTGGTGACCGAATTCACCCTGAAAATCATTATCATCAAACATTAAGGCAAAACGATATAGCACTCGTTCAAGTAGAACGAGCGCTCAATATACAGGGTTTTCCTTTTAAGTTGGCCTATTAGACGTTTTAGGAGAACTAGTAAATATTTCGTTATGAAATTTTTGGTTCAGCCTTGAGGGTGAAGGAACTCTTCGCCTAAAATATTTTCAAGTCGACAGTGTTGCCACGTCTATCTCAAACACATATCTACTTTCTTATTTCAAATGGAACTACCTATATTTTCATTTATGTATCGATTCAATACCAAATTCGCAGTATAACCCACTAAAAAAATTTCTCTCTGCTATGTACTGTTGCCAGGTTATTCACAAATTCCTGAAACTTTGGCATTTGCATTGCCAGTTTGGAAATACAATATCTCGATTATTTTTTATGCGAACGGAACCAAAATCAGCAGTCTCATAGTAAAGACTCCATGCCTTCATGTGGTATATTTAGTATTTTGATACATCGTGAGGTTTTTTGAAGATATTGCTGCGAAAATGTGAAACTCAAAATTGAAATATTTCGAGATTTTCAAATGGCAACCCCATATTTATTTTACAGCATTCGATTCGAAATGAAAATTAATGACAGTCTCTTTTTACACTAATTATTTATTCTGGATAGTTTTCGAATGAGATGAAAAATACTGATTTTTTCAGTATTTATAGTTCATGATCTATGGTTCTGTTCACGATGAAATGGTTCTATGATTATGGCGTGAATTGTTGAAGTAGATTCTATGGTTGAATTCATAAAAAGTATTCGATGATCATGGATATCATAAAAAAAAGTTCACCCATATTATTCAACCACGATTTGGGTTGTTTCACAATTCGCTGGACATGCCAAAAAATTATTGAAAGGACCTGTAGGACCTTCAACAATCGTTATTCACATTCAGCAAGAATGACTTGAAAGAAATTCCGAAGATTGTTTAGGGTTTCTGTTATCCTGGCCTTATGTTCACTAATTATTTATTTTTGACAGTTTTCAAATGAGATGAAAAGTACTGAAATTTTTCAGTTTTCATAGTCATGTTCAATGGACATAATGCTGTGTGATTATAAAATGAATTATCGAATGAATCCTATTGTTGAAGTCATGAACATAGGGCCAGGATTACAGAAAGCCGAAACGATTTTTGGAATTTCTTTCCTATCATTCGTACTAAATGTAAATAACGATAGTTAAAGGTCCTACAGGTCCTTTCAATAATTTTTTGGCATTCCCCGTGAATTGTGAAACAACCCAAATCGTGTTTGAATAATATGGGTAAACTTTTTTTTATGATATCCATGATCATCGAATACTTTTTATGAGTTCAACCATAGAATCTACTTCAACGATTCACGCCATAATCATAGAACCATTTCATCGTGAACAGAACCATAGATCATGAACTATAAATACATACTGAAAAAATTCAGTATTTTTCATCTCATTCGAAAACTATCCAGAATAAATAATTAGTGTAAAAAGAGACTGCCATTAATTTTTCATTCCGAATCGAATGCTGTAAAATACATATGGGGTTGCCATATCTCGAAATATTTCAATTTTGAGTTTCACATTTTCGCAGCAATATCTTCAAAAAACCTTACGATGTATCAAAATACTAAATATACCACATGAATGCATGGAGTCTTTACTATGAGACTGCTGATTTTGGTTCCGTTCGCATAAAAAATAATCGAGATATTGTATTTCCACACTGGCAATGCAAATGCCAAAAGTTTCAGGAATTTGTGAATAACTTGGCAACAGTGCATAGTAGAGAAATTTTTTTAGTGGGTTATACTTCGAATTTGGTATTGAATCGATACATAAATGAAAATATAGGTAGTTCCATTTGAAATAAGAAAGTAGATATGCGTTTGAGATAGACGTGGCAACACTGTCGACTTAAAAATATTTTAGGCGAAGAGTCCTTCACCCTCAAGGCTGCACCAAAATTTCAGAACGAAATATTCACTAGTTCTCCTAAAACGTCTAATAGGCCAACTTAAAAGGAAAACCCTGTAGTTATTTTTTTGCTGGAGAACAGAAACGTGTCTTTTTGTTTGTTTTAATTTCAAACAGGAGGTGATGTGAAATTTAATTTTGGTTTTTAGATCAGAAATAAAAATAAGATGAAGAATATAATTGGAAAAATTCTGCTTGGTTCATTTGAATTCAAACAGACGATGGAAATGCTCATTAATGATAATCAAATTGAAAAATCTATTTCGCTGACAAATTTTCAGAATATTTGCTGAAATACAAAACCGAACAATGAAATTAAGTAATGAAATTTTTCTTGCCTCTCAGTTTATTCAGGATAATTTTATAGAACAAAAATGAAAAGCTAGTACAATCCTGTATTCAATATCCTCCAAAAAAGGTACCGCTGAAAAATGAAAAGATATCTTCAGGCCAGCAATGAGTTTCCACCCCAATGTACAAAAATATGAGATGATATCCAGGAAATGAAAACATATATTAGAGGGAATCCTGCGAAGTCGATATCGCCAGCATATACCTATGCGATCATAATTCAAATCGCCTGGGTGTGACGTGAAGAAAAAAGCAATTATAACCCCCACCTTCCCCCGTTCCGATGAGGTGCTGTTCGTAGTGTATAATAGGAGAGACCACAATAATTCGTTCTTTTATGCCTCGTTTTTCGGCTTCCGTTCTCTCTCTCGGACAGTATTCTCGACCGGCCTTTCAGGATATCGTCCTGATATACTGTTTTATTCATGGAGCGCCATCGCCACCCTGTTCTAAACGTTAGAAATACATTAATCTTGGGAGCTGCGCACCCCACTCCAAGTACACACTAGCCCCCACTGCAATTTACGACCTTATTATCAGAATTTAATTGCGTATATGACGCGGGTAATGGTCTTTTCAAATATTTGAGGATGTCACGAGTCCTTCTTCAGGATTCAGCCAAGATAAGGCCCTTAATCGATTTCTTATCTCTTATTGTAAAGTTCCTTTGCGATTCCTAATTACTGGGTGGTTTCAAGCAGAAATAATAAAACAATACTAAATTATCTGTTCGTATATAGTAGATCTAACGTGCATTTAGGAAATTAAGATTCAGTAGGCGAATTGAATTCGGTTCCTAATTTTACTGCAACACTATGGTAATTATTACCGAACTATAGTTTAATGTAAATGTTGATATTTTGGTATTACCTTCAAATTTTCAATAAATATCGGTTAAATTTCCTCGAAGTTACATATTAGACAGTCATTGACAGTGGCGCAGCCAGGATTTGTTTTGGGGGGGGGCTGAACTGAACAGTTTTTGATGATGCAACAAATAACGAAAGTTGCAAAAAAATAAAATGAAAGAATAACGAAGAAATTAATCTTTGGGGGGGGGGCTGCAGCCCCAAAGCCCCCCCCCCACTGGCTGCGCCAGAGGTCATTGACATACTTGTGATTGACACCCAGTATGATAGTCATTGACATAATTTCATCTAACTCTTGCATCAATTTTGAGTATGATATCATTCTTCTTCTCTCACTCATATATCTTCATTATATGGGTATACTAGAAATACAAGAGGAATAAGAAATTTAAGACAATTTTATTCCATATAAAAAACGAAGTAGAAAAAGTATTAGTGATCTTTACATATATAACGATGTAATAAGTAATGTAATTAGTGCTGTCTAGGGTTTTTTCATCTGTCCCCACATATTTCATAAAGATTTATTTCTATTTGGATCAAGTTCAATTTCCTTAGGTTATCATTCTGAAAACGCTATCATTAGATATTTGAAGCGAGATTTTGCAGTAACACTACTACATCCAACCCGTGTTCAGAAAGTACGGTGCTATTAACTCGATCACTGACCCAGGTTGATTTATCGTAACCATACTCAAGAGCAGGTTCGAAGAGTCACCGCATGCGCATGCTGCAGTTTAATTTTGTGTTCGAAAAAGGCGGAATATGTCTCCTACTCTTTTCTTAGTAATTTCATATATTCTATTCCTGTAAATTATGGAAAGAGAAGAGAATTTGGCTCAATGTAAAATGTGTGGTTCTATATGAGCCAAGAAAATAATGTTAAAACAACTTCTTCATAACTTTGTATAGGTACAGATCTTTTTGCGCTTGAGCTACAGCCTTCTCAACTTCTTTAACAGAGTTACTCAAAGATAACATTAAACATGGGAGGGCACACCAAAAATTATAAGACAGATTTCACAAAAGCAAATAAATGCAATCTAGAGATACTCCGATTATCAACTGGGACTGAAAAAACCAAATGCTTCACTTTTTTAACATCGGTACTCAAAAATAACATTAAACATGGAAGGGCACACCAGAAATTATATAAGAAAGAATTTACAAAAGCCAATCAATGCATGCAAAGCTAGAGACAATCCGAAAATAGAATGAAATAATAAATTCATAATATATTAGGTTATGTTACTGATACGTCTGAACCTTCAAATCCTAAACCTGATATATTCGTAAACTAGGAACCTGGTTCGATAATCCGAGTAGATCCGTCACGTGACCCAACGGATCGAGTTAATAACCTGAGTAAGTTTCCGAAACACCTTTAAATCATGTATATATAAGAATACATACATATTCACATACGTGAGTAATTATGTCCGTCTGTCAGTTCGTGAATACGATAACTTGGATTCCCGAATTAATGGAATAGTTCTAAGAGATGAAAATTTCGATTCAATAAACCAGGAGCTTCTAGCTTCTCGTCAGTGCTCTTGTAATAAGTTTTAACAATATGTCTGTTGGTATAACTTTTCGACGTTCCTACGATCCTGCGGAACAAGAACAAAAACATACCTGAAGAGTACATAGAACTTATTAAGGACCTGAACACTGACACAACAACACAAGTACGAACTAACTTCACTCTGACCCAGCCTCTACGAGCAACGACAGGAATTCGTCAGGGTGACAGTCTCAGCCCTCTTCTTTTCAACCTTATAATGGACGAAATAATATAAACCGTAAAAAACACTGGATTAGGATATCGAATGGGAAAATACATGATAAATATATTATGCTTTGCTGACGACGCAGTACTTATTGCAGTATCGGAAGACGACCTCCAAAGAATGCTTCAAGCCTTTAACAGACAGGCATTACAACTTAACATGCTCATCTCCGCCAAAAAGACCAATGAATGACATTAGCAAAGGTGCCCCAGCGATGCAAACTGGCGATAGGAAACAACACCATTGACCAGGTCAGCTCATTCGAGTATCTCGGGTGTTAAATCACCAGCGCAGGGTCCCTGGAAGATGAAGTGGAAGCAGGTCAGCAAAGCTGCAGCAATATCAGGACACCTCGAATACCCTATTTGGAAGAACATACACCTAAGTACTGCCTACAAGTCAAGAATATATAAAACAAGTGTAAGACCAGTGATGACATACGGAGCGGAGACCAGAGCCGAAACTTCTAAAACAAAAAGTAATTACGAACAACCGAAATGAAGACCCTGAGGATAATAACGGGATACACACTGGCTGACAGGCAGAGAAATTCTGACATCAGAGAAAAGTGCCAAACGGACGATGTTGTCAGATGGGTAAGGAAGAGGCGGAGAGAGTGGAATCAGCATGTGGACAGAATGAGCCAAGGCAGAATGGCAAGGATCCCCAGGGATAACAAAACCCCTAGGAAGAAGACCCATCGGACGACCACCAAAGCGATGGCGAGACAGCTGGCAATCCACATCACAGGAAACATAGACCGGAAAACAGGCGATACGCCTTCTCAAGAAGAAGAAGAAAAAGAAGTATAACTTTTCCTTTAAATTATCTTTCGAAAAATATTGTAGCATTCGAATTCGTATTATAAAGACCACGACTAAGCGCACAAAAAATCACAATGCTTGGTAATTTTATGAAAATTTCAGTTCCACCAAGCAGGCCCGATTCAGATCCTGGAAACAGTTCGCCTTTGAAACTAATCATCCAGGCCCAGTTTTTCTCCTGCTGCACAAAATGAAAATGAAACGGGGACGCATCAATTCCTATTCATCGCAGTGGCGGCTTTTCCACATCAATTTAAATGCCTCGTTTGCCAGTTAATTCGAAACGATCAATAATATGAAGATATCGAAAATGAAAGAGAGAAAATTCGTTTCGCCTGATACGCCGCCAATTTTTCAACGATTCAATACAATCGAAAGGTTTTTATTCGATCGGTCGTGGAAGCCTTTGTCAGAGATAAATTTCATTCATTTCACACGTATTAAGGACTGCTCGCCTGCAAGAAACCAATATTTGTATTCATATTGTGAGATGGGATGACTGGGAACCGAGCGCAGTTATCGATTATGAGCAACTTCGTTCTTCGTCCATTTTCCTGTGATATTTGAGGCACGGAGAAGCTTTTTGTTCAACTTATTTAATTGCAAAGTATATCACAGAAAAAGTTCGAAAGCACTCCCTGGGATCCTAGCTGGAGATAATGAAGGTTCTAGAACATGACTTCCATAATGTTATTACGGGCTTTGGAGGTAACAAGGTTCTTTTCGTAGTTAGTGTACAGTTCAACTTTAGTTGGGGAAAAGGAAAAAAACGAATATAAGAGAAGTTTTGTGGATTTGGAAATTCGAAATTTGGGACATTGAAATAATGGTTGTTTTTCGGGAATGACTAGAAACGAAAATAGTGTTCATTATTAAAATTATGAACAACTTCGTTCTTTTTTTCATTTTATCTGTGATATTTCAGGCACGGAGAAGCTTTTTGTTCAACTTATTTAATTGCAAAGTATATCACAGAAAAAGTTCGAAAGCACTCCCTGGGATCCTAGCTGGAGATAATGAAGGTTCTAGAACATGACTTCCATAATGTTATTATGGGCTGCTCTCGTAGAGCTTTGGAGGTAACAAGATTCTTTTCGTAGTTAGTGAACAGTTCAACTATAGTTGGAGAAAAGGAAAACAAACGAACATAAGAGAAGTTTGGAGGATTTGTGAATCGAAATTTGGGACATTGAAATAATGGTTGTTATTCGAGAATAATTAAAAACGAAAATATTGTTTATTACTAAAGTTATGAACAACTTCGTTCTTATTCCATTTTATCTGGGATATTTGTGGCACGGGGAAGCTTTTTGTTTAACTTATTTTATTGCAAAGGTTCTAGAACATGACTTCCATAATGCTATTACGGGCTGCACTTGAATAGCTTTGGAGGTAAAAAGAGAAAAGGAAAACAAACGAACATAAGAGAAGTTTTGTATATTTTGGAAATTCGAAATTTGGGGCATTGAAATAATGATTGTTCTTCGAGAATAATTAAAAACAACAATATAGTTCATTATTAAAATAAGCAAGGTTATCCATAAAGATTTTTTTCGAAATCGACTTCCCTTTCAAGATACAGCCTTTGGAAGGCAATGAGTCCTAAAAACACTGAGTCATAATACTATACATAATATGATTCATTAAGTAGATGTTACTCACACAAATTTTTCAAATCTCCTAACTTTATTGAAAGGGGTTGAAAATAAAAACCCCTTATGACTTTCCTTCAAAAATTGTTTTCGTGGGATAGATTTTCGAAAAATAAAATTCTCTTATGGTTTCCCATTCAATTCTGGACAAAAAAAGTCTCTTGCAAAATTTCGATACAGTCGATACTTTTCTCCAAACAAATAAAAACTTACAAGCAGTTATGCTCACTGTTCATTCCATTTCATCGTGTGACATAAGTTTGTCAAAGGTTTTTATCATTATTCTGAATTTAAATTCGATATTTAGGATGAACTACCACTACTTGAATCTATGGTAGATGATAACCCTTCAGTAGGGTCCTGTAACAGTCTTTGAAGAACAGAAGATTCGAAAAATCATCACTTGGAACACCAGACCTGGTTCAAAACACCCTCCTGGCCCAAGAGCAAGAATTAAGTATTTTTCATCTGAATATTGAAGGTATTTATTAGAATAGTTTTGAGTTTCAATTTTGTGAAAACATCGAGGCAGGGTTTTTTCTACTGAGGTTTTTCCTTGTGCTCTGGTATCATGCGCCAGAATAGCAACCTCAGCTAGGGACAATATCTTAGAATATTCATTCTATGGAACACTTATACGATGATATGGAATTCGACTGTATCGAAATTTTAAGAAGTTACTTTTTTTCTACAGAATTGAATGAGAAACCATAGCAGAATTTAATTTTTCGAAAATCTATCCCACAAAAACAACTTTTGAACGAAAATCATAGGGGGTTGTTATTTTCAACCTCTAATTAAAAAGTAATGGGATTCAAAAAAAATTGTGAGTAACATCTACTTAGTTTTATGATTCAGTGTTTTCAAGAAGCCGTAAAAAAATTTAAAACTGTCAACAAAACCGTCATAGCCTTCCAATGGCCGTATCTTGCAAGGGGGGTCGATTTCGAAAAAAATTCATATGAACTAGCCCTGCTTATTTTCATCGAGGAATCATCTCCCAAAGTCACTCGCATTTGTCTACAGACACCCAGTATTTGGAAAAATTGATTTGAAATTTTTTGTCTGTTTACTACTCAATGCTCGTAATCTAAAAAAAATCATAATAAAGTAAGTGAAATATCAATTTCTTGTTTTTTCTGAGAAAGCTGGTTGAAAAAAAGTGAAAAAATTCAAGGGATCATTCAATCGAACTGGGAGATATGAGTTTTATTGAAAGAGTTACATATTGCAAATCTTTTTAATTTCAAGCTGAAATATTTAAATTTTTAAATCAAGTCCCGATATACAAATGAGAAACAACATTGAATCCTCCGTAGCAGATTTGCAACATTCTACTCACTCTAAATGAATCTTTTCCATTAATATGTCCTAAAGAATTTAACGAATAAAGGCTCAAGTGGCACTTTATGAATCGCCGAACGGAAAAAACTTTTCTGGACCTTCTTTCCTCCTCCCAAGACGTCCACCTCCTTCCAAGACGTTTTCCGAAACGGAATCTCGCAATCCCTTCCGGCATCGGCCGCTTGGGAATCGGCTCCTCTGCCATCGAGGAGTACCAGGTAAGAAGTGCGCTAGTTAAAAGCGACCGTCAAGATAATAACCAGTTGGAAAGGCGCGGAAGGAAGGAGGTGGCGGGGGCGGCAGAGGAGAAGAGGCAGCGAGTACGGGACGCAGAATCTTATTAAATTGCCCGGGCGTCATATCAGGCCGAAGCTGCGTTGCCAGGGAAACGGCCGGGACACTTTGAAAGTCTAATGCATACATCTCACACTTGGGGGCGGCGATGCGCGGGGAGCGGGAGGAGTTATTTTGTTTTCACCCATTCTTCTATTACGTCGCTCGAGAAGCAGCACTCTTTTCTACTTTCGCATCTTTATGCCGACGCCACCGTCGACTGTGTACGGGACCGCGATCCTTCGCTTAACGTGTCCCCACATCCTTATTTCTCCCCCCCGCCGCCGCCCCCAACGACGGGGTGGCCCACCGAGCCGCCCAGGACGCTAACAAGGTGAATACATGCGTGTGCTGGATGAGGGAATCAAGAAACCTTAGGCTTTTGTTCGATCAATTCGGAGGACTGAATCTTTGCCTCAAGTTGGGATTGGAAACGGCTTGCTGGTTATTGAATGTTTAATGAGAATTTAGGAACTCATATTTGAGGGATCCTTCCAACTTTCTTCGTCTTTCTATGATTGATATTTAATGTGAGACAATCATGTTTTACTACTAACGATTAACAAATAATTGCAGAAACATTTATGTTAATGATAATCCAGAACCCAGAAAAAAATCCTACGTATGATATTCAAATTGAAACTTCAAGATTCCTGTAAGCCGATTTTCGAACAGTATGAGATTTTGACTTTGCCATCTATTTTCGTTTTGAAGACTTTGATTTATATTCGACATTGTATCCACCTTTTGAATAGGTGTACTGATTTTCAAGCATATAATAACAGAAATGATGATGTATACTCCGTTCACGAAAGGTTGAGCCGTCAGTTGGCCATGGAAATTTTGCATATTCCACTGTGTATATTAAAATTTTAGGTTATGTTGTTTATTTTCTTGTCAGATTGATACGCAATGTTGTCAATATTACACAGAGTTCTCTGATAACTCGCAAGCTCGTCGGACGAGGACAGGTACATTCGGCAACGTTGCCTTCATTTTACGTTATGACAGCCAATACTGCCAACTTCAGATAAATAAACAAGCGCCTACTATGCGCTCAACCTTTCGTGAACGGACTATACTATGCATTCTAATGCATATAGAACCACAAAGTTCACTTCATCACCAATGTTCATTGGCACCAAGCTCTATAATCACTTTAACAAAAAATTCAAGTATGAGTATGACTGACAAGCAATTCAAAAGTCAGATCAAATGACTTTTGATCAACAAGTGCTACTACAGCGTTGAAGATTTTTCAAAAGATTTATGTTAAGATCAAAAATTTCCTTTTTTCTTTTGTTTTTGTTCTTTGCAATGTTAATTTTTTTTACAGAAATTGTCTCTACGTATCTTATACATTTTATTGATGTCTAAAAGGATCAATAAATGTATTCTATTCTATTCTAATCATCAATCGCTGACTTCCAATGTGAAACTTTTACTCTACTTGTCGAATGTGCGATTAAGTGGCAATCTTCCAGCTAGTCGAAAAATGACGACAGATAATGCCGGCATTGTTAATCGT
Source organism: Propylea japonica (assembly GCA_013421045.1). NCBI lineage: Eukaryota > Metazoa > Arthropoda > Insecta > Coleoptera > Coccinellidae > Propylea > Propylea japonica. The sequence goes on along the minus strand of CM024239.1, from coordinate 13,983,816 downwards.
TTAAATTCTCTGTTTTCCTATCCACAATTATTAGATTTCGATAACACTTAAGCTCTCTTGGTTTAACCAAATATTCTGACTGCATACTCTTCGTGTGAAGTAAAATGATTTGTTTTGCTACACGATTTTCGAATAATAAACTATTTCAGCTGTCAATATTTGGTAGTTTTCGTGATTATCTTATTTTGAGAATGCCTTGTTTCAGTACCCAGAATTTATCAGATGTCGACAATAGGTACATAATCACTCTTGATTCAACTAGATATTCTGATAGTATAGTTGTGAAGTCTATTTAAAATACAAACAAATGTCAGAAAACCACAAAGCGCACCCTGAGAGGATTAATACTTCGTTTATAAAAAGGATGGGAATCAAAACAACAGCTGATCTCCATCCACGAACACCGAGGTTGATTCGTGCCGATCGGACGTTCAGTTTCGGCTAAGGTCGTTCGCCAAGAAGCAAAAATAATGCCGCGGGGCCGGGCCTCCGACACGTGATCTACGCTTGAAGTTTGAGTGGTTCCCAAACCGTTCATTTGAAAAAGTTTGAAATGTTATATTCTAATGAATCTCTAGGCAGTTTGCCTGCTATTAGTTACGCTGTATTGTGTGTTACGGATAATGTATGAATGTTTTAGAACTTAGATCGCTGAGTAATAAAGTAATAAACATACGTTTATTGCTTTGAGATTTGGATAGTAAAAATATAGAAATGTGATTATTTTTTATTCGAGCAGCCGCCACTGGATTCTTCTAGTATTACTCAAATTTCCGTTACTTTTATCTTTTCGCTGGTGCTACATTTTGTGAAATTAGTTCTTGCGAAATGGAAAAGCTCTATGGTCACATTCAAATAATAAACAAGATCCACTGTGTACAACCACAAATACCTGCTCTCGAGCAATATGACAGTCACTGCAAATTCCTGATACGATCTCATAAATCTCTCTCGCTCATCAAAAAGTACATGGAAGATTCTTCGAACGAACGATTCATTGACTGATAAATAATTGAGAGTTAATTTTCTTCCAGACACCCTCTAATTATTGCTCTGAAAAGCACGCAACGCTTCTTTAATTTCCTGTTGCCACTCATTAAAAGCGTCTACCGAAAAACTCTGAGAACTTTCATTATCCACACTCATAGTCAGGTCGGTGATTAGCAAGGGTGCTTGTTAAACACATGGTGAATACATTATGTCGTATGACGCAGCGAAACTACATTCTGATTTCCGAGCGTACATATAATTTGACAACAATCGGTTTGCATTGTGACAGGTGATAAACGAGGAGTCTGGTTAGATAATGAAAACAAATATGTAATTATGCGAGTTACTCGATCATGTTTACTGTGTTACTTTTCTATACATGCATGATATAAGAAACATGGTATGCTACTATAGTCCGTTCACGAAAGGTTGAGCGCATAGTAGGCGTTTGTTTATTTATCTGAGGTTGGCAGTATTTGCTGTTATAACGTAAAATGTAGTCAACGATGCCGAATGTACCCGGCCTCGTCCGACGAGCTTGCGAGTTATCAGAGAACTCTATGTTATATTGACAAAACTGTGAATCAATCCGACAAGAAAATAAACAACATAACTTAAAATTTTAATATAGTGGAATATGTCAAATTGTCAGCTCAACCTTTCGTGAACGGACTATAACTATTCTTATTTTTGTCCGTCACCGCGCAATGACATCACGCGGCGGGGAGCAAAATGACGGCATTAAGAGATCAATGGTGAATGTGTAGTGGTGTATTGGATCATATTAAAACTATCCAGAACGAAATATGCCTAAATGCTACAGCAACTTGTAAAATTGATAGTTGAAAGTCGAAGAAAGTAGATGTTAGATACTTTCAATTTCTAAATAATGGAGATTTAGTATATTACTGAATTACTGCATGCCGAAGGTATTTAAGATATGATTACAGGAATACGATTTCAATGTTGCTGTCCATTAAGAGGTTATCTTGTGAAAAAATATAATAACGCTATCGGCAAAGAATGTATTATACCGAGCCAATTATATTTTCAATACTTTCAAATAAGACAGAAATTTTTTGTCTAACAAAATGCTCGTTTCTTTCATGTTTCGAATTTCGTGTGAATTCTCATGCCTTCTCAAAATTGTTAGATTTTAGAAATAGTATACACATTTCAAGTGAAATATTGTCCCTAGCAATTCAAAAATTCTGCATAAACTTAAGTCTGTAATTTTACAAATATGAATACAAATTTCAAGTCAAATATTGTTTCCGGAAGTTTGAATTGATTTTAATTTCGTACTAAGTAGCCGTTTGAAATTGTTTTCGTCTGAAAATTAGAAAAATACCCATATTTATAAAGAATACGATAGCGCTGCTCAAAAACAATGAACGAGATTCTTTCAAACGAGCGGACGTATCGACGGACTATCGCAATTGGCTTTTATTCAAAAATTCTTCATTATTCTTCAGTTGATAAATTAATAAATAAAATAAAAAATTAAATTTGACAACAATCAATTTGCATCGTGTCAGGTGATAAACGAGGGGTCTGGTTAGATAATGAAAACAAATACGTAATTATGCGAGTTACTCGATCATGTTTACTGTGTTACTTTTCTATACACATATCTATGTTACATGTTGACTTTCACAATGGAAAAGGATTATTCAAGTGTTCCACGTTGGATGAATTAGAGTTTTATGGAAGTTTATGCGGTTATTAAGATAAAAACTTACTCGAGATTTGTTAACATTGGAAATTTTATTATTTCCGAGCTTGCTTCTAGGAAAATTATAATAATAATTATTTTACTCAACAGGAAATTTCCCAATCACAGGGTAACATATTGACCATGAATAATATGAAACAATTATTCGAACAAAATTATACATTCAATGATACAACAATAAACAATAACCGCCTAGAACTAAAAAAACAAATTAAACTTAAGTTCATCAGCAGCCTTGCACAATCGATAGACAGGAGCTTGCTCAAGTATGTTAGTCCGAAGTTTTGGGAGTCGAAAAGTTGATGTGGTCCTCGTTTCAATTCTTGGTACACGAATGTCCACCCTGGACAGTAGATGAGGTGAATCATTCTTCCATTGACTAGCTTTTGCGCAAATTTAGAGCACTATTGCTTCTGCCTCTCCTGCAATGTTGAAATTCGCATTTCCCGCATGATCTCCGACAAATTCGGACCACGTTCAGGATACCTCCCGTTCTTTCTGTATTCAGCACACTTCAAGAATTTTCGATGAATACGCTCAAGTGATGTTAGGTGGGAACCAAACCAAGTTGGCCTACTCTAATTTGCTGACTACAAGAGAAAAATAGAGAATTCTGAGGACTGAAACACCAGGAAATTCCCTGGAACACCGGAACACAAAGCCCAAAGATCGACTAGCCGAAGAACGAAGCTCTTTGATATGAGGAACAAAGCTAAAAGTCGAATCAAACAACACCCCCAAATCGCGAAACCGATCTCAACTAGCAATAAGACAATTACCAATAGAATAATTTAAGGTATGCGGATGTAAGCTAAGCTTCTGGTGAAAGTCCTTTAAACCTTAAAACACTTTTGTATATTCAAATTGAGTTCATAACGCGAGCACCAAACATAAACCAACTCCAAATTGGACTGCAGCAGCTCTAAATCAGCAATTCCGCGTATCCTCAGGAAAAGTTTGAAATCATCTGAATAGGCCAAGGCTAAGCAACTGAAAAGAGCCAGAAGATCGTTGATAAAAATTATGAATAACAATGGTCCACATGACTCATTCTTCCTTCCAAGTAAGATCTCATTAGGCCGACAAATGCTGAACTGAGGCAAAAAACACTATCGTGAGGCTCCTAATCGAGTGGAGAAATCCTTGCCATCGTTAGATAAATATACAGAAACCTAGTAAGAAGCTATAAAAAATGTGACATAGTGATCTATTCTGATAGTCAAGCTGCTATCAAACATTGAACTCTTTTGGGATTGCCGAAGAAAACTCAATGAAGAGGCTGATACTAACAGAACTCTTCTGTGGTATAGGCAAATGTGCCTATAAGAAAGAGTTTTCGGAGAAGGAAGAAACTGCAAGAGAAGCACTCTGGGGCAATCTTCTGAGAATGGATCGTTCAAAAGTTTCTTCGGAACTTTGAAACTGCAAGGTCCGAAAAGTATTTGGATCTTAAGCCGGGTTTAGACGAAGCGCACTTACTCGCGCACAAGCCTCTCTTCCGCTCCCTCGCATAGTGTAAACATGCTCCTCGCCGTGAGGCCCCTCGTCCTCGGGTTGAGCCATTGCCGGTCGGTTTTAGTCGCGCATCAAAGAAGCCTCGCTGTGTCGTTTGAACAAGCTTCTGGAGCTAGTCGAGTCTCGGACTTTATACTATGTAGGCTGATTACTACCTCGCCTTCATCCTGGCTCACCCTTCTAGGCGAATCCAGCGCGTAGTGTAAACACTGGCGCGAGGATGAGTTTTGGTGCGCGAGTAGGTGACGAGGTTTGACTCACGAGTGGGTGCGCTTCGTCTAAACCCAGCTTTAGAAAGAATAAGTTACTCCTCTTCTTCTTCCTTGACGATATTTGGGCGAAACAATAGAACTTTCTCCTAGGAACAAGCGCTCTATCAATTTTCAGAGAAGAATTTTCCAAATAATAATCGTATGTCTGGGTGAAGCAACAAAAATTGAAGAAGAAAATGATTGTGAATGAATGTGATTCATATGGAAACGATAGAAAAGGTGACCGGCGCATCCACCAATTTGTTGAACGACTTTATGCTAGTTTCATTTTTTTGAAATAGCAATATTCCGAGATGATTTTGTTAAGTTTTTGTCACCAAAATTGAATGAGCTGAGAGATATGGTCAATGCTAACCTACTGCTAGAAAAAAATAGTCGTTTTTGTCGAAAAGACTCTTTTTCTACGCTATGGGTGTAGAATTTGGGGGCACCCTAGTGGATTTTCACCCCTTTTTCTTAACGTAGTAACTACAGGGTCTCTATAAATGATCATAACATCGCAGTTGGTATTGGACAATAATAAATATTCATGTTCCGATGTAAATTTTAATTCAAACAAATGATACTGTGAGTTTAGGCTGGTCATTCCGAAAGAAATTGAATAATGTGACTGGAATTATAAATTTATAGACTTTGCATGAGAAACGATAAGATAAAAAATTTCCAAAGCAACCTACGATGTTACGATCATTAATAAGGACCCCGTACTTCGTACATTAAATAGCACAAATAAAAATCTACTTCTGTACAAATATAATTTTTTGCTCCAATTCGATATGTCACACCGATGTCAAGAAATGCAGTTTAAATTATATTTATAGGTTAATTATAATTATAGGTTCACTTAACAAATCTTTTCGATTGAATACATTGATAAAATAATATTTTTTACGAGAATGAACGACGAGAAGGTGGTTGAAATCACCAATACTTACAAAATAGCCATTCCATTAAGAAAAATGGGTATGAATAGACTGAGACACCCCCAAATTCTACGCCCCTGACTTGAAATTTCTATCTTTTCTCAATTTTTATAAAGAATACATGGGTTAAGCGTATACCATATTCAAATTCAATAGCAATAGTCAGTTTTTAAATAAAAAATGTTTTTCTTGAGCTTTGACATCTCGGTAGCGAGGGCGTTTCGGACCCATGTTTATATGAGTTTTTCTTCTTTGGATAAGCTAGGTTTTCCGAAATACCCTGTATAAGTCGTTGGACATCATTTGCCTAGAATTTAGTAAAAATAACATCTTGTTCAACAAAACACAAGCAACCTCACACCCAATTTAAAATACAGTCGAACTTCGATAAGTCGAACTTCGATAAATCGAATTTTTGATAACTCGAATCAAATTGGTTGGCAACAGCGCCAAGATTAGAAATTAGTGTAATTTTTGTTCGATAGGTCGAACTTCTATAACTCGAATATCTTGATACCTCGAACGAAATATTTGGCGGCACATTCGATAAGTCGAATTTTCTGGGGTAATCCCTCATTTACGTTAGATTTTCAAGTGCTATTATCGCCGAAAAATCTTGAAGTGGACTCTAAATTGTTTCGAAAAAAACGAAAAACTTAACATTTCTCTAATGGACTGCGTTGATGAAATATCCAATGCGTGGAATATAGATGTTAAATCTGAGACAATTGCTAATGCTTCATGATTATCTGCACGTGGAGGACGATGTTGTTACTTCGGAGTTTCCCACAGATGAAGATATTATTCAATATTACAGGTCCGAGTCAAAATTCGTACAGATCAATGACAAAGATGACAATGAAAACGACATGACGGATGATGATATGGAAGATGATTTGCAACAACCTCCTTCTAATGAGTCGGTAGCAAATTCATTAAGCATTTTGCGTTCATTTTTGAAAACAAACGAACATACAACTGACTCGCTATATAACGGTTTGAACAACATTGAAGCTTTTTTCGAAAACCAAATAAAAAAATCTTCTCGTCAGTAACAAATAACCGAATATTTCACAGTGAAATAAGCGCTGAGGATGTATATTTCCAGTTTCTTTTTACGTACCTATATGTGAAAATGTATGAGTAAATGTATAAATTGACAGTGTGAATATTATTTTGACTTCTTTACTTTCATGTTACATCATTTACCCACATAAAAAAACATTAAGAAAAAATGTGTTTTTTTCAATAACTCGAAGTCTTGATAACTCGAATTTTTCTTTTGGCAGATCATGATTCGAGTTATCGAAGTTCGACTGTATTTGCATTCATCAAAGAGTCTCCAGAATCGATTATGGAACACTTTTATGGTCCGCTTCTTTTTCGAAACACCGTATATAAGCTCAATCGGCTGCATCATCCGTAGAACCATTTACGCCGAAGATCGTACTTCTCCGGAATCATGAAAAACACACCCGCAAAAACAATTTCTCAACAACTAACCAATCATGTTGCTCTCGAAAACTAGGTGCATCAAATCGATCGAAAAGAGCGTGAGAACCGATAGTGTTCGAAAAAATAATTACGACCCGTTTTTAGTTACCTAAATGTAAATTGATTTCCAACTCTTTCATAATTGTCGAGTTCGTTATACTCTTTTGAATAACTTGAAGATATTCTGTTTTTGTTGAAGAAGGCAGTGCCGGCTCGTGATGAGATGGAATAAGGTCAGTTTTCATTGCAGTAAATGGTTTTGTGATTTTACACACTCTCAGGTATTATTCTGGTACGTATTATTCTTCCTTGGTTTCTTATTCAATTTTCCAAATAAGTTGAAGCTAAACTAATTCATAATTCTGTCCGTGGAGCCGGCCGTAAACACGATAACTTTCGAAGAGATAGTACTAAAGACTATCGGTTAAGTTAGTTAACCAGACAAATCGTACAGGCTCTTCCATCAAATATGGTCATTCAAAACGAAACCAGTCGAAGTGAAATTTGGCGGCCACATAGCAAGATGCTCATAAAAAGCTAATGAGCAAAATTTTGTGACCATTTTGTTAAGAACCATAGAAAATTGAATTGAAATATAGAATATATGTTTTATTGATTATAAACAGAGGTTTAACGCGTAGCATTGCCATGAATTAAAAAATAATGTTGTGTTTGATACTACTTCCTTGCATTTTGTTTGAACGAGGACGATATTAGCTCCGAAGTATGAGTTTAATATTGGTAGATTTTAATCGATCAATATTGCTCCCCATGTAAATTTGATGGATCCAGAACTTATTTACCTCATTTTATTGTGAATAAGTGAATCTGAATACATACATAAATTAATAATGGTCATGCAAGGAGGATTGCATCATCAGAATCATAGGATTTAGTTTAATTATTGACTTTTTACATATACATAATATACCTAATTCAAATCGTGCTGAGATTTTGCACGAATCTCAAGCTCTATACGCAATTTTGAGGTAATAGCATTATTGCTCCCAAAGAACCAGTGTTCAAAAGCGTTTCTTGAATTTTTTCAAATCAAATATAAGCCTATCATTCTGGAGGCAAAGGGTATTTTCAGTAACCACTCTTTAACCCTCCTCTAGTTGACCCGGTTTTCAGAAAAATTGATTAGAAATTTCTAATATGTGAAATGATGCGCGTTTGTTTGACATCAGAAGTGCACTCGAACCGTTCGTTGTAAAATTTTGACACCTGCCAATGTGTGAAATTTCAACTTCTCAATATAAATAATGAATTCATTCAATTAGATAATTTACTTTGATGGAATATTTCGTTAAATTTCAGTTATTCCAATGTTGGTATTCTATTCTATCGTTTTTTTCTAAGTCATCAAAGGAGATCGAAGAAGCCTTATGAATTAATAATCTATGTCTATATATTGATCTATAATTAAGTTTGTGACAATTGAATGGATTGAGGAATTGGGAACGGTTGCATAGATCAAAGTGAATTTACTGACTAAATCAAAGGAAATTTTATCACGCTTGAGAAAATGAAGTAACTACATCTATTCCCAATTTCAAATGAACTAAGGAATTAATCTAATAAAGATTTCACCTGACACCAAATAAGAAGAGAAAAATTCAATTCATGAACAAGACCCATTGCTCTCAGTATATTCAAATTCAATTTATCGATTTCCCCATTTGAACAAACGTGCGTAACAACTGAAAACATTACCATGTGCCAAGACAAAATATTTTGTCAATTTTATTAAAATATTGTTCAGTGAAGAAAAATGATCGATTCGTAAATGATAATGTATTTTGTCGAATAAATTAGTGTTGTGAACTTTTCTCGAATCGACTAACGAAAAATTTGAAATATATTCCATATGTCCGTGAATGATAACATCGAACGCTTTTATTCTTTTCGTTTAAAACAGTCCTAATATACTTATACTATAATGAAATAAAACTTTTTGGGACGAAAGTGCATTTTTAAATCAAAGAACTTGTGTCTCATAAATCATGTGACTAATGACACAAACAGCGAAAAATTGATATGGTTATAATAGTCTTGGGTATATCTGACAACACAACCGTGATTCAAATAACGAAAACATCAACAGTATTTCGAATATCATTCACATTTCATTACAACTGTTGAAACAGCAATGAATAGGAAATTTCAAAAGTCTCCTTGTGTATCTAATATCATTTGAATATCTATGTATACAGGGTGTTTCTGAATTGATGCGAAAGATTACAGGGAAGATTCCTCAGAATATTTTATGAAAGAAAGTTGCCATAAATGTAGTTCCGGAAATGCATTGTTTCCAAGATACAGGGTGTTGATATTTTACTTAAAAGCTGACTGAAAAGGTGGTATGCCACTGAGATATTTTGAACTTACAATTATTACTGAATTATTCGTTCAATTTATGACGAAGAGTCGCTCAAGCGTTTTTTATTCGTGTAGGGCTCCGTTTTTATGTGAAAAAATAAAACATCTTGACGTAGTATCTCTACTACATAATGTGTTAAAGTACCGACAAATACGCTTTAAGATGTTTAATTTTCTTGAATAAAAACGGCAACCTACACGGAAAGAAAGCAGAAGAGTTTTTTTTATCACAAATTGAACAGATAATTCAAAATAATTGTTAGTTTAAAATATCTCAGTAGTGTACTACTTTTTCAGTCAGTTTTTAAGTAAAATTTCAACACCCTGTATCTTGGAAACAATGCATTTCCGGAACTACATTTATGGGAACTTTCTTTCATAAAATATTCTGGGGAATCATCCCCTTAAATCTTTCGCATCGATTCAGAAACACCCTGTCTAAATGATGAAACCAACGATGTGAACCGTTGTCATATTTGACATCGAAACCGCGCCTGAAGTAAAAGAATCCTCACAAGTATTTCGAAGTTCATTCACACGTACAAAGAAATAAGAAAAAACATCCAGGATAAATATTTGATTCCTCAAAACTTTTAAATATTCTAACAATAGAAAAAAAGTAAAATCGAACGATTCTATCGCTAATATTCAATTACATTCCCATGAGTTATGACTCACAAAAGCGTTGTCACAATATTAAGTTACAGTGTTGAAACAACACCGAAAAGGAAATGTCGAAGGTCTCCCTTGGTATCTAATACTTTTTGAATATCTATATAAATTAGGAAACCAACTATATACTTAAACCGAAAATTTTTTGGTGATGAAGAAGTCTTATATCTGGCAGCAAAATCTTGACTCACTTAACACACATTGTGATTCGAATATTATCCACACCTGGAAATAAATGAGGAAGAAACATCCAGATTGTACATTTTAGTCCTCAATCCTTTTGAACATTCTAACAATTGAGAAAAAATAAAATCGAACGACTGTATCGCTAACAATTAATTACATTACCATGAGTTATGACTCACTAAAGCGTTGTCACAACATTTCGTTACAGCTATTAAAACAACACTGAAAAGGAAATTTCGAAGGTCTCCCTGTGTATCTAATGCTATTTGAATATCTAATGCGATCGTGCTTCGAACGGTGATTAATTAACCTTTTGATAAATATCTAATTGGATAATTACAAAAGCTGGTAAATGCCAAATAAGGTAAGCAACGTTAGTAATTCTGAATGATGGAGATTGAAAGCTACATTTCCATGAATGTTTCACACCGTTCATTTTGATCTAGTGGAATACGGTTGTAGAATGTTGATAGAAAACCTTTATTCCCAGAGAACTTCGGTATTTGAGTTTTAAATGAGTTTAATTACATTACTACAACTTTTCAACTTCATCTTTATATACAGGGTGTCTGTAAACAAATGCGAGGGACTTTGGGAGATGATTCCTCGATGAAAATGAGCAGGGGTAGTTCATATAAATTTTTTCCCGAAATCGACCACCATTCCAAGATACAGCCCCTGGAAGGCGATGTGGAGTTGACAGTTTCATTTTTTCACGGCTTTTTGAAAACACTGAGTCAAAAATTTGTACATAATATGAAGCACTAAATATATATTACTCACACAAATTATTTCATGTCACATAACTTTCTTGTAAGGGGTTGAAAAAATAACCCCCTATGATTTTCGTTCAGAATTGTTTTCGTGGGATAGATTTTCGAGAAATAAAATTCTCTTATGGTTTCCCATTCAATTCTGAAGAAAAAAATTCTCCTGCAAAATTTCCATACAGTCAATACTTCTCTCGGAAAAAATAAAAACTTACAAGTAGTTATGGTTAATGTTCATTCCATTTCATTGTATACGTGTTCAATAAAATGAATATTCTAAGATATTGTATGTCTATGACAGGAGATGAAGATGTTCTATAAATCTTTCTGAAGGTTTGATTACTAATTTCGGGATGAAAATTATATCCGTAATATTTTAATTTCACAAGTAGAACCATATTTAGATTGATAAGCATTATTGACAAAACCCATTTTGAGCATAAACAATATCTTGGAATATTCATTGTATGGAACATACATACGATGAAATGGAATGAACAGTGATCATAACTGCCTGCAAGTTCTTATTTTTTCTGAGAAAAGTATCGACCGTATCGAATTTTTGCAACAATTTTTTTTTCTTCAGAATTGAATGGGAACCACAAGAGAAAGTTATTTTTGAAAATCTATCCCACGAAAACAATTTTTGAAGGAAAATCATAAGGGGTTGTTATTTCAACCCCTTATAATAAAATTATGGGATCAAAAAAAATGTGTGGGTAACATCTCCTTAATAAATCATATTATGTATAGTTTTATGACTCAGTGTTTTTTAGGACTCTTAAAAAAAATGAAAACTGTGAACTCGTCATCGCCTTTCAAAGGCTGTATCTTGGGAAGCAGGTCGATATCGCATTTGTTTACATGAAAATTTGTATTAGATATTGGATTCTATTCAAATAAAAATTTGATACATGGTTACACGTTAAAAATAATTTCTGCTTCATGATGGAAAACTGAATTCATAAAAGAAGAGCTTTCAGGACATTGAGATTTGAATTATAGTTTTGCCATAATCTTTTGCACGCTTGTACATGTTGTTTACAAATAATGTCAACGACATTTCCGTCTTGGAATATTCTCAACGATTGGCCATATTGAACCAGAATTGAAACTTGAAATTTCATGGAAATTATGAATTTATTTTCGAGATTATATTTTTCGTCCCCGATATGAACTAGTTTAAATTGGATGGAAATAGATCAAGAATAAAAGATATGTCGATCGAAAGTACCAGTTTCGGCATCAAAAGACCCGAATTATATTTCTTTGGCAGAATTTTTGTGAACCTGATTTTATCATTCATGTACGAAATTCAAACACTGTTCCTCCTTTTTTTTGAAAAATTTGTTAGCTCGAAGAGGTTTTCAGTATGTGGACCTTGTTATGGCTCATTTACTTTGAGACGATGGTACCTGATGAAATTTGTCACTGAATGAAAGTCGACCATTACAGTTTTGTTCATGTGAATGTGTGAAACACTGCGTTTCAATTATGATCATAAGTAGGTATATTATAAGTACGTTTTAAATTCAGTAGTTGAAGTTTTGTTGGATGAACGAAAAATAAGTAAAAATAAAACACTTTCATTACCAATAAAGAACAAAAATTTTCCTTCTAGAATTATCGAAGAAACAACTCATTGCCGGGTGAAATGCACCGAATAAAAAATTGGATTCAATATTGAAAAATAAATACGGTAGAAGTTGGGGACATTCTATTTGAGAGATTAATTCCCAAACCCATTCCCTTCTAACACCGACATTCGGGAATGTCCGAAATCCCCTCACTTATCGGACGACACCGTCTGCTTCAAAGAAACCTGGATTAAATGTGAACAGCTTGAGACAGAAATATTGAAAAATTGGACCCTATATTATCTCTGAGAACAGATGATCTAAAGTCTGAATTTCCGGGGTGTAAAAAAGTTGATGTGGGGCATAGTTTGATTCAAAATCTAATAATACAGTTAATATGTTCAATATGTTGCAGATAGGTGTACAGGGTGTCCACAATCCATCGTCTTATGAAGTGATCTCGATAACTATATAGCAGCTAGAAAAAAATTGCTAACAGCTCTTTTTCCTGAGCAATATAAATATGAAAAAAGCTCCAGCTTATTTTTGAAATAGATTATGAGTTATGGAAGAAAATTGAAAAATCGTCATTTTCAATAATGCTTTATAACTCGCATTCGAAATCCGTTGTTATATTCTACAGGCATTTTTCAACAGTAATTCAAATGTAATATGACTGAATTTTTTAATTCAGCTATTTTCGAGAAATCAGATGGATCCAGAAGGATATTTGGCTACAACAGATTTTTGCTGGTTTCCAAAATATATCAAATGTTACTATGAACAAAATAAATTTTTTCTCATATGATATTCATGTGCATAGTGACATACAGGGTGTCCGGGAATAACTGTACATACTCATACCAGAGATAAAGTTGGACTAGCTGATTACAAATTGACTATAAAAAATTAAATTCTGGATTTCCCTAGAAATCTACAGGGTGATTTTCGAACTTCATGAAATTCTTAAATCATCATAAAATCCAAACTGATTGACGGATATTATTGAAACTTGGGAGATTATTGGCACATGCTAAGGTCGAGTCAGAAAGATATCAATGATTTCATCATTCCAGGGCCGGACTCATTAATCTTCATTTAAAGTGTTCAGGGTTGAAAAAACACTTTGTATTTCGAATTACAAATAATTGATTCGTTTTCAGAACGAAGCTAAATTATGCTTCAATTTGTGATATCGCTTAAAGTTGTCACATCAACAGTTATTTTTTTATGAATTTTTGAATTTGGATAAAGTTCGAAAAATCGAATTTATTTACCAGAACAGGACTTAGTCATCCTGTAGAGGTCGAAAAAAATTATAAATTTTCTTGAAAAAGTCGCTGTAGGTGAGAAAGATTATAAAAATTTGTTGATATACTGGGTGGTCACCCCAGACGCGGATCTCATTGCGATGGAGTAAATGAAGGTATTTTTCGAAAAAAAATTGGTGATTTGTATAGGGTATACATAAGTATATTTCAAAATAATTCGTATGTATACCGGGTGTTCTACAACAAAGATATAGACCAAAGTGACACTTCTTCCAATGAACACCCGGTATAAATACGAAATATTTTGAAATATGCTTATGTATTCCCTATACAAATCACCAATTTTTTTTTCGAAATATACCTTCATTTACCCCATCGCAATGAGTTCCGCGTCTGGGGTGGCCACCCAGTATATCACAAATTTTTATAATCTTTCTCACCTTCAGCGACTTTTTTAGGAAATTTATAATTTTTTTCGACCTCTACAAGATGGCTAAGTCCTGTTCTGGTAAATAAATTCGATTTTTGAACTTTATCCAAATTCAAAAATTCATAAAAAAAAACTGTTGATGTGACAACTTTAAGCAATATCACAAATTGAAGCATAATTTAGTTCTTTCTGAAAAACGAACCAATTATTTGTAATTCGAAATACAAAGTGTTTTTTTAACCCTGAACACTTTAAATGAAGATTATTGAGTCCGGCTCTGGAATGATGAAATCATTGATATCTTTCTGACTCGACCTTAGCATGTGCCAATAATCTCCCAAGTTTCAATAATATCCGTCAATCAGTTTGGATTTTATGATGATTTAAGTATTTCCATGAAGTTCGAAAATCACCCTGTAGATTTCTAGGGAAATCCAGAAATTAATTTTTTATAGTCAATTTGTAATCAGCTAGTCCAACTCTATCTCTGGTATTAGTATGTACAGTTATTCCCCGGACACCCTGTATATTGAGTTGAGTTGTATTTTACCTTAGATTTACCTTAGATTAGATGGAGAAAACGTCAATTGAAATTTCATTTTCACGGTCGTTCATTATTGCATGAAAGTTAGTCACACAAAACTATTGAAGACTGTAAAAGCTGCAAAAAATTATGTTTTTACATGTTTTCATGGATTATCAATTATTTTGGATTCAAAATTCTGATTACACAAAATATCGTAGCCGACTTCAATTCTTTCAGTTGGAAATTACAATTGACGTTTCCTCCATCGAATCGAAATACAAGTGTGATACATTGTTGAAAGGTAATTTTGAGTAAAATCAAAAATTGCAAAAAATATACAAGGTGCTACATGAATTATAAAAATCAATCAATTTCAATTTTCGTCTCCCTCAAATGAAGGATCCTTGAAAGGAATGCAGAACATAACATTTTCAAATTTGATTCATTTGAAATGGCTGAGATAATCCATTGAAACAGATTGAGTGGAACACCTAGTATATTTGGAATCAGAAAAAAAATTTTGTATCCAGATAAAAAAACTTTCGACTAAAGTTAACATATGAGATAGGTATTAAAAATTCTTCTCATTTTGAAAATAAATGGATTCAAATATTCAATCGTACTATATTCAAACTTCTCCTAAAAATGTGCCTGTAGAATGTGAGAATGGAATTCCAATAAGGGTTCAAACCCTCATCACGAAAATAACAATTTCTCGATAGACTGGATCTGTTTCGAGATCCCTCAAGTAACGAATTTTGCTCACTCTGTACATTGTACATTCATACCTAATTAATCGTGAAATTTTATCTTCAATAATCACAACAAAATCTGCTTGCAATATATTTTATGAAATCTTGCCAGCATCGTATATTATATTTGCAGAAGTTAAGAACAATTGTATAATAACATGCGGCCCATAGTGACCTAGACATATTCAGACAATAAAGAATAGTTTTATAAAACATACGTTGTGTTTTAATTGATGAACCATTCTAGGTTCAAGACATCGCACTGTTCAATCAATATCGCAAATCAGAATTGATCATTTCTTGTCCTAGTAAACTAACAACAATCCTCGTTCTACTCCTAACAATATTTTACACTTTGTAATATAGAGTTTTACAATATACTCTCATATGTATGACACAACCACATAAATTCCATGTGAAATACCAATTACGTGTATTTCCTGCAGTGCATTAAATGGAAGCACTTGCAAAATAGCTTTCTATCTCACTCAAAGCAATCGAATATATTGTGAATATTGCTAGTAGAAAAATAGGAGTTAACCTATTTAGATTTAAATTTAAAAGAATTGAGAAAAGCCCTGAACAGGAGCTTTTGAGCGCTCGTTCTTTGGTAGAGAAATAAGACTATTACCATTGAGTTTAAAAATATTGATATTAAAATATTAATAATTTTTAAACTAAAAAAAAACTTGAAAATATTAATCTATAAATATTAATAATATTTAAACTCAATGCTATTATCTTAAAATTTTATACAGTGTCTACTTTGAAAGTAGACAATCTTCAAGGGGCAGTATACGAGTGATTTGCAACAAAAAATGTCATATAACATATGGTCGAAATGTTGACGGTTATTGATTTCACGAAATATTTCGAGTATTTTCTTTGAAATGATCATAATTCACTTTTACTGGTAGTCTTAAAAAACTATTCGAATAAATACCTTCAATATTCAGATACAAAATACGTAAATTCTTGCTCTTGGGCCAGGAGGGTGTTTTAAACCAGGTCTGGCGTTCCAAGTGATGATTTTCGAATCTTCTCTTCTTCTAAGACCGCTACAGTTTTAAGTTTCAATTTTGTAAAAACGGCGAGGCAGGGTTTTTTCTTCTGAGGTTTTTCCCTGTGCTCTGGTATCATACGACAGAATAGTATGGTACCCCGTTTTGCACCAACCTCAGCTAGGGACTTTTTTGTTTCATGTATTGTATTTTGTTAGCTCTCAATTCAAAAGAATATATATACTGGTAGTCTCATCAAATTTGACCACATATCGGAAAGGGTAATAAATTTGCTAAGATAAGAGAGTATCTCTAATTGGGGGCGTGGTAAGGAGGTGGATATCTCGATTCTGAAGTTAAGAAAATTATTTCTATTTTTCCAATATCATTAAGTGTACTTTCGAATGACGTATCATCTTTGTGTTTGCTACTCATCCTCTGCCACAATATCATGGCTAACATGATATCAACGAAAAAGTCCAAAAATTCCGAACCTAAATTTGCTCTATGTGGAAGGTCTTCGTTGTTCGAATTTTAATGTTATTTTGTGAATATCATCAATTCACCTTGAATCAAAAAAAGACAAAAAAAATTAACCTCCTCCTTCAATACATTTGACACATCGTTTTCGTACTGAATCTACAATTCTGCAAAGTTCATAGCGTTTCTGAATCATTTCTACACAACACAATTCTATTATGTCGATGAGATCCTTCCGAGTCACATTATTTGCACATTTTTGATCGAATGAAGCATTTCTTAATGAATAATCAGAATATTTTTTGCGGCAAAAAAAATGTTTGTATAACTGATTTTTATCGACGGATCATACATTGGTTGCTAAATGTATTCAACCTGTAATCTGATTCAATTCGTGGTTTATCATTGAATTTGTAGCGCAGTTCATGACCATTTCAAGCTTCAAGCCGAAAGTTGTGGGGATTTATCGAAAATAGATTCAGTATGGTGCTTTTACATTTATGTTCACCATAATATCAAATAGTTTTCTTCCTAGATATGATCGATAGAATCTCAAGTCATAGCCGCCTTCGTTTAAATCTTGTTATCCTTGCCATATCCCATTCAGATATTTGCGTTCCGATTCTCAATTTCTCTTTGAATATCAAGTTGGGGACGACAATCTTTCTGCAGGATAAGCGATTTTTCATTTTATCTTCTCATTTATTCTATATAGACATACAGTCCTTTGAAAGAGAGGATATATACCGATTTATGAACAGAAAAATGATATTTTGCATCAAACCAAACACCAACAAGCATAATTATTATTTTCAATCATTTAGAAAATTTATATTTGCAAACATTGATATTTTTGACTTTGGGAAGTCAACTATCTGCACATTCTTTCTTTGGAAATGATAGAATTTCTCTATACTCTGTGTTACTTCAGAGAAACCAATATTGATGGTTGGATAACCCTTTTATAGCTTATGAATACTACAACTTTTGATCCGCAACACGCGTAATTTAAAACCGTGGCCGCGGCACATTTCATTATGTTTGGGTCAGTATGAATGTACATGCTGTAAGTACCTATAATACCAATTTTTTTTCCTATATTGTGATTTCATCATTATTTTTCAAACAACATAACAAAACTGAAGATAGTAGTTCAAATATCATATATTTCAGTGTTGCCAGTTTTTGGATTGCCGATTCTCGAAGCAATATTGCTAAGGCTAACCAACATTGATATAACAGTCGAATTAGAATACGCAATAACGTAATCATATCGCTATGAATTCGGGAAATAGCAATATTGCTTGGATAACAAGATTCATAGCAATATGAGAAAAGAATCGCACTGAATCTCAGCTGAACGAATTGAGTGAGGACTACCACCATTCAAGAATATTTTTTTCGAAAATTAAAGGATAAACGGTTCTCGAGGTACGGCCGGTGGCAACACTTAACGAATCATCATGTATTGCATAGGTTCCAATGGAGGGTGTTGTGACACTCCTGATTCAATGATTTTCACTTCTGAGGCTATTGAGTTCAATTTTGCTTTTTCTGATCAATTTTATTATGTTCCTCAATTACTACCGAATTCATGATGCTAGTCCGGTAGAATTGTTTTTTCTTGTATAACTTCACTGATTATTTGCAGTATTTTTTTGCCTACTTACTCAGGCTTCAGTTTTCTGCGTTATTTTATCGGGTATCAACGCATGATGTTTTCGAATGACTTTACATCCTGTGTTATAACGATCAGTATGGCACCTACCTAGTGTTGACGCCAACCCGGAGAATCTTCAGGATTAAGCCCTCAATATATAATTTGGCGTTCATCTTCCTGACGACGGCCAGCTCGAAAGAGTTTGAGATTGTCGATGACTAACATTCTATCCTCCAATCATAATTTATTTCCGAAACGCAGACCAAATAACCCAAACACTTTCGAAAGGATTGAAGGTTGGAATATCCTTTTATAGCTTATGAATACCAGGACCTTTTTCAATGAGTTAATTTTTTCTACAAAAGCACACCGAATGTTGGAATTCTTGCATGCTCGCAACACGCGTAATGTAATACCGTGGCCGCGGTAAATTTCATTATGTTTGGGACTTCTCGAGAAGACTAGAAGATAATGGACTCGGACCGGGTAGTTAATTACCTCCTATCAAGAATTATTCCGGAAGTTAAGATAAACGGTTTGCCTCAACGAATCCCCCTGTATAGCATAGCACCCAATGAAAATTTTCATTTCGATCATTTCTTATGCCAATTCTTGGTGCCAAATTTCATGCGCAGCTTGTGGAAAATAGCATAGTTTTCTGTGTATTCCTATTGGGTATCAGTGCAGCATCGGTCTTTAAACGACTTCAAATCCTGTATTGGAACGATTATTCTGGTTCTTTCCAAGTGCTAGCGCTACACCGGAGAGTCCTCAGCACTAAGTCCTCTGCCTGGTGTGAGAGTCCAGCATATGTCAGACTGATGGCATCTTATTTGGAAGGCAGAATGGGTCAAGTGTTTTATAATGGTTTCAGATCATCTGAATATTGTTTGTCATCTGGTGTACCCCAGGATCAAATCTTGGACCATTATGGGATATGGAGTTGCATGTGTTAGGTACGGGTGTTTGTGCTCCCGCTCGATATTTAATTCGGTTTTCTGGTGGTTCATTTGCTTTTTGGTGGCCGAGACTTGTTGAGTGAGTACCTGGAGTACCTTTATTTGAAATATACCAGAAATTCTGGACTATTCCGAATAATTAAATAATAGGTACGGTTTGATATTATTATTTGAAAACAAAAATAAAGAGGAAACAAACTACTGTTTGCCGCTTATCTGGTAACATACATCTGTTCTGCAGATGCACCGAGATCGTTGATTTTATGATCTCGCATTAAGGTGTTACATGCACAACATGTTTTATAGATAGTTTTCATACCTTTGTTTGACTTTCCTCTGTTTTGTACCTTGCCTTGGCCAGACCTTCCTGTGGTGTTAATGAATTGAGTCTCCCTGGTCGGTCTCAGCGGAGTGAAGCGTGTGTCCTTGGTTAATCCTTTTTTAATAAAGTTAAAACAATATTGCACCTTCATTGCCTTTGGTATTCATATGTCTACACATTCTTCTTCGAGTAAAATAATTCCGAATCTAAAGGGTACCACACAATAGCAAACTTACTGTCGTAGATATACTTGATAAATTACATAATGCAAAATCAACATGTAGAAGAAGTTACGCTCAAACAGCTCTTGGAAGAGATTCGAGACAGCAAAAAAGAAATTAAAAATTACATATCTGCAACAGAAGCGAAATTGTTGTTGGAGATTCAATCATTGAGGAGGAGGGTTGATACACTGGAAAAGGAGAATACGGAACTGAGGGATAGTCTAGAAAGAACGGAGCGCTCACATAAAAAGAAAAACATTGTGATATTTGGTTTACAGGGGGATGCTGAGGTGACAGTGGAGTAGTAATATATTGTGCGAACTATGTCGTTACTCGGTGTACAAATTGAGAGCTCTGAAATTAGTGACTGTTTTGCTCTGGGAAAGCAGGCAGAAAGTCCGATAAAGGTAGAATTCGTTTCATATCAGACGAAGCAAAATATATTCAAGCAAATTAAGAATCTAAAGGGTAGTAATGTTTCTATTGCCGATGATTTAACGGCTCAGCAACGTCAAGAAATTAGGAGACTGAGACCATTTTTGCAGAAGGCCAGGGAAAATTCGGCGGTGAGATCATATATAAGGGGAAATAAATTGGTTATTGATCGAAAAGTATATGATCTGGAGGATTTAGAGGGTTCCGAAGAGGATAAGAGACCAAGCAGCGAACCAGGTACACCCATAATAGAAGAACATAAAAATGCTGCAGTGACAAAAGGAGACTCTACTCTAATAAATTGTATTCCTGGACCATCGAATATAATTAAAACCAAGCGGTTTGAAGATTTGAAGACACCATCCTTAGCAGCACACGGAAGAAGAAATATTCAAAGAAAGAAACCATCGCCAAAAAATAACATTGATATTATGAAATTGCGTAGTAAGTCAACAACAGAGAGGGATAATTAAAATGATAATAGTATAAACAATATTGAAAATAAAAAATAATTTTTTTTTTTTTTTGGGAAACATGAATAGTTTTATTAGGGAATACGAAAGTCAAACTTATGAGACGAAAATTATAAATAATTTAAGAGATGTAAAAAATTATACTTTCATAGAAAATTTCAGTGTTTTACACATGAACGTGAGAAGTATATCAGCAAATTTTAATGAGTTTATTTTATTCTTAAAGTGTATCCAAACAGATTGTGACATTATTGTTCTTACTGAAACCTTCCAGATAGAAGATATTAATATTTACAAAATAGAGAATTATAATACGATCTACAATGAGAGTAAATATAACAAAAATGATGGAATAGTAGTATATGTGAAGAAAAATTTATCATTCGATCATAAACTTGTTCATATAGGAGAAATTAAATGTATAGAGGTAGACATCAAGAGCAAGAATAATGAAAATATTAAATTAACGGCAATATATAGATCCCCACAAACATGCATTGATTTGTTCAATGAGAATTGGTGAATATCTAGAATGTACACATGCAAACCAACACATCCTCATAGGCGATATTAATATCAATATTATGTCCGACGATAATTTTGTGGAAGAATATAAAAATACTTTGTATTCTTCAGGTTTTGTGCCTGTAATAAATAAACCAACACGTCCAACCAGTAATACTTGTATTGATCATATATTTATAAAGAAAGATTTCACACCAAATGATTTTAATGACATGTGCTTTGGATGCATAATACAACACGCAATAACTGACCATTATCCAACGATTATATCTCTGAACATTGCAGTTGACAAACAAAAATGCAGAACTAAACAGAAAACAAAAAAATACATCAACTATGAACAATTGAAATGTGATCTTGGTAAGGAGACGTGGAATGAGGTGTATGAAAATGAGGATGTGAACTTCAAGGCTCAATCGTTTATTCAGAAAATAACGCACTACATTGAAAAAAATACATCTGTGAAAACAATAAAAAATAAAAATGTAAAACGAAAATTATGGATTACGGATTCATTAGTAAAGCTGATAAATAAAAAGAATGAACTTTATATAAACTTACAAAATGATCCATCTAATGAACTATTGAAAGAACAATATTTAAATTTAAAAAAAGAAATACAAAAAAAAAATCAAGGTTGCTAAAGCAGAATATATTAAACAAATCTCGGAGAAAAGTAAGTCAGAATCCAAAGCTGTATGGGATCGAGTGAAAGCGGTTTGTGGTAACCTTCAACCTGAAACATTAATAAGATGCATTAAAACTAATGGAAACATCACTGAAAACAAGGAAGAAATAGCGAATGCATTCAATCTACATTATAGCACCTTAGGTCAACAGTATGCAAATAATATAGAAAGTGTAGAAGACTTCAATGAAACTCACCCAAATCAAGAGGAAACATTTTTTTTAGCCCCAACCGACAAATTTGAAATAGAAAACCTATTGGATACATTGAAGAAGGGAAAGCACCGGGACATGACGGCATCAGGGCAGAAACGCTTATTGAGATCAAGAAAGAAATTGCTGAGCCGTTGACCCATCTTGTGAACCACTGTTTTGCCACTGCATGTTTTCCAGAGATATTAAAACTAGGTGTAATAAAACCATTATACAAGAGCGGAGATAAGGTCGAAATAATCAACTATCGACCAATTACGTTAATATCTAATATTGCGAAAATTTTAGAAAAGGTGATACACAAACGTATGATGCATTTTCTCCAAAAACACAGGATAATCAGTGAAAACCAGTACGGATTCATGAGTGGTAGATCTACTGAGGATGCAATTGGAAAGTTAACAGCTGACCTTTATGAATGTTTAGACAAACAAATTCCATCCCTATGTATATTCGTGGATCTCGCAAAAGCATTTGATACCGTCTCGCATAAAAAGCTTCTAGAAAAACTTGAAAGCTGCGGATTTCGGGGAAAGATCTACGACTTATTGAAGAGCTACCTAATAGACCGTAGACAGGTAGTGGAGATCGGTGGATGTAGAAGCGAAGAAAGACGTGTTGCTTTCGGAATTCCTCAAGGTACAGTGCTGGGACCGCTCTTATTCCTGGTCTACATTAACAGAATGTTGAAAATCTGTTGCAATGGAGAAATTATCGGCTTTGCAGACGACACTGTGATACACTTTCGAGCCAACTCTTGGGATGAACTAAAAGTTAGAGCACAGCACGGTTTCGAAATGATTAGAAAGTGGTTACAGCACAATAAGCTAACACTAAATGTTGACAAAACTAGGTGTGTCCCATTTGCCTCATATGAGAGTGGCCTCCCAAACTTTGAAAATATTGTTATAAACCAACATACAGTTTTACCGTTAGCAAAAAGTGCTAAATACCTTGTGTAATAATTGACTGTCACCTAAGGTGGGAAGAACATATAAAAAATCTAGTAAAAAAATTGAGAGGTTTGATATATAAGTTTAAAGCTTTGAAAAAATACTCCATGGAAAACAAACATTTGATTATGATATACAATGCTCTTGTTGAACCACTCATTGGCTACGGAATAATAGGGTGGGGAGGGATCTACGATTGTCATCTGGATCGTTTGAATAAAATTCAGAAATGGATATTGAGAACAATTTTGGTAAGAAGGCAACGTATTCTAGTGAGCCTCTTTTTCAGATTTCCAAGATACTACGCGCGAGGAAACTGTTCATTTTCAAATTGACAATAAATGTATTTAAAAAGAAAATCCAATTAAGTAATGTGGAACATATATATAATACGAGAAACAAGAAAAATACTTACATTACCACGAAGTGCTCGAAGACTATAGGACAAAGGTCTGCTCATTACCTCGCCCCCAGAGTATATTCTGTGATTCCAGCTTGCCTAAAAATAATTAAGAATTATAAAAGTTTCAAAAAAAAATCTAGAGAATGGCTGATAAAATTAAAAAAGGAAGAAATAGATGGAATCATTAATAACTTCAGCAAATGAATGATCTACAACCACCAAAAATATAGAGGAAATTAAAAATAATAATAAAAAAAAAAAAAGAAAAAAACTTACCTACTGCGACGAAAAAAACCCCGATCCGTGACACAGACCCGATTCATGACGAAAACCCCATTGATGACAAGAAAACCCGAACATTAAACCCACACTCATTTGAAGGATTGAATTGATATAATATTTAGTTGGGAGAATTGAGAATTGTTGTTTATTTATTGTTAATTAAGGAAATATGTACATCGATTAATAGGAACTGTTTTTTTTTTTTTTTCGAGTTTGGTATTATTGTGCTCACATAGGGTCGAAAGTGTGTTGTGTTTTCTCTACAGTTACGCACAGATTATATTATAAATGATCTCTGTAACTCACTATGTTTATTTGTGTAAATTATATGAATAAACATTATTATTATTATTATTATTATTATTATTATTATTGTTCATAATTTTTATTGATGATCTACTGGCTCTCTCAGATGCTTAGCTTTGGCCTATGCAGATGACTTCAACCTCTACCTGAGAGTACGCGGAATTGCTGATTTGGATGGTGCTTCAGTCAGTTTGGAGTTGGTTCAGGATTGGTGCTCGTGCAATGGACTCATTTTGAATATAGAAATTCTCTCATTCAACTACTCTATTGGTAATAGCCCTATTGCTAGTGGAGACTGGTTTCGTGATTTGGGGGTGTTATTCGATTTGAATTTCAGTTTTGTTCCCCATATCGAAGAGCTCTGTTCTTCGGCTAGTCGATATTGGGGCTTTGTGTTACTGGTTCCAGGGAGTTCACTGATGTTTCAGTTCTTAGAATACTCTATTTCTCTCTCGTCGTTAGCAATTTAGATTACGTCCAATTGGTCTGGTTCCCGATCTACGGTTTGCATATCACGTCACTTGAACGCAATCACCAAAAATTATTAAAGTCTGCTGAATACAGGCAGACAGAGGCGAAAGTGTGCTAAGTTCTTACAAAAACGAGTTACTGGTAGAATTGATTCACCTTATCTATTGTCCTGGTTGACTTTCGTGTACCGACAATCGAAACGAGGACTGCGTCAACCTTTTGCCTCCCAAAATACCGGACTAATATGCTCGAACAATGTTATTATTATAATTATATTGTCGATGACTAACATTCTATCCTCCAATCATAATTTATTTCCGAAACGCAGACCAAATAACTCGAACACTTCGAAAGGATTGAAGGTTGGAATATCCTTTTATAGCTTATGAATACCAGGACCTTTTTCAATGAGTTAATTTTCCTACAAAAGTTGGAATTCTTGCATACTCGCAACATGCGTAATTTAATACCGTGGCCGCGGTAAATTTCATTATGTTTGGGACTTCTCGAGAAGACTAGAAGATAGTGGACGTGTCTCGAAACTATGCGACAATTAGCAGCAACCTAAGATATTACACACATTCAGCTGTACAGGCTGAGTAAGGACTCGGACCGGGTAGTTAATTACCTCCAATCACGAATCCACCTTTGCAGCGCGCAGATTGCACCACAAAAGGGCAAATCATTCTTCGCGCGCAAACAGCGGCGTCTTTCTGCTGCGAGTTTCCGACATGGCAACGTAGCATAAATCACCCGCAGTGGACGTAATTAGGCCGTAGACACGACGTAATATGTAGATGCACGATTAGATTAATGTCTCTTTGGCGAAGGAATATTATTTTGCAATCGGGCGTTAATACCACTCGAATGGTTACACGATCTTATCTCCTGAGCTGAAGAATGATTGCTATTCGCGAGGAATTGAGAGGAGGTGATGCCCTTTAGTGCCACAACTGGAGACAACGGCCTTGCAGTCGGAATATGACAGTATTTCGTGTTGAGAAGTGGTTGAAGGATTTATGAAACGTTTGTCCATCCTTATGTCAACAGTTTGATTAGTCAATTGGTGCGATTCTGTTCGCATATTGCTAGGCATCTTGTTATCCAAGCAAATTGCTGTCTCCCAATTAAAGGAATATGACTGCGGTATTGCGTATTCTGCTGCGACTGTTATAGCAACCTCAAAAAAAAATTTTAATTTTTTCACTCCTAGTCTCTGAAACAGAAATGATAAAAAAATTTTCATTTAGATAAAGTGCTCCTGCGGAAATCTTTGCACTTATTTATCAGGAGCAAATGGTTTTGAAAAATTGTTGCCTAACAGTAAAACTAAAAAAGGAAATAAATGAACAGAATAATGTAACGTACAAACAGAAAACCGTCAAGAAGAACCAAATTTGTTGAACGTCATTCCTTATATTCCTGGCCTTCAAGAAAAAATAAGAAGAATTGGTTCCAAATTCAATATAAGAACTTTTTAAAAACACAAAATGATTTGAGATCCATTCTAACCAGAACTAAACCAATGAATTAGACAAAAAAAAAAATTGTGTTTACAATATTCCCTGTATAAGTGAAAATCTTATACAGGAGAACATCAAGACCTTTAGAGGTAAGAAAACGGAAACATAAGAATAACATCAAAAATAGAGACATTACAAGATCACAAATCGCTGATCATGTATGTTCAAATAGCGGAGATCATATGATATATACATATATTCTTTGAATTGAGAGCTAACAAAATACAATACATGAAACAAAAAAGTCCCTAGCTGAGGTTGGTGCAAAAGGGGTACCATACTATTCTGTCGTATGATACCAGAGCACAGGGAAAACCCTCAGTAGAAAAAACCCTGCCTCGCCGTTTTTTACAGAATTGAAACTTACAACTATTCGAATAAATACCTTCAATATTCAGATACAAAATACGTAATTCTTGCTCTTGGACCAGGAGGGTGTTTTAAACCAGGTCTGGCCTTCCAAGTGATGATTTTCGAATCTTCTGTTCTTCTGAGACCGCTACAGGACCCTACTGAAGGGTAATCATCTCCCATAGTTTAAATAGTGGTATTTCATCCTAAATATCGAATTAATTTCGGAATAATGATAAAAAACGTGTGTCAAACTTATGTCATATGATGAACTGGAACAACACAAAGATCGTCATGACCGAACCTGATAATTATAAAAGGAAAGGAATTCACATGTATTTTTATAGAAAGTAAATAATTTGGCCAATTGTTCTGTTGGAATAGATCGTATTTGGATTGA
Organism: Propylea japonica; assembly: GCA_013421045.1. NCBI lineage: Eukaryota > Metazoa > Arthropoda > Insecta > Coleoptera > Coccinellidae > Propylea > Propylea japonica. The sequence continues at coordinate 13,956,653 of CM024239.1, read as the reverse complement.
TTTATTGGAGAAAAGAAATGACATCAGGAAATTTCAAAATTAAATAAATCAACATCTCTATGTGATGACAACTTTCATGTCAATTAGACTGCGAAAGAAAAAACACACAATTCCGAAGATTTTACCCCTTTGTCTGAAGGAGGTGTCTGATATAGACACCGAAACGTTACATTATCCTTTTCATTTATTTCTTTTTTAGTTTTACTGTTAGGCAACAATTTTTCAAAACCAATTTGCTCCTGACAAATAATTGCAAAGATTTTCGCAGGAGCACATTCATCTTAATTGAAATTTTTTTTAATTGTTTCTGTTTCAGAGACTGGAAGTGAAAATCTAAAAAGTTCTTTAGAAGCAGAATCCTCCCAGATTATATTTCAATCGATATCTGTTATAGCAATGTTCGTTATGAATTTCGCCTTAGCAATATTGCTTGGAGAATCAGCAATCCAAGAGCTGGCAACACTGTAATATATGATATTTGAACTATTATTTTGAGTTTTGTTATGACATTTCTCTGTTAGCGGAATAGGAACACCAACAAAATCCAAATGGAAGTATTGATGAACTTCCTTGAATATAATAGAATTAAAGTGACAGGAAAAACTCCCATTAGAAATACAAGAGGTGAATAGCAAGTGGGTTGAACTCACAAATTTTGTGAATGCAGTGGAAAATGGGACATAAAAAGTTTGATTGCTTCCTCTGAATGAAAATATTTTATACACAATTTTAATTAATAAGAACACAATCTTTTTCTTTCAACTAGCTGAAGCATCTGCCGAATAGCTGAAGCTGTTGGTGTGATTTATTCAAGACAGAAATTTTCACAATCAGTTCACAGAATGAAGTTTTATTTTATATTTTGTTATCAATAAACAATTTCATACAATATCAATAGAAGTTTGAAATAAACTTCCATTTGTTCATTAAATATAGTAGAAAGTCTCCGTCGACAACATTTTGAGTCCAAAAATGAATTTTGCTGTATTTTCTCTGTTGTTGGAAAGGGTATTGAGAAATGGTGTCATAATTCAGTGCTGGATAGAAAACCCAAGTTCTCTAAAAGAAAACAATTTCTTCTTCCTTCCACATACTTTGGTCTCATTTGCCGATAGATTTTTGAAACACTGCAAAGCCGAGTCATTAGCAATTCCAGGGAGCTGTGCATTCACATTTGTTATTATCAAAATTTCATAAAATATCAGAAAAATAATGATTCAATCAAATATAAGCAAAAAATATGGAATTATACTTATATTCCGTTCACAGATTATTGAGCGCAAAGTAGGCGTTTGTTATTCATCTGAGATTGGCAGAATTTGCTGTCATAATGATTTACAAAGTCAACGTTGCCAAATGTACCGGCCTCATCCGGGGAGATTCTGCGTTATCAGAGAACTCCAAGACCTATTGACAACATTGCGAACCAATTGACAGAAAAATGCATAACAAATAAGTCAACACCAAATTTATTTAGTAATATACACAATTGGAAAATGCCATTGTCATGGCAACCGACGGCCCAAATTTTCGTGAACGGACTATACAGCTTGTACAATTATACTGTGAAAACTCTTTCTAATGATGCTTTTTTCAAATCCTCATTACTTGAAGACATTTTTCATATCGAGGTAAAAAATGTATTGATATGAGATCCTTATTTTATGTATTACTCTTCTCATAACTTGTAGGCTCATTCCTAGTCCTACTCTATACCAACTATTGGTATATAATATTATTTTGCAAATCGGGCGTTTGATACCACTCGAACATTACATATTGTATCTCCTGAGCTGAAGGATGATTTCTATTCGCGAGGAATTGATAGGAGGTGATGCCTTTTAACTCCACAACGGCCTTGCAATTATTTCTGGAAGACGCTAGGTTTAGTCGGAATATGACAGTATTTCGTGTTGAGTGATGGTTGAAGGATTTATAAAAGCGTGCGTCCATCCTTATATCAACACTCTGATCAGGTGTTACTCAATTTTTAGGTACGGTGTCATGAAACGTTGCATTTATATTCGAAATAATTCAATGACGACTCAAAGGGTATTACAAAAATTATAAGGTATTTTTCACGATAACCTACTTGACTTCATTTTAGCAACACGGAATAGCACAAATGTAAATATGTTTTAGTTTTCTTTATCAGCATTCTTCCGAATTCTTCGAAATTCTGATCAATGTCAAGTCTTAGGAACACTAATTTTTCCTTCCTAAGGAATCTAAAACAGCAAAGTGAATATTCTTCAAGAAAAATTTTAAGATGCTGAAGTACCATACAGCAATATTTTTTCTTACAAGACTCCGCTCTTCAAGTCGACTGGCGTTTGTGTGATGTGCGATATCACCCAGTAGAGTGAGCGTAGATTCAATTTTCAATTTCAATTTTATTCACCAATTCAGTTACAACTATTTCACATTTTACATACCTACATCATTAACAATTTATTATAAACAATCATATGGGAAACAGTGATTTGTAAGTATTAAGGGTAAGTGATTCACACTAAACCCGGAAGTACAATTCCAAGTTTGTGTCGTGAAGCACTCGCCACCGTGATGATTGTGGAGTATAGGTGAAAATGGACATTGGACTAACACATTGTCTTGGAAGCGGCAAACAAAAATCCAAACCCAAATTTGATATGAGGATCGTTTATAAGGACCTTTGCTAGGTGATTTCTGCGGCCAATCCATCAGATGATCTACAGATACCTGAATTTTAATTTCCGATATATAAGTCCGGTAAGTAGCCTCAGTGCGTTTTTTGACGACGATAGAGCTTATTGGTCCTTTACATCTGAAGGTTATTTTCTTTTGTATTCCTTATTATCTTCCACATATGATCCAATCAGTGTGGATGACACTTGGTTAATGATCTTCGCCAGTGTTATGATAGATTTTTTGAAGCTCCAAATGGACCATGATTAACGATAATGGGTCACCTGTAGCTTCAGTGTCATCTGATTATCGCTACAACTTATGATCACGTGCAAAAATTTCTAGATATCACCAACGAAAGATGGTAGAACCAAATTTGACTACTCCTTTAGATCTTCAATCAATCGATAAGATTTTGAAGACTGGATGAAATCCAGTGACATTAAATTAGCTGTCACAAATGGATCGATTGTATTCCGTAACTTGAGGTGGTCATGGGCACTTGAGGTCATTACGGATCTGTCACCTCTATATCTAGTGATTGTAGGGTGGCCCATGAGGCTATCATCAGAATATCTGAGGAAGGTACAGGTAATGAGAGAATATGAGGGAATACACCGACTATAACATCAAAGAAAATACCGGAGCTGACGCTGGGATATACGGGCCATGTACCAAGTGCGCACTGTCGCTAGGCTCCTGTATGAGCGTCTTTCAAGCGGAAATCTTAGCTATTGAAAGATGTCTAGATATAAATCTAGAAAGAAACTATCAGAAGTGCAATATAGCCAAACACTCAGATAGTCAACCTGCTATTGAAGCACTGAGCTCCTACGTCATCGAATCGAAGATGATCTAGGAGTGCCGGAACAAAGTCAATGAGGTAGGAAAGAAAAATAAGGTCTTTTTATTTCGGGTTCCCGGCCATTCGGGAAGCGAAGGAAACAAAGAGACCAATACACTTACCAAAGAAGGAGCACGAATGTGACTCATTATCTATGAACCCCTCTGTGGTATAGGTAAATGTACCTATAAGAAGGAGTTTCTGAAGAAGGAGAAAGCCGAGAAGAAACAACTCTGGCGGAATTTCCCAGGGATGGATCATTCCACTAAGTTCCTTTGGAACTTTGAAACAGCAAGATCCAAAAGATATCTGGATCTTAGTAAGAAACAATAACACTTCCCCACTGGCTTTCTTACAGGACACTGTCGACTCAAGGAGCACCTTTTGAGAATGAGATTATCGGACACTAACGAGTGTGGGCTCTGTAGGGAAGAGGAAGAAACCCCCATTCACCTAGTCACAGAATGCTTTCGCAGTGCGAGCCTAAGGAGAGTATGCCTCAGGCGAGAAACTTGTAAAAGTGGGGAACTTGTTCGTTGAAACCTTCACAGATATTGGATTTCATCAGATCTCTGGAACTGGTAGGCGAGCTGTAAAGGGTGTGGTCAAAACAGCTCTGTAAGGGGGCACAATAGACCTTGACTAACCAACTGACTAAGGTGGACATGAATCGATGGTTCAGCCAACTGACCATGGAAACCATAATAGTAGCCATAGGAAAAGATTTTCATAGAAAAATTGGAGAACCAAAAGATATTGGTATCGAATCAATCCAATAAAATACTCCATTCCCACATTTTTCTCAACCAAAAGAATCTAAACATCATTAAATTACGATCACTGTCCTGGCCACCTCGAGCAACATGGAAACCTGCATAAAAATCTCACGTTCTTGCAGATAGCATCTTTTCCCGGCCTATGATCGAACAGTTCTTGAACTCGACAAATAGATCATTTTAAATCCAACAATTTAAGACGGAAAGGAAACGATCTGTCTAGCGGACCGACGATTGTTTGACTTGCGGGCGCGTGCATAGGTGCTCCGATGTATCACCAACACAATTTCGATCACCTGCTTTCCAGAAATCACTGTAGGCCTGGGCATAGATCGACAGCGCTGAGGTTCAAACAAGACAATGAAGTGAAGGTTGTTTACGAGAAACCCAAGATGTACCAGCATAAATATTTTAAGGAAACAAGTTTCTCGTCACCAGAAAGTATCTAAGTTTATTCAGTTGCCAAGAAAGCTATAACCATTTTCAGCTCCAACAAATCTAATGCCCTTGCACACTGACCATTGACGTATTAGAGCCCGTTATAGGTCCATAGGTCTTGTAGAAAAACTTCAACATATCAACGAATTACGGCTATGATTTGGACCACTTGCTTTCCAGCAATTGCACATTAACTTAGCTATCACAATTGATAGTATATCTATATTCAGAAACCTAGGGTGGAAATAAATTGAACATTAAGCCAAGTTACTATGATACTAGCAATAGGTGAAGATTGTCTCACAAAAATTGAGTATCAGAAGATATCGGTAACAAATCAATTTTTCCAACCAAATAATCGTTAAATTATGACCACCTCGAGCAACATGGAAACCTGCATAAAAATCTCACGTTCTTGCAGATAGCATCTTTTCCCGGCCTATGATCGAACAGCTCTTGAACTCGACAAATAGATCATTTTAAATCCAACAATTTAAGACGGAAAGGAAGCGATCTGTCTCGGCGAACAACGATTGTTTGATTTGCGGGCGCGTGCATAGTTGCTCTGATGTATCACCAACACAATTTTGATCGCCTGCTTTCCAGAAATCACTGTAGGTCTGGGCATAGATAGAGAGCGCTGAAGTTCAAACAAGAGCATAAAGTGAAGGTTGTTTACGAGAAACCCAAGATGTACTTTAAGGAAACAAGTTTCTCGTCACCAGAAAGTATCTAAGTTTATTCAGTTCAGCTATAACCATTTTCAGCTCCAACAAATCTAATGCCCTTGCACACTGACCATTGACGTATTAGAGCCCTTTATAGGTCCATAGGTCTTGTAGAAAAACTTCAACATATCAACGAATTATGGCTATGATTTGGACCACTTGCTTTCCAGCAATTGCACATTACTTAGCTATCACAAATTGATAGTATATCTATATTCAGAAAACTAGGGTGGAAATAAATTGAACATTAAGCCAAGTTACTATGATAGTAGCAATAGGTGAAGATTGTCTCACAAAAATTGAGTATCAGAAGATATCGGTAACAAATCAATTTTTCCAACCAAAAGAATCGTTAAATTATGACCACCTCGAGCAACATGGAAACCTGCATCAAAATCTCACGTTCGTGCAGATAGCATCTTTCCGGCCTATGATCGAACAGCTCTTGAACTCGACAAATAGATCATTTTAAATCCAACAATTTAAGACGGAAAGGAAGCGATCTGTCTCGCGGACCGACGATTGTTTGACTTGCGGGCGCGTGCATTATCCTTTCGCTGTGCATCGGTGCTCCGCCTCGCGAACGCCGTGGAGCAATTTACGCCCGTGTGCCCACCACTTTCCGACCAACGTTGACACAAATCTGATAATTTACCACCGGTCGACCACGGGTGGTTCATCGGAATCGAATAAATAATTGTTCTTTGTAATCCCCCAGATATATGTGTTTTGGATGGTAAATATGAGCCATAAGTAATGTGCCTTCCTGCCAGGAATGTATTAAGGCTGCTCTGCGGCGGACTCATCGAGACTTATGGCTGTTTGGTGCGATTTGGTCGCGAGAATTTTTCGCGGATGGCTATCGAAAAGAAATCTGAAAGAAACGAAGAGAAAAACCAATGTGTCGTATATCGGGTGTCCAAGGTGATTGGGCTGTTAGATTATTATGGAAACTATTGATGGTAAAGATTTCAAATTTTGTGGATCGATATTGGCAATGTAAGGTACATTTAAAGAATAATTTACATTTCCAGTGTTGCCGGACGCACGACAACTTTGCAACAACTTTGTTATCTAAACTGAGACATCCGGTATTTCTTCTCTTTTATGATACTTTATAAAATATTAAATCTATTCACCCTTTCTTTTTCATACCTATATTTAACGGTTTTTGAGTTATTAATTATTTTTTGAAATCTTAGATCAAAATTGTCGTTTTACGAAAATGGCTCTAGTTCGCTCAGTATTTGAGATTTAAATCAGAAATTTAGCAAGTCATTAAATATTGATATGATCTATGTCACTGCTTTTGAATTATATTTGTCAGTTATACAGAATGAACAAAAAAATCATCATCTGCCAAGTTACAAAATCGTAAAAAAGTCTGTTTTTTCAAATTAGACACCAAGTATATTTTTCAATTTTTGGAATCAGTACAACACACTCTACAATTTTCTATTCACGTCCTATACTATCTCAACGATTGTTAACTCGGCAAATGATGATTTTTTGGTTCATCCTGTATAACTGACAACTATAATTTAAAAGCAGATCAATCAATATCTAATGACTTGCTAAATTTCTGACCTAAATCTCAAATATTGAGAGAACTAGAGTAATTTTCGTAACACGCCAATTTGATCTAAAATTTCGAGAAATAATTAATAACTCAAGAACCGTTAAAGATAGGTATGGAAAAGTAAGAGTGAATAGATTCAAAATTTTATGGAGTATCATAAAAAATAAAAATACCGAATGTCTCATTTAAAATAACAAAGTTGTTGTCAAATTATCGTACATCCCGCAACACTGGAAATGTGAAATTAATTTAAAAATGTACCTTACATGACCTAATATCGATCCACAAAATTTTAAATCTTTACCATCAATAGTTCCCATAATAATCTGATAGGCCACACACCTGGGACTTGTATTTCTTGACCGATTTGAATCATCATAGAAAACGAAGAAGCATAAGAGAGTATTGAGTACGCACATTTACTTCGATGTTTATAATTGAAAATTCGTTAATTTGGCTTTCAATTATAATTACTACTAATAGCATTTGGACTAATCTACCTTCGGCATTTAGCAAAATGCATTCTTCTTTGATAGCAATTGGCAATTTCCAAACTATTATTCCATTCTATTATGACCATACAACAACTTTTATTGTATTGAAACGTTTCTTCGAAAGAATCTCGTACCTTCACTTCAATAGGAGGAAAACTTCAACATTCAGCTAAATTTTTAAAATATTGAGGAAAAAACATTCTCTCACGGAAATCAAATTTCGAATGAAAGCTCATGAAAAGTTTGCACATTCAATCCAAATCTTCTGAATCCATCCATTCCAGTACTGCCTTGTTTAATTATTAGTGACTCTGACTTTGAATTTGCTGTCTCTTAAATTAGGAATTTCCTTTTCTACTCTAATCTAATAAAATTAAGTGTTAAGCCATGTTCCCTGGTAATTGATATATTATTCTCCACTCAGTTCTCCTTAATCCTTGCAGGTACTATATGGTTAGAACGTAAATTCTCAGAATTTCTGCTCGAACCCGATAGAAATTGTTTATGGCCTTCCTGAGAATGTGCAGAATATTTTCTCCGTTCCAATTCATCAGTTTACAATAAATTGTGGTAGTGTCGAGAAACTAACATATCTTTAACCGTATTATTTTTTGGAAGAAATAAGTTTTATATACTATGTCAGAAAAAGTCGGTTGAAATTTAAGAGCAAGCAAGAATACGCAGAAAGTCGAATACGGTTATTCTTCTGAAATGGCTCCTCTGAAAAGTTGGCTCCATTCTATTGATAATCTTCAATATCTTTGGCAACAAACATTTGAGAAGTTGATATATTATGTTACTCTCTCCTTATCATTATAGTACCTAAAGTCTAAGATTTGACGTTGACACTCTACCACTACTGAAATATTGTTTGGGCCATATCCACCAATTTGCTTCATGTAATCGACCTTTCGGCAAGCATTCGTCAGCCGTCGTCAAAACAACACTTTCAACATAACAGTTCTCAGAAAACAATCATTTTTGAGCGCTCGTTCTACTCAAACGAGTGCAATATCGTTTACCCAAAACCCAAATGACTGTAATTTTCGAATTTTAGGCCCAAAATGGTCTCAAACTATAGGGTTAGACTCCTTGATGACGAATTCGTGGTCAGATTCAATTCTGTCCGTGGGACCGTCCGGCCGTCCGTTAGCACAATAACTTTCGAAGGGATTGTCCTAGAGACTTGAAATTTCTGGATGAGTTCGGGTCCCAAATGGCTCGGTTAAGTTTGTTAACTAGCCAAATGGTACAGGGTGTTCATTCAAAATTTTTGTTCCTCAATATCTCAAAAAATATTAAACCAAACGGAATGAAATGTTACGGCAAAATGCAAGATGCTGATAACAAGCTTCATGCGAAATTTTGTGACCATAGTGTTAACAGAACCATAGAAAATTCAATTGGAATATTGAAGGAAGAATCTTTATATTTCCATAACAGAATATCCGATTCGGGTGAAATTCATTTTGAGAATGGAAACTACTATACTGAATGTTCATGCATAGTTTCGAGGGGATCGCATCATCAAAACCATAGAATTTAATTTTTGTTATTATTTATTCTTTACATATTTCATTTTTTGAATAATTTCCAGAATGTAATTTCGATTGTGCTGAGAAACTGCATTTATTTATTTGGTATCAATCTCAAATCCCATATAAAATTTTGGGGTAATAGTCTCATTGCTTCACCTAAGAACGAGAGCTAAAAAGCTCCTGCTCAGAGTTTTTCTTACATTTTTTTGATATCATGGAAGCTTCTGTCCATGAAGTCCCATGTAAGAATTAATAATCTCAATAATTTGTTCTTACTAATCTTTTGTCCTATGGTATGTTGAACAAGTTTCAGGATCTCCCTGTTGAGATACTTTTTTATGTTCTTTGAACTGAACAAATTGAACTGACCAAATTTAAGCTTGTTCATCACATTGCCTGAGTAAGAAAATAACTTGAAATGAATTCTTGTTAGAAACACGAAAACAATAAGAATCACAGAAGAAAGCACTTTGTAGGTTCTTCAATTCCTCGAGAAAAAACCCGGTAATGTGCCATAAATTTTTCCATTTCCTTTGTGGTTAAAAAGATATAGTGCAAATTTATGCAATCAAAGTCATAATCACTAACACAAAATTGAGAGGTCAATTGATGCTCATGTTCAACGCAAACGGTATGCCGAGGATATTGTTTGACATTAATCTTCTCATCATAATATTTTGCTGATATCCAATTGATGAAATAAGTAATATTCGCTACGTGCTCTTTAAAGGAAGATAAAACGATGAATACTGAGGGTTTCACAAATGTAAAAGTGGGGAAATCAATTTTTATTCCATATTATAATTATTGCCTCCAGGAGAATATTTTATTTCATCCACCTAGGATCTGCAAGTTAGTAATAATAATTACCAAAACAATCCATGGTAATCCCATGCTTTAAAAAGAAATAAACCTACCTGAACGTTGGTTAACCGACCGAGCGAAGCAGTAAAACCCAACTGCTAGGTACAAAGTAAGCACAATGCAAAAGCTGGGTATAATTACTAATTTGAATAACCAGATAAGCCATCAAGAAAAACGTAGCACACCAACATCAAAGTGCAAAAACCACAGGTAATAAAACAGTTCATTCCGAAAAACTCTTCAACTAGCATTGTAAGTTATGGGTTTCAAGTGGAGAAATCAACTGCGAACAGAAGAACAGAACTGGATGTAATAATACTCTCGTAAAATTAACCTGGATGTACGTCAAGCACAATGCCACAGCCCGAAAAGGCATAAAAGTCCACATAAATAGTCTAGAATATCCAGGTGGAGGTCTGATGCTGATGTTATTGCTTATTGGCACTCGCAATTACCGAGAGAATTAACGGCGATTGAGTGGGCAGATTTCTGAACAGGCCAAGAACGATACGCTGCCTGTGGAACAGGTCAAAAGTCACGGAGTTGGCTATTAAAAAGTATGCGTTAATGAGAGGACTCGAGTGTTGAGGTTGATAAAATTTCCATAATATGTTGTGGCCTTTTGAATTAACCATTCCATAAATGACTGAGAGATATACAGGCTGTTCTATTTTAGGGCAAATGTAGCTGTACTGTGTTAACGCGCTAAAGACCTTTGGTGATAGTATGAAAAGGCAGTCGTTGTGCCAGTCAATAAATATAATGAAAATAATAATGCCAAATGTTAAATTACCAAGATAAACAACAGCAATTGAGTGGGCAGATTTCTGAACAGGCAAAGAACGATACGCTGCCTGTGGAACAGGTCAAAAGTCACGGAGTTGGCTATTAAAAAGTATGCGTTAATGAGAGGACTCGAGTGTTGAGGTTGATAAAATTTCCATAATATGTTGTGGCCTTTTGAATTAACCATTCCATAAATAACTGAGAGAAATACAGGCTGTTCTATTTTTGGGAAAATGTAGCTGTACTGTGCTAACGCACTAAAGACCTTTGTATGATAGTATGAAAAGACAATGGTTGTGCCAGTCAATAAATCTGATGAAAATAATAATGCCAAATGTTCAATTACCAAGATAATTAATGGCAATTTAGTGAGTAGATTCTTGAACAGGCCAGAAACGATACGCTGCCTGTGGAACAGGTCAAAAGTCACGGAGTTGGCTATTAAAAAGTATGCGTTAATGAGAGGACTCGAGTGTTGAGGTTGATAAAATTTCCATAATATGTTGTGGCCTTTTGAATTAACCATTCCATAAATGACTGAGAGAAATACAGGCTGTTTTATTTTCGGGAAAATGTAGCTGTACTGTGCTAACGCACTAAAGACCTTTTGATGATAGTATGAAAAGGCAATAAATCTAATGAAAAAGTTAAAACCAAATGTGTTCAATTACCAAGAGAATTAACGGCAATTAAGTGAGCAGATTCTTGAATAGGCCAGAAACGATACGCTGTCTGTGGAACAGGTCACAGGTCACGATGTTGGCTATTAAAAAGTATGCGTTAATGAGAGGGCTGGAGTGTTGAGGTTGATACAATTTCCATAATATGTTGTGTCCTTTTGAATTGACCATTCCATAAATTACTGAAAAAAATACAGGCTGTTCTCATTTTTAGAAGAATGTAGATGTACTGTGTTAAAGCACTAAAGACCTTTTGATGATAGCATGAAAGGGCAATGTAATAAAAAAATATTGCCAAATGTTCAATTACCAAGAGAATCAACGGCGATTGAGTGGGCCGATTTCTGAACGGGCCAAGAACGATACGCTGCTTGTGGAACAGGTCAAAAGTCACGGAGTTGGCTATTAAAAAGTATGCGTTAATGAGAGGACTCGAGTGTTGAGGTTGATAAAATTTCCATAATATGTTGTGGCCTTTTGAATTAACCATTTCATAAATGACTGAGAGGAATACAGTCTGTTTTATTTTTGAGCAAATGTTGCTGTACACTGTGCTAACGCACTAAAGACCTTTGTATGATAGTATGAAAAGACAATGGTTGTGCCAGTCAATAAATCTGATGAAAATAATAATGCCAAATGTTCAATTACCAAGAGAATTAATGGCAATTTAGTGAGTAGATTCTTGAACAGGCCAGAAACGATACGCTGCTTGTGGAACAGGTCAAAAGTCAAGGAGTTGGCTATTAAAAAGTATGCGTTAAAGAGAGAGGACTCGAGTGTTGAGGTTGATAAAATTTCCATAATATGTTGTGGCCTATGAATGAACCATTCCATAAATGACTGAGAGAAATACAGGCTTTTTCCATTTTTGGGCAAGTGTAGTTGTACTGTGGTAACGCACTAAAGACCTTTTGGTGATAGTATGAAAGGCAATCGTTGTGCCAGTCAATAAATCTAATGAAATTAATAATGTCAAATGTTCAATTATCAAGAGAATTAACGGCAATTGAGTGAGCAGATTCTTGAACATGCCAAGAACGATCCGCTGCCTGTGAAACAGGTCAGAAGTAACAGAGTTGGCTATTAAAGAGTATGCATTGATGAGAGGGCTCGAGTGTTGAAGTTGATAAAATTTCCATAATATGTTGTGGTGTATTGAATTAACCACCACATAAATGACTAAAAGAAATACAGGCTGGTTCTTATTCTTGGGAAACTGTAGCTGTACTGTGCAAACTCGCAAGAGACTTTTTGGTGGCAGTGCAAAGAGGCAATCGTTGTGACAATCAATCAAAATCTACTAATAATAATGATGAAAAAAATTTCCAACTGAACCAGCACCAACGAATATCAATGAAGTACCATCATATGTTAATTATCTGAGAAGATTAGAAGAATTGGAAATGATTACAATGTGAGAACAGCATGCAAGACTCAAGATACTATCAGAGCCGACCTAACTGAAAAAAAAACCCAAAATGAAAATCACTTTGTGAGTAAGTATAACCTGTATCCAACAAATCTCGTCCTTGCATTCAACTCAGGAAATAGGGATCTTGGCTTCAGGACTGCTTTTTTCAGAACATCACCACAGAATACGGGAATGATGTTGATGGTTTGTTGACAATTTAAACGGAATGTATTATTCGCCCTATTAGCAGTCCTGAAGCCAAGATCCCTATTTCCTGGGTAAAACCTTTATTAGAGAAACTAAACATCCTTTGAATATTCGAATCAAAGAACATAAAAAATTAAAACAGAAAGGTGCTGATAAATCTAAACATGATCAACATACTCGACATGAAAACAATGGGATTTTGTGGGTTGAAAAAAAACTGAAACGCAGAAAATTGAAGAAAGCAACTTCGATGTCAATTACAGAGAATCTCATCCAATTCAATCAGAACTAGAACAAAGTCATCGATTATTGTTTTCGAGAGCTGTCAAAACACTGACACACATTTTCAAAAAGTGATAAAGGTGCTTTTCTGATAGTTGCAAGTTTAAAGTGTTTTTCTGACGTCGCGACGGCTGGCAATTGGTGGCTGAAACGTTGAATACCGGAAGCATAATAATTAATGGAAATAGCCCAAATAATATTTCAATACTTTATAGCTATAGATCGATTTGGTCAATGAACGAACCGACCCTACACTCCGAGAATGTGTTACTTTCGATCTAAGATTGTACATACATAAGTGAAATCAATCGTTTAATTGGTATTAAACGATTGATTTTACTTATGTGGTCTCCCGGCTCGAAATTAGGAACTTGCAGTTTATATTCTGGAATAAAACACTTCAAATTATTAATAAATTCATTACTATTTCTAATATTCTTCATAATTTACTCCGAATAAGATGAAATTCCAAGTTAAAATTTACGGACATCCCATAAAAATATTCTTTTTGATCCTATAGCACCAACTTTTTGTAATAATTGATGTATTATGCGATTTTTGTGTGAAAAAATATCTGTAGTTGGAAGACCAACAGGCTGGGCAGGTAAAGTTCATTAGCAGTAGAGAAAGCAATTTACCTAAGAGAACGATACTCTAAAATCAAACGCTGGCCCTCCAGGTTGGGGGTTGAGACATAGGGCTAACTCTTCGATCCTCATAAAAATGGTGAAATGTTAAAACACCCAATAGTAGCCTTTAGATTACCAAAGAAAGTGATGAGTTAGATACCTCGGAAAACAGGAAAAGAGGAGGACCAAGAACGACATGGATTAGTGGAATAAGAAAATCAATGAGTGGAAGAGGACTAAATGATGAAGACTACAACAAAGAAGGCATTGGCTATTGGGAATCGGACAACGTCTTTAAGATGTTTTAACCCGAATAAATAATAAAAATACTATTTCTACAGTACCTACAACATGATCAAAGATTCAAACTTCCTTATAAAAATCGCCTCAAAAAATCTGATTAATCCAACAGTAACAAAGTTTACCGCATTGCAGCTGTAGTTACGCCATTGACAAAATCCAATATTCACTTGGGCTTAACCCGGACCCCTCAAGGGTTATTTGCACATCGCCTCCTCCACTCCACAGAATATTCAATTCGGGTTCGTTAAAATTAAGAATCCAAAGCCATTATTTTTTCAGATGGAAGTGTAAAACTTCCAAGTTTCCTAGGGCGTAATGGAAAAATCGAGTGCTCAATTTCAGGGATGTAATTTCCAAGAAGGCGAGCTGGAATTCTTTGAAAACTTAATGAAACAACCGAAACGAGAGCGCACTCATTTCGAACAATCTGGAAACTTCTCCTCGCGCATTTCCTTCTCTATTGGAAAAATCCCTACCTTTCCTCCTCTTTCGGCAAGAGCTAGCGCCAATCAGGCGCACTGCGTTAATGAGAACTGTTAATTAGGGCGGAGATTTCTGATGATGAAACTGGGATTCTTGTCTTAGAGTGGTCAGAATGATTCCATCAATGGGGAATACTTTGCTTTGACCAGTTGGATACGATGTTATATGATACTGGAAAACGTCTGATTCAAACCATCATCACATTTTATAACTTGAGTAGATTTAGTCCATGAAATTTGGTTCAAGTTAAATATTATTATTATGGGGTGACCTCGAATTTAACATAAAAGTTGGACATTCGTCGTGATCACTTAATAGGGTTGAGTTCTTGAATCAAATTAAGTGGTCAATAAGGGATGCTTACTGAGTTGAGACGCTTCTCGATTTCTCAGAGAGGACCTGATGAAAATAAATAGTAATGTAAAAACATCGAAACCTTGAATTATACAATCATTCATTTTTTGAAGCTAAAGCTGCATCACACCGTCAACAATTTCCATTCGAATTTTTTCCACGAAAGAGTTTAACATGTCCATCTTTCTACAAATGTTGCCTATATTGAATTGAATGTTAGTGAATTTGAGACAGGTTCAAGTTTCGGAGTGTTACTTCAATCACTCTGTTGAAGCTTCCAATCAAATGTGTATCAATTAAGACGAATGCTGAGATTCTGGTAAAAAGCCATGTTTTATTGAGCGTCAATATTATAGATGTGAGAAGAATTCGAATTGAATAAATGGGAAAGATTCTGAAAGATCATAACACTGACATACCGAAGGAACTTGGAATGCAGACCTGGTTTAAAACACCCTCCTGGCCCAAGAGCATGAATTAAGTATTTTGTATCTAAATATTGAAGGTATTTATTCGAATAGTTTTAAGTTTCAATTTTGTAAAAACGGCGAGACAGGTTTTTTCTACTGAGGTTTTTCCCTGTGCTCTGGTATCATACGCCAGAATAATATGGTACCCCGTTTTGCACCAACCTCAGCTAGGGACTTTTTTGTTTCATGTATTGTATTCTGTTAGCTCTCAATTCAAAAGAATATATACATAATAGCGAAGGAACTTGTTTGTAAATAACTCATGCTAGTCTTTGTTGCATCGCCTCGAATGTTCGTACGTGATTAAAAATGATAATATCCTAATAATGATAATCATTATAAGTTGTTATCTCTGCTAGTTTGGTAGCTGATATACTGAAAATAATCAAATGAAATTTGAAGAAGTATATAAAAGTGATTTCGATATCTATTTGCAATGTGTCCTTGTGTGCTCAAACGCCTAACATAGATGGAAAAACCGCTCATTTCAGAGTCGTTCAAGTGCATAAATATCTAGTTGGGTGCTACATCACACACAGCTTCAAATTTCCTTATACTTTCAATCAATTGGGTATTCACATGGTAAGTTTAGGAATCTCTAGTAGATGGCACAAGTAGGAGAGTTTCGAAAAATTGTTCTATGAAGCCGAGTTCACACTGTTGAAGTTGTGTTTCAAAAGCTTAACACATCGGCAAATATCATACGTGAATAATAAGCGAAAATATTCCTGACTGCTATTAGTATGGGTCTCGATTATCTTACATTGTGCCTTTCGAAAATTATTTCATTATTGTTCGTTCAGTACCTATGTACTGTTCTTTAAGAGGCATCGCTTTTATTAGACATGATATTCTGATTCGCCTTATTCGCACAAGATTCACAGCTTTCAGAGAGCTTCAATCACGCCTTATCAAGATCGATGACGATCTTCATGAATGAAGCATCATTTGGAGATGAGGAAAATAATAGTCAATCGATGCCCTCGGATCTAATATTGAAGGTCTTGATTCAATGATGGAATGGACTCAGCATGATGAGGTTTTACTGAAGACTGGACCTAATCCCACGAATAACGAGTAAGTATATCTTGGTTTACATATACCAGATATAATAAACACGGAAACCGCGGCGAATATACTGATGGTAAAAAGAGTGAATCCACCGTGGTCAAATCAATATATTTAGTGTTAGTCAAGTCGTAATAAAAGCTCTTGAATCCAGCTGAGTTTGGAACTGCGGAAAGCTCTAAGCTCGATGTGAATACTAGAGCCACTCAAATTACAAGGCAGATTGGCAGGCGTATGCTGGAACATCCCTTTTACCGGACCGAGACCATTCTTGGTATTACCTCGAGACGTAGCTAAACAGGAAATAACAGACAGAATTTTGAACTGGGCCATCCAGATTTGGAACATACGAAACTCAGAGTACGGGTTTATGAAAAATATGATGTGCCTACATGTTTTGACTCAAATATAGCTTCCCTAGCCTACTGCTCCAACAAGAATATTATGGCCTGTGGCAATTTTCAAGGCCATCAAAACGATTTGTTGCATTGATCCCTAGATTTCTCGATTTTTTCTTCCTTCATCCTGATTACATTAGGCTCGCTGCCACGGCAGGGAGAAGGGAAGTGGGCAGCACGAGAATGTAATCACTACACTTCCCTCCTCCCAGCCGCTGCTGCTCGTACTGCCTTACGCTCCCTACATTGGCGGTTTTTCGTACAGAAGTCAAAGGACCGGCAGCATGAACGGTAGTAAAAAAAAAAGTAAATTTAACTAGGTTGCTGTGGAATGTCTTTGTTCGTCATTGCCGACACTTGGTCGCGAGAGAAATGTTGCAGCTGAGTGTGAATGCTCACTGCCTTCGATACTGCCGCAGAAGTATTTCGGGAATTATTACCGACAACGCGAGTGGTAGTAGGAAGGGGTGAGTGTTATTGAGGCTATTGAGTACTTTTGGTGAGTAAAAAGATGATTACTTTGTCCACTTTAACATCCACAGATCCTAGCAGTACCTCTTAATAGACTACAAGAATTCTCGAAAGTAGTCACAAACGCCAAGAAACTGAACTCAATCAGAAATTTCTACTTATAATATACAATCATTCACATGAAGATTTGAGATGCTAAATTGGAAGAATAACTTTGCAAGCTCTTGGAGACTTCTATTCTTCCCCTTCCTAAATCAACAACACATCTAACTTCCCTGTACGTGAAAATTCCCACAGTCTAAAACAATCAGAGCAGAAAAGTCCGAGCAAACGCGCAGGAAAAATCCCTGCTTCCCCGTTTTCCACTTAATTTCCAGGCTCCAATGAAACACATCCGGACTAATGAGAAGTGTTAATTAGGGCGGAGGCTGTGGGGAAAGGGTTCAGTGGCGCGCGCATTCCTCCGCACTCGCCACCAATCTACAGGGATGGATTAATTAAGGGCTGGCCGGAGTGGTGGGTCGATGAGGTCGAGCGCGAATTAACGACGCTGACCCATTAAGGGGCGGCCGACGCTGGCCGTAATGAGCGTCCCCTCCGTCTCGGCGACACCACTGATGAGATGTCTCTTTCTCACTTCGCTACTGTGGACCAATTAAAACGGCTCGCCAGAAAGAAGATTCGAGCGACTTGGCTAGAATTACACCCCTATGTCGAATTATGTGAAGACTTGGGGAGAATATCTTGTGTGTTTCTTGGTACAGTGGTAGTTTTGCTATTGGGCCATTAGTTGCCAGAAAAAAAGTTTCGCGACTAGATGGATTCTCTAGAATGCGCTTCAGCTGAAATTTTATCATTCATAACATTTTCGTGATAAGCAATATTGAACAACTGAAAACGATGAGAAAAGATTATAATATTATGTGGGCTACACCCTGTTCAACGCTCCGGCCAGCGGTCGTCAGGAAATAAACACTTTAGACTGTGAACTCCCAGAAAAACAACTTTTGTCACTCTTTGAAATTCTTGCCATTTTTGGCAGTTCTCAAAAAACAATCGATGACTTCGATCTATTTTACTTCATTCAGTTGTCAAACAATTCAGTTGATCTTTTTCAGACTGGATCATATTATAGGAGCCCAGATATTTTTTATATCAACAAACGTTGAACTGATGAGAGTGTCTGTAATTGCTACGTGCTTGCTTCATCTTTCTAAGTCCAGTGTATCTTCTTTCCATATTATGGAACCTTCAACATATAAAATCCTGTTGTCTCGATTCAAATCATGTTGGACAAGCTTTGACTTATCACTACCTCTTAATCAAGATAGTATTTAATATAGTGAAAGCAGAGAATAATATTAATCGATTGAAATCAACTAATATTAAACTCATACTTCGGAGCTAATCTCGTCCTCGTTCAAGATAAAATGCAAGGAAGTGGTATCAAACAGAGCACCTATGGATGGCCATTTCGTCCTTATTAGGACTCATCAGCACAGGATAGCTCTGAATGATACAAGGTATTTCTTGGAACTTAAAGCGAAATGGCATCTTCTTTAAGGTATTATATATACCGAAGACGCTATCTCCAGTTCCATACGAAACCTTCTTCCATAGCACGAACCTCGAACGAAGTAGCGGGATGTTTACCATTTATCGCATTGACTGAAGCGTTCTTGTATATCTGAAATTTTACGTCTTCAGTCCACGACGCGGTTCGCTCAGGTAACGTCAGTTGACACTGTAGTAAATAATAAGAAGAGGTTTATTATTTACTACATGAAAGAGCGATGAGGCAGCATTTTGAATTATATATGCAATGATATAACAGAAAGGAATCCAGAGCACCATTGGTGTTCATCACAGAAACACATTCATGATATCCACAATCCACATATTTCCAGAAATATATAAAAGCCTATTTTCATTACCATAAAAACGATTCGTGTCTTGGTCACTAGATTTACCATTTCGTTATTCATAGAGTTCTTTCAACACGTAATAAGGAAATGTTTAGGATTCAGTTAACTTCAGTCACTACAGGCCCAAGCACTACCCGAATTGAGCTGAAAGTAGGTATTACAAACGTAAAAATCGGACTGAACAGCAGAACTGTCGTAATATAAAGGGTTTTCCAATAAGGGGTATTATTTTGATATTCAAAGAAAAATGCCATTTTTCAATATAAATGATTGGATGTTTATTTCATTATAAAGAAGAATAATAAAAGTGGAAAATAACATCAAGCAAATGACCACCACGACCACGCTTACAGGACCATATCCTTTTAATGAAAATTTCCATAACCAAATCGCAAGGTGGCTGCCCTATGTCCTCGATAGCCTCACGAAATCGATCTTTGAGGTCTTGAATCGACGCTGGGCTATTGGCGTAAACCTTCTCTTTCACGTGGCCCCAAAGGAAGAAGCTTAGACAAAAGGAAGGTCTAGAGAAAGAAGTCGCAAAGTGTTAAATCACAAGATCTCGGTGGCCAATTGTGATCACCTCTTCGAGAGATAACACGGCCCGGAAACTTTTCCACAAAAGATCAATGGTTTCGTGCTTGTGTGGCACGTAGCACCGTCTTGTTGAAAGTAAACGTTGTCCAGATCAATACTATCCAATTTCAGCAATAAAAAATCATTAATCATCTCTCGATTGCGCAATCCATTCACCCTAACTTTCAGACTTCTAGACTTCCGGCTACAGCAGCAATATTCTCGGCTGTTCTTGAGCGACTTGCACGGATTATATTCTTCACATCACTAACTTGTCCCGACAGATCGAATTTTTCCAACAATCTCTTTATTGTGGTCCGACAACGTGCTTCACAACGACCTAAAAATGTTCGAGTTTTACGAACCGTTTCTGCCAAATTTTCACCATTTTCATAGTGAATTCTGATGATTTCAATGAGTTCTTGAAGCGTGTATCGTTCCATTTTAATTAATGGCGTAGTTTCTACTTGTCAAATGTCAAAAAATGACTGCTTCAAACGTGACATCTACCGAGATAGCAGGCTATTCAAAATAACACCACCTCTTTTTGGATAACCCTTTACTATCATCAACATGATCATTTAGGATGCTATATTGGGAGTTCAACAATGAAGAGATACTCAGTGCAATTTTGCAGAATCCAAACCAAAAATACACATAACAATTCCCCGGATAAATTCACGTGATTGTCCTAAAACTATTCGGATAGGAAAGAAGCTGTGTCGAGCTGATATTATCGAACCCGACATCAACATGGCAAAACAGTCAAGTCAATGAAATATTGATCGGCTATTTCAGCTTGAAGATGAAATATGATTTGATTCACTTTAAGGAATGACAGAGGTCGAGGGTCCTGGCGCAGTAGTGGACGGAAGTGAAATATGACGCCGATTTTTTCGGTAACTGATGCAGGATTTCATTTCGGTTCGAGAAATAATTCCTAGGAATTTTTTGTGTCCTTTCGTATCGCGAGAGAATTGAGGGATATTTGAAATATTGATCAGAAAGTATAACTGAAGGTAACTTCAGGAGGTGATGATTAACTATTTAAAATATTTGAACACCTTATTATAAGCGTTTATTAATTCCTAACTAACAAAAATCATATCACGGGTACGGAACAATATATTTAAATTAAGGTTTTCAGTGGTATTTTGGAAAATTAATCATTCATTGTTCAACACATTTTTCACAATTCGATTTGAAATTAAGAATCCTTGCACAATTAAAGTGTGAGAAATATGTTAAATAATTCATTTGACGGTCTGAAAGGATAATAAGCCAGAAATGAACTTATTTTAAGCCAATCAAATGTCGTGAAAACCAGTGCATTTTCGACTACCTTGAATCGTATATGAAAACTGGGTAAATAAAAGATTTTGCATGCCGAAATTCACTTGATGCCAACTAGCAAATATTTGCTGACCATCCTGAGAGGATTAGCAGTTTATGGGAGTATTTATCATGTTTCCAAAAGTTTGTTTCATTAAGACTCGATTTATTTTCCTCTAGAAATACGGGGTCTTTATAAATGGTAGGTTGCTTTGAAAATTTTTCATTTCATCTTTTCTTATGGAAAGTCTAGAAATTTATAATTCCAATCACATTATTCAATTTCTTTCAGAATGACCAGCCTAAACTCATATAAATTTTAACATCAGAATATAAATATTAATAATTGTCCAAAGCCAACTGCGCTGTTGTAATCAATTTTAGAGACCCCGTACATATATGAATTTTATGGACCTAGATATGAACACATTTCGTGCTTTCAAATAGGATCAAATTCATTTTCTATGAATAGTACTCGAAAAAAATCAGGAAGATCTCATTGTTTTATTGAGGTGTAAAAAAATAACTGAAATTATATTGTTACCTAAAAAAAATTGCCAAGTACCATCCGAAGATATCAAGATTTATCTATCTAGATCGCTACCTTTACTTGGGAAACGAGGGATATAGCTCCTGAAAGCAAGCAGGAGTTATCTCCACCGGTTTGATAGATAGATTAATGATAAATCTTAATTTTTCGTCGAATTCAGAATGAATGCTCAGTTTAACGTGCACGAAATAATAATTACCCATTTCACCGTGGACCTCAAAATAAAGGGTGGCTTTAATGTATACGAACTTAATCAATAACGACCCATGTTTTGCTCGATTTATACTATTTTGAAGTGCAATTGTCGTGGGCACCGAACACAAAGTATTCAGAAGCAATACTACTCTACTGGAACATAAAAATTCATAATGTCTCAAATCTATTTCATATCTCATCCATTCGTTCATTAATCTAGCGATAAATGGTCTCAAACTATCAACGAGTGAACGAAGCGCTCTACCATTAATCGATAATGAACTAGTTGAAAATTACTAATTATTGAATATCGAAGAGATGAAGTTCGCAGTGATTTCAGTTTTCAACTTTCCTTTTGAATATTACTGACTAAACTCAAATTAAAAGCGACCAAACAATATTTTCACAATAGAATTAAGGTTACAATAAAAATACATTGAATTTACCGATTTAATGACTAAATAGAGTAAATTGAGGAAAGATTGCGGTAACTTCATACGATTGGAACATTATATTCTTTTCAATTATGATTGGTGGTTAAAAATGATGCGCACGCATATTCAACCCTTTCTCACAGCCTCCGCCTTAATTAATATCTCTTCATTAAAGGGGTAAATTTTCATTGGAGCCAGCAATTAAACAGAGGGTGGAGAGAGACGGCGCACCGGAGGTTGCTGATCTCAGATAAGGGAGAAAGTGGAAATGGAAAATACAAATTAATTCCCTTTCTTCAACAATGAACCAAGGAAAATTCTAATTGTCCCAAACAAAACCGATTTCCATTATCAGCGACAATCAGTCTTCTTATAGGTAAATCATAACAATAATATTTTATTGTTTACCGAGTAGCAAAAGACTTACATTCCCAGCAACACAGAGTCCAGCAAAGTGGCTTTTCCTAAAAGGTGAACATATTTTATCCGCAAATCCAAAAGGGTTTTCCAATAAGAGGTGTTATTTTGAATAGCTCGCTATTTCGGTAGATGTCATGTTTGAAGCTGTCATTTTTTGACATTTGACAAGTAGAAACTACGACACACGCTTCAAGAATGCATTGAAATTATTAAAATTCACTATGAAAATGGTGAAAATTTGGCAGAGACGATTTGTAATATTCGAACATAATTGGTTCGTCGTGAAGCACCTTGTCGGACCGCAATAAAGAAATTGGTGGAAAAATTCAAGCTGTTGGGGCCAGTTAGTGCTGTGAAGAATAAAATCCGTGCACGTCGCTCAAGAACAGCCGAGAATATTGCTGCTGTAGCCGAAATTATTGAAGAAAACCTAGGTTTGTCCATTCCTCGACCTTCTTTGGAATAAGGCATTCCCCAAACGTCATAACACCGTATTTGCTTAAAGATTTGGGTCTTAAGGCTTATAAAGTTCAGTTAACACAAGAACTCACGCCGACCGATCATCAAAAGCGTCGTGTCTTTGCTGATTGGGTCGTTGAAATGCATGAAAATGATCCGGAACTCAATCGAAAAATCATCTTGAGTGATGAGGCCCATTTCTACCTCGGAGTCTTCGTCAACAAGCAAAATTGTCCTGGGCTTGGAAAACCCAAGAGTTATTGTTGATTGTTGTCCGCAAAAGTTTCGTTACAGAGCTACAGGATATTAAAATTTCCGTAAAAAATTGTTTTCTTCTTCATAACTGCTGCAGTTTTTGAGATATTCAGTCCAAATTTGGAATGCGAGCTATTTTCAACAGTCTCCATCATTGCACGTCCTGAATCTTAACTAGAATCTACAGGGTGTTTTCTCAATTTTTTTGCGGTACGCCACTGATCAGCGTAAACTCAATTTTTGATATATTTTCGAGTAAAAAATTATTGAACTATTGTATGCATTCGCTGATAAGCTTAAGTTGAGTCTCAGATGACAAGCTATCAAAATATAGGCAAATTTTGGTCATACATATCTAGTTATTCTATTATTTTTTTATTAAGCGACTAACATACAATCTTTCAAAAATTTTCTACTCGAAAACGGTTAGGAATACCAAAAAATTACAGAAGTCAAAAAAGTGGTTAAATTGAACGAAGTTATCAAAAATTGATTTCACGCTGATCAGTGTCATACCTCAAAAAAGTTTGAGAGGGAAAAGGGAGACATAGCTCCAGAAAAAAAACCCTGTAGATGGATACTGTTGAAAATAGCCGGCATTTCAAATTCGGACTGAGTATCTCAAAAACTACAGGAGTTATAAAGAAAGAACCATTTTTTTCTTGAAATTTCAACACCCTGTAGCTCCGTAACGAAGCTTTCACGGACCCATGTTTATATAAACTTTTTTTCTTGAAATCACATATAGATTCACCCCCTCAAGTTTTCACATACTATTATGTATATCCTGTATAATAAGAACTGAGCTATTAACAGCATGATGAAAAATCCAGACTGTGATCCATCCGTATAGGTCAGACCTGGATAAACAGCAGTTTCCCGCCCAGAATCTCTGAATACTCAATGTATTCACACCAAGAACGTCGCTTTCAAAAAAGACGAAATTCAGTGATTTACACAAAATGGCGATACGCAGTCTGCGAAACGTCTCGTAGGCAGTGGCATGGGCCCAATAAATAATTCAAAAACAAAGAAAAACCGTATACAGGGAGCTTATTTCGTGGCGGGAGCGTTCCTGTCACCGGCCACTTGACGGATGCGATCCGAAATGAGTGACAGCTATCGATCTCTCGTCTCGGCCTTCTTGATCATAAAAGGGGACCACAGAGAACCACCGCATATCGCGCTCGCTAGATCTGAATGGGTAAAATGAACCCCAGACTCGAATCAGCGTCATTAAAATAACCAAAACTGGTTGTTTCATAAACGCATGCAATAGGAATACATTTTGAGCGTTTTGGATATTTTATTTATTCATCGAGTTAGTCTCGTCTACTATGACTTCTCTTTTTCTTCCTTTTATTTATTGTCTTTTCGTAGTCCATTGAAGTACGATACAACAGTTCAGAGGCATTGATATTTTCTCAATAAACAAGTGTAAGAGTAAGCTTTCTGAGCAGTATTGTATTAATGTCTCCAATGCACTGAATTCAATTGCAATTCATGAAATATTTCATAGATTTCCTCGACTAATTGAAAAATGTAGGCTGAGAGATCAATGATGAAACTTTGGTGGAAGATTTATGACTATAGTCCATTCACGAAAGGTTGAGCCGTCGGTTGGCCATGATAATTTGGCATATTCCAGTGTGTATATTGAAATTTTAGGTTATGTTCTTCATTTTCTTGTCAGATTGATACGCAATGTTGTCAATATTGCATAGAGTTCTCTGACAACTCGAAAGCTCGCCGGAGTAAGCCGGGTACATTCGGCAACGTTGACTTTATTTTACGTTATGACAGCTAATACTGCCAACTTCAGATAAATAAAGAAACACCTACTATGCGCTCAACCTTTCGTGAACGGACTATAGAAACAAATAAAAAAAATTTTTCCGTCGATCTAAAAATGAAAGGTATAGAAAATTGAACATTAGTGACCCATTTTAATGCTCAATTTGTGCTATTTTAATGTGCAATCCTCATGTAACCGTACACAAAGTATTCAGAAGCACATCGAGAAGTGTCAAAACTCTACTGAAACATAGAAACATAATTTTTTTTATGTCAAGTGTATGTCTTCTGCAAAAGGACAATGTATTTCAATAAAAAATTTATACACTATTTATGTTGAAGTCGTCGGAAAAATCTTGTAATCAACACGATTATTAATCAAGCGACTAAAGGTATCGAACTATTAACGCGTGAGCGGGGCGAAATACGAGTTTCTTTACCATTAGTTGTGTCTTCAATAACCTAGTTAGTTAAATAACTTTCAAGTATTCGAACAGAAAATTTCAAAAATTTGAAACAGACTTCAATTACCATTCAAATATGATCTGTGATCAACTGGTACCTACTTAATTTATTGCGAATTATCGTAAAATTTTCAAACACGGACAATTAATTATCTTTTCTTTCAGATTCAACGACAAAATGGACCCAAATAAGGTTATTCGTATTCTCTCCACAAATACCAAGAGAAAGGTAATCTCTTAAGCCAACCAACAACTCGCTTCATCTTCATTCATCAGCGAAAAAAACAACTGTACCCTGAATTTATACGGATCATCGAAATTTATATTCGAAAATATTAAAACAATGGTCTCCTTCGGAAGCGGGAATATGAGATAAAATATGGAATTTTTATGGTCGGAATAAATCGATTTAGTTGGTGCACGTCCGTTTTTATTGGGATGTCCCGAACTTGTTTGTCTCGGTTAATGTCATTTGACAAGTAGCAAGCGTTTCGAGTTACATTTTTATTATATTTCCAGGGCATGAATCTCCAACCTGATTCTCGGCAAAAAACTTGAATTTGAATGGACTGCATTTTGATCACAATGTACCGAAATGTGTAACGAGAACTGACTGGGTTGATGCTATTCAGTTAAATCTCACATACTTATGCTTATTTATTTATTTTCGTTGGGGTGCTGCTGTTGTGAAGGGTTTTCCAATAAGAGATGTTATGTTGATATTTTAGCCATTTTTCATATAAATGATCGGATGTTTAATTCATTATGAAGAAGAAGCTATGCCGTTAATAGTGGAAAATAACATCAGGCAAATGACCATCACCACCACGCTTACAGGACCATATCCTTTTAATGAAATTTTCCATAACCAAATCGCAAAGTGGCTGCCCTATGTCCTCGATAGTCTCATGAATTCCATCTTTTAGGTCTTGAATCGACGCTGGGCTATTGGCGTAGACCTTCTCTTTCACGTGGTCCCAAAGGAAGAAGTCGCAAGGTGTTAAATCACAAGATCTCAGTGGCCAATTGTGATCACCTCTTCGAGAGATAACACGGTCCGGAAACTTTTTCCGAAAAGATAAATGGTTTCGTTGCTTGTGAGGCTTTATAAGCCTTAAGACCCAAATCTTTATGCAAAATACGGTGATATGACGTTTGTGGAAGGCCTAATTCCAAAGAACGACGAGGAATGGACAAACCTGGGTTTTATTCTTTACATCATTAACTTGTCCCAACAGCTCGAATTTTCCAAACAATTTCTTCATTGCGGTCCAACAAGGTGCTTCACGACGACCCAAAAATGTTTTACGAACCGTCTCTGCCAAATTTTCACCATTTTTATAGTGAATTTTAATAATTTCAGTACGTTCTTGAAGCGTGTATCGTTCCATTTTTATTAATGACGTAGTTTATACTTGTCAAATGTCAAAAAATGACAGCTTCAAACGTAACATCTACCGAAATAGCGGGCTATTCAAAATAACACCTCTTATTGGAAAACCCTTTAGTAGGAGTCAGCAGATCTGTCTTTGAGATCTTTGGGTTGTTAAGGTTCTCTTTTCTATTATTTTCATCAATTCTAAATGATTAAAAATCAATCACTCACCAGATATCTACTTTGTGATTTTCCAAATACTCGATTAGAATAAACCGTCTGAATCACTGAAAATCTGCCATATTACTACTACTGGGATCAAATCTCCGCTGCAATTTGGGGACTCAAGGGGAATATACTGAATCAAACTGATCCACATAAAATAGAACAGGTTCGATTACTACAAGTATTTATATCCAATGTGTCTCATTGAGTCTTATGATGGAAATATTAGAGATAAATAGGTGCTTGCCACTGGCACTTTCTGGTTAGTTGACAAAGTTCAAATGAAAACACCTACGAAAAGCTACAAAATGTTCAACAAGCATTTTATGTCTGCAGATCAAGTCTAAATAGAGAACTATTGAATTACTGAAATTCACTGACAGATGTATGTAATTTTAATTTCAAAACAGTTTTGTGCTTTTGGTTGCATTTCAATAAGTTTTTTTCACATAAATCTATCACAAAGAAACTGTTCTTATTGTGTTTGTACTCACTGATACCTACTTCCTAGTAGGTATCGTCCTTATTAAATAAACATATACATTTGGGATATTACTTACAGAATAAGATGAAGATAATTGAATAGGGAGCTCACCTGAAACAAAAAACAAAATAACTAACAAAGAAATGGAACCTGAACATATTATGTTTAATACGAATCATGTTATAATTGAAGGAAATAATATTATATCTAACCGAAATACCAACAGTAAAACATTAATACTTCTAATTTTGTTGAGTGATTCACTTATCTCGGCCACCTAAATCTTCTAGAAAACAGTAGAATTTTTTTCAATTCATAAAAGACGTTTTGTACAAGATGAAATGTTGACTTGGGATGAGCGTTTAAGTCGGCGAAATGAGGAGGCCTGTTCCAAGAAATATACTTCCTACACTGTTCTACTTAACTGGGTGAATCATTCTGTATGTACTGCTATTTTCAAAGGAAATAAATGGAGAACAAAACTGCAGTTTATGCAGATAAAAAAGTGAAAACAACAATACGAATCGAATTGCACAAATGACATTATTTTTTGATTTGTTTGGTTAATATCGAATACTATCACTAGTAATACCCCAATCGAATCAAATTATTTCCCGAAATTTTTTCGAGCTCATGAATATTTTCAAAATTATTCCGAGTCGGAGACGAGAGCGAGAAAAAATTTCATTTCACCTCGTGTGATATTCGGTGAGAAAACAAAACACACCAAATTGTGTTATTATATTTCATTAGACATGGACATTCCGATCATTCCATTAGAAGTCATAATAAACGCCAAAAAACATTTCAGTATATTTCTCTGTGGTGCATCCACGAGGAAAAAATATTACTAAAATTCATCCCTTGCGATGGTGATATGTCAAAAATACAGGTTGTGATTGGTTGGAAATTACAGCTGAGTTTTCGCAGAAATACTAAACGGTAAAACCAATTATTTCATGAAAACTTTTGGGAGCAGATAAATCGTTATATTGACAGCGTTTTAAATATAGGGTTTGCCTTTTAAGTTGGCCTATTAGACGTTTTTGGAGAACTAGTGAACGTTTCGTTCTGAAATTTTAGGTGGAGCCTTGAGGATGAAGTTACTTTTCGCCTAAAATTTTTCAAGTCGACAGTGTTGCCACTTCTATCTCAAAAGCATTCTACTTTTTTTTATTTCAAAAGGAACAACCTATATTTTTATTTATGTATCGATTCAATACCAAATTCGCAGTATAACCTACTTAAAAAATTTCTCTGCCATGCATGTTTCCAAGTTATGCGCACATTCTTAAAATTTTTGACATCTGCATTGCAAGTTGGAAATGCGAACGGAACCAAACTCAGCATTTTCGTTGTAAAGAATCCATGCATTCATGTGGTATATTCAGTATTTTGATACATCATAATGTTCTTCGAAAATTTTGATCCGAAAATGTGGAATTGAAATATTTCGAGATTTTCAAATGGCAAACCCATATTTATTTTACAGCATTAGATTCGAAATAAAAAACGAATGGCATCTCCTTCTACGCTAATATATTTATTCTGGGTAGTTTTCGAATGAGATGTAAAATACTGAAATTCTTCAGTATTTATACAGAAAAATTCTTTTTAGTAGGTTATACGGAGAATTTGGTATTGAATCGATATATAAATAAAAATATAGGTAGTTCCATTTGAAATAAGAAAGTAGACATGATTTTGAGATGGAAGTGGCAAAACTGTCGATTTGGAAATATTTTAGGCGAAGACTTCCTTCATCCTCGAGGCTCCACCTAAAATTTCTGAACGAAATATTACTAGTTCTCCAAAAACGTCTAATGGGCTAACTTAAAAGGAAAACCCTGTATATACGATTTAGTATAATACTTTAAAAGCAATCGGTATCAGTATTTTAAATGTGACCATTCTGACCTTTTGTTCATCCTTAGGTCTTGATATAAACAAAAATTAGACATTAGTCGCAAAAATGTAACTAAAAAACTACCGTATTGTTAAACATCTGAAAATTGTTTATAGTGAATATACATATAATAATAATTTTTTTTCAATTATGATAAACTACCAAGTAGTAACAGCTGAAACAGTTCAATCTTTCAAATGCGTTCTCCTGAACAACTGTTAATACATATTAACCATAGGACAATATCCTTATATTGGTCCCTCAACAAAATCAAAACCTCGCATAGCATTTCACAAGCATGTCCGTCTGCTCAAAGCAAATCCTTTCTCGTGCTTAGAACCATGTAGACGTACTCATGAAGACTCAGTAAAAAAACATGTTCATTGATACCTTGCTGCTAGTCCAGATTTACCCCAATCGGGCCTCATATCTACCTGCCGTTAATTATCGACAGACACATTCCGGGTTAATTACTCGATACCGAAAGAAGCCAATTAATGAGCCAATTCAACACGGCCACTTCTAATTATCCCGAATTCGGCCGGCACTTTTTTTAGTTTTGTCTCTTTTTCCATGTCATCCTAGCGGCTAGCACAACCTATACACAGCATTTTATTTGTTAACAGGCATGGCATCGAAAAAACATTAATTAAAATTCTAAATGACCGTCTAAGCTGGATTCCGGACGGCAAATCCCCTTTATATTCGGTAACTAAATTATCGTTTCTCATCGGATTTTATGTATCTGGCTGTAGGATTCGATGTCATTGATTTCGTGCTGCAGAGTTCGGGAGGAGAAAAATATCGAGGTTTGAGAACGAGTTTTTTCCAGTTTGCTGATTGTGCGACAAATAAAAAAACTGAAGTTGGGCTTTGAATTGTTTTGGAAAATTTTGAACTCTGTTTTTAAAGAGCATTCTTCAAATTTCTCAAAGAGAAAGTTAGAAACTGGCTGATTCTAGAGTACCAATATTTTGATGACCATATTCAAATTACAGAAATCGAGAACTTCCGAAAGAAACTACTTCAGGTCTTGAAATTTTCGAGGACTTGAGATTTGAATAGAACAGATAAATGAAAACAATTGCTCTCAGGATACTAAAATTTGTAAGTTAATTTTCCTTATATCAACAGGTGTTCGAAACTTGTTTGATGTTGTTGCAAAATGAATACATATCTAGACTGAATATTGTCACAAATATTTAGAATTAGTCAAACAGTCACATAAATAATAATTGGCCGATTTGTGAACATAATAGTGCGGGGTCTTTATAAATGATTGTAACAGCGCAGTTAGCTTTGAATTATTCTTTGCGGCTACAGAATACCAAAGTAGGTTCATCTAACCAATCAGAGCAAAGGATGATCCTATAATTCTGTGGTTTGCATAGGAAGCGGCAAAATGAGAATAATCCAAAGCCAACTGCGCTGTTACAATCATTTATAGGGACCCTGTATAATTAGTGGATGATTTTACGAAATTTTGATACCACTTCCTTGCATTTTGTCTTGAACAAGGACGAGATTAGCTCCAAAGTGTGAGTTTAATATTGGTTGATTTCAATCGATTGGTAGTATTTTCTGATTTCATTATTTTGATATTCATAGCGATGTTACGCGTTAAATCTCTACTTATTATCAACTACGGTGTCAACTGACGTTACCCTAAGCGCACCGCGTCACTTCGGTCAATGCGACAAATGGTAAACATCTCGCTACTTCGTTCAAGGTTGATGCTATGGAAGAAGGTTTTCGTATGGAATTAGAGATGGCGCCTTCGAATATTTTATACCTAAAAGAATGTAATTTCATAGAATCTAAAAGAATGTGCCATTTCTCTTTAAGTCCCAAGAAATACCTTGTATTATTCAGAGCTATCCTGTTCTGAGTCCTAATAAGGACGAAATGGCCATCTATAGGTGCTCTGTTTGATAAAACTTCCTTGTATTTTGTCTTGAACGAGGACGAGATTAGCTCCGAAGTATGAGTTTAATATTGGTTGATTTCAATCGATTAATATTATGCTCCGCTTTCATTATTTCATTATTAATTAATTAATTAAGTGTATCTACTTTCACGCATTGAATGCCCATCATAGATCAACAAAGAGTTTTGCCTCCTTTCGGCTTATGGTTTTGTTTGCGTCTATCTGTTAGTGTGTTATGAAGTTTGTTTACATTGTTTTGTATTTCAGTAATGATTAAGTTAATATATTTGGAAATTAAAAATAGATTCGTACGATTTCGAATGTTGAAGCTGAACATTGTTCGCATTCAGCTATCAACATTTACGAATGTCAATTTTTATTTATTCGTAATTTTTCTCTCAAGGTCCGGCACATAAAATTCGAATCGTGACATAAAGCCAATAGAAATGGAAATCAATGAATAGAACCAAACTTGAGTCATCGTTATACCCGCCAAAAAACCATTTTGGAAAAAAACTCCCACCAATCCAAGAATTTCAAGACTTATCCTAATCCAATCGAATTTTGTCGGACTGTACTCATTTCGATATTCCTGGAAAAGCCAAAGGTTATAGCTGAACAGTGCTCGTATTCAACTATTGACCTTTACGAGTGTCAATTTTTATTTATTCGTAATTTTTCTTTCAAGGGCCGGTACAACACCATGTTCAAAATTCGAATAATGACATTTAGCCAACAGTCTCTATGTATTGAAGACATTGTGTCCCTCTATCATAGTAGTGAACAGAACCAAACTTCGGACATAGTTATACCTACCAATATACCTTTTCGGAACGAAAAAATCTCTCACAAACACAATAATTTCAAAACTTAATCCTAATCCAATCGAATATTGTCGGACTGTACCCATTTCGATATTCCTGGAAAAGCCAAAGGTTATGGCTGAACATTGTTCGCATTCAACTATCGACATTTACGAGTTTCAATTTTTATTTATTCGTAAATTTTCTCTCCAGGGCCGGCACAACACCACGTTTAAAATTCGAATCGTGACATTTAGCAAATATTATCTAAGTATTGAAGACATTGTGTCCCTCTATTATACGAGTGAACAGAACCAAACTTCGGACATACTTATACCAGCCAATGTACCTTTTTGGAACAAAAAAATCTCTCACAAGCAAAATATTTTCAAGACTTAATCCTAATCCAATCGAATATTGTTGGACTGTACCCATCATTTCAATATTCCTGGAAAAGCCAAAGGTTATAGCTGCTCATTGTTCGCATTCAACTTTTGACATTTGCGAGTGTCAATTTTTATTTATTCGTATTTTTCCCTCGAAGGCCGGCACAACACGACGTTCAAAATTCGAATCGTGACATTTATCCAATACTTAAGTATTGAAGACATTGTGTCCCTCTATTATACGAGTGAACAGAACCAAAGTTCGGACATAGTTATACCCAGACAATATACCTTTTTGGAACAGAAAAAATCTTTCACAAGCATTATAATTTCAAACTTAATCCTAATCCAATCGAATATTGTTGGACTGTACCCATTTCAATATTCCTGGAAAAGCCAAAGGTTATAGCTGCTCATTGTTCGCGTTGAACTTTTGACATTTGCGAGTGTCAATTTTTATTTATTCGTATTTTTCCCTCGAAGGCCGGCACAACACGACGTTCAAAATTCGAATCATGACATTTATCCAATACTTAAGTATTGAAGACATTGTGTCCCTCTATTATACGAGTGAACAGAACCAAACTTCGGACATAGTTATACCCAGACAATATACCTTTTTGGAACAGAAAAAATCTTTCACAAGCATTATAATTTCAAACTTAATCCTAATACAATCGAATATTGTCGGACTGTACCCATTTCGATATTCCTAGAAAAGCCAAAGGTTATAGCTGAAACATTGTTCGCATTCAACTATCGACATTTACGAGTGTCAATTTTCATTCATTTGTAATTTTTCTCCTAAGGACCGACACAACACCACGTTCAAAATACGAATTACAATAACATTTAGACATTTAGCCAATACTCTTTAAATATTGAAGACAATGTGTCCCTCTATTAAACGAGTGATCAGGAACAAACTACTTCGGACATAGTTATACCACCCAATATAGGTACCTTTTTGGAACAAAAAAATTCTCACAAGCACAATTATTTTAAAACTTAATCCTAATCCAATCGAATATTGTCGGACTGTACCCATTTCGATATTCCTGGAAAAGCCAAAGGTTATAGCTGAACATTGTTCGCATTCAACTATCGACATTTACGAGTGTCAATTTTTATTTATTCGTAATTTTTCTCTCAAGGGCCGGCACAACACCACGTTTAAAATTCGAGTCGTGACATTTAGAGGCGCGTTAAAACGGCACTTAAAGCATTATTTACGGTTGGTAATTAACCGTGGTTTAATTATTAGCTTGATTGGAGGCAGCCAATTCCGAGAAATGATGTGGCTCGTTTATTGCGTTTATGAGCATTCTTTCCGCATATTACGATCGTTAATATTTTAATTAATTTTTCTTCGTTCTTCGAGATCCAATAAACTGAACACTGAGTTATATATCTTCAACTCCTTGATTCTCCGAATAAAACGAAAAAGAAATAAATTGGAATACAACTAAAATTTCTGGAATTTCTTCCAGAAAAATGTAAAAAAGATATCTATTGACAAACTTTGAAAAAAATTCGAGGAAATTTTAAAGTGGGGTTTTCGTTTTTTGTTTTGGGTATTGTACAGGGTGGCTAGAATTGGCGATCCCTGAACTACAACTTTTCAACCCTACGGGATACAGAAAAATTAATGGCATGTTGCGGTCATCTTTTTTTGAGAACTCATAATGCCTCTGATCGTATTACTCTATCTTCTTTTGTTTCCTTACCCAGATTATTTTTTGTTTGGAACTGATGGCCAGCTATTCTGTTACAAGATTCTCCTCCACAGTATCTGCATTCATCGTTTAGTTACACTCAGTCTCATCAGATGTTACCGACGATTGCTGTTGAATTCAAAGACAGTTCGGGTGTCAATTCTTGGGATCACTCGTTCGACGAACGTATACGTTCGTGACATTTTAAGCGTTAAGATTTTTGAAAATTTTAATGATGATATACCGTTCTAAACGAACATACACTTTCTTCGGAACGAGTAATGGACGATATTTATTTATTTATTCATTTAAGTAAACAGGAACCCCAACAGGAAAACCCAATTACAGGGATTCAAACCGAGAATGGACTTAGTTCGAATTATTCCTTCGATTTTACTAGCTCACGAACGTATACGTTCATGAACGAGTCTGATCCCGAGAATTGACACCCCGAATCTTTTCGTATTCAACGTTCGGAGACATTTTTTTGAGTTTTCTTAACTCCCAAAGGCTCTGGCAGAATGTTTTTCTGCCTACCTTCTGCGTGTTCCATTAGTTAAATGATAATTCTAATTTCTAGAACCATTATCCAAATTTTCAGTTTCCTCAGAATTTTCCACGATAGATTTTTTTCACAAAATGTAAATTTTAGTGAAATTTGACAGGTTCTTTCCAATAGTAGAGGTTTGAAAAATTTCATTACAAGAAATCCAGGAACTTATTATTCGCTAAAGCATAAGTCTAATATTGAAGATGAATTGATATTGAAGAAAAAGATTCTTCATAAACAAGGTAATCAGCGTATAATACAATTTTCTTCTCATTTCGGGTCAGCATCGTATTCTAAATTGATCCTTTCATGTTGTGTTTTTAATTACAAAATTGCGGGGTGTTATAATAATCTCAAGTTATATCGGGCCGGTCAAACGAATTGCAATTTTGTACGTTTCGCGTTGCTTCAGGTAATTAAATTAATCATACGGGATTTCTGATTCCATCAGATTGGGAATTCCGCCGAAATTACCTGTCGAAGATATCATTTTTTGGCGTAATAACACTAAAAATTTATTATAATGTCAATAATTATTCATACATGTCGTGATTCCCACGGCTCTGTATACCAGTGGCTGCAAAAAAAGTTAAGATTATCTGATTTATTTCATTATATGCTTCTCGAGATTTTTTACTCACAACATGAAGTATGATTCCGGAAATATACAGGCTGTGCGTCCAATTGGACGAGCTGTAATATCCTGAAGTTTGTCTTTACTTAAAAGTCGGGGAAAAAACATCCACTATAATATACCACCTAAGCAAACCTTCACCAATCTTCACCTATTAGGATTTGAGAAAAAAATCGTCAACTATGTAGCTTATTATGATTGGAAAATGCTCACTAAATCTGTTTTCTGTAAAATGAAAAGTTTCGAAGATATTCACAAAAACGATTTTTTTTCAATTTCAACAGACAGTTTATGGAATCCTATGTACAAAAGATTCCATCGTTTTTGTGAATATCTCATTTTACAGAAAACAGATTTCGTGAGCATTTTCCAATCATAATAACCTACATAGTTGCCGATTTTTTTTCTCAAATCTTAATAGGTGAAGATTAGTGAAGCTTCGCTTAGGTGTTTGGCGGTTCAAATGAGTGCCTCAAATACAGTTCTTTTTCTATTAGCGTAGAAATTACTTACCCTTCAAAAACTGCACCTAATGAGACTTGAGAATAAAACTCCACAAAAAACATAGCTTATGATTGGAAAATTCCAACGAAATTCCTTTTCTGTACGATAAAAGGTTCCGAAAAAACGAATAATTTGTTGAAACAGATTACTTAGAAACTAGTGTTCCAATTTTTCAACAGGAAAAATTAGATGCATGAGGGTTTTTCCTGATTTTAATACAAAAACTTTCTTCATTAAAATAATAAGAACA
Organism: Propylea japonica; assembly: GCA_013421045.1. Classification (NCBI taxonomy): domain Eukaryota; kingdom Metazoa; phylum Arthropoda; class Insecta; order Coleoptera; family Coccinellidae; genus Propylea; species Propylea japonica. Next base: position 13,920,017 of record CM024239.1, on the reverse strand, counting down.
ATAATTAACACAACATAGAAACCATCAGGTTTGTTTTTACATGACAACTTGTCAAACTTTGAAAATGTTTCGATTTTTTTTTCGGAAAAACTGATGGCAGCTAAGTTGATAGTTTTTTCCACTCGAATCTTTTGTTCATATTTCTGGACGAAATATAACATCCTTAACTTTGCCTCACCTATTCATTATACTCGGTTGTATTTCCTTTAGAATTCGGGACCATTATTGCTATTTAAGTCTACAGTTTGCCACTTCTCTCTACTTGAAGACAATATGAATTGAATATTAAAAAACCAATTTTTAATAAAATTGTGAAGTTTTGTTCACCAACTTAAGTTTCTCACTCTTTGAGTTTTCAAGGGATTATGCTTACCTTAATAGTGTTTCCCATTCAATTCTGGAGAAAATGAGTCTCTTGCAGAATTTCGATACATTCGATACTTTTCTTTATTCCATTTCATCGTATGATTAATAGAATTAATATTCTTAGATATTGTTTATGCTGACAAGTGGTTTTGTCAATTATGCTTATTGATCAAAAGAAAGTTATATTTGTGGAATTGAAATATTAGGAATATAATTTTCTTCCGTAAATTAGTAAAAAAAGAAAGTTTTATAGAACTCTTTATCTCCTGTCATAGACATACAATATCTTAGAATATTCATTCTTTGGAAGACTTATACGATGAAATGAAATGAACAGTGATCATATCTGCTTGAAAGTTTCATTTTTTTTCGAGAAAAGTCTCGACTGTATCGATATTTTGCAAGAGATATTTTTCTCCGGCATTGAATGGGAAACCATAAGAGATTTTAGTTTTCGAATATCTATCCCACGAAAACAATTAATGAACAAATATCATAGGGGGTTATTATTTTCAACCCCTAATAATAAAGTTATGATCTAAGAATGCGTGTTAGTAACATTTTCTTAGTGCTTCATATTATGTATAGTTTTATGACTGAGTGTTAAGGGCTGTATCATGGAAGGGGAGTCGATTTCGAAAAAAATTCATATGAACTACCGTAAAACGGGGCAACTTGGTCACTCTTTTCAGACTTTTTTTCAAAATATCTTCATTATATTTTGAAGCATGTGGACCAAATTTTTCCCAAAACCGACTTCAACTTAATGAAAGAGCTGAAGTTCGTAAACAGTAATGTTTTTGTTTAATATAAAAGAAAAAAAAAATATATATGTGGGGTGTCCAAGTTACCCGGGTTTGGGGCAACTTGGTCACTTCTGCGTTCTTCCTCGGATGAAAGGACTCTGGGGCGGCCCACTGCTCCAGAATTTTTGCCAAGAATCTTACGACGCAAAGTTGTCCGAGGTACCTGATACGTTTGCGCAGCTAATTTTTTCGACATCCCCTCCTTAACAGCTTGTACGGCTTTTTGCATGTTCTCTTCTGAGTAGTCTTGGTAGGGCTTTGCCCCGGGTGTTTTCTGATAGTTTCTCACCATTTTTAGTTACTAGTTACCTGGAATAAAAGATGGGCAGCTGAAAATCCAACTAAAAAGAACAGGAGGAAAAGTATTAACCGAAACAAAAATTAAATCATAGGTGACCAAGTTACCCCGGGGTGGCCAGTTACCCCATATTACCGGTACCTCTGCGTATTTCATCGAGTACATAATCATCTCCCAAAGTCTCTCGCATTTGTTTACAGATACCCTGTATAGTCCTGAATAAGCACACTGACGATAAAAAAACAATACTCGAAATCAATTTCGCAGAACTCACAGACCAAGAACCTTCGCCGAAAGACTCCTCTGGGCTTTCGTCACCTTTCGATCGGCACATTCCTTATTCATCATTCACTTCAATAATTAACGCTTTGCCATAATTATCTCTGTCCGTTTCAGCCGGGGATCGGATCCAGCTTTTGTCGTGGTCGACAAAAAGCCAGGCATCGTAATCGAAACACATTCCGATGCGAGTCCGGCAAAAAGTTGTGCCGCATTTCACACAAAGGACAATGCCGGCAAAAACGAGCAATGCCAGCAATATATCAAACCAATTAATACACGATTATTTATTATTATTAAGAGAGCTGCCGAACTATTCTTTGCACCCAAGGCTCAATCCGCCTTGTCTTGACTTGAACCAGAGTAGATCCACTGTCTCGCACTGATTCTTTGTCGACTTGATTCAATTATTTTAACTGATTGCGAATTATTTTTGATGGTGTTTATGTGTGGTCTTTGATGGGATATTGTTTGTCTTCTTCTAAAGTTTGGGAGCTCTTTCGAAAGGCATTGTTTTCACTTTATTTTTTCGATTATTCAGGAGCATAAGTACATAAAACAGTATAGGGTGAAAGCTATAGTGATTGACACCTTAAGGGCATGGATACATTCAGTAGCCGAATTCAATTCCTTATTATACTGTAACACTATGGTTATTATTACGGAACTATATAGTTAAATACTGCTATCATGGTATTACCTTCTAACTTTCAATAAATATCGATTGAATATTCGACACCACCAATCGTCGAAATTACATATTTGATAGTAATTGACACCCAGTATGATAGTCATTGATATAATTTCATCTCACTTTTGCATCAATATTGGTTATGATATCATCCTGCTTTCTCTCACTCTTACCTTCTCATTATATGGGTCATTGAGACGTTCCTACCAAAAATAATAGAGAAATAAGAAGGTTTAGACAATTTTATTCCATATAAACAAGGAAATAACAAAAATTATTAGTGATCTTCACATATATACCGATGTAATAAGCTATTGGTGCTATCTAGGGCTTTTCATCTGTGTCTCCATATTTCCGAATATTTTATTTCTATTTGAGTCATCAGGTTATCATTCTGGAAACGGCATCATTAGATATTTACCAAGAGATTTTGCAGTAATGTCAATAAGTGTATTTGTTTATTTAAGGATACGACTGCACATAATTGTGTATATTTTCTGATTTTCTTTTGTTTTATATTCGTTAGAAGTTTTCTATTGGTTGAAAGGTTCCAAGGAATATTTAATTGGTGTAATTAAACCCTTCAATGATTTATATATTAAGGTTGAAGCCTATGTCAATCACTGTTCGATGTGAAATCATTGACACAGTTATTGATATATGAATAAAACTTAATACATTAATAATTGAAAGGGTTTACTTAAATCAATTATATATTCCTTGAAACCTTCCAAACAATAGAAATTTTCTAATGAATAGGAAACATTAAAAAATTAGAAAATATATGCAATTGTATGCAGTCGCTATCTTTAAGTAAACTCTAACATACAGGGTTGGGATAAAGTTCGGCACCAAATTAATATCTTTAAAACGGAACGGACGATAATTTTGAAATTAGGCAGCTGAGTGTAATGGACCACAATGCATTTGATGAGCATATTTTCATTAATGAGATACTTCCGGTTTAACCGGAAATGACCAAATTTTTTTTTATTTAAATGGGACACCCTGTATATTTCTGCAGATTCTGAAAGAGCACTTTGTTTCGGATCTGTCCATACCAGGTTCCATGTAAAAATTATCTGTAAAAAGAAGAATTGAGACAACGGATTCTTCATGAATGTGCATTAATACATAGAGAAGTCTTGAGAAAAAATACTCAAGAATTTGTTAATAGACTGGCATATTGTCAGGAGGTGAACGGCAAGTACTTCGAACAATTAAAATGATTTTTTTAAAATTATTTTTAATAAATTTTTTCTACTAGTAAAGTAATTTCTTCCTTTTATAGATTTTCATAAAAAATACGTCATGAAAAGCAGAAAGAGTTATCTACTACAAAGTATTTCGTTTTATTTCTCACTATTGATACAAATAACAACGATTTATTTATTTGAATGGATTTTTTCTCAAACGTACAAAAAGACATTTAAAGAGAATTTTTACATGGAACCCGATATGGACAGATCCGAAACGAGGTGCACTTTCAGAATCTGCAGAAATATACAGGGTGTCCCATTTAAATAAAAAATTTTTGGTCATTTCCGGTTAAACCGGAAGTATCTCATTAGTGAAAATATGCTCATCAGATGCATTGTGGTCCATTACACTCAGCTGCCAAATTTCAAAAATATCGCCCGTTTCGTTTTAAAGATATTAATTTGGTGCCGAACTTTATCCCAACCCTGTATACACTTATTGACACTACTGGAAAATCTCAAGCCAAATATCTAATGATGTCGTTTTCAGGATGATAACCTGAGGAAATTGAAGTTGACCCAAATAGAAATAAAACATTCTGAAATAGGTATAGATGAAAAAACCTTAGATAGCACCAATAGTTTATTACATCGGTATCAGTGTCAATCACTATCAGGGTGTCAATTGTCCTTTTAAGTGGCATTTATCATTCAAACATTTAGACAATTTTGTCGCAGAGGTTAGACTTGACAGTTCTTATCCTACTCATTCAACACATATTGGTACAATCAAGAAGTTTTACTATCAGTTTCAATTTGTTATTTCACATATGGGTTGTTTCATAAAATGAGATATAAGAATATGGTATTTCCTTCCCTTTCAACTTGAATTAGAAATTTTCAAAGTGCAGGTTTCAAAATTCGAACACATAAGTTGAAATTAATGAAAAGAATAAATTCCTTATTTATCAGAAAATTCTATTTCAATTGTCTTAAAATATGAATAAGTCTGATAAACCTTTCATATGTTAGTTCAATACAAATTGGCTTAGTTAATGTCAATGATATTATCCTCATAAAGTATTGTCACAAAGAATTTGAATTAATTCAACTGTCACCTAAATATCGAATTATGGGCGATTTTTCCTTATATTCTTCATAGAACCGATAAGTCAATAGACTTCACAAATATGTCTATTTTCGAAACCATTTTCGAATCGAGGAGAAACTAATTTTTTTGCGAACAAGGTATAGGGCTGACTTCGGGTTGGGACAACGTGATATGGTGATATGTCTGTTGTACAATTTTTCGTTGATAATAAAAGACGGCCTGTTTCGGTGTCAATCACTCTTGTATTGACTATAATATTTGTTTTCAAAACAAAGATTAAGTCAAGATGTGATTGTTTTTAACAAGGAAATCATAAGATTTTTGAGTGGATAAATACACTTAATTTAAGTGTGTCAATTAATAGCCGAAAATTCTTCGATTTATGAAGAAGAAACATGTGTATATCTTTGATTAGGTTTCAAACACAAATTTTAGGAATTCTCAGTAGAAATATATTGATCGTCTGGCTCTAAAATAAATAGCCTGATCTCAAGAAATCAATCAGAAACGCTTAATTAAATGCATCGTCATCCATAACAAGCCTGATTTACATATTCATCTGGTTCGTATCAACAAAATCGTTACTTTTATTTATACCGCGTTAATTCCTAAATGATTGCGATAAATCCAGCGAATCTCCAACGTCTTATTCATTTATTCTACTATTTTGACTCGCGCGCCACCATTTATTAATGCCGGAGACCATAGAATAAATCAATGACGGCCTTTCGCGCTAACTAACATAAACAAAATATTGAAATTACTGTTTATCGAACGTGACAAATTACGAATATGTTTCCTCGGCCCTGTACATGGAAACATGAATAATTCCGTGGAAATTAATGCTCACCTTTCATGCCACATCGCCTTTATTAAGGTCCGGTGAATATTTCAGCATCAACTTGGTCATTGATTTTCCAGCTCATGAGTGTTCGAATATTAATGAGAGCAACTTGACTGAGGACCAGAGAAAATTAATGGAGTGATTATCAGCCACTACGATTTTATCCGATATGCTCTATTATATTGATGATGTTTGACGCCATGTTTGGTTAGTGTAGATTAGATTGTGATATATTGGCACGATGAATATTTTTCTGCATTGGGACGAATAAAGTCTTTTGTGCGTTACCATACCAGAACTTCATTCATAATTAAATCAGAGAATAATATTGATGGATTGAAATCAACCAATATCAAACTCATTCTTCGGAGCTAATCTCGTCCCTCGTTCAAGGCCAAATGCAAGGAAGTGGTATCAAACAGAGCACCTATGGATGCCCATATAGTCCTTATTAGGACTCTTAAGCACAGGATAGCTCTGAATGATACGAGGTTTTCTTGGAACTTAAAACGAAGTGGCATCTCCTTTCAGGTAAAAATAAACCGAAGACGCCATCTCTATTTCCATACGAATAACCTTCTTCCATAGCATGAACCTTGAACGAAGTAGCGAGATGTTTACCATTTGTCGCATTGACCGAAGCGTACTTGAATTTCGCAAATTTTACGTCTTCAGTCCACGACGCGGTGCGCTCAGGGTAACGTTCTGTGCTGAAGAGTCCTAAGGTCGAAACTTGGTAAAGTAAAAAATACAAATGACAAACAAATACTAACAATCCAGGCTTTCCATGAAATTATGAAAATATGCTTACAAAGTTTTCAGGCACCAAAGACAAGAGCCCCAAGGAAAAGGGTCTTCAGGGAACATCAAGCATAAAAAAGTTGGAAAACTCATATTCCAGAACCACCGTATATAAAATTTGGTATTCCATATGCAACAATATTCTGTGATATTGACATAAAACCATTCTTTGAGGCCAAATTCAGAGGGTTGTAACTCTCTCTAAGGGATGCCCATTCTACAAAAATGAAGAAGGAATCCCCTAAATTTTCTTCACGAATCTCGAGCTGAATTTCGTTGCATATAATTTGGACACTAAAGAGTATTGACTCAACCAATAAACCTACTAGATCAAATGAAAATATCCGCATAATTGTGAACCAAGCTGTACATAGAAAATTGTTCGTCCATAAACCAGTGTCGATAATTAGATACAGTAATTATGTTAGAAAGAAAACAATATACAGTTAAATTGCAGTACTCCGAGTGTATCTACTCGAAGAACACATAATGCAGCTGCAATCAACGTAATAATCGATTTTTAATAACTAGAAAATTGATATCCCTTTTATTTGGTGTATTTGCGCCTGTAGTGGATTATTATCTGAGTGTTGGTTTTGCAAAATGTTATAGATCGTAGGATATAATAATAATCTATTATCAAAGGAACATGAAATGATTAATGTTGATATCGAGCATCATGATTCTTCGTGAACTTGGGTATAAAATAAAACTTATTTCTTTTTTCACTTTCCATAAGGATAAAATCAACTGAAGGTGATCATAAATAATTAGAAATAGGAACTTAAGGCAACAGAAAATATTTCTCGTTTGGTATCTATCTGACTAAAAGTGAGATTTACCAGAGACATTTGAATCAATTTTGACGACTTAAAATGAGCTGACTCTATACATTAAGACGTTTTATTTTTTCAAATAAAAACTACATACGAAAAAAAGACAAGAAAGATTTTTTGTCACAACTTGAACGAATAATTGAAAATTGATTGAAAGTTCAAATTATGTCAATCATGTACAATTAAAAAAAAAATTCAGATCATAGCCAATGCTTTCCATCTCACTTTAATGCTCGATTGATTAAAATGCAGTACTATTCACGCGTAGGGGCATCTGTATGTTTATTTCTTACTCTGGGGTGCAAAAAGTCGGTCATTTACAATTATTCAGCTGCAAATTCTTCACCAGGAAGTTTAGCCGAATTTTCGAGACCACTCCTGACGCAAAATTTCAAAACTACAGGGCAGAACGATAGCAGTAGCTGTATTCCTAGTGCGCCAATAGGAAGTGGTTTTACATACGTTATTTTAAGGAAAATTCAGTTTCAAATCAAAGATGAAAGTAAGTCCAAAATAAGACAACAGCCCAGCCAGAGGTTATCATCATTCACAGATGCTTCAATTTCTTCTTCTTCAATTAAAAAAGGAACCCACGCAGCATAAACTCATTTCTCAGTTAATGATTCCCAGTGAATCGTCCACCGGGTGGTAGTCAGAAGTATGGCCTCATTTATGAAATCGAAATGTAAACATGTCAGACTGGTGAATGATCGATTTGCTGAGGATCTAACAAGGAGATAGGGTGTGATAGTGAGACACCTCTTCGAGTATTCAACGAAATATATTAGAGCTGTAGAATGCAACTGCAGACGAATCAATGTGGTCCGTACTCGAGAGGCTGGTTGTGAGCGAATAGTTTATCATTTGGGTGTTATTTTGATTAATCAGATTATTGGAAGCTGTCATGGTATCGCATCTCGAAATAAGAGGTGGGTTGAACGTATATACGAAATTGAACGATAAGGACCCATTTCGAAGTTCCATTTGTAATGAAGTTCAATTTCGTAACCGGGAAATTGATCTTCATTTCAAAATAATTTATCCGAGGTTTCATTTTAAATTCGTGAATTTTTATTCCGTTCAGAATTAATTCAAAACAATCGAAAAAAACAGAACATTCTGCGATTGATTTTGTTTTTCATACAGAAAACATAGTAGAACCGTCCGCAAGAGCAACGCCGATCGCAGATAACGCCGTTTTTTGCATATACGTACGATAAGCCAGTTTGAAGATGTTTTTACCGAGGTACTCTCCTGAAGATTTTAACGTTTCTGCGCCTACCTTTTCCACCCCCCTCCGGAAGATTATAAAACTCCATCGGTAATTAGTTCCGAATTAGTTCTGCTTGGCGTATACATTTTAAATTAGTTCCGAATTAGTTCTGCTTTAGACGCACGTTCTTAAGAGTTTTCTAAATTTTTCTAAGTTACCAAATTTTTCTGATTTTTGCTACCTTTTTAAGTGAGTGCTAGTGCAATCGAATTGTAAGTACCGAGCCGATTTACTGCAGTCCTATTTTTAATCCTCGTTGAGTCTACCTGAAATAGCTGTTCCGTCAGATTCCGTAAAATACCTTTCCTAGTTTGTCCAGGTGCCCGTAGTTAGTCTGTCCTTCATGGTGTGTATACCCATGGTCAGACGGAAGGCCCAAACGAACCACTGCTATAGTACGTTTGTCCGTACAACCGGTGCCTGTAGTTAGTCTGTCCTTCATGGCGTGTATACCCATGGTCAGACCGGAAGGCTGATGCAAACCAATGCTATAGTACGTTCAACCGAATAACAGTCCTGCTCTATCCCGATCCTTAGTGCCTGTAGTTAGTCTGTCCTTCATGGCGTGTATACCCATGGTCAGATCGGAAGGCATAACCGAACCAATGCTGTAGCACGTTCGACATATCCTGTTCAACCCTCTAATTTCACCTGGCCAAACCCAACCTGTTTAGACGAGAAACAAGCAAAGTGGTAGACAACGTGGTGAATTATAGGACTGAAAGAATATCGGACAAATATAACCGTTGTGCACTCTTATACTGACCCATTTTATCCCTGTCTTCCTGATATTATCATATATTTGCATTCACCGTTTAAATTTAACCCATCTTCTATTCTGGCTGACTCGTACCGAGAAAAGATTTGTTTCTTATGAAAGTGCTCGCGGTCAGACAAAACTGACCAATCTTTTATTTTGTATTTATTTCATATAGCGCCTTATTTACTGTATTTTTGTATAACTATTTTCGCTATTTGAATAAATTGTGTAAATTACTCTATTTCTGATTTTCTCTGTTATCGTTAATATCTTAGATAACGAAGAACTCTGTCTCTGACTAGCAGCCGCCCTGGTAGGTTTGCTATTCTCCCTTATAAGAAAAAAGAATAGCTGGCGCTCGAGGTAAGTTTCACCGAGAAAACCACGTTACACATTTATGCTATTTTTCCGTCGATCTCAAAATGAAAGGGTGATTTTAATGTGTACGAAATTGATTACTAATGATCCATTTTAATGCTCAATTTCTGCTATTTTAATGTGCAATTCTCATGCCAACCGTTCACAAAGTATTCAGAAGAACTACGAGAAATGTCAAAACTCTACTGGAACATAGATACATAGAAATTTGATTATGTCAAATGTAAGTCTCGTGCAAAATGAGAATAAATTTCAATCAAGAATTCCTACACAATTCATATTGAGATCGTCGGAAAAATCTTGTAATCAACTTCGCACCGCTCACGTTTTAAAATATCTTGACCATTTGTCGCTGTCTTTAATAACCTAGTTGATTAAATAACCATTTATGTGTAACTAACTATGATGGACAACCCAACACAAAGTATTCAGAATCAATACCAGTACAACTCTTCTGAAACATATAAATTTATATTATGTCAGATGTATGTCTTGTGCAAAATATCACAATCAAGAATTTTCATTCAATTCATAATATACGGTCGACGGTAAAATCTTGCAAAATGAAAGGTGGGTTTAACGAATACGAATAATTGATCAATTGATTGCTTCTACTATTCTAATTGTTATGGTCAACCAAACATGAAGTACTCAGAAGCAATACGAGTTATGTAACAACCTCTACTGAGAGATGGAAATTTATATTATGTGGAATGTACGTCGTGTGCAAAGTAGAAATGTATTTCAATCGAGAATATAGAGTCAATTCATAATGCGGTCGACAGAAAAAATATGTAATCAACGCGTTTACCAATCTAGCTGTTATAAATCGTTGTCTTTATTGAACTAGTTGATTTAGTGAATGAACTCATTTCGAATTGCGGTACTTATAAGTCGCTGCCCTGAAATTTTTTCACTTGAATTTATTTCACCTTCTTCTACATGATGATAAAAAAAGGTCTAATATATATTACGAACAAGCTTTATTAATCATGTTTCTCAAAAACGAAGCTTGTTAAAATGTGTGTAATTTCACAATGCGAATTATGATGAAATAAAATTTTCAATTGTGTCTAGACTAATAGTTCAGGAAGGGTCACTATAAATCAAGACATTTTGCATGCAGTAATATGAAATACAGTAGACTCTCGATATAGTGAACTAATAAGTGCGTGACCAGGGGCCTATTGCACCATAATACTTTGCAACTTTCATTCGCATTAGGCATTTCTGACACATTTCAAAAGTGAAAATGAGTTATGTTCCACAAAATTTCTCCCAACATTTAATTTCTGCGGAGTACTTTTCACTATGCACTTGACTTTTCACATTGTATTCTTCAATTATGAATGCGTTTGGTGCAACTTAATTAATTGAAAATGAAAAGTTGCAAAGTATTTGGTGCAATAGGCCCCAGTTCACTATTTTGATTTGTTCACTAAAACGTTCAAATGAACAACATTGTTTGTGAATTGAGTAACAACAGTTTATTGTACTTGAATTGATACACGAGATTGTTTAATTGTTGACGTGAAATTATTGTTGTTGGAACATTTACTGATATATTATTCGGGCAATTCACATCATGTTTGCTTCTGTGAGTATTCATAGTACGTCCAGCATTTCCAGAGTATCGAAAGTTGTGTCAATGGACCACAAACTAATAATTACAGCCATATTTTTTTCTAAGCCGTCCCTCCGATACCTTCATCTATTTCTCAACTATTTCACTATTTTGACCGCTACGAAAGAATCCTCGCCTAATTTGTGCATGCTCAAAAACTAGAAGATAACAGTTTGGTACCGGTCTAATGATCCGAAGTAAACAAAGAAAAACTGTTCAACAATCTTTTTCTTATTATAAAAGTCAAATTCTCCTGGTTCTTTATTTACCAGCTTCAGCTGTTCATTGTATAGAGTATCAATGCAAAAAATTCATCTGTTCCCTATTATTAGTAGTTCATTATAAGCATTGTTCGCTATTCGCGAGGCTACTGTATTCCAAATTGTTGAAAAAACGAACGATATTGTACAACATCATATCCGAAACTATTACATACAAAGAAGTAGTAAAATGTATAACATGCATAATATCATCGTTATTCTATTTCATCATTAAAAGAGAAGTACCAGATCCTATTGAATCATTTTCCCTGCACTGTCCAGTAAAATAGAACAAAGACCGATATATGGCAAACGCAAGCAATCCCTAGTTATAGAGCAAACTTCCCGATCTCATCTGTCTGAAGGAATTGATTTGCTTGTCCTAATCGACGACATGAGTTTTAAGGACAGTTTAGGTGGGCCCTTTGTCTTCTTCAATCGCTCTTTCTTTATTGGCAAAATCGTTAAGCCTGTCTTTTGATACTCAGGATATTATTTCAATTCTAGAATCAGTTCGATCAGAAGAAATAGATTAAGTTTCGAGATAATTTGAAGAAGATTGAATTAGAGGCATTAAATGTAGTTCTTTATTTCAGTATCGTTATGAGTTTCTTACAGTACTAAAAAAAAGTGCTGTTACTCTATTACAGCATTGTTTTCAATTATATTTTTCTTTTTGTGGTTGTCAACACTGACCTCCTGCTCATTTTGAATCATCTGTAACATTATGAAACTGTTTTAGATCTTATCTATAAGTGAGATTGTTATTTTCATAAATACACAAAAATTTTTTAGACTTGCAGACAATTTTCCTTATTCGATGATGAATGCACATGTACACAAATATATATCTACAGGAAAGCTATTGAGCAGCAATTTATATCCTGACAATTATCATTGGTGCTACAAATAAATATGATTATGTGTACAATGTACCTTTCTCCGATTGAAGCCATTATTATTTAATGAGTGATGCGAAATCAAAAGAATTGTACCTATCCTTAGATGGTTGATATTTCCAGCTGCATGTATGTAAGATGTATATTTTCCAATATGACCCAACAGATAAAAATCAGGTTGGTCCATTCCTCGTCGTTCTTTGGAATCAGGCATTCCACAAACGTCATTACACCGTATTTTGCATGAAGATTTGCGTCTTAAGGCTTATAAAGTTCAGTTAACACAAGAACTCAAGCTGGCCGATCATCAACAACGTCGTGTCTTTGCTGATTGGGTATTGAAGTGCATGAAAATGATCCGGAATTCCATCGAAAAATCATCTTGAGTCATGAGGCTCATATCCACATCCGATCACTTATATTGAAAAATGGCATTTTTCTTTGAATATCAAAATAACAGCTCTTATTGGAAAACCCTTCATTATGCTATTTTTCTGAATGAAATTTCTTTTTCCGAGGTGTAACCTTAATGTCGCAAAAGGACAGTATTCAGTTGCAATTTCGGCACACTACACTATCTTATAATCTCATCGAATATTCTCGCGCACGGTCCTGAACAAAATTCATTACCAACGTTATTAAAGGTGAGGTGGGGCGGTGCAACATACAAAAATACAAACCGGACACGCTGCGGTATGTGCTACTGTATATTCAACTCGTATCGTCTTCACAAAAAGATTTTTAACCGTTTTTTATCAATGGAGGTGTGGCCAACTAGTCAGCTTCTATCAGTACCTAATATCTTTTGTGGTTCTCCTCCGGGTACGTAGAGAGACACGCCAATGTACCAACAGAAATGAGAGAAATAAACAGATTAGATTTTATTAACGTGGGAATGAATGGCATGAGTTATTCTTTTTTTTTAATTTGTGGTTCTGTCAGAAGGGATAATGACGATAATTTGCTCAGATATGAAAGGATTTTGTGAACGGAATGGTATTTTACGATAATGATGTTGATGCATATTGATTGGTCAACTGGTGTGGAACCGTGGGTATTATCAGCAGTCAATTGTTCGAAACTTAAAATAGTAAGCCCCATTTCGCACCAAGCCAGTCCAGTCCAGTCGAGTCAAGTCACTTTAGGATTGGAACTATTAACTTCGTTTAAAATCGTTTAAAACAAATGGAATGTGAAATCTAGGGCCTAGTATGAAACTAGATTTCACATTCCATTTGTTTTAAACGATTTTAAACGAAGTTAATAGTTCCAATCCTGAAGTGACTTGACTCGACTGGACTGGACTGGCTTGGTGCGAAATGGGGCTAACATTCGAAGTGTCATTATGAAGCAGAATAACAACTACTGCCTCCCAGAAATTTGAAGCACTACGGCTCCACGCCTCAAGTTACCTGGCAAATGTGTGCGTTTGAATTACAGCAACATTCCGGTGCGCCGAGCGCCACAAATTTGCCTTATAATTTTGAGCGTGAACTGCTAGTGCGACAAGCTTTTGTGTTACTGTGAAAAAAAGTAGTTATTTACTACATCGAAATATGAATTCGAAGTCGATATGGTTTTGTAATTTTTTTACTTTTTCAAATGTTTGTTGGTACTCAACCACCAATTAGGACTCGAGAAAAACATCCGCAAAGAACGTTGCTCATTAGGATTATAAAAAATCACGACAGCTGTTTTCTGTTCGATAAAAGGTTCTGGAGATTCACAAAAATTAAGAATTCAACAAACTGTTTCTCGAAAACGGTGCATTTCAGAGACTTACCGAGGGTTTCAAAAAGCTTGATTGGCAATCAATTCGTTGATTTCGAGAAAAGTTCGATGGTTTACGTCAAAAATGAACTGAAATTTGCACAGAAATAATGACACTTCATCAATCAACGTGATCGGGGTTTTTGTGAAACCCGGCTTGAGTTAACAGAGTGTTTATATTTTCGGACGAGTTTTTGCATCTTGAAGTTTTTAGCATTCAATCATAATTATGATTATTCGAATTATTTGCTTTCACAGAAGAGCGATTGATTTTTGGTACTCAAATTCCTGATTAAATGAAAAAATCTATGTTTAAAAAATTCTATGGATCTTCTCTTTCCAAAAACTACAATGCCTAAAAATATTTGAAGAATCTTTTGACGATAATGAAGTTTTGAACTACTTCCGCAAATCTGGATTCAAATAAAATATGAAATATTCGTGTGCTACACCAATAAACATCAAAGAACATCTTTTATAATTGGCCAGAAATACTGTATTATACCCATTTCTGGTTATGAGAAATGAATAATTGTGGTCAAAGCGAAGTGAGGCTCCAACAGTGGCCAAACTAAGACTAACGGCCAGGAAGTTCGACTTTGTATTCGGTAGGACTGGAAAGAAATCTTTGCATCCATATGACCAGGGGGTCGATTCTTGAATTAAGTCGTGTTTGCGAATCGACAAATGTCGAACAACTTAGCAGGGAAGTTGGTCGACAATTGTCGAATCGCGAATACGACATTATTCAAGAATCACCCCCCTGAAACTGAGTTTGTATCTCTACTGTCAAAAACTGGGCTGTTTGAAGAGAAAAAATTTAGAAAACCCCTGAGCAGGTACTTTTGAGCCTCGTTCATTGGTGGAGCAATAGCTCTATTACCTCAAAATTTTTTAGAGGACTTCAGATTTATGCTAAGTATATGAATGCAAAATCATAGCACGATCGAAATTATATTTTGGAAATTATTCAAAAAATGAAATATGTAAAAATTAATAACAAAAAAATTGAATTCTACGGTTCAGATGATGCGGCTACAATTTCAGTATACCTGGATATCAATTTTCATTTACAAATAAATTTCACTCGAATCGGATATTTCGTTATACGGGGTCTTTATAAATGATTTTAACATTGTACGCTGCTTTGGAAAGTAGTATACAATTTATAATTCCAGTAATCTTATTCAATTTCTTTCGGAATGAACACAGTTTTTTCATTTAAATTGAAGTTTACATCAGAATAAATATTTATAACGGTCCAACGCCAACTGCGCTGTTGTAATCATTTATAGAGACCCTGTAGAAATATAAGGACTCTTTTTTTCAATATTCCGATTGAATTTTCTATGGTTCTGTTAACACTACGGCTACAAAATGTTGCAAGTGGCATCTTGCATGTGGCAGCTAAAGTTCATCTCGATTGGTTCCGTTTTGTCTGAGATATTGAGGAACAAGAATTTTGAATGTCCATATTTTACGGAGCACCCTGTACGATTTGGCTGGTTTACGAACTCAACCGCGGCTTTTGGAAACAGAACTCACACTGATAATCTCAAGTCTCAAAGACAATTCCTCCGAAATTTATCGTGTTAACGGCCGGACGACCACACAGGCAGAATTGAAATTGACCACGGATTCGAACCATATCGTTCGAGACCATTTTCGGCTCAAAATTCGAGAATAACAGACATTTTGGTAAAATAATGTAGCACTCTATTAAGTAGAACGAGCGCTCAAAAAGATGACAGTTTTTTTCGTAACGAATCAATGAGCACAATGATGAGCTTTTTTCGACAGAAACAATGTATTCAATCATTCGAACGAAAACTGGTTGAGATTAAAGCACTTGAAACAGTTCAGGCAATGTTTGATTTTTCACATTTTTTTTCTGACGAAATTTTCTAGGTACCATCAGAACTTATATCAATCGAATAACTATAGAAAGGTATGAAAATAGATTACTGCTTTTTTCGGAATAAATTAGCTCAATTATCTCTGGTTGGATATCGATTGAAATATATTCTGGGAGGGTTCTGCATTTATTAGAAACTTTATATATTGTTCTGTTGGAATAGATCGTATTTGGATCGATTTATTGACGAAGGAAGTGACATCTCTATAGATTGACAACTATCAATGTCAATCAGATTACAAATGAGAAAATACACAATTCTGAAGAATTTTAGATTTTGTCTGAAGAAGGTGTCTGATATAGCCACCGAAACGTTACAATATCCTTTTAATTTGTTTCATTTTTCAGTTTTACTGTTAGGCAACAATTTTTTTCAAGACCAATTTGCTCCTGACAAACAAGTGCAAAGATTTTCGCAGGAGCACTTCACCTTAATCAAACATTTTTTAATTATTTATGTTTCAGAGACTGGGAGTGAAAACCTATAAAGTATCTAATAAATATCTCTGTTTGGTAAGAACAATTCAATAATTTGAATTAATCTTGCAACGACTGCTTGGAAGAAGGTTCCATGACTGCGAAAAGCGGCAACATGAAACAATCTGCACTGATTCATTCTAAAGTGCTGAAGTGTTGTTTATACATCAATGCCTATCACAAAAAGCATGCACGTTCCGAGCAAACAAAAGAAATGACATAAGAAAAATTCAGTTCGTTGTTAATTAATTTAATTGTACCCTTGACTGACTTAATGACAATTTCGCCAAGGAGCATATGGGTTTAATTGCGACCCATGCTGTCCAGTAATGCGCTTATGATTGCACGTTAAAAACCATACAATTCATATCTTCCTGCTTCGAAATTGTCCCTCTTTAATAATTTTATAATGACTTCTCGGATATGAACCCATATGACCTGCCGGAAATCCATGGGTTATTGAACGAGACATCTAGGATTTATTTTTATTGCTCGATATGTTTTTATTTTGCACTTTTCCTATTTTTATTTGCTTCATGACGTATGGACATGAAGTTGTTATAGAAGCAGTATATAAAGATATTTGTTTTCTATCAATCATTAAATACATCTTCGTTTTAAGTGAAAGTCATTCAAAATGTGTGATAACTTATGAAGGCACATTTGTATAGGTGCTGCACAGTATCGAGCATAGTACAGGTAATTCCCAAACACACAATATTTGCTGTTCCGGATTATATTCCTTGAATTTAACCAAAACTTTTTATTACAACTTAAAAAAGTAGATTTCCCTAATCCTTGAATAATTTTTCAAATTCCTAAAAATAGTATGAACCTTGAAAATGCGGCAATGTGCAAAAAAAAATTCAATTAATTAATTTGATATTCTCAGAAAATTTGTGAGATATTGATAGTCATTCATTATAGTATACGTTACCTACTATTGAGTAATATAGCGGATTCCATATCACTCCTTTATTTCTAGTACATAAGTTTTTCATAGCTCAATTGTTTCATATTGTTCGACCTTCCCGAAACTATACTACATCCAATGTATCTGATATTAGGATATATCTAAAAAAAATTGAGAAGTTTCTGTTTTTGCAAAATTTCCAGCTATTTATATTTTTCAAAATAATGAAATAATATTTCGCCCCCTACGCTCATACGAAGGCAGTCCCGACGACTTCCTGGTTGCAACGCCAGAAGCGATAGATTATATAGATAATCTCGATGTTTGTTTGTAGGCTTAGGCTTGTTGTATTTTGTAGTTTATGTTTATGTTTGTTAATGTTTATGATTTGTGTTTATAATGTGTCGAAACGCCATACGCTAAATAAATAAATAAATAAATATCTTATTACTAGCGACCCGCCCCAGCTTCGCACGGTATGACGTCAGATTAGAAACCTCAAAAATAACAGTACTTCTCCACTATTTAATGGATGTTATTATACATATAAACCTTCCTCTTGAATAACTCTATCTATTAAAAAAAACGCATCAAAATCCGTTGCGTAGTTTCAAAGATTAAAGCATACAAAGGGACATAGGGACAGAGAAAGCGACTTTGTTTTATACTATGTAGTGATGATACGTAGAAATTTACAGTGTAGGTAATACACATGCTATACTCGTATTGGTGGATATATCAGAAACTTTGTGAATGTCTTCCTCAAAATTAGTAGTATATAAAAAAAATTACATTTTGTATACAGAGTCAGTACAGTATGGTTTATTTTACCATCAATCAATGATACTTATTATAGTGGCTGGTATATTTTTCTTTATAAACCTCAAAATCATTATTTCTTTTATTTTCGATCAACTATTCGAAGAATTCTCGCTTTTCAGAGGTCAGAGTTTCGAAAATACATATTCATTTAAGTTCGTTGCAATGAGAACCACTTCGCCCTTTAGCAATCTCATCTGCCATGTTTCAATATTTCCTCAATAATTTTTTGTATAAGAAAATTATATATTAATTATATAATTAATAATATATATTTAATTATATATTATATTATCAATATGTGTCAGTTGAATGTCAAAATTACAAGTCAATATTCTTCATATTTACCCCAAATAAGATGAAATTCCAAGTTTAGAATTACGGACATCGCATAAAAATATTCCTTTTGGTCCTATAGCACCAACTTTTTGTGATAACTGATGAATTATGCGATTTTATGTGGAAAAATATATGTAGTTAGAAGACCAACAGGCTGGGCAGGTAAAGTTCATTAGCTGCAGAGAAAGCAATTTACCTAAGAGAACGACACTCTGAAATCAAACGCTGGCCCTCCAGGTTGGGGGTTGAGGCATCGGGCTAACTCCTCGATACTCGTAAAAATCGTGAAATGTTAAAAATCCAATAGTAGCCTTTAGATCACCAAAGAAAGTGATAGATGAGATGGATACCTCGGAAAACAGGAAAAGAGGAAGACCAAGAACGACATGAATTAGTGGAATAAGAAAATCAATGAGTGAAGGAAGGCTAAATGATGAAGATTA
This sequence comes from Propylea japonica, assembly GCA_013421045.1. Classification (NCBI taxonomy): domain Eukaryota; kingdom Metazoa; phylum Arthropoda; class Insecta; order Coleoptera; family Coccinellidae; genus Propylea; species Propylea japonica. The sequence goes on along the minus strand of CM024239.1, from coordinate 13,900,916 downwards.
CAGCAATAGAAGGCAAAGGCAATTGGAATCGGACAATATCTTTAGGATGTTTTAACCCGAATAAATATATATATATTATATTATGACTTGAATAAGGAAAGTGGATCAAGTGGTAGTTCTTTGGCAAGGTCTTTCTTTTTTCATAGACGTGCAGAAATTTTCAAGAAATTTTTTTTTTGAAAATTTATGAGTTCGAAGAGGATTTCAGTATGTGTACTTTGTCATGGCTGCTTCACTTTGAGACGATGGTACCTGATGAAATTTGTCAACGAATGAACGTCTACCATTACAGTTTTGTTCATACACAACTCTCAACCTCTTCACGTGAAAAATTAGAAAATTGATAAAATTGCGTTTTCAAAAATCTTTCAATTAAAAAAAAAAAATTTCTTGAAAATTTCTGCACGCCTGTTAAGAAATCAAAATAAAATCTAGTCCAAATTCCTGTAAACAAATCATTCAATATTTATAATCATGGACGTTACCCTTCAACAAGCTAAAAACATTATTCCCCATTCTAACACTTAAAATCAAATACAATTCATTACTATCAAGATACGAAGAAATATCTAAGTTAACATGTTTTTCTTCGGATTTTGTGCCAACCATCGGTCTTTGAATCTTTTCACCAGATTTGTACTTTCCGAAATTACCAAAGTTTCTTCGTTCATTCGTCCCCTACACAATTCAATGATTTCACAAATATCACCGTCTGAAATTTATTGCTGTCAAACGAAGAATATCAATGAATTTTTGTACTGTGAATACATTGAAAATGAAGAGATTTAATTAATTTGTCGTCTATAAAGAAAAAAATGAATATTCCTCGGGAATAAAATAACCATAATGTACTAGTGGCAGAATCTACTAAAGCTCAGTTCATCATTTCCGAAAGAGGATAAGTATATTACAGCCAAGTATAATATACTTACACCTTATGAATGTTTGATGCATTTTTTGTCAAAAGTATCAATGATGCTCATTTATGTTCGAGCCTGACACGTAGGGGAAGTATGCCTATGATGGCCTCCTGCTTATGATGGCACACTTTAGAAGTCTGTTAACATCAACTGAACAAACTTATATTTACTGAGTTTGTACGCCAAATGGCATTTACGCTTGATATACCTAGTTACACCTTGAACACGTGGAAATTTGTGACTGTTATAAGAGTTCAATCATTTGGCTAAGTGTTGATGTATGATAGTTCTTTCATTCTCTTTCATTTTATTTGGATATTCAAAAAATCTGTGTAAAAAATGATTATTCTTTCCTTTAATCACTCTATAACAATGCTTTCAGGGTGAAAGTTTCAGGTTTTTTCGTCTTTTTAGTACCTTTTTCGCTTTGTTGAAAATATATGTTACTTATGCTTATGATGGCATAGCCAGAGTGTTCCTATGATAGCATAGGGTGCCATCATAGGAAAAAGAATCAAGATCAAGAGACGATTCCTCCAAAGCCTGGTACTCCGCAAGAAATATTAGAGGTATCCGAAAATAATGAAAATGGTTTCAAGTGAAGTATCCAGATCATTGAAAATCATACAAGAACTCCCACCACTGCCAACTGCCGTTGCAGAATCAACAGCGAACAGAAGAAGAAAACGTGGAAAAGTTGGAATCCTCAATACAACCCCTGACATAAAAGAAAAGAAGTTGGAAGAAGAAGAGAAGACAAAGAAAGAGAGAGAGAAGCTAGCTAGAAAGGTCAAAAGACAGATTAAGTTCAAATCAAATCAAATCAAATCAAAATTTATTCAACAGTTCCATCAAAGTACATGTTTCAGAAAAATGAAAAGGCACAACCTAAGCCGAATGGCTTGTATGTTGAGTACCCTTTCAAAGAACAAGTCGAGTGTGAACAGTACTAAAAAATAAAACACAAAAAGAAAAAAAAATTACAAGTGCTGAGATAGGAGGCTGAGATGGGGAGACAGGCAACGAAGAAAAAGTGCATCCACATAGGCTTCAGGTGAATACATGATTGAAGAAAATTGGATTCTTCTGTAGAAACACCTTGACTTTTTTTTTGAATTCTCGTTCATTATGTTTTATTGCTTTTGAGTTGTAGAAGAAAATGAGGAAAATAAAGAAAGACATTATGACGATGATTCAGATGCCGCTTGCCTTTATTGTTATGAGCTGTTGTCCATGTCTCGACCAAGGGAGAATTGGTTGCGTTGCCAGAAATGCGCCAGCTGGTGCCATGCCGAGTGTGTTAGTGCAAATCATATTCGTATTTGAATTGTGCGTATAAAAATTATATTTTTATATTTTGACGATGCCAAAGAATGTAAATTTAGTTTCTTTACACTTATATTTTCATTTGCATGAAATAGGACTGCTATTTTCTTCAATCAAACATTTCAATGAATAATATCATTTTATTTTAAGTTATATGCCATCAAAAGGACATACCGTGATCTTATGATGGCACCCGTGGCCAAATTTTAAAAAGTGCTATAATCCAAATTTTTAACAATTTATATTGAAACTATATATAAGAATGCATACTACATACGAGTAGCAGTAACTCTGTACACTCGATGACATAGAAAAATATTTCTTTAATGAAATATGTAAATAATTCGTTAAGGGTGCCAACATGGGCACACTTCCCCTACGCTGAAATCTTTGAATTTCTCATTTAGTATTTTGTTACCACTGGTTATTGGATTGAAAAAGATTCTAACAGCAGATTTGTAGTTTTTCGAAATTTCGAAAGTATAATCGACATCTCAGCCTCCACACAATCCAATGATCTCTAAAACATAACCGTCTGCCACGTCATTACAAAAGTTCCGGAATCCCAGCAGCGAACAGTCAATAAACCACCGTGACATCCAGCGAATGTGGATTGAATCATCCCACGCCAGTTCGACTGGATCAACGTACTATGAAATAATAAGAAGGACGAGAGATTAGACCGCAAGAATATAATAATAATTGAAGCTGTAAGATTCGATTCATCCTTTCTCAAGGCTGCCTTCTTTCTCTATCTCCGCTCAGAGCTTATTGCTTATTATATTTTGAGCTACCGTCTTACGCGAAGATCTATGTTGATAATGGCATGACAGGTGGATTACATGTTTAATTTCCTTACACTAACGAACATTTGAGATGAGAGAGGCCTTTATGTTTAATCGAAGATGAAGAAATTCGCTTTGGGCATCGACGAAAATTACTTGTAGGAAAAAATATATTGCTCGTCGAGGTGAGTTGTTTCGGAGTATTTAACGGTTATATGTTCTTTATTTGAATTTTAATGGTTCCTATACAGGGTGTTTCGTTATAAACTGGATAAACATATGAATTCGTGTAAAAGACACTGGGAGAATCATTTTTGCAGTATACAATATATCCCGTTTTCGAAGCATAAGCGAGATACAGGGTGTTAAAAGTCATTTTGAGCCAGATTTTTATGAGTATGGTCAGTTATGTATAACACTTGAAGTAACGGTTTTTTGTTATATCTCAGTATATTCGGGTCCTCTATTCAAAAAAATTGACGAACTCCGAGGAAAATTTAACAAAATGGCAGAAAACCTGCAATGTGCCAAATTTTTTTTCGGGTGTCAAATTGAATTTTATTTTCCGAATGAACACAATTTTCTGAGAATTTCTGAGAAATTTTTCTGAATAAATCGAACACAATTTTTTCTACATAAAAAAGTTTCACCTGAAATGGATGAAATTTTGCACAATTGTAGGTACTTCAATTATCAATCACGAATATGAAAACAGAACTGAACGGTTTCGTTACTACATTCATTCAAATGTTTCGTTCAGACTTCTGAAATAATAAAAAAAATTGTTTTGAGTTCTAGAGTCAAAATAATTGAATTATTGGTATGTCCAAACATTCTAGATGAATTTATAAAAAAAATTCAGTGAAACTTAGTTGGGACTCGAACCGACGTAGGTATTAAATAGGGAAACGAAACTGTTCTAAGGATATTAATAATCGTTGCCAGGCAGCGGTAGTTCGTAGTTCATAGAGTTTGACTGGTATTTGAATCCTGAATATAATTAAGCCAGTAGTCAAACTATGAACTACAAACTGTTCCTGGAGAAAACATTTTTGGTAGCGCCGTGGCGCGAGACGTCTTAATTCTTTTCTCCGACTTCTATGCACATCTCAAGTCAACATTGTCTTGTACCAAATACCGTCAACCGAATAAAAAAATATTCATTCCTTTTCGAGAAAATTTAGGTTACCAAGATAAGTGATTCACCCTGTACTCCTAAAATTAACTTGAGACTATCGCTTATGTTTTGAAAAACGCAGATAGAGAAAGTATATGTAGCTCGAAACAAAGTTTTCCAATGGTCTGAATTTAGTTTAATTTTCAATTAGTGTCTAACCAGACCAGTCGAACAAATATCATCACTTAGAAGAACAAATCAATTCGACTGAGTATCAAGATGGTAGAGCCGCGTAGGTAGACAGGAAAAACTTGAAGAGGGACCCTTATCATGAGCGCGGCTATCACATTCAGCGCTTCTGAAGAAAGATTAGAAACCGAAGTGTATTGGGCATTAGTAATAAAAATATCACAAATTACCAAATCAAAGCAAATTACAGTAAAATTTAAGCTCCAGGTCTTGCAATTGCTTCGATAGTTATTGCTCTATCATCAAGAAGATTCATCAAACTAGGTCTGGTTCTCCAAGTGATGAATTTTCAGAACCTCAGATTTGCAAGGAACTCAACAGACCCAATAGCATATAGCATTCATCTTTCAAAAATGACCTACAGAAATTTGACTTGATAAATCGATAGGGGGACATAAAAAAATGTTAATGACAGATTTCCGAAGTGTTCCCCCCTGGTTTTGAGAAAATCCAAAAACATTTTGGAATGCGTTTTTCTTGGAATCCATGGGTTTCAGAGAAAAGTTTATTTAACAAAAAATGTAGAGGACATTGTGATTCACATTTTATCTCATTGGAGCGAAGTAGTCAAAAAGTAGGTGGCTGAATTATGAAAAAGTGGGTTTTTGGCATTTTCGTTGAAAATATATCTTTCTTTGCCGTAATGTAAACGGGGATGTCCTTTGTCACAAAATTATCAAAATTTTTTGGATAAAGTGTAAAAGTTGTACCATTATGTGCCGCACCGATGCGTCTATTCCAAACACTGCCCGGCGAAAGTTAAAAGAACGTTAACTTTGCTGCGCTGCATCTTTTCGCCGCCTACAGCTCGATAACGGTAAAATTTACAAAAAAAACTGTTTAGATAAAATGTAGATAATTTTGTGACAAACAACTTCCCCATTTACATAAATGCAAAAAATTATTTATTTTTAACGAACATGCCAAAAAACCACTTTTTTGATACTTTAGCGTCACTTACTTTTTGTATTTCAAGTCGGACGACTTCGCTCCAATGAGATGAAATGTAGATAACAATGTCCTCTACTTTTTTTGTCCAATAAGCTTTTCTCTAAAACCCATAGATTCCGAGAAAAACGCATTTCAAAATGTTTTTCGATTTTCTCAAAACCATGGGGGGATGAATCACTTCGGAAATCTGGCATTAACATTTTTTTTGCCCCCTATCGATTTATCAAGTCATATTTCTGTAGGTAATTTTTCGAAAAATTCGTATTTTTTCGTGCAATACTTGTACTACAAAATACCAGATAATTATCTCTCATAGAATCAAACAATGGTTTTTCGCCTTAAGTATGAAGTTGAATTCGTAAAATTAACTATAGACTCGCTCAATATTTGAAACATGCAGATATTGGAGGAACTATTATAGCTGCAAACATTTTGCACATTTTGGTTTGATGTCGTTGTCGGGCGTACGCATGGTCTCTGAGGCACTATTTTTGTATAAGATCTTGAACAATATAATTCAAAGCCCGGATGTCCTTGCTCGTATATGTTTTAATGTGCCCCAAAGATCCCTTAGGGCGAGTGAACTTTTTAGTGTACCATTTCGGTACACATATACATCTCAGAGTTCACCACTGTGTCGAATTGCTCGAACCGGTAATGAAATTTCTGTGCATGTTGACTATTTCTCGATGACCCTCCACCAGGTTAGAAATGTTCTGCAGAAAAATCTAGAGGGTTGAAATGGTTTTGTTAGAGTGAAGCTTTTTTTTGTAATTGTAAACTTCAATAAAGGTGTTAATTTTAAGATGTTGTTCCAATATTGTATGGAAATCATTTATAGTTCAAATAATTTATGTAATTTAGTTTTTTCAATATGTAGATACTGTAGTGGGTTTTTAACCTGTTTGTATCTCTGGTATCAAATAAATAAATAAAAAATAAATAAATAAACAAAGTCTACTTATGACTTTAAGCTTCATTCTAATTCGATGTACAATTCAGTGTCTTACCTAACCAGTTGAACAAATATCATCACTTAGAAGAACAAATTAATTCGACTGTTTATCTCGATGGTAGAGCCGCGTAGGTAGACAGGTCAAACTTGAAGAGGACCCTTATCACGGGCGCGGCTATCACATTCAGCGCTTCTGAAAAAAGATCAGGATCCCAAGTGTAAAACCCCCGCGCTAGAACAAGTCCAGGTGGGCCGAGCGCCCCGCATTGATTTTTATGATTATACGTTTTGTTATGTTAAATAAACATTAGTCACTTTAATTAAAGCCACCATGGAATATGTAAATTTTTCGAGACGGGATCGTTCCGTGGAATTTGGTAATGAATAATGGGAAAGGTGTGGGTCAAATTAAGTTATGATGAATGCTACATTGTCCTTTTATCCGGTTTGGATGTTAATAAATATTATTGATGAACGTTGAATGACGTCTTTGATTTCGAGATTTTACATTCCTCGGAGATGTCAATCAGTGGTTTGGGAAGCAAGTAATATCCTTTTTGTGACTTTTTATTTTCGATTTTTGAGTTTAGGAGGGGAAAAATTGGGAAAAACCATTTTTAGGGTGCCAACTTCATTCAGCATGTTTCCGCTTATTGGATTCGAGTCAAATATATATAGTCGGAACACTTAAGTAATCTATTTTGCAATCTTCTTCTTGATATACTCATTTCATGATAGCAGACATCTTTTATTCTTTTGGTCAGTTTCGTGATGATATTTCGATTTAGGTATATGAGTTTTGATACAAACTGAAAGATTCTTTCGGAAAAATAGTCTACATCTGTGGAAATACTGCAAAATTATTCGATAACGGAATTTTAGAGCAGTGCCATTTGGTCCATTATTGAATTTTTTCGAGAAATTTTGGTTTTGAAACTTCAAGCGTCTAGTATGTCCAGGATTTCATTTGAAAATTTATTTCAGACAGACTTCGATACGACGTTGAAATTTTTCTTCGATGAAGCAAAATAATCGTTTTAGACTGTTTTCCAATTGATGGAATTGGGCGACATTGTATTCAATAATTCAAAATCTCACGAACCATAGTGCAATGAAAAAACAACGGAAAATTTGGCCAAAATGCAAAGCGATATTTTGAAGGAATAAATATGACATATAACTGAGCTCATCATTCAGGTAATTTTCTTTCGCAGGTTACTAACATAATTGAAATTATCGAATTATGGAATGGAAAAAACAATTGTTTAATAAAATCTAGCCACCGACATTAATCGACTGACATCATCGTTATAATAGGTTTTTAATGACTTCATACCTTAATAATTGAAAATGGTACATGGTAATTAAACACACAATGTGATTTAATTGTGTCTCTCTCCTCGGAGGAATGATATCATGGTTTATTATAGAAATTACAAAATCATTCTCTAGAACTGACATCTGAGATTTCAGAAATGACGAAAAAAAATTAAAATATGTTAAATTCCACTCGACGAAATTTTGAAAAATTATGAGAATAATTATTTCTTTTATTCATTTCTATCGCTGAATATCAATGAAAGTCATTTCAAAATTCACCGAACTAGAAATTGTTCATGATTTCTCTTTATAAGCGCTTGTTCTACTTGAACGAGTGCTATATCGTTTTGGCCAAATGTCTGCCATTTTTGAATTTTGAGCCGACTCGACGAATCAGTGGTAAACTTCAATTCTGTCCGTGGGGCCGTCCGGCCGTAAGCACGATAAATTTTGAGAGGATTGTCTTAGAGACTTGCGTTCGCATGCTAGATGCTCATAGTAAGCCTAATGAAAATTTTTTTGTCCATAGTGTTAACAGAACCATAGAAAATTCAATTGGAATATTGAAAAGAACAATCTTTATATTTCCATAACAAGATTTCGATTTGAGTGAAGTTCATTCTGTGAGTTAAGATTGATATATTGAATGTTCATGCATCACCTGAACCATATAATTATTTTTTTTAAATTTTGATTTTTCACGTGTGTTTCATTTTTTGAATATTTTCCACAATATAATTCCGATCGTACTGAGATTCTACATTCATATATCTACTCAGCATGAATCTCAAGTTTTATACAAAATTTTGAGGTAATAGCATTATTGCTCCACCAATGAACAAGAGCTCAAAAGCACTTGCTATAGGTTTTTCATTTTTACGAATTATAATGAAACAAGCCATTGAGGGTAAGTCAAAATCAATGACTATTCTTTCAAGCTAATTTGAAAATTTTTCTAACGACTGTACTTGAGTTCCAACCCTAGTGAGAAACTGTTTTAAAACTACCGAGCACAAAAGATATACCTGGTCAAGCTTTGATAATTATGAATCTGTACTTTCCAACTATTTCGTACAGCTACCTGAAGAGGTAAATGACACCAATTGATTCAATTACGAGGATTGGTCAACTAACAAAAGAAGTCAGCAGCGATGGCCAGCCGCTGTTCACACACACAGTACGTGTCCGGTTTGCCGTCGAATAATTAACAGAGGCACGTATACCCGGAGCGGGGACCGGACAATTGGTAATTTTTAATTTGGAACCCGAGAAATATTCACGGTTAACTAAATATCGTTAATAGCGACCAGAAAAAGGCACTGAAATATAATCGCTTCTTAAAAACTCTCGCGTCACTTGATTAAAGTTTTACAGCTTCTCGTTAAGCTGCCTTTACACTTCACGCAAGATGAATCACGAGCGGCTCCTACACGTTTCTCCGGACTGTAAATATTTCGACGGTTCAAATATTGCTGGGAGAAAAAAGCGACTTTGATTATTTCACGTTAGTTTTTTGTTTCATGCAAAAAATGAAGATATTGACTTGACTTTTCCGCGCTTTGATTGGAGATTTTCATTTGATTTTCGAAGGTGATTTGGACCAATAACAAGGTGCAAAGATTTTAAATGTCATAACGACAGAATACGATTTCATTATTCACAGAAAGCAACGTAGGGAAAAAACGTACTCTTCCTGCGAATTCTAACGTTATCAAAAACATTGATTGAAAATCTTATTTTGTTGTTTACGTTCATGTTGAGAATTTAGTTCGAACTTAAGTTCAATTGAAATATATGCAAAACAATTTTAATGATTTGTTAACTCCTCGTTTTCAGATACATTTGTTATGTCATCAAGTAAAACGTTTTCAGGCGTGAAAATGTTGACATCGACTGTACGGTCAAAGTTGTTCTCAGATTTTTTCGTTACGTATACGAATTCGAGAAAAATATAATGAAACCATTCGTTCATTTTCTAGCGCTTGATCCTAGCTCAATTATGATATAAAGACCTGTGCAAACTTCAACTTTGTGACGGAATGATATAAAGACTTGAAATTTGCAGGGTACACGTGACGTAAAATATCCCGCTTAGTTCTTCAATCGGTCAAGCAATTTTAGTGTCAAAAGCATTTGGAATTGCATCTCTGCAATATTTTCAAAATTACTCCAATTGCGTCGTAATTATATCTATAGCTTCTCAATAAGGATACGAAGTCTCATGCAAAATTTCGTGGAAATTCTTGAAAATGAAACATTCCAGAGAACATTTTTGAATAATTTCAAAATACAAAAAGTATATCTCTACGTAAAACGATTTAATAAGCGTCCAAAAAATTAAGTAACCATTGAACCTATTCTGAAAATGCTTGATCCAAATTGTATGTATAACGAAAGGAAAAGCATACATACCTACATTATGAAATATATCCACAATTTCTTTAGAATTATAAGTTTTACCAATAACCAAAATTTGATAATTTGATTGATTCTAATTCTCTGCTACGATACAACATCAAATAGGTCGGCAGGATTTCTTCCGGAAGATACCGCTGCGTAGGCGTTTGACACCACAGTTAGTAAAAATGAATCGTTATTCATACAAACAGGCGTGTATTTCATGAAAAATCAACTGTCGAAAGCCATACGTTTATCGCATTTCAGTGACTCTTTTACTCCTTTGAGATTATACGAAATTATTGTTTTCCTCGAATATTGAACACCGGGGAAATAAACGCTCACTCTGTAGATAAAATGTCTTACTTAGTAGAAAAAATCGGTTTGCCAATCGCAGTCCCTTAGAAGTGAAGGAAGAAAATATATTCGGAGTATCGGAGGTGTAGACTGGGCATCATCAACATACAAGCAACTGATTGGAGTATGCGTTGAAAATTTGATAATTCTTTAATAAGCTAACATCCTGCCTTATAATCCGATCAAATGACGGAATGCGCTACCTGAGTTGAACGTGCATTCTTCTCCTTATGGTAGAAATTTTATAATTACAAAATAATTACTTTTCGTTCGGGTCATTCTGAATGGAATGGAAAAGACTCTGTACTTTAAGTTGTACATTATATTCTGGAAGATTGAAAGTAGACATTTCGTAAACACAACAAGCATTGCTGAAAGATATCATCAATAAGGATACGAAGTCTCATGCAAAATTTCGTGGAAATTCTTGAAAATGAAACATTCCAGAGAACATTTTTGAATAATTTCAAAATACAAAAAGTATATCTCTACGTAATACGATTTAATAAACGTCCATAAAATCAGGTAAACATTGAACCTATTCCGAAAATGCTCGATCCAAATTGTATATAACGAAAGGAAAAGCATACATACATTATGAAATATATTCAAAATTTCTTTAGAATTATAAGTTTTACCAATAACCAAAATTTGATAATTTGATTGATTCTAATTCTCTGCTACGATACAACATCAAATAGGTCGGCAGGAGTTCTTCCGGAAGTTACCGCTACGTAGCGTTTGACACCACAATTAGTGAAAATGAATCGTTATTCATACAAACAAGCGGGTATTTAATGAAAAATCCTCTGTCGAAAGCCATATGTTTATTGCTTTTCAGTGACTCATTTACTCCTTTTAGATTATACGAAATTATTGTTTTCAATATTGAACACCGGGGAAATAAACGCTCACTCTGTAGATAAAATGTCTTACTTAGTAGAAAAAATCGGTTTGCCAATCGCAGTCCCTTAGAAGTGAAGGAAGAAAATATATTCGGAGTATCGGAGGTGTAGACTGGGCATCATCAACATACAAGCAACTGATTGGAGTATGCGTTGAAAATTTGATAATTCTTTAATAAGCTAACATCCTGCCTTATAATCCGATCAAATGACGGAATGCGCTACCTGAGTTGAACGTGCATTCTTCTCCTTATGGTAGAAATTTTATAATTACAAAATAATTACTTTTCGTTCGGGTCATTCTGAATGGAATGGAAAAGACTCTGTATTTTAAGTTGTACATTATATTCTGGAAGATTGAAAGTAGACATTTCGTAAACACAACAAGCATTGCTGAAAGATATCATCAAGTAATAATACGACTATGCGTAGAGACAGAACTACTGATTTTAAGATAAAGAAAAAATGACAAACAAAAAAATTCTTTGCCTTTAAGGAGAGGCTAACCTAACAAATTTTTGAAACATAGATAAATTGAAAATAGTAATCATCGAAATGAATACAATCTTCAATTTATAGGCTCACAGAACCTTCTTCATGCGGACTGGGATGATTTATTCAAGATGTTGTCAATGAGGGAAGAAACAGACCGGTTTCGGCCTTATTAGGCCTCGTCAGTGTCCCATATCCCTCAGAGACAACATCCTATTGAAAAACTTCTACATTTAAGACAACTTGTAAGATTCTATCGAGTAGTATCTTACAGATGGTGACATCTAGTAGTGAGTAGTGTCAAAATGAGAAGTTCAATCATCACAGATCGCATGCTGAAAACACTGATTACTTCCTCTTCACTCTTCACCAAAAATTGGGCGTTTCCATCACTCGGAGAAACTTGCATGAAGGCCCTGATGTAGGACCACTGCTAACATCTCAAAGAGTGAAGAGGAAGTAATCAGTGTTTTCAGCATGCGATCTGTGATGATTGAACTTCTCATTTTGACACTACTCACTACTAGATGTCACCATCTGTAAGATACTACTCGATAGAATCTTACAAGTTGTCTTAAATGTAGAAGTTTTTCAATAGGATGTTGTCTCTGAGGGATATGGGACACTGACGAGGCCTAATAAGGCCGAAACCGGTCTGTTTCTTCCCTCATTGACAACATCTTGAATAAATCATCCCAGTCCGCATGAAGAAGGTTCTGTGAGCCTATAAATTGAAGATTGTATTCATTTCGATGATTACTATTTTCAATTTATCTATGTTTCAAAAAAGAACTACTGATGTGATGTGATATTCTAATAGGTAAAGAGTAAGTTATTCCCAATAGAGTTGACATTTTTCGTAATTAACATCGAAGATGACATGGAATCGTCTTCCAGAATTCAGAAATTGTTACAGGTTTTCTAAGTTCTGATAATATCCGAGTACTTCGAGAAAAAAATACTGTTTTTTCTGTGACGGGAAAAAAATGTGACATTTTATATCTCTTGACAGGTCATAAAATATGACTTTTTACGAAATTACTTTTTTCCCTGTCAAAAAAATGATTCTCTATGTAGCCGGGAAAAAAGTAGGTACTCACTTTTTTCCCGGGGAAAAAAAGTAATTTCGTGGGCAGTTATATTTCTTTCACAATTAAATGGTCGTTTTTCCTCTCACAGAAAAAAATAGTGTATTATACACGGGAAAAATATTAGATTTTAGCTCTCGGCTTTTTGTCTCCCTCCGCTTCGCGTCGGGAGACAACACAACCTCGAGCTAAAATCTAATACTTTTTTCCCTTGTATAATAAATAACTATTTTCATATAATTGTTTCCGTAAGATACTTAATAAAATTATACGCAGTCTTCAGACATGTAAAAAATTAAAGCATTTTAATTGATTTTTTCGAACAGAACATTTCCTATCATTATTTATTGATCATTGCATTAATCAGTCAAAAATGTATTAAGAAAGATCTTCGAAATATACATCTTGTTGAAAGTTTTTATCTTTTCAATACCTAAGTATATAAGATACTAGAACTGCTATAAAAATTCACAAGCTTCACTTAAATTTAAGCAGAGTTGGTGGAGCAATACAGCTATCACTTCAAAATTTTGTAAAAGACTTGAGATAGATATACTGAATATATGAATGCAAATTCTCCAGCAGGAATTATATTCTGGAAATTGGAAAGATAAAATACCTATGTAAAAGGTCGACAACTAAAATATAAAAACTCTATGGTTCTGATTTCATAATCCTTTTGAAAATTTGCATGATTGTTACCTTCGCAAATTCACATCCAAAAACTCGAGTTGATTTCAATCGAAAGCCAATATAGGAATTTTTTTTGATATAACAATAGACTTTTCTACGGATTTATTAACGCAACTTACCACAATTTTTTGCGTACTGCTTTGAATTGTCTATGAAAATTCTACTGCAGAATTTCAGCTCAATCGAATCGACAAACTCGAAATTATTCGAAAAAGTTCACTATTTAAAAAAAATTGAATTCTATGGTTCTGACGATGCAATCCTCTTGAAATTCTGTACGAACATTCAGTACCTATATCAATCTTCATTCACGAAATAAATTTCACTCGAATCGGATACCTTGCCATAGAAATATAAAGATTTTTCTTTTCAATGTTTCAATTGAATTTTTTATGGTTCTCTAAATACTATGACCACGAAATTTTGCATGGGGTCACTATGAGCATCTTGCATGTGGCCGCAAAATTTCATTTCGATTGGTTTCGTTTCGCCTGAGATATTGAGGTACAAAAATTTTGATATTTGATATTTTATGGAACACCCTGTACGATTTAGGTGGTTAACAAACTCAACTGCGGTATTTGGGAACTGAACTTCTCTGAAAATCTCAAGTCTCTAGGACAATCTCTTCAAAAGTTATCGTGCTAATGGCAGGACCACTCCACGGACAGAACTGAATTTGACCACGGATTCGTCATAAGGGAGTCGAACCCTATCGTTTGAGACCATTTTCGGATTGAAAATTACTGACATTTGGGCCAAACGATATATCGTTTAAGTAGAACGAGCGCTCAAAACTGGCACGAAAACAGAAATCCTGTTTCCACAATGATTAGGGGGCATGCCCTAACGATTTTGTGATGCTGGAGTTACTCAATCACGCGTTTTTATCTACCATAGCTTGTCATTCAATTGATGAATTTTTGTCAATAGCAGAGTAACCTTTTTTTGATCCTCTACAGTTGGTGGAAAGACTCGCAGCATAAGCCGTTAGGTCTGTTTTGCTCAAATTTTTTTGTTTGAGTCTTTCTTCTTATATTATATTATGTAGTCTCAATATTTTTTTCTTATAACCGTCAATTAAAGCATTTTACTCTATGTTAAGCTGCCCTGAGATTAATCAGGTCATTCATTTGTTACCATAATACAGCTACGTTTTGTTCAGGAATATAACTTCCTTTGCTCTTATGCTTGGCATTAGTGTCAAGCCTCAGCAGAAGTCTAGTTTGCACTCACACTGGCATGATATGTGCTCAATAGTTTTGTGGCCGATCCACATAACATACAGTTGTGGGATTTAATTACCAAACTTGTGAAGGAGCTATCTCATGATTCCATGACTTGTGAGAAGTTCAGTAAGCAGCCTCATCTCGTTTTTGATAATCCTAGCTTTCTATTGACTGAATAATTTCCGAAAATAGTTCATTTGTAAGTGAAGTGATCTATTTGCGGTTCTTGCATGCGCACTGGAAAACATTCGCAGGGGATACTCTGGCCAGCACATTTATATATGTTGCGACAGCCAGGGAACTCTGAAATCTCTATCTGATGTTAGAGTTGATTCTCTTTTGGTAGAAGAATGCAGGAAAGCTTTGCGTGGGCTGGGCTCTGATAACTTTTTGAAAGTGATCTGGTGTCCGGCTCATGCGGATATACCTGGTAACGTCAAGGCAGATGAACTGGCTAGGCGAGGAGCCGGATTAGCATTTGTTGGTCCGGAGCCTTCGCTGCCAATCTGTCGCACATCTGTCAGAAGTTTCTTCAGGAACTGGCTGAACAGGGAATTTTCCTCGGAATGGAGCGCAGGGGTGGGCCTGAGGTGGTCGAGGATTCTCATTGAGAGACCGTCCTCGCGATCTGAGGTCAATAGGCTTCTGCTGCTGGAGAGGAAACAACTCAGTCTGGTGACTAGTGCATTGACTGGTCACCTGTTAACAAGCATTTGAAGAGAATGGGATTGACGAGCTGCTCCCTATGCCGGTGGTGCAGGAGTACTGATGAAACGGTTGAGCATATTTTGTTCACTGTGAAAACCTTACTGAGTTAAGGTCAACACACCTAGGAAATCCAACACCTTCTATTCCTATGGTGAGAGGGACCACTCCTGGCAGGCTCGCGACATTTCTGTCTTCGTGTCTGAGGAGCTGAGTCTCTGTAGAATGATGCGGGTGAACAATGGGCCACTAGGCCTCAGTTCGGCCGGTAAGGCACCGCACAGAGAAGAAGAAGAAGAAGTGAAGTGATTTTGACAAATAGACAATGCTTTTTCTGATGACAATCAACAAAACGATTGTGGAAATCAAACTGATTTTGTCAGAAAGCAACATCAGTTGAAATTGATGCGCATCAGTTCAAAATCACAATATTGTCAAAAAGAACGCGCATCCACTGATTTTGCATCAGTTTAGAAGTGATGCAGCTTCAAATAGAAAAGGCCTAATGATGACACTTGTTTAGTCTTCTTGCTTGCCTTTGGCTGTTGATCTTGTAAAAGTTCTTCCTTTTTTATTGCAAATCATTAATATCCTTATCACTGTAGGTGATTTATAATCAATATGGGGATCAGTAGCTTGAGCGCTATCTGACTTTAGCGGCAATGTAAATTCGGGCTCCCTTCAGTAATTGTCTCGATTCTTACTTGAAGGTGTCTGCTATCACCGAGTGTAATTTCATGAAGCGTTCAACGTTTGCAAGAACAATATGATACAAAAGGGACTTAGCATAAGCATAATTAAAAACTCTTTTCTGACAAGTTTGCTGGCCTAACATTCAACCGGAATGGAATACCGTGTAAACATAACCGAAACTGCTCCGACTTCAACTACTAAAACCGTATGGCATACCTCAACAATCCATAAGATATGCGTCTCGAATTCGAGAGCTTTCAATGGCAAAACCAATTATTCCGAGAAGAAAATATAATTTGACATCTTGATTATGTCCGAGAATTTCAGAGACGAAATATGAATTCCAGCAATGGTCCGGGGCGAAAAAGGACGCTGTATAAACAGGCCGACATATCGAATTGCAACTTATATTACAGAGTGAGGGACCTGGCAACAAATTGTTTTCGTGGCCGTTCATTATTCATTCTTTTAACAAATCATCTAAGCGTGGAAACAATCTGGCCAAGCGAGCATTTCAAGCAAAATATAATTATCACGCTACTGCTTTCGGCGGACCTTCATGTCTCGTTTTTGGTTGCACATCGGCTTTGAAAAATGAGCTGCACCGCTGACGGATCTGCTGCATAAGGAACCCACATCATTTGTGAAGAAAACGTGCGAAAATGGATAGAATTATTACTTTCATTGTAATAGAGATATGAATAGATTATATCTTACATTATATGCACAAAGGGTAAAAGTACTAATCATCTCATTACTCGAAATATTATTTGGGCTGTTTCCATCATATTATCTTCTCCTGTTCAAAGTTTTAGTCAGAACGTTATAGACTATCAACTTTCAAAAAGTATATTTCGTAACTTTTTGAAAACCCAATCATCGATGACTGGGATCTATTTTTAATTTATTCAGTTGTCAAAAAAACTCATTCAATTTTTTTATTGGAGCCAGATGTTTTTCAAATCAACAGACGGTTGACTGATAGGGTTTGCGTTAATGACATAAGAGTTGATTCCTTCAAGTTCCTTTTTTTTTCGATATTATAGAAGCTATTAAGCTAGTTTTCCATGTTCTGTGATTCGAATAAGTAAAGGACATTAGGTCTATCCAATACAAGCTCTACCACACTCAGAAGGTTCTACATATGTGCAATTTTTGGTTAGGTTAGGTTGTTTAGGTTCTTTTTGGTTGGTGTAAACCATGATGTTAGAGAAATATTTTGGACGGAAAAACACCATCATTAACATTACGCAACATAAACATTGATGTAAACAGTATCATGATATCTCTATTGTTTAAACATTAACAACGAAGTTCAATATTGACATAACAATATCAGAAGTACCGCTTTTGGGTTTTACTTTTTGACTTAAAGTGGAAGTTGTAAATATCCAACATCGATCAAAGGATACCTCTATCATAAATATTTCACGCCATAATTCAGTAATTTAAACATTAAGCAACACATCGTTTCATGTTTTTCCATTTTTGAGCGCTCCTTCTACTTAAACGAGTGCCAAATTTCTTTCGAATTTCAATCCGAAAATGATCTCGAACAATAGGATTCGACTGCCTGATGACGAATCAGTGGGCAAATTCAATTCAGTCCGTGGAGCCGTCCAGACATTAGCACGATAACTTTCGAAGAGTTTGTCCTAGAGACTTGAAATTTTCAGAGTAAGTTCAGTTCCCTAATGCCGCAGTTGAGTTCGTTAACCAGCCAAATCGTACAGGGTGTTCCATAAAATTGAACATTAAAAATTTTTGTTCCTCAATATCTCAGACAAAACGAAACCCATCGAAATGAAATGTTGCGGCCATATGCAGGATGGTCATGATAAGCTTCATGCAAAATCTTGTGGCCGTAGTGTGAACAGAACCATAGAAAATTCGATTGGAATATTGAAAAGAAGAAACTTCATATTTCCATAAAAAAACTAACCGATTCAGATGAAACTTATTTTATAAATGGAGATTGATGCACTGAATGTTCAAGCAGAATTTTGTGGCCATAGAGTCAACAAAACCATAGAAAATTCAATAGGAATATTGAAAAGAAGAAACGCTATATAACCATAATAGGATAACCGATTCAAGTGAAATTTATTTTGTGAATCAAAACTGTGAATACTAAATGTTCATGCAAATAGGATTGCATCATCAGAACCATGGAAATTAAGTTTTGGAATTATTTTTTTCATACATATATTTCAATTTTTGAATTATTTCCAGAATATAATTCCGATAGTGCTTAGATTCTGCATTTAAATATTCAGTATCAATCTTAAATCCCATATAAAATTCTGAGGTAATTGTCTTATTGCTCCACCAAAGAAAGTGCGCTCAGAAGCTCCTGCTCAGGGCTTTTTTTGAATTTTTTCCAAACAAATAAAACAAGAGAATATGATATCGAAATGACAATGAAAAATTGGATCATGCAAGCATTCCACTAGCAATAAAATCATCACCACGGTTAGGTGTAAAGGAATGTCGGTCAATAACGTGAACATATTACGATCTTGAGTTGTGCTGTCGACAACAATACGAGTAAGCCAGGTAGCCGACGAGTAACGTGAGCAAAAGAGCTACGGCGATAAGTGAAGAAGCCGATAGGAAAGCTCAATGAAAGTGATAGTGAATCCACACACGGCGTTGTTTGTAATCCATTCCTATAGTTCAGCAGTTCCCAATATTTTCACTCCTCTCGAGCTCTCGACAATGGTTTTTGCTTCTCGTTCTTCCTACTGGACCCGTCTGGATAAGATACAAGTTCGAGACCGACAAAAAACTTTTTTCTACAAACGTCAAAAAATGACAAGGTTCGCGCATTGGCAAGAATATGCGTAGTGACCCTTTTCTTCATTTTCCTTTGTTACTATGACACCGTGCGCGAAGTAGTGTGCGAAATACTTACTTCGCACACTGCATGTAAACTATATGGGATTTTCATATTTTAACTTGGTAAATTTCTTGAAATCCACGTTTTCTTTAACATTGAGTGTTGCTTTCAACATAGAATATATTGCCCATAGTTATAATACCTAATTACTTGATTTGGAAAAACAGTTCAAACCAGTTCAATATTTTTTTTCATATTAAGCTAAGCGTTTGTAGAAAAAATTTTGTTTGCATCTCATGCGATCTCGACTATTTTTTTAACTCGGCTGCGCCTCGTTAAAAAATCAGTTCTCGATCACCAAAGTATTTCGCGCACTAGATACAAAAATAACTATTTTGTACATCTGTCAAAAAACTTTACTTCTCTTCACCACTATGTATGCGTAAATGATTACTTTTTTTCACAGTCAAAAAAAGTAAGTTTCCATAGTAACGACACATAAGAAGCACAGGATCTGGGTGCATAGAAATATTGTATTGGAAGCCTTTTCTATAAAATATATATTTCAGACAATAAAAATTCACATTCACAGTTGTCCAAAAATGTTGTTTGTATTTCGTGCGTATAAAATTCGTGTTTTTATGGCACATTCGATTGAATATTTGGAATCGACCTGCGGTCTCAGCCAAAACTGACACTCCCATATGCCATGAGAAAAACACCCATTTTACGGACTTAATACAAGAATTACCATTTTTCACTGGTAATAAATAATAAAATGAATGTCGATTATCAATGTTTTGTTATACTTTTTTATGATTGAGGAGTATGCTCTTCGAATTTCAGCTGAAACTTCATGAAAAAATGTATGTTCTTGTTCTGGTCAAACTAATGCATCAAGGGTTCAATTTTGTCGAAGGCAGTTCAACTACTTTTAATTAAATTGTTTGAATACAAAGAATTTCGTAGGTATTTCACATATTTTTTTATTCGTTATCATCCCTTCAAAACTTTGAAACTCCGAAAATTGAAGAGACACTCTGACTCACATGCGTATTTATATTCGAAATCAGGAGGAAATACCCTAACAAAAGATGGGAGAATATATAGGACAGGGTGTCCCATTTGAAAATTGTAGTTGCATTCAATATTTTGTTCACCCTGTATATATTCAAATCGACGTTATCATAAGTCCAAAAATGGGCATTTTCAGTAAACGCAGCCTGTGACTCGAAAAATGATTATAGAGCTTGCCAGATGGTTCTTAAAATTTTAAACTCTGCGGTACTGAGAATAAAAGAGAAAGACCAAAATATGTTACTTATTCGAAATCAGGGGAAAAAGAGCTAGCCAAATATGGAAAAATATATAGGGGGTTCCATTTGAAAAAATGCCATCAATATGTTGGCTACCCTGTATATTTGCATTATGTGAATTCATATTGTGAAACCTCAGTCGATTTCTTGAAATTTTTGTATGAAGCATTTTTCTGTATCTCTTTCAGTAACGAAGTTAAAGGGGGTTCAAATTATAGTGAAAAACCCTGTACTTGTTGAGCTAGTTTTATATATTCTTTGATTCAAACATTCGAAGAACGTTCAGTGCGTCCTTACTTGTGACAGCTATAGAGCTTTATATAATGGAAAAACTAAAGGTCCTTTGAAAGTACTACCTCAACAGTGAGATACTGATACCTAAGTCGAAGCTTGTCCAACATACTTTGAATGAAGACCATAGGATTCTATGAAGTGGAGCTTCCATAATATCAAGCGAAGAAGAACTGAGACGTAGAAAATTGAATGAGGCAGCTTTCATGCCAATAACCACAAACTACATCAGTCAATCGCCTGGTAATATCAAAATATAATAATTAACACCAATAATGAGATCCAGCCTAAAAAAGATCAAAAGAATTTTTTACAAGAGGATGAATAAAAAATAAATCAAATTCATTCATGATTTTTTTCTGTAAACCGTCAAGAACAGCAAACATTGTCAGATGCTTTTCTGTGAGTTAGCAGTTTGAAGTGTTGAACGAAAGAATTGAATAGGATTGAAATAGCCCAAGAAATATGTCAATGGCAAACAGAATGCAGAGATGCTATGAATATTTTAGATAATTCACAATTCACAATTGCACATTACCAGATGTCCAAAATGAACAAGAGAGTACTCTACACCAGTTTTTGATCATTGATTGACTAACATTTCAGTTTAATTGATGTGAACATTTAATTTTTCAATATTAAAATAATTCTCTGCGTAACCAAGCTAATTACTTTCAATGCGTAGTAATCAAATTTGCCTCGTTATTGTTTGATGCTTTTCGAATGCAAAAATTGTAGGGTTTATGAGCAAAACATCGTTCATTCTATAGTACTGACTGACAATTATTAATTGTCCATAAATAAACTCTCCTTTCGCATCTAAATGCTAATTCGTCAGAAGAGTAATTAACACTGACTCGTTCGTTAGTATCGTATTGAGATAGGAAAGCGAATCAATTTTTTTCCGAAACAACTATTGATGATGCCAGACAACAATTTAATTTCCTTCCGACAAAATCTTTCCAATTCGTTATAACATCATTGGACTGAGATCAAGACATTCAATATACGCCCATTGCAGCTAAGCAAGCGAAACGTTTATCAAGTTGAAACCAAGAAGAGATTACTATTAACGTTAAATAATAGTATATTATGCAACGAGCGTATAATGATACCTACTTATTATTCACGAGGTAAAGTTTAGGCTACGAGCCATAGACGAGTTGCCCAAATCACCGAGTGAATAACAGCCATTATACGCGAGTAGCATACTATACTTTATCCACGACTACTGAATATATTTCTTGAAGTGCTTAACTTTTGGCGACCGTGACAAGACCCTTTTATTACAATTGTGGAAAAAGTCAAGTTGACCCATGAGAAATTTTTGGAGATCTTGTCATTGTAGGTGATGAAAATTGCTTTAATTGATGTAATGAAAGGAGATTAGGTCCTAGATTGACACGGTATACCCATATTTGATAGTTTTAGAACTTTAGAATACTGAAAAAATATCAATTTGAAAATTTTAATTTCGAAGCTAAATCTATGAAGCATCTGACAGCAGTGAATAATAACTCATTATTCACTCTTAATTAATGGGGATTATTATGGCCGAGCAACAGTAGTATAATGGATAAAATAATTTGTTGAATTATTCATCAGCATTTCAATCCACGTTGATTTCATGTCAATAGAGGCAATACGTGTTGAGATAACAGAGAAAATATATTTTTGTGATTTAACAAATTTCGAGCATGATTAAAGATGAAGGAACGCTTGTTTCAAAAACATATGAAATTCAATTATTTTTTGTATTCGGCGTTTATTATCATATTATTATGATCAACTGAATCAACATTATACAAATCAGAATATTTTGCACACTTGTGCATATTAGGCAAGCGAACATTCGAATTTAAACATTCTGGGAACTACAATTTGTTTTCTTTGATAGTTTACTTTGGAACCGGTGTAAAAGACTTGACTCAGATTAAAAAAATTCAGTCATTTTCATTAGACTCTCTGAAATATTTTGATGAAAAATATATTAACAGTATGATAGGAGTACATTTGTTCTGTTCAATATATACACCATACAGCCTTTTCGAATAGAGAAAAAAATATTGATTCTTCTTTCAGAAAAATTGAGGGTTACTATTTTTCGTACATCTCAGCTATACAGCAAAAATTCAGGGGGTTGTTCCTTGGACTATTTTAAGCATGTTTTGTCCTTTGATGATTTTTGAAAAACCTCTTTGTTTCGAAGATACAGGGCGAACAACATTTTTCATATTTTTAAAATTAATAATAGTTTAAATGAAAATGCGTACTGCACTGCGTTTACTAAGTAGGTACAATTTATTTTTAAATGTGGAAGACTTGCGAAATCGGATCATTGCTGGGTGTAACTTAATAAGAAATGATCCTGGTGTTTTGAAAGGGTTCGGCAGTCAATGAGGAGAAGATTGGATGCTTGTATGCTGGCTAGAGGTGGTCATTTTCAACAGTTTTTGCAGGTTAAGTTAAATTTTCATGTTATTTTTCATAATAAATGTTATTATCTAAAATTTTGTTTCCCCTGTATCTTCGAAATAAAGAGGTTTTTCAAAAATAATCAAAGGACAAAATATTCTTAGAATAGTCCAAGGAACAACCCCCTGAATTTTTGCCGCATGTTTAGGAAACACCCTGTATAAAAATATCCAGTCTTCTCGTCAAAACTTGACGTTTTCGTGTTTTCTATTTCAGGAATTCTCGAGGTATTTCACACGAAATTTTACATCGTTATTGGAATCCTGATTGTGAATAAGAAGCTGATCAGATTTCTAGTTTCCAAAATTTTCGAGATGAAAATTTCGAAACATTGGACTGATTCAATCAATTAACGAAATCAACTGAAAATTCCATATTTCCAGCTGATTCTTGTCGAGAATTGTAGTTTTTACAGACTGCCAGACTTGTTTGTTTCTGACCCAGTCATTCAAAAACACTTCAGGCTCCAAATTCAAACCTTTCAAATATTTGGCCAAAACTGAGACACGCGCAAAAAATATAAATGAAATAACCTATTTGAACATTCAATCGTGATATGGACTATAATAATATACTTCCGCATACTTCAAGTTTTCAGTATATTTTCTTCACGTTTTTTCATGTTAGAAAGGCTAAAAAACACCAACCATAATTTCTTTTTTTTCGTCACATATGCGGACCCCATTTAATTCGTCGAGGGTCTGATTATACGAATTACGATTTCGCTCCAAATAACAAAACACAATAATTTGCAATCGGGCGAAAAACAAAAATCAGGAAAGTTTCATTTTTATGAAAGGTCCAACATCTGGTATTCAGAATATAATGTGATTCGTTGAAAGGGGGAATGGGAACGAATGACTCAAACAAAAAATGAGAAATCACTAAACCAGTTATTAATCTGAAAAAGTGATTAAACATAATTTTTCATAATTACAGTTCTGGCGGGCATTGTACTACCCGCTCATTGAGGATACACGTCGACACTGTGTTACAATAATTATTGAATAATATGCTTTTTTTCGGTGAGCTGCTACCTCGACTTAATGACTTTCATCGTTGGACAAAAAACCTAATTATATAATTAGTTATGCCCAGAATGACAGTCAGGTTGAGGCAACTGAGGCGAGCCTTCTATTAGTGCACCTAATGAACAGGCATTTTTCAAAGAATCTCTGGCGCATTCGCTTTTTTATTTTCATTTATTGGATAATCACGATCTTTGACGGTTGCCAACTTATTTGCAATCATCAGGGCACAAAAGCAGTTGTTGATGCGCCTCTATATGCAATTATTGTATATTATTTGTCTCCCTGTGAGCCGATGAGATATCGGCCGTGGTGCCTTTCTTAAGCCAAGTTTCCGAATACAGCCGCTGCTTCCACGACGATGAAGATAATTTCCGGCACATTTCAGAGGAATTATTGCGCTTTGTATATATGGCATTCGTATTAAGATGATGTTAATTCCTATCATTATTTTTAGAACTGGGATTTTTATGGATAGGTAAGACTTCTGGGAACAGCGACCATGTAGATTTCTTGTTCTCTGCCTTCTGCTCTACTTATTCAACAAGGAGGTCGCCCATGACGTTGATAAAACAGAAAACTTCCTTAATAGTCTTGGCCGTTTTATTTTGGTTATCCACAACAGGTTTACCCATATCAAATATTTTTTGGACACCATGCTGTATCTGCTTCTCATCCACGTAGCCTTCAAATATCATCAGCTTTTTCTCATATGGTACAACTGATATTGCCCTGTCAGCACTCCCACCAAGTTAACAAACTCAGCTCGTGGCAGCTTCAGGAGCTTTCTGGTATAGGTAGTTGAGATCATCATGTGTTGGCCTGAGTAAGTTCAAGAGTATTTTTCCAAAGAGTTATTCTATTATTCAACTCTCCTTACTGGACCGATGCCTCATATTGGTGCTTTCCAAGCTCACAGAAAGGCTCAGATCCAGCAGGTGTGAACCTTGATACTTTTTGCAACTTCATCGGCTTTTTCATTTCCTTCAAGACCACAATGCCCTGGCACCCTCAGTTGAGTTAATTCATTGCCCCTTGTCAGGCGCTTTTTGGTGTTACAGCACTCCCAGATCAGCATGTTAATTCATAACAGGTCTACTACAGAACAAGTTAGAGTCTGGCGGAGTAGTAGGGCAGTAAGGCTGCGAGCCAGGCTTCTATTAGTGCACCTAATGATTAGGCATTTTTCAAAGAATCTCTGGCGCATTCGCTTTTTTATTTTCATTTATTGGATAATCACGATCTTTGACGGTTGCCAACTTATTTGCAATCATCAGGGCACAAAAGCAGTTGTTGATGCGCCTCTATATGCAATTATTGTATATTATTTGTCTCCCTGTGAGCCGATGAGATATCGACCGTGGTGCCTTTCTTAAGCCAAGTTTCCGAATACAGCCGCTGCTTCCACGACGCTGAAGATAATTTCCGGCACATTTCAGAGGAATTATTGCGCTTTGTAGATATGGCATTCGTATTAAGATGATGTTAATTCCTATCATTATTTTTAGAAACAAGATTTTTATGGATAGGTAAGACTTCTGGGAACAGCGACCATGTAGATCTTTTTTCTCTGCCTTATTCACCAAGGAAGTCGTCCATGGCGTTGATAAAACTGAAAACTTCCTTAAGAGTTATCCAGGACAGGTTTCCCCAAATGAATTGTTTTTAGGCCAGCCAGTTCTGGGCATTTGGATACCATGCTATATCTGCTTCTGAAACACTGAGCCTTCAATTATCATCCGCTTTTTTTCTCATACGGTACAAATGATATTGCCCTGTCAGCAGTCCCATCAAGTCACCAAGCTCAACTTGTGACAGCTTTCTGGTATAGGTAAGTGAAATCATCATGTGTTGGCCTGACTAAGTTCGGGAGTATTTCTCCAGAGTTATTCTATTATTCTACTCTCATTGCTGGACCGCTGCCTCATATTGGTGTTTTCCGATCCCATAGAAAGGCCCAGGTCCTGGAGGTTTTAACCTTGATACTTTTTTTGCAACTTCATCGGCTTTTTCATTTCCTTCAAGACCACAATGTCCAGGTATCCCCAGTAAAATTACTTCATTGCGACCTGTTAGTTGCTTTTTGGTGTTAAGGCACTCCCAGATCAACATGTTGATTCAAAACAGGTCTATTGCAAAAAAAATACAGTCTGGCGGATTAGTAGAGTAGTAAGGCTGCGAGCCAGCCTTCTTTTAGTACACCTAATGAACAGGCATTTTTCAAAGAATCTCTGTCGCAATTGCATTATTTATTATTTTCATTTATTCACAGCCAAAAGCAGTTGTTCATGAGCCTCTTTATGCATTTATTGTATATTATTTGTCTCCCTGTGAGCCGATGAGATATCGGCATTTCCGAATACAGGCGTTGCTTCCACGAGGCTCAAGATAATTTCCTGCACATTTCAGGTAATCTTGCGGTTTGTACACATGATTTCGTATTGAGATGATGTAAATTCATATCAAATCATATATCCCCCGTATTGTTTTTAGACCAGCAAGTTCTAGATACTTGGATATTATACTGTATCTGCTGCTGATTAACTGAGCCTTCAATTATCATCTGCTTTATTTCTCATACGATACAAATGATATTTTCTTGTCAGCAGACCCACCAAGTCACCAAGATCTCAGGTAAAGCTACGTGAAATCATCACGTGTTGGCCTGAGTAAGTCCAGGAGTGTTTCTCCAGAGAGTTATTCTATTATTGAACCCCCATTGCTGGACCGTTGGTCTTTTCCAAACCCACAGAGAGGCTGAGGTCGAGATGGTGTTAACTTTTTTACATTTTGACAGTTCATCTGCTTTTTCATTTTCTTCCAGACTACAATGCCCTGGCACCCGCAGTAATAGTTATTTAAAGATATTTTAAAGCGTGAGCGGAGCGAACGCTTTAATAGTTTGAGACCATTAGTCGCTCGATTAATAACCGAGTTGATTACAAGATTTTTCCGACGATCTCAATATGAATTGTGTATGAATTCTTGATTGAAATACATGGTCATTCTGCACAAGACATACATTTGTCATAATGAAATTTCTATGTATCTATGTTTCAGTAGAGTTTTGACATTTCTCGTAGTGCTTCTGAATACTTTGTGAACGGCTGCCATGAGGATTGAACATTAAAATAGCCAAAAAATTGAGCATTAAAATGGGTCATTAATGATCAATTTCGTACACATTAAAATCACCTTTTATTTCGAGGTCGGCGGAAAAGTTTTTTTATTGCCTCTTGTCAGTTGCTTCTTGGTATAACGACACTACTAGATCAGCATGTTAATTCATAGCTCTATTACAAAAATTTAAATTCTGGCGGTGTAGTGAGGTAGTAAGGCTGCGAGCCAGGCTCAAAGAGAGTGAGTTGTCGAAATTAGATGTCGAATTTTTTCCTCGATACCAGTAATAGTTTCAATGTGTATTTTATAAAAAATGTCTGATTATTAAATGAAAATAAACTCACCCGTTGATAGAAGTTTGGGTCATGAACCAGCCGAGTATGCTTCTAACAAGAACATGCCATAATTGAAGGAAGATCCAGTCTGACTTCTCCTCCGAATCTTGGATGAATTTCATTGATTCCTTATCATGATCGAGATGAACGAATTTTTCAGCTAAGGAAGGTGGAAGTTTCTCTAGATCGCAATGGTACCACTGAAATAATAATTAAAATGAATAAGCCGATAATAATGTGCACATGTGTGGAATACAAAAGGTATGAGACTATGAACTATTATATTACTACTCATACTCAAAATACCCTGAAAAATTCCAAGCCGTATCATTTGGGTCAAACGATAGCACACGATTCACCTAGGGACAAACGCAGAGAATTTGACGAATTAGTGGATTCTATAATTCCAAAAACTATAATGACTCAATTTCAACAAAGTCATTATAATAACAAAGAAAAAGTATTCCCAAGTATCATCAAATTCCAATTCACATCTCTCCTCTATCTTCCAAAATTTCCAGTCCTCATAAGAAAGAGCGTTTTTTGCAGAGGCAATAACAAACCCTCCACACCTGTAACACCTCACACCTTGAAGTCGGTGCACCGCGCACAGTAGCAGCGAGTTCAATATCGCTGTACCTCTTCCTCAGATGCCCTTGTGCATAATCATATTCCAAGATCCACTGTTTATCGAAAGACAATAAATACAAGACAGTACCGTCATTTAGAATCTAATCACCATTAACACCACATTAGGACTTAGGAGGAGCCTATGTACATAAGATTGATGCACAATTAAACTTTTTCATAGAGAATAGAAAAATAAAATCAACACCAATACCATTGGTACCAGTTCTTTCAAACATTGCTTCTCCACATATCCGCCGGCCCTAACTATGAAAATTTGGAATAAATTTAATTATTCTACAAATTCATATTAAATACTTATCTATATTCCAGATAATGAGAGTCCTCGATTATAATCACGTAAAGCATTTTGGTCCAATTATTTTCTGACCTCAATGAAAGCGATAACACAATTGTAAGGCATGTAATATTCAAAACAAAGATTCAATAACTGATCCCTTCAATAAAGTTCCTGGATTGGATCCTCCAAGGAAAATTTGGACTCTTCTTAATCGTATAAGAACAGGTCATGGCCGTTGTAAAAGCATGCTTTTCAAATGGAATTCAGTTGAGAGTCCTAGTTGCGAATGGGAGGAAGCAGAGGAGACAATAGAACATCTGATAAATAATTGTCCCATATTCAAATTTCAGGATGGTTTAATACACTATACATGAAGTTACCGAGTCGTTTCTGAATTTGGTTGTTAATTTTACAATTCGATCTAATAGAGTTTCAATCATTTTATTTGTCTGTGCCTTTTTTTTGCTTCGATTTATTCGTTTCAGATTCAAAATTCCGAAGGCATCCTGGAGAGGGTTTTCGGTTGGACTCAATAAAGAAGTAATCCTTCAATATTCAAATAATTTTGAGTTTTATTTTTGTTGGAACGGTGAGATAGGATTTTTTCTACTACAATTGTATGATGTAATTCAATGCTTACTGTCTAGCCAAATACCATCTGTTATGTTTGATAATTGTGAATAGAAATAAACTGAGTAGAGAATAACATTCGTCGATAAAATAAAAAATCAACAAATATCAATCTCAGACTCCTGAACCATTCATGCAGGTCATCCAAATGATCTGCATCGAGGTTTTGTCACCCAGAGACATAGAGACAATAATAATTGTGTATATACAAATATAATGAATTGACTAACATGATCGATAATGGTTATAAGCATATACATAGATCAGAATACGTGTTATCTTAATATCAGTTCTATCTACCCGAGACACGTTTTTAAGATGACATAAGTATACAGACCTTGCTGTATCACGAATGAAAATTATACAGGCTGTTCGCACTGGTAAATACTACATCCTTTTCTATACCCGTTTAGGAGTTATCGTGCTTACGACCTATTGGAAGGATTCACATTCGACCGCGAATACTTTTTATCAGTGAGCTCTCGAATTGTTTGAGAATACATTTGGGAAAAACGATACCACTATCCACCTAGAAACAAACGTGCAAAAATTGATGAAAAAGCGGATTTGTCTGAGGAATAATAACTCCAAAATTTTAATCAAGTATAATGACTCAATTTCAACAAAGCCATCACTACGTATACAATGCCTCATTCACAATACAAGTATGCCCAAATATCATCAAATTCCAATTTCACAACTCTCTAAAAATTCCACTCTTCATAAGAAAGAGCCGCGTTTTTGTGCAGAGGCAATAAACAATCCTCCACACCTGTGAGAAATAATTTACAAACATAAAGTCGGTGTTGGCCGGCCGCGCACAGTAGCAACGAGTACAATAAACGTCTAGGAATGCCATTAGGGCGGACGGCGGATCTTGAACGTAATCAACGTAGGTAATTAAAACGGGCCGTGGCCCAAGACTCAGAAGTCCGATAAAGATCAATCATGCACACTTCTTGGTCTAAATTCAATCTCCCTACCTCCGGACACCTGTGGGTTAAGCTTCTGATTGAAATTTGAACGAGAATGTCGTGATGCTCGAATGATACATTTGCTACGGACATGGGAAAACCTGAGACTACGCGATCGTTTTCCGTTGGCTTTGGGTACGTGGAATAACATGGTATCATTTCGTAGACAGGGTGTTTAAGAATAAAGTAAACTTTCGGATGATGAACTGGTTTCATTAGTTTTCTAGCCAGAACAAGTATAAAAGGGCCTACATACGATCAACCTAGTTGAAGACTAAGTTGTAAACACGGCATGTTGACGACCAAGTTGAACGTCTGTAGGCTGGTTGGTGGTTGATATTCCAGGTTGAAGACTAAGTTGATGCGAGATCAAATCGGTTTGATATTTGGTGGGCGGAGCCTGATGTTGACGACTATCCTAGCTTTCTATTTGCCTGAATAATTTCCGAAATCACTTCAGTTGGAAGTGAAGTGATTTTGACAAATAGAACATGCCTTTTTCGGATGACAATCAAAAAAACGAATCAAAAATCAATAATTAAAAGAAAATTGAACTATATGCTTCAGATGATGCGATTCTTGGATATCTTGTTATGACATATAATGATTATTTCTTTCAATATTTCGCATGAGGCTTACTGTGAGCATTTTGCATGTGGTCGAGAAATTCTATTCCAATTGGTTTCGTTTTGTCTGAAATATTAAGGAACAAAAATTCGGAATGGTCATATTTTATGGGACACCTTGTATGTTTTGGCTGATTAACGAACATAATTGTGGCATTTGGAAACAAAACTCGCCCTGAAAATCTCAAGTCTCAAGGACAATTCCTTAGAAAGTTATCGTGTTTATGGCCGGACGGTCCCACGGACCGGATTGAATTTGACCACGGATTCGTCATCAGGGAGCAGAACCCTATCGTTGGAGACCAATTTCGGCTCAAAATTCGAAAAGTTCTTTCATTAAACCGAAATGGGAAAAATGAGACCGATTGTGGTACCAATCCTTGGTCCAAATTCTTTCATTCAAGAACTGTGCTGCACCACATTGTCGCATATATCGTTTATAATAACATATAACGAAATATCTCTCTCCATGTTTCGATAATTTCTCCTAATCAGCCGACTAGTTCACTCGACGGAAACCACCGCTGAAATGATGTTTTCAACTTGGTTGACAACCGCTATTTTCACTTTCATTTGGTTTACAACCTAGTTGACAACATAGTCTTCAACTAAGTTGATCGTCTGTAGGCCGCTTAAACTGATTTCATTACTCTCATTCAGTCTAGACCAAGAAAATGATGTGAACGTAGATTTTTTATGAGTAATCATTTCATTTGAGAAATTTCACATAGTTGGTATAATATGGTTGTAATTTCAAATAATATCTGGTGAAAAGTTCACAAATACATACTGTGAATTCACAAGTGATTACAAAAACATTGTGAAAAATCTGAAATAACACCAATTCAATAGTTGTTATTTCACAGAATACCTGTCATCTACAGGTGAATTTTTAGTAAAAATACATACCTAAATAAAAAATCGCAAAAATCATATTGTGAAATTCCACTTAATACTGCGCTTGGTTCTTGTTTGTGAATGTACGGAATTAGATGTAATATAACATAAACTATTGCCCAAAAATACAAACATTTGTGGGTAAACGGATTACATTCTGTTTTGTAAATTTAAGAATTCGAGTGAAATTTTACAGTGTGATTGTGAATTTACTATATTTCCTACTGGCCTAAAATAACCAATGATTCTTACTATAAATAATTTTTACAGTGTACCAGATTTGCATACATGAATAAACTTGTGAGTGTGATACAGCCCATATTGCAGCAACTAAACGCCTTTTGAATGTTCGAATCTAGCTTGTTCAACATGCTGTGAATGAAGGATTTTATGGGGTGGAAGTAAAACCTGATAATAAAAATTACCTTACCAAAAATTGTATATATAAATAAACTCATCCTATTCAAGGTTCAAAACTGAAAATAAAAGATTTCTTCATGAAATTATAGCAAAGTGTCTGCCGGAGAGAGGGAAAAAAATGGGACACAGAGATCAAAAGTTTCCCATATCACTGGATATGTTACGGCTATGTTGTGGGATATACAAACCATAATATTCATGAACTATTTCAAGAAGTATAAAATTGTCGTAGGTGAATATCACGCATCATTATAGAGCACTATAGACGATAAAATTGAGAAAAATAGCCACAATTGAAGAGGAATAGATACTCTTTCTTTATCGTATCGTCATATTCATCATGAAGTCAGGACTGTATCGTGTGATGCTCAAATGATGTATTTGCTTCGGACATGGGAAAACCAGAGACTACGCGATCATTTTTCGTTGGCTTTTGGGTACATGGAATAATGTGGTATCATTTTGTAAACAGAATAACGTGTTGAAACGACAAATAAAGATTTCCCAGCTTATTTTGATTAGAAAAGTTAATTTTTTCTATTGTCACATCCCAGATTCTCATCGTGGTCCGAAAGTAAGGTTTTCCAATAAGAGGTGCTATTTTGTTTAAAGCTGTCATTGTTGACATTTGACAAGTAGAAACTACTCCATTGATAAAAATTCAACGAAACACGCTTCAAGAACGCATTGAAATTATTAAAATTCAGTACTTATAAAAAATTTGGCAGAGACGATTCGTAAAATTTGAACATTTTTGGGTCATCGTCAAGCACATTGTCGGACCGCAATAAAGATATTGGTGGAAAAATTCGAGCAGTTGGGACAAGTTAGTGATGTGAAAAATAAAACTCGTGCTCAAGAACAGCCAGGAATATTGCTGATGTAGCCGAAAGTGTTGACGAAAACCCAGGTGTGTCCTTTCCTCGTCGTTCTTTGGAGAGAATTGCTCTGGACAACGTTTACTTTCAACAAGACGGCGCTACGTGCCACACAACGTGCAACGAAACCATTCATCTTTTGCGAGATAATTTCCGCCACCGAGATCTTGTGTTCAAACACCTAGCGACTTCTTCCTTCGGGACCACGTGAAAGAGGAGGTCTACGCCAATAGCCCAGCGTCGATTCAAGACCCCAAAGATAAAAGTCGTGAGGCTATCGAGGACATCGGGCAGCCACTTAGCGATTTGGTTATGGAAAATTTCATTAAAATGATATGGTCCTGTAAGCGTGGTCGTGGTGGTTGTTTTCCTGATGTTATTTTCCACTGTTAACGGCATAGCTTCTTCTTTATAATGAAATAAACATCCGATCATTTATATTGAAAAATGGCATTTTTTTTAATATCAGAATAACACCTCTTATTGGAAAACCCTTTAGAACAAAATGTAATGAAGAAAAATTGATTACTTCAATGAATTCTACTGAAAAGAGTGCCTGTATAATGCTTTAGTTCCATGTTTATAATTTCAGTAATAAAGAAGTTATGATATGCGCAACCACTTCAAGGAGTTGTTGAATTATGGCCTGATTGTAAAATTTTTCGATGGAAAGATGGTCACAAACTTATATTTATATCTTCGAAATCCATCATTGTAATTTAGTAACAGTGAAATAAAAGAAAGTACGCTGATACTACTTTTCGTATAAATTATAAGGAAATATTATACAGGGTGCCTGAAACAGGACGTGAAAGTGACCCTCAATCAAACTATGAAATCTCATTTTATTTTTGAATGGAAACCCTATAATTCTGTAATTCCAATCGATTGATCTTCAGAATAAGTAGGAGTGTACTAAACATTTCATGTACTTTCGAAATGAAATTATTCTTCCTTCTTATTTCATAAACGAAAAACAAATCATGCGATTTTCATGGCTAGGTGACGTCTCAACAACTTCGAGGAGCAAAAACGCGGCCACTATAACAATCGGCAAATGTCAATGAGTGACACTAACTTCGAAAGACAAAACAATCTGCGAGTTGGTCGGGGAGCACGAAGACAGTTTTTCGAGGGTTCCTTGGCATGCCTGGAATGGGTCAAGCCGCCGCAGGATTAGCGCTTCGGACGCCATAAAAATACCGAGTCGTACTCTTCCACGGTTTTTATGTTCCTCGTCTAAGAACGTTGTCAAGGTGGCTTCTGATTTCGAGGGTTATCGATGTAGACGTTAAAGTTTGCCGATTCTGCGTCCGGATATGTAATATCCGTTTATCTTTGAGAGTATTCTGAATGTTTTATGTTGGTTCAGAAATATTTTCAGAGCATATCATCCCTTATAGAATCTATATATTTAATTGGTTTAAAAACTACCTAGGACGTTGTCCGATATCCAATTTCCAGTGTCTTCTATTGTTGCAGTCATCATCGTTCTGTCCCCTCTCACTCATTGACTTTCTTATTCCACTAATCCATGTCGTTTTTGGTCTTTCTCTTTTTCTGTGGTATCCTCATCATTTTCTTTGGTAGTCTATTATCTGTCATTCTTTGCACATGTCCATAGCATAACACCTGCTTCCTTTCTATATATTCCGTGACTATCTCGTTCATTTCCATACTCTCCCTGATAATCAAATTGATGCACTTTCTTATTGCATCCATTTCTGTGGCCTCTATCCTCCTCCTGAATTGTCCTTTCAACCGCTATGTTTCAGATCCGTAAACCAGAGTACTTTTGATCAATGTATCATATATCCTTATTTTTCTTTGTTTTCCAATCCCTGTGCTCCACAGAATACCATAAGCGAATGTATTATTTTTTTGTCTTATTCATTCTTGATTTAATTACAGCGTCATCTGTTCCTTCTCTATTGAAGTTGAAACCCAAGTATTTGTAGCTTTCAAAACTCTTCTTTAAGCTTTGTGCTCATATATTCTAGATCTTCTTTCTGTAAAACTCAAAGTTTTTGTTGATGTGGAATTCTTAATAATGGAACCGCATTCAAGACTTAAGATCCTACTATCAGGGCAAACTAACTGAAGTTAATGAAAATTAACCTACCAAAATTGCATACATAAATAAACTTGTGGGTGTGATACAGCCTATATTGGAGGAACTAAACGTCTTTTAAATGTTCGAATCTAGCTTGTTCAACATGCTTATGGGGCGTAAGTAAAACCTGATAATAAAAAATACCTTGCCAAAAATTGTATAGGTATATAAATAACCTCATCCGAAACTATTTAAGGTTCAAAACAGATTTCTTCATAAAATGATAGCCGAAGAGAGCGAAGGAAGATCAAAAGTTACCCATTTCATTGGATATGTTACGGCTATTTTGTGGGATATACAAACCATAATATTCACGAACTATTTCAAGAAGTGTAAAATTGTCGTAGGTGAATATCACGCATCATTACAGAGCACTTTAAACGACAGAATTGAGAAAAATAGCCACTTTTGAAGAGGAATATTTCTTTATAGCATCGTCATATTCATCATGAAGCCAGGACTGTATGATTTGGATTGAAATTGTTCATTCTTTCCTTACACTTCGAACCTCGTCCTTAAAAACACTGAGTCATAAAACTATACATAATATGATTCATTAGGGAAATGTTACTCATACTTTTTTTGCCCCCCTTATGATTTTCCTTCAAAAATTGTTTTCGTGGGACAGATTATCCAAAAATAAAATTTTCTCATGGTTTCCCATTCAATTGTGGGAAAATAGTCTCTTGCAAAATTTCGATACAGTTGATACTTTTCTCGGAAAAAATAAAAACTTGCAAGCAGTTATGATCACTGTTCATTCCATTTTGATTCCAATTGGTTTTGTCATGCTTATTAATTGAAAGAAAGTTTTATCTGTGAAAGTAGGATATTACGGATATAATTTTTTTTCTGGAAATTAGTAATCAAATCTGCAGATAGATTCATAGAACATCTTCATCTCCAGTCATAGACATACAATATCTTACAATATTCATTCTATGATCATTTCTGCTAGTAAGTTTTTATTTTTTCCGAGAAAAGTATCGACTATATCGAAATTTTGCAGGAGACTTTTTTTCTACAGAATTGAATGGGAAACCAAAAGAAAATTTTATTTTTCGAAAATCGATCCCACGAAGACAATTTTTGAACGATAATCATAGGACGTGTTATTTTCAACCCCTGATAATAAAGTTATGAGATCTAAAAAATTTGTGTGAGTACCATCTACTTAGTGCTTCATATTATTCACAGTTTTAAGACTCAGTGTTTTTAAGAAGCCGTAAAAAAAGTTAAAAACAGCCAACTCGTCATGGTATTCCAAGGCTGTTTCTTGGAAAGGGGGTTGATTTCGGAAAAAAATTATATGAATTGGCTCTGCTTATTTTCATAGAGGAATCATTTCCCAAAGTCTCTCGCATTTGTTTACAGACACCCTGTATATACACAACGCTAATGATATTTGTACCAAAATACAGTCATATAACCATGAACATTTCTAAATCTTAGATATCATTGCACGATTCTGCTCTACTAAGCATGGCATGATGAATAGAAATGAATCATGACAGAATTAGAAAAACTTCGATTCTCAGTACAGTGAAATATCTTATAGTATAAACATTTTTAATCAGTATGGAAAATGAATTTAAGGTACAATGAGAGTAC
Organism: Propylea japonica; assembly: GCA_013421045.1. NCBI lineage: Eukaryota > Metazoa > Arthropoda > Insecta > Coleoptera > Coccinellidae > Propylea > Propylea japonica. Next base: position 13,864,253 of record CM024239.1, on the reverse strand, counting down.
AAGGGACCGAAATTTTTCAAGGTACAATGCTTATGAACAATAAAAACTCCGACATATAATGTCGCTAATTGTCCGTAGTGACATCCTCATTCTGAGCGCGGTGTCAGGTTTATATAATTGTTGTGTATTTAAAATGCCATTAAACTAACGCCGACTGGCAATTACTTTTTGTGAGTAACAATTAAATCTGACGGATATGCCCACATGTGATTCATGATATAACAGGGTTACTCATTAGTCCAGGAAAAAGTTTAAATGTATTATTTCCGTTTGATCGTACGTAGGCAGTTTGAATCTTAGTTTTTGTATTTTCGAGCATGGGAAAATTATCTGAAATGCCCCAAACAATTGAGGAAAAGCGACAAGGAGAAAAATAAAATTCCACACTCATTTGCTCTGAGTTTTCCCCCATATCCTACGCTAATGGAAAATGTATTCAATCTTCAAAACAAATGAGAACCGTATAAGAACTTAAACTGATTTTTCAACTAATAATGCAAATACATATTATAATACTCTCTTTTTGAAAAATCCATCCAATATGTGTAGGATCTTTAATTAATTACCTTATAATCTTAAAATTATCAGTAATCAGAAATAGTTTGAAGTTAAAACCAAAAAATTTTCAGTGCAGTCATATCGTTTGGAAGACTATTTAGGTGCAAATTAATTGTTTTTTTCTTGTAATAATTTTGGATACTAATTCATTTTGTGGTTTCCTGTATCGAAATATAATTTGAAATAAAGATGTTTATCTATCTATGAGTTTTTGAGCTCTCGGTCTACTTAAACGAGTGCTATATCGTTTTGCAAAATATCTGTAATTTTCGAATTTTGCGCCGAGAATGGTCTCAAAGATAGGGACCCACTTCCGGATGACGAATCCGTGGTCAAATTTAATTCTGTACGTGCGGCCGTAAACATGAAAACTTTCCAAGGTTCGGTTCCCAAATGCCGCTTTCGTTAACCAGTCAAATCGTACAAGGTGTTTCATAAAATATGGCCATTCAAAATTTTCCGGTCACATGCAAGGTGCTCATAATAAGCCTCATGCAAAATTTTGTGGCACCTTCAAAACTTTCACCAAATTTGCTTAGAACATAGTGTATATACGGTAAAAGGTTCCGGAGATATTCGTAAGTAATATCATAAGGGCATCTAATTTTTCCGAAAAGAATCGAAAAAACACGTTGCTAAGTATTATTTTGACAAGAAAAAAGACGAGGATTTTTGCACCTGCACAAATGCTTTTTGTCAAAAAATAATACTTTGCAATGTGTTTTTTCGATTTTTTTCACAGGAAAAATTAGATGCCCGAATGGTATTTGACAAGACTATTTCATGAGAGGCAAATTATTCTGCATGCATTAAGTTTAGGTATTGATTTGACAAAAACTGTCAAGTTTTGCCGCGGTTAAACGCGAATAAACTGCTGACAGGTCCTGCCAAACAGTTTTTCCACCTAAAAACCATTACGACGAGAGAAATAGTTGCAATGAAACGATTTCATTTTGAATTTCAACACTATCTATCTACTACACTCACCGGCAAAATAATCGATCCACTCAAAAAATCGATGGAGTTTGTTAATTCATAAATATGTTATTTCAAGTCCGATTCGATTGAATTTTTTTTCAATTGTAAGTATGTTTATCCGTAATCAATCATCGGTTTTGAATTTCAAGAAAACTCGGCGTATGTAATTTCATACAGGGTGAAACAAAATCTGTTTTTTACTATAACTTTAGAACCACCCCTGGTGTGTTGCAGTTGTTCTTTTCTCTTGACCATTTAGTTCTTCATTTATAACAATAGCTCAATTTTTGTTAAAGATACAGGGTTTCAGTGCAACATTAAACTCGACAATTTCGCTATGGCTATGAAAGTACTTTCACAGATTTAATCGTAAATCAGAACGTTATGAAAATAAACTAAAAAATAAGGGAAAACATGAAACAAGAGAAGTGTTAGGGCGCCATGTTGTTCCTTATGCACCGTTTATTGGAGACGATTTTTTGATAATGCATTCTAATGGTCGACCGCATCAACCGCATGTGGCTAGGATTGCCAGGGAGTATTCAGCAGAGATTGATATCCAAGAATTCAATTGGCCTGATCTTAGCCCAGATTTTAACCCAATTGGACACGTTTGGATGCTCTTGGGAGGAAAATTCGATCTCACGTATCAGCCCCTGAAAATCGTCAGCAGCTCAGTGATGCTCTAATTGATTCAAATCCTTAATGAGGACATGCCGAGACGAATTGCACCTGTTATACGCGTCTGGGCGGAAAACACGTTATGTTTTTGACTTGGTTTCAAGTTTATTCTCATAAGGTCGGAATTTTAGGTTGAATTTGTTGTAGTGCTGTAGCCTTAGTAAAATTCAATGTTTTACTGAAAACCCTTATCTTTAATAAGAATTGAGCTATTGTTATAAATGAAGAACTAAATTGTCATAAGATGTGTATTGATGGTGAAATAAGAAATCACACGGTGAAACAACTAGAACACACCAGGGGTGGTTCTGAAGTTAGGGTAAAAGAACAGATTTTGTTTCGCCCAGTATAAAATGACGTACGCTGAGTTTTCTTGAAATTCAAAACCAATGATTGATTGAGGATGAGCATACCTACAATGTAAAAAAAATTCAATTGAATCGGACTCGAAATAACATAATTATGAATTAACAAACATCATCGATTTTTTGAGTGGATCGATTATTTTGCCGGTAAATGTAGAAAACGGTGCATTTCAGAAGGTCAGTTAATAAAATCTTCTGTTAATGTTATTGGACGATCTAAAACATCCTGAAGTTTGTCGAACTTATACATCAATACATTGTAATATGTGATAAAAACTGTGCTCTTCCTATACCTACTTTTCTTCGATATAATGTCGCGAAGCATAAGTATCCAGTTGCTGCGTTAAAAAACCGTCAGTTTTTCCCGCAGCATATTCTGTTACAGCACCGATATTAGTTAATAATGCTTTCCGCACGCACACGAACCATAAACGTTCATGAGAACGGTACTTAATGATAAAATCGTTCGAATCCTCTATTTCTGGACTTTTCGAAATAACAAGATGTCTGATTACCAATCGAACTACGATATCCATTACGCGGCAAATACGTAACTACGATAAATACATATTCCGATTTCTTATTGAAAATAGTTGAATGTACATATATCGAGGAGCTGTAGAGCCGGTAGAGAGCGGCATCTTTTTACGACTCTTGGCGGAATTTGCATTTGCTTGATTGGACGGATGATGGAAAATATCTCCGGGGAGTCATCCATCACTTACCTGGGCGACGGAGCGCGCACCCCCCGTGCCCCCAGCCCCTCTGGAGCTGCTCGGGTCCCATGTGCAGCGGTCGCGGCGGTGACATTTTTTCCGAGGAATTGCGAACCGCTATTAGCGAGCCGTTCATCCGATATGAAATATTGCCGCGTGAAATACGTGGACCTAAATTCTGAAAATGGCGGCACGGTTTTGTTTTTTGATCGTTATGGATATGCCGGTGGACTATTTCGATGTCAAGGACGTTGCTATATTGCTTGGGACATTACGGGTTCGGAATTTTTTCTGGTTCCCTCAAATCGAGAATATCCATCGATTCAACTATAGTCCGTTCACGAAAGTTTGAGGGCATAGTGGGCGTTTGTTTATTTATCTGAAGTTAGCAGTATTTGCTGTCATAACGTAAGATGAAGTCAAAGTTGCCGAATGTACCCGGCCTCGTCCGACGAGCTTGCGAGTTATCAAGGAATTCTATGCAACATTGATAACGTTGCGTATCAATCTGACAAGAAAATAAACAACATAACTTAAAATTTCAATATTCACAGTAGAATATGCCAAATTTTCATGGCCAACCAACAGCTCAAACTTTCGTGAACGAACTATACTTGAATTATACGCCCGATTAGTGTGACGTTACAAGCTGTCACAGGGTTCCAAAGAAACAATGGTATTTGAACTACCGATTGTCCTATGTACGATTTAGTCGTGTTGAAAACGTTCTTGAGATGAAAAAGGCTTATTTTGTGGATGGATCATCAATTCATTTAAACTACTGAATCAATGTAAAAATATGAAAATAATTACATAACTTCAATTTGACTTGATTTTCCCCTTCTTAATTGTTAAATTCGTCTTGATGAATTTTTTTATTTTAAAATTGTCTTCAACAAGACGAAATCGTACAAAGAACAATCGCTTGTTCAAATTCCAGAGTAAATGAGGTTTGTTTGGAACCCTGTCTTTAACGAGTGACTTTACCAATAATGCGGCGTATAACTAGAGCTGATGGTAATCGTTGAATATGACTAATAACTCAAGTCAAAAGTACCTATACATGGTGTCCCGAAATATACGCAACAAAATTCAACATAAAATTCTTGAAGAAAATTCAAGGGACCCATATGTTGATTTTTGTCTAATGGACCCATATTTCGGAGTCACCCTCTGAATCTGGCGGTAAATATCGAATTTTGGTGACCAGTAGATATCGACCAGATTTTTGGTATCATTGTATTCATTGAGTCTTTCTGAACAACATTAGTGAAACCAACAGGTAGCGGTATTGGTTTGGAATATATGGGCCCACAAAGTTCCAAAAATGTTTATCTTCACGTCGCTTTTTTCAATGTAAAACCACAACTTCACTGCTCCAATTTAGTCTATAAAAATCACCTTTGAACATTCAAATAACTAATCGAATAGTTTCATTTCAGGTATATTCAATAATTAGCGCAAAAACATCGAAATTCTGGAGGTATCACATAATATATCCAGAAATTCTAAGAAAAGCCCCGCGAGAATTAATTTGTGGCAGTGCCATATCTACCATTAAAAACGGGGGTTTCCCTCAGAATTTGTGGATATGTGGTGCCCCTAGAATTTTGATGTTTCCACATTAATTATTGAATATACCTTGAATGAAACTAATCGAATAGTTATCTGAATCTTCGAAGGTGATTTATGGACTAAATTGGAGCAGTGATTTTATGTTATTATACTAAAAAAAGTGACGTGACAATGAAACATTTTTGGAACTTTGGGGGTCCATATTTTCTTAACTAAGACCGCCACCTGTTGGTTTCACTAATGTTGTTCAGGAATACTCAATGAATACAATGACACCAAAATGTGGTCGATACCCGCTGGTCACCGAAATTCAAGTAATTACCTTTTATTCATCCCTGAATCATCTCATGTCAATATATCAAAAATTGTTGCATATTTCATGCCAAATTTTATTGAAACATGAACATTCTGATATCTGATAAACCTGGCAGTGTTCTCTTTTTGGCAGTATACTGCCTATACTTAAGACACGTTTCCATGGGACTCCTTGTCTTCGGAGCTCCAAATCTTTGTTAGAGTGTTTTTATTTATCCTAATTCATTATTTGGGTTGTTTGTAATTTTTGCGTCTCTTGCAATTTTCCGTAGAATGAGCCGTTTTTCGAGAATTTCAAATATGTGACTCCTATGATTGGCTGCAAATCCCGATATGCATGATGTGACATTATGCCGTTTCACTCGAAAATGACTCATTCTACAAAAAATACAAGAGATAAAGAAATTCAAAAACAAACCGAGCTCCAAGTGTGGCATGATAATCTCGGAAAAATAAACATAAACTGACGAATCATTGGACTTGTAGCGTTTCTGACAATACCGTACATCTTCATAAGCAGATTTAATGGAATCGAATTTGTAATAGCATTCTTCAACTCGAATGGTTTCAATTTTATTAGGAAGTTTCAATCAACAAGAACGACCGAACAATAAAAACAGAATGAATATCGTGAAGTAACAACAGAATAAAATCGCTTGAAACAGATCCTCATCATCCAAAATTTCAAGAAGCTAACGTCTTGCGCATCCTCTGAGCTTGCACTTATAAGCCACAACAGAAGTGAAAATACCGAAAATCCAAGAAATTTCCAAGGTCTCATCAATTATGCAGCCAAAAAACTCTGTAAAATAGGCATATTGACCATACATATACAGGGTGAATCCTGTTGAACTGTACATACTTCACACAGAGATAGAGGACACTTTGCTGGTTTCAAAAAGACCCCACATGAAAGGTCTCAAACGATTCGTTTGAATTATACAGGGTGATTTCCAGTTTTGGGTCATATTTTCAAAATGCTCTATTGGACGAACGAATTATCACAAATTCATCAAATTCGGTACGTAGGAGGACTGTATCAAACTCCATACAGCTAAGTTAACAGAATATCAGTTTCCAGGACCGGACTCTTTTTTCTGATATTATCGGAATTTATGAAAAAAAAACACCCTGTAGATGAAAAAGTCAATAAACCTGTCATGACAGGTCAAACTACACTGAAAACTCTTCAATGAAGAGTAATGAAATCACGTGGCACACCTCCAATTTTAGAGAAAAAAAATATTGAATATGCGTACTCGGAGATAAATTTTTTGGACGGCCTATTTCTCATGGAAAACCATACCCAAATGTATCAAAAGTTGAAGACAGGAGAATATTATCAGTTGAATCCTCTCGATATTCAAATATTCCAATATTCAGGTAATTTTCGTCAGTTTCCAGGACCGGACTCTATTTTTCTGATATTATCGGAATTTATAAAGAAAATCACCCTGTAGATGAAAAAGTCAATAAAACTGTCATGGCAGTTTAAACTACACTAAATACCCTTCAATAAAGAGTAATAAAATCACGTGGCACACCTACAGATTCAGAGAAAAAAAATTGAATATGGGTACTCGGAGATAATTTTTTGTACGGCCTAATTTACAAAAAAAACATACCCAAATGTATCAAAAGTTGAAGACAGGAGAATATTATCAGTTTAAATCCTCTCGATATTCAAATATTCCAATATTCAGGTAATTTTCGTCAGTTTCCAGGACCGGACTCTATTTTTCTGATATAATCGGAATTTATAAAGAAAATCACCCTGTAGATGAAAAAGTCAATAAACCTGACATGGCAGTTCAAACTACACTAAATACTCTTCAATAAAGAGTAATAAACTCACGTGGCACACCTACAGATTTAGAGAAAAATAATATTGAATATGCCTACTTGGAGGAAAATTTTTTTGAACGGCCTAATTCACAAAAAAACATACCCAAATGTATCAATAGTTGAATATTAATGGTTAAAATCCTCTAGGCATTCAAGTATTCCAATATTCAGGGACGGACTCCCATTTCAGATTGGGTTTTTCAATAGATGATAGGTCGAAAGATTCGCCCTCATTATGGAACACCCAAAAAAACTGTTACGAGAGACTGAACAACATTAAATAACCTAGAAGAAATTTTCATGAAATCGCGAGACACACAAATAGATTGAAAAAAAAATTGAATAATCGTACTCAGAAATAATTTTTTTGAGCGGCTGAAGTTTAGTAGAAGAACTATACCGAAATACATGAAAAGTCGAATATTATCAGGTTATATCCACTCCCCATGAAAGTTTTCCTTAATCCCTGGATTATGAATACTTCTACTAAACTTCAGCCGCCCAAAAAAAATATTTCTGAGTACGATTTTTCAATTTTTTTTTCAATCTATTTGTGTGTCTCGCGATTTCATGAAAATTTCTTCTAGGTTATTTAATGTTGTTCAGTCTCTCGTAACAGTTTTTTTGGTGTTCCATAATGGGGCGAATCTTTCGACCTATCATCTATTGAAAAACCCAATCTGAAATGGGAGTCCGTCCCTGAATATTGGAATACTTGAATGCCTAGAGGATTTTAACCATTAATATTCAACTATTGATACATTTGGGTATGTTTTTGTGAATTAGGCCGTCCAAAAAAAAATTTCCTCCAAGTAGGCATATTCAATATTATTTTTCTCTAAATCTGTAGGTGTGCCACGAGAGTTTATTACTCTTTATTGTAGAGTATTTAGTGTAGTTTGAACTGCCATGACAGGTTTATTGACTTTTTCATCTACAGGGTGATTTTCTTTATAAATTCCGATAATATCAGAAAAATAGAGTCCGGTCCTGGAAACTGACGAAAATTACCTGAATATGGAATATTTGAATATCGAGAGGATTCAACTGATATATATTCTCCTGTCTTCAACTTTTGATACATTTGGATATGTTTTTTTTGTAAATAAGGCCGTACAAAAAAATTATCTCCGAGTACCCATATTCAATTTTTTTTTCTCTGAATCTGTAGGTGTGCCACGTGATTTATTACTCTTTATAGAAGAGTATTTAGTGTAGTTTAAACTGCCATGACAGTTTTATTGACTTTTTCATCTACAGGGTGATTTTCTTTATAAATTCCGATAATATCAGAAAAATAGAGTCCGGTCCTGGAAACTGACGACGAAAATTACCTGAATATTGGAACATTTGAATATCGAGAGGATTTAAACTGATAATATTCTCCTGTCTTCAACTTTTGATACATTTGGGTATGGTTTTCCATGAGAAATAGGCCGTCCAAAAAATTTATCTCCGAGTACGCATATTCAATATTTTTTTTCTCTAAAATTGGAGGTGTGCCACTTGATTTCATTACTCTTCATTGAAGAGTTTTCAGTGTAGTTTGACCTGTCATGACAGGTTTATTGACTTTTTCATCTACAGGGGTTTTTTTTTCATGTATTCCGATAATATCAGAAAAATAGAGTCCGGTCCTGGAAACTGATATTCTGTTAACTTAGCTGTATGGAGTTTGATACAGTCCTCCTACGTACCAAATTTGATGAATTTGTGATAATCGTTCGTCCAATAGAGCATTTTGAAAATATGACCCAAAACTGGAAATCACCCTGTATAATTCAAACGAATCGTTTGAGACCTTTCATATGGGGTCTTTTTGAAACCAGCAAAGTGTCCTCTACCTCTGTGTGAAGTATGTACAGTTCAACAGGATTCACCCTGTATATGCTCTGTAGCACCACAACAAGTGAAAATACTCCATTGAAACACATTGAGAAATTATGGTCTATTGAAGTTTCATATTGACCTCACCAATATTTCAGGAATTAGAGATCCGAAAGAATTGGTATTAACGTATTAAATAACTTAAACTTTGTATCAGATTTCGTGAGGATGGCACCAATTGAATACTTAATACGTTTTTCGAGTCCTAAGGAGATTGCAGACTGTTGTTACGTTCCATAGATGTGCAGAGTGAAAAGGCTGTTATATAGATTACCAGCTGCAGCACAAATGCGCAAAAGCTCTTGATCACAACTCAATGGTCTTCTCATTATTTCAACTTCATCGCCTTTATAAATTCCAGAGTGAGACGCGAATGACACACCTCGAAAGACCATCCATAATCGATTACGCAAATCCACGATTCGATAAAATCCTCCATATTGAAGTTTCTCCTTTCAATCAACGCAATCCATGAGGCCATTATCCGGCTCGGCTAGAAAACTTGGAGAAGAGAAAATGGCGGCAGAAGTTTATTCCGACATAATGAATTCGATAAATCTTGCTATATTATACATTCGAGAAGCCATTCCGAAAGTTGAAATACTTTTTCGTGCTTTATAGATGGAGGTGAACTTCGATATATTATTTTCATTATGAGTGGATTACCATTCTGAAGAGATTTTAGGCTTGAGTTATTTCGCTAGCATGAAGTGGAGTTTCGGTCAACAGTGCAAGACTAATGGAACGCTCTGGCGAAACGGAAAATGCTCATTGGGAAATGCAGCTTATTTTCCGTGGGGAACACTTATATTTTGAATTGTCATTATTTTTTATATTTTTCCAGTCTGTAAGGTAGTCTCAGTGAGGAGATTTAATTGCGATATTATCCAAACAGACTGAACCTGAATATTTTTCTTGGAAACGAGTTGAAGGGTCAAAGTTTTGTATATCTGATTTTATCGACGCTCTTTATGAAAAGTCCCAATTTCAGCCATATATGACGAATAATTTTTCAAAAAAATTGTTCCCTATTCTTTCCGGATTTCTGATCGTTAGAGACCGGATTATATGCAACAGAAAAACGTTGTTGTAAGCATTTAAATATGCATGAAAAATGCTTGAAATATGCACGAAAGTAGGCAAAATATGCAATATTGAATAGTGAATTTTGGGAACTCAAAAGAAGGAAAGCTATCTTTATTTCAAAATTAACTCTCAATGATATGGTATTAAAATTTAATTTTATGTTTTTGTAAACGTTTTCAATAAAAAATTGATCAAATGTTCAATTGTTAGATTTTGCCTTCGATCATTTTGACTATTTTTGTATGAGGAAAAGGTTTGCTCCACATCCACGGAAGTAACTGGGTGCTATGTTCTCCCTTATAGTTTCAGGTAAAACTTCTGCCGTCCTATTAAAAAAACTTTCGATGAGAGACAAATCTTCGAAACCTAGATATCCTTTCAAAGGTTTATTTGGAAATGCCAATGGCAACGTGGAGTTCTTTTGGCTTATTTTATCCATTATTTGGTTCCGGAATGCGATAAAAGTGATTCGCAAATCCGACAAAAATCACAATTATTAGTATATTTACTCAATAGACCTCATATTTTGTGGAATTTGGTCGGATTCAGCACTTTTATCACATTTTGGAACGCAGGGAAGAAAATAAAGTACTGAAAATATGCATCATAACTGGATCTGAAGATGTCTTAAATATGCAGAAGCATATGCAAATGCATATAATCCGGTCTCTACTGATCATGTAATCATGTCTTTTCGAGCAGGAGCAGTTATGTCCAAATGACCATTGCTCAATTATCTTTGGACAAATATGAAAATTGGCCGAACATGTGCCTTCTCCCGTAAAATTGTGTTTGAAACTCATTGCTTGTTCAATGTTTTCATCAGTAAGTTGATGAATTGACATACTCCTTGATGATGCAAACCCCGTTATTGGGGGAAATCAAATATTATATAGTATAGTCCGTTCACGAAAGGTTGAGCCGTCGGTTGGCCATGATAATTTGACATATTCCACTGTGTATATTAAAATTTTGTCTGATAACTCGTAAGTTGGTCGGGTGAGGACGGGTACATTCGGCAACATTGAATTTATTTTACATTATGACAGCAACTACTGCCAACTTCAGATAAATAAAGAAACGTCTACTATGTGATCAACCTTTCGTGAACGAAGTATATACCGATTCGGAAATTCACATCGAAAACATACGATATACAAGGCATCAGACAGAGAATTTTTCCCTCCAGTTGCACAGATGAATAGGCGAGATAATCAAGTGCGATAACTGAATGAATTCAACTGTCTTACTGCAAATATCTAGTCTTGTCCTCTCCTCTTATCGCAGTATGGTAGGGAACCCGAACTACACGTATAGAATTTTTAATTTGTCAGGCTGCCCGTAATACTCGATTCAAGAATTTACTGTTGCCTACCATACTAAAGAATTACGCTCCTCTAAACGATAAGAGAGAGACAAGAGTAGAATAATGAAGTAAGACAACTGAATTCAGTGTGTTACAGCAAGTGATTGTCTCGACTATTCATCTGTGCAACTGGAGGGAAGAATTCTCTGTCTGATGCATTGTATATCGTATATTTCAGATGTGAATTTCCAAACCTGTATACTCTATAATCTATGGGGGAAATGATATTGATGACATTAGTGACAGAGAAATGAGGGAATGGTGCAATAGGAAGTGTCTTGTTTAAAAAAGTGCAGAAGACCGAACTTGTTTTGTTCTTAACTCGAAGCAACAGACAAGAGTTGAATGTTTTGGTTCGTGACCAGGGTGGATCTCTATTACAGAGTTGGTCGGTGAGTTTTCTGGGGTTGGAGTTGAACTCTTTCGTGAATTGGGAAATTTATATTGAGGGTTTGGTGGCGAGGCTGGCAACACAGAGTTACAGCATTCTTAAGTTGCGACAATCGGTTAATTTCAGTGTTCTCAGACTCTTCTAGTACGGTTGCATTAACTTCATGTTATTATATGGATCATTGTGTTGAAAGAAAACAACCGCGTAGGGTGTTTCTTATGTAGAAAAGAATCCTGAGAAATATGCTCAATCTTTGTCTTGGGACTTCATGTCGACATTATTTCCGGGATAATAAGATAATGACTCTTTTTATTTTGAGGCTATGACTTATATACACACGAATGTATGAAAATATTGTAAACGCTAGAAAATCCAAGAAATCTGTAAACATAATGTTATTGAACAATTCGTACCAGGGATATTATGATTTTTGTTTGTCAGTTCTGTAGTTGATTGCTGTGATCAATAGTGATTTATGTTACTTTGTATTTTTGTATTTTAAATGTTCGAAGGTGATTATGGACTGAATTGGAGCAGTGAATTTATGTTCTTATAGTGAAAAAAGTGACGTGACGATGGAACATTTTTGGAACTTTGGGGGCCATATTTTCTAAACTAAGACAGACCGTCATCTTTTGGTTTCACTAATGTTGTTCAGGAAGACTCTAAGACACTAAAATCTGGTCGGTATCTGCGGATCACCCAAAATTCAAATATTAACCAAATATCTTTGTTTGCCTTTGACCTGGTGTGTTAATCCAATAAGAATGTTTCTCTCTTTTTTCCAATCATTGACCTTTGCCCTAATCACTATTAGTAATACCCAACTCAAGGGCACTGGCTGCTCTCTTTGAAAGAGCGTCAGCTTTGTCTCAATATTCTGAACGAAGTCTCCTCTGACGTTAGCTTCATACCATCCAGAAGAGTTCGTCTGTTTCGCACCAACACATTACATTGGCATAACATTAAGTTGGTTTATGTTGCAGATCCATATAACCTACATACTCGTATATCGAAGTTTGGGTAGGTGGTAGCTCAATGACCTGTGAGAATCCAAAAAGCAGCAACGACTCGTTCAAGGACAAAGATGGAGCTTGACGCTCTCTTTGAGGCTGAAAGCAGCTTCACAGCTTGCTTCTGGCGTAGTGTATATCCAGTGAGAGTACTCCTCTCACTGTCTTGTATCCTTATAAATATTCCTCAAGTTCTTGAAGGACACCTAGCTTATGCATTTTTAACTTATTCATTATCATTTTTCAGGTACTTGAGGTAATGAAAAATTCTTATCTTCTTGGACTTCGACCTCTCCTCCAAAATTGACTTGTTATCCTCCAGCCATCGATAGTCTTTTCTAACTGCTTCTACACATAATAGGAATTCCTATGTCCTAATACAAATAAGAATTTGTAGATTCAACGCAATACAATTAACTCTAGATAAATAATCAGCGATTAAAATCTTCCTAATAGGAAAACACATAGTTAAACGTGGAACCCTTGACGCAATCTAATCACAATTAACAAGATGATCTCATCGAGCACATGAATAATAATGACCATCTCACCGAGGGCGCGATCCAAACCAACAGGCATCTATAAATATTCATGAGTTTCTGCATATTCTTGACGAACACCTGAAGTGGTTGTTTTCGGTTTTGACAAGCGACAAGTAGTATCATTAATTATTTCATTCGAAAAATTCGCAGCGGAATGTTAACTCGGGGCGTGATCTGAAAGTGTACAATGTTTCCTATTTCATCTTTTACTGAGTGGTTATTCATAAGAATATAATATTTTGATATTCAAAGAAAAATGTAAAAATGCCATTTTTCAATATAAATGATCGGATGTTTATTTCATTATAAAGAAGGAGCTATGCCGTTAATAGTGGAAAATAACATCAGGCAAATTACCAACACGACCACGCTTACAGGACCATATCCTTTTAATGAAATTTTCCATAACCAAATCCCAAAGTAGCTGCCCTATGTCCTCGATAGCCTCACGAATTCCATCTTTGAGGTCTTGAGTCGACGCTGGGCTATTGGCGTAGACCTTCTCTTTCAAGTGGCCTCAAAGGAAGAAGTCGCAAGGTGTTAAATCACAAGATCTCAGTGGCCAATTGTGATCACCTCTTCGAGAGATAACACGGTCCGGAAACTTTTCCCGTTGTTGATGATCGGCGGCTTGAGTTCTTGTGTTAACTGAACTTTTTGAGCCTAAAGACTTAAATCTTTATGACAAATACGGTGTAATGACGTTTGTGAAATGCCTTATTCCGAAGAACGACGAGGAAGGGACAAACCTGGGTTTTGCACGGGTTTTATTCTTCACATCACTTACTTGTCCCAACAACTTGAATCTTTCTACCAATTTCTTTATTGCGGTCTGACAAGGTGCTTCACGACGACCCAAAAATGTTCGAGTTTTACTAACCGTCTCTGCCAAATTTTCACCAATTTAATAGTGAGTTATAATAATTTCAATGCATTCTTGAAGCGTATATCGTTACATTTTCATTGATGGCGTATAAATCAAAAATAGATCAAAGTCATCAACGATTGTTTCCTAAGAACTGTCAGAAATGGCTTAGGTACAAGTGTTTCAACAAGCACCGGCGAATACTGACCGAAACTTCGAATTAAAGAAGCAAAAGTGATATACTAAATAATTTTTCAATGAAAATTGTTCTGTTCTTTTTTCGGATTTTTTTGTCACAAAGAGCAACAATATTATTATAATAGTTTTTTATCTATAACTATTTTTCATTGAGACAAACCACACATCCAAAGAGAAAAATAAGTTATTTCGAAATTGTCTTAATAATTTTTGAATATCCCGAGACAGAATGAAACCAATAAAGGATATTCCAATAAGAAGTGTTAATTTGAATAGCCCGCTATTTCGGTAGATGTCACGTTTGAAGCTGTCATTTTTTCACAATTTGACAAGAAGAAACTACGCCATTAATAAAAATGTAACGATACAAGCTTCAAGAACTCATTGACATTATTAAAATTCAATATAAAAATGGTGAAAATCTGGCAGAGACGGTTCGTAAAACTCGAATATTTTTGGGTCGTCGTGAAACACCTTGTCGAAGCCAAATAAAGAAATTGGTGAAAAAATCGAGTTGTTGGGTCAAATTAGTGATGTGAAGAATAAAACCCGTGTACGTCGCTCAAGAACAGCCGAGAATAATGCTGCTGCACCCGAAAGTGTTGGAGAAAACCCAGGTTTGTCCATTCCTCGTTGTTCTTTGGAATTAGGCATTTCACAAACGTCATTACACCGTATTTTGCGAAAAGATTTGGGTCTTAAGGCTGATAAAGTTCAGTTAACACAAGAACTCAAGCCTACGTGCCACACAAGCAACGAAAACCATTGATCTTTTGCGGAAAAAGATTTCGGACCGTGTTATCTCGAAGAAGTGACCTCAATTGGCCACCGAGATCTTATGATTAAACACCTTGAAACATGGCATTTTTCTTTGAATATAAAAATCACACCTCTTATTGGAAAACCCTTTAGTTCTCAGGACAATCGAATGTGAATTGTCGTTGTCTCAGAATGAGGACGCGTACAACTTCATCATGAATTCTTTTCGATCCCACAATAATAAATGAAATGTTCATTGTCATGAAATTTTTCGGGAAAAGCACTGAAATGTAGAGGAAAATTCAGCTCTTTTGAATATCAGTAAAATTATGAGTGAAATTTGTTTTCTTCGATAACTATTACTAAGATTTTTGAATTTAATGAATACGTTTAATACGATGAGAATTATGAACCAGAGAATTTAGAGAAAAACCAGTAGAAAGAAGTCGCAGCATTTACTTTTCATTACCCCAGTCAATAGCCAAGCTAGCTTGAGTGACTAACGTCGTGAACTAGATTGCTTTGAATGTCACACTTGGAATTCTCTGAAATCATCACAAAAACGAAATGAAGATTTCATCCATACCACAGCAATATACAAAGGGGATATTTCAATTTTAATGAGACGATTCTGATAGCCGAAACGTCATTTAAGAATTGTAAGAGCAGTGGTGAAAATAATTATACATCAAAACTGCCTTGTCATTCTGGCACTAATTAAGCCAAAATACTCATCCAACTCGGCTCACATTATACTGAACTGATTGTCATTTGGAATAACAAGATGGGCTAATGTAGCTACTGATAATTAAAGTTGATCAATAAAAAGGAGAAATCGTTGATCATAAAAGCATCGAGAGTTTTGTTGGCTACATAACCTTCTCGCGTTGATGAGCACAACAAGAACGGAATTGTGCCTTTTACAGCGCTGTACTTCCAGAAGCAAATTCATTTCACTTAATCGAATCCAATATTCGTTTCTTTGTTGAACGAAATGCTCATTTAACGATGCAATGCGAGAGATGTTTTCGAGTTGGAAAATTATTTTCGAGGTGAAATTTCGTTTTGTTCATGAATGGTCATCATAAGTCGATTGCTCATGAAATTCTGGTGTTTGCAGCTCGATAGCCCGAGATATTTCGACCCCACAATATATTGGGGCAAAGTTGTTGTATCGTCACTAAGCACTTAAATATAAACTTTGGACCCGATCGGATGTCTAACTTACAGAAATTCGAGCAAAACTATAGCACGCGGACAAACGAGCAACATTGATATGACCGTAAGTTATAAAAGTTCAAAGATGTACAGGGTATCCCATTTTGGGCACTTTTACGGGATATCTCCGTTATTTTTAACGTTAGCGGGATGCGGTTTTCGCGACAGTGTACTACTTTTTTGTTAAACTAAAGACGGCGCAATCAGTTTTTACATAGCCCTCTTAGTTTTTGCTATACAGGGGGGAAATGAAAAGTATAACTTTTCAATCACCCCTCGTATCTCAGTTGTGCTCAAACTTGGAGGAATGGTTAAAACGCATTCCGATAGATTTTTTTCCGTAGAATCCAGTGGCGTAGTCAGTTTTTCAATTAAACTTTCCATTTTTGAGTAATTGAGCAAACATATGTTTTTTGAATTGGACACCCTGTATATTATTTTTTATTCTTATTAAGCACAATCTCAGCTTTTCAAAAACATATCATTTCATGCATTTATTTTCTAAACCAAGCTCAGAATTCAAGATTTTGTAATTCAATTGTCAATAACTAAGTAGAAGGCTCTATGACTGTTTATTAAAAACAAATAATAAATGTCAAAGCTTTGTCGGTTGGTTTAAAAGTTTACAGTTTCCAGTTTTTTTATTATTTATTATATTATATTAATGATTCAATTATTTGAATTTTCAGAAGAAATTGCAAATTAAATTAAGTTAAATATTAGATCATGTGATGTAGATATTATGTTAACATTACTTTCGATTTCTAACGAAATCTTGACACATATTTTTTGTTTATAATCAACAGTCATAGCCTACTACTGCTAATTGAATTACAAAATCTTGAATTCTGAGCTTGGTTTAGAAAATAATGCCTAAAATAATATGTTTTTGAAAAGCTGAGATTGTGCTTAATCAGAATAAAAAATAATATTTAGGGTGTCCCATTTAAAAAACATATGTTTGCTCAATAACTCAAAAACGGAAAGTTTGATTGAAAAACTGACTACGCCACTGGATTCTACGGAAAAAAATCTATAGGAATGCGTTTTAACCATTCCTCCAAGTTTAAGCACAACTGAGATAAAGGCGGTAATTAAAAAGTGAAACTTTTCATTTCCCCCCTGTATAGCAAAAACTAAGAGGGCTAAGCAAAAACTGATTGCACCATCTTTAGTTTCACAAAAAAGTAGCACACTGTCGCGAAAACCGCATCCCGCTAACGTTAAAAATAACGGAGATATCCCGTAAAAGTGCCCAAAATGGGATACCCTGTACTCATCAGTATACAATGGAAATTATAAAATTTGAAACTTAAAAAACAAAAACAAAAAAAGATACGGACGCCGAATTCTGAAGAACGCCCAAAAGTGAATACAAACGTATGTGTGCATAGAAGATTCTTGTAGTTATTTCTTGGTTTAACCGCGCTTAAGAGAGTTTCGCCCACTTCGGGAAATCCCCCTTCATCACGTTGCAAGAAATACACAGTTCTCGCAAGCAGTGAAACGTATGTTTATTAAACCATGGTGCATAAGAAAAGAATTCTGATGTTAAAGATGGAACTGACAAATATGTCAAAAAGATAATACAGTTCGCAGTCAGTTAAAAATGTTGAGGCCCATTTCCAAACTAGCCTTGTAATAGAAAAAGAGGAAAAAATTACCCAATCTAAAATAAAACGAAACAAACGGACAAGAAAGCTGGAGCCAACGGTGTCCGCTCGTGGGAGATTTCACTGTATTGAAATTCATTAATTTATGTGCAGGTGATACCAAATAAATAGAACTATAATTTGCGATGTCTGTGATTTACTTTTTATGAGTTAGGAGTGATCTAAAACGACTAGGTTGAACTCACTGAAAATTCGAGGTTAGAATTGACTCTGTTCAGCTGTGGCTGTCAACACCAAAACTCTCCAACTGATGTAGTTATATTTTAAGGGTAGGTTCAGGACCGGAATGACGTATTCAAGTTCGTTAACCGGTCAAATCAATCCCGAAGTTTCGGAATAATAGACATTTGTGATACTTTACTAAATCCTCATCAAAGTCGAAAAAAAGAGGTGAAATATTTCAGGATATGTTCAGGATCTTGATATCTCATGTGAGTTTATTAACTTAACGAGCCAAATCAGTTGATATGTTTCATAGTTATTGTCAGTGGTAGATATAATTCCCATAGGTCGATTTAAAATTCGATATGTTGGTGATGCACTAAGAAACACAAAACTTCATGGAAATTGACTAACCTTACGATTTTCAAAGAATTGAAGTAGAGCAGAACAATAGTTCCATTTTTTATAAATTAAGTATAGATTTCAAACAGTCAATAACCATGTTCTTTGAAATCTGTATATGCAATTGATATTTCTGAACAGATTTCTGTTGGAACCATTAATTAACAGAGTCGAAAGCATTTTCACGGTTTATCCATAAGTATTGAAGGGTAGATAATGCGAATTGAACACCCTGAGAATTCTTCGTTTCGTTTTATTAAAATAAAAACTTAACTATCCTACTCAAATTAACTTATACAGGGTGTTTCATTGGGAAAGGGAAATACTTCACAGGTGCATAGGTGGCACCAAGACGGTTCTAGAGATACCCCATTTATTGGGTCTCACTGTCTTTGTAGCCGAGATACAGGGTGTTTTATGAATTTTGCCCGTTTCTTCCTGAGGCCGTACCAGACGAATCACCTGGTATATTTTCTTCATATTTGGCAAATATGTTCCTAATTGAGAACCCAAACATTTCATGGATTTTCAAGTATACGGCTATAAAAAGGAAAACCAATGTGAAAATGAATTACAGAGTAATGTTGAAATAATTATGGATTCAATATTGTTGATGATTCATGTTAAAGTCACTTCAAACCATTTTCGGGTATCCAAATTCCTAAAAACTTCACTTTTACCTTGAAAATTTGTGCAGTAAAACTTTCTGCGCGAAAATTGAAGTATACGTCCCAGTTTAGTTTTTAGTGTGTGTTTTCGCATATTAAAACAGATTTTCAAAATTCCGATGTACAGGGTGTTGTTTCGAGGATTGAAACGATTCATAATTTTTGTAACCCGGACCTGGATTTTCGAGGCGGTTATTGCATGATATGTTTGGGCTCTCAATTAGGAACATATTTGCCAAATATGAAGAAAATATACCAGGTGGTTCGTCTGGTACGGCCTCAGGAAGAAACGGGCAAAATTCATAAAACACCCTGTATCTCGGCTACGAAGACAGTGAGACCCAATAAATGGGGGTATCTCTAGAACCGTCTTGGTGCCACCTACACACAGAGAACTATTTAGTTGACTGAAGTAAAATAGAACTTCTGTCAACTCAATATTGGGGTTGATAACGAGCAATTAAATATTTAATTTACCGAATGAAATGAATTTATTGAAATCAAGCTGAATATCAACCTCCATTTAATTCGTTCAAACAAATGAATATACTCATAGTGAGTTGTATACCACTTATCGGAAATAAAAAATTATTCATCCAAAATACTTGATTCATTTCAAAGAAATCGGAATTTATTGTTCTTACCCTCTATTCGTTTGGAGGAAAAAAATTGTTGTTGTGTCAATGACATTAATGATTGTCGCAATTAAACGATTTGATTATCTCAAGAATGAATTATTTGTTTCAATTGTACGTTTTATTGTCTCAAACAAATTATGTTTCAAACAATACCAGTTCTTTTGTTCAGGAAATCTGAAAATGATTCTTCTAAACAATATAATATGGTATACAGGGTGTCCCAAATTCGATGCTCACACTTAAAGGCATCTCGTAAACTTTCAGATTTAGAGACAAAAACTTCAAGGGCCCTATGATTCCTTCTATATAAGATATAGAAAGCAGATCATATCTTATTTCATCGAAAAGAAATCATAGGGCCCTTGAAGTTTTTGTCTCTAAATCTGAAAAATTTCGAGATGCTTTTAAGTGAGAGCATCGAATTTGGGATACCTGTACAACCATATCATATTGTTCAGAGGAATCATTTCCAGATTTACTCAACGTGTATCTAAAAAGTAGGTAATTGTTTCGAATTTTTGCTCCTTTATATCTTCGTTTATATAAATGACCAGAGGTTTAAAGCGTATCATCGTTAGATATAGGTATATAAATAGTTATTTAATCCACTAGGTTATTAAAGACAGCGACTAATGGTCAAGATATTTTAATGCGTGAGCGGAGCGAACGCTTTAATAGTTCGAGACCATTAGTCCAGTAGAGTTTTGACATTTCTCGAAGTGCTTCTAAATACTTTGTGTACGGTTGCCATGAGGATTGCACATTAAAATGGCTAAAAAATTGAGCATTAAAATAGGTCATTAATGCTCAATTTCGTACACATTAAAATCACCATTTATTTCGAGGTCAGCGAAAAACGTATTTTAATGGTAGATATTTTCATGGTTACAGCGAAATATTTTAAACAGTCATTTTTCAGAAATGTCGTTCAACTAGAGAACGGATATCTTTGATCTATTCTCTGATATCTTAATATTTAACAGGGAGATCGGTGATGCTTGAAGATTTTTCCTCAAAGTCTTATAGTTATCTAGATGCTTCTAGTGAGCTTATACATATTAATTTCAGACTCACTTCAATAAATGAATGCACTGCATGTATAGAAGGAGTGAAAATGTGTGGGATGGCCAATTAAAATATTCCATCTCATTTTTAAGTTTTTAATCAATATTTAATGCAAATATATAAAAAATAAACATTTATATTAAGGTTAGAAATCATGTACGCATTCTATTATTATAATAAAATTATTATATGAAATATAAATAACATAATATACAATTATCAACACAAACATAAAGTAAGCTAATCATAAAATATGAATCTCATTACCAAAGAAAATAGAGTATAATTTATGACTATCACATTATCATAATTCAGAAAATAAGAACAGGAGAAAAATAAATCTGCAAATTTCAGAGCCTACCTTTCGGATTGGTAAAGATCTCATCCAGTCCACCAGCAGACATCCATTATTGTGTATGTCGTCGTATGAATCCATTTCACTTCACAAGAAATCACATTTATCGAATAAACAATACAATTTTCAATAATCACATTCACTTTCACACCAAAGAAAGCCTTAACTGTCCAAGCCGCACCCTTGCATATTATATGAAATATGAAATAGTTCGTTTCTCGAATCTAAGAGGTGGTTATTCATTCGTGTTCAAACGAGAAAGATTTCTGGATCAATCTGAAATCTTGATGGTACAGAAGCGTCACTTTTAGCGTCCATCAGGTTAAATTCGCACGTCAATAATAATATAGTTGGCGCTACCAAAATGAACTTGCCTGAAGAAATCAGTTTATTTCACGGAAGGTAGTATTTTGTTTGAATTGATATTCGACCCTAATCTTGTATGAATTCAAACAGTACGATCACTTCAAATGAACTATTACTTGAACCAATCCTTCAAAAATAATACACTTTCATGGTCTTTGGGAGAATACCTTGTTTGGTTGGAATAATTAAATAAAGGATTCTTAAAAATGATTTGCTTCCATGGTTTGAAGACTTTGATTTATGAGAATAACTATCTGTTTGACTCAATGAAATAAGCTCCAATAAAATTATTTTATTCGAGCAATGATGAAAAATTTCACTGTTCAATCAAAGATAGCTGTTGATAATCATTTATTGTTTGGTTGCAGTATGAAATGGTCAATTCTACCATTTAACTGACAGAAGAATATTTTTTCTCTGTGTGTATGCACCTGTGAAGTATTTCCCTTTCCCAATGAAACACCCTTTATAAAAACAGAAAATATTACTGGAGCAATACTGCTGATTTCCGTGCAGAAAAGCTCCTGCATCCCCATGATATTCAAATTTAATTGATGGTTTTTCCTATATGAACTAGCGCGCGAAAGCTTCTAACTCAAGTCAGGACTTCCTTCAGTTTCTGAGATGATATTAACGAGAAAGGAATAAGATCAATTATTTTCTGGAAATCAACATTTTAATTTATTACTCATTAAAAATAACAGAATAGAGGTTTAACGCGTACATCGCCATGAAAAACAATAAAGTGAAAGCAGAGAATAATATATATCGATATAAATCAACCAATATTAAACTCATACTTCGGAACTAAATTCGTCCTTGTTCGAGACAAAATGCAAGGAAGTGGTATCAATCAGAGCACCCATGAATGGCCATTTCGTCCTTATTAGGACTCATCAGCATGAGATAGCTCTGAATGATAGAAGGTATTTCTTGGAACATACAGCGAAACGGCGTCCTCTTTAAGGTATTATTCCACACAACAATGCCAATGCTTGCATTTTGTCTCGAACGAGGACGAATTTAGCTCCGAAGTATGAGTTTAATATTGGTTGATTTATATCGATTAATATCATTCTCTGTTTTCACTTCATTGTTTTTCAATATTCATGGCGATGTACGCGTTAAACCTCTGTTCTATTATTTACTACTAGTCACGTGACGTTACCCGAGCGCTCCTCGTTGTAGACTGAAGACGGAAAATTTTGCGATATGCAAAAACGCTTCAGTGAAGGCAACAAATGGTAAACATTTCGCAACTTCGTTCGAGATTCATGCTATGGAAGAAGGTTTTCGTATGGAACAAGAGATGGCGTGTTCGGTATTTTTAACATGCATTCAGTGTCTTCCAGTGTTACTGTTATGGCATTGTTGTGTGGAATAATACCTTAAAGAGAACGCCGTTTCGCTGTATGTTCCAATAAATACCTTCTATCATTCAGAGCTATCTTATGCTGATGAGTCCTAATAAGGACGAAATGGCCATCCATGGGTGCTCTGATTGATACCACTTCCTTGCATTTTGTCTCGAACGAGGACGAATTTAGCTCCAAAGTATGAGTTCAATATTGGTTGATTTATATCGATTAATATTATTCTCTGCTTTCACTTTATTAGATTAAAAATACCAATGCGCAATTACTTCACCTATGCGCATCTTGAAAATCTTTTATGTACTTCATGTTCTCTATGTGAAGTCATTCGCGAGTGCATAAATGACCAAATTCATACGTTCCATAACCGTTAGTTATGACTTATATAAATTAATCCTAACAATTCTCGGACCTAAATTTGAATGGATCTACAAAATTGAAACGATATCTTACAAGACGGTTTTTCGAAGCTGTTTTCCGCATTTTTTCTATTTCCTTCCTCTTTGCTGTGTATTTTCATTCGTGAGTTCATAAATGACACAGAACTCTTCATATTTCATACGTTCAAGTCAAAACCGTCATAGTTATGACGTACATAAATTAATCCTAACACATTCTCTGACATAAACATATAACGAAAAACGTACGAATCTTCTTCAATACCAACTTGAATGGATTTACAAAATTGAAACGATATCTTAAAACACGGTTTTTCGAAGCTGTTTTCCGCTAGAAGTTTCCCGCAGTGGCTTGGTAATGGCTTCAGAAGAAGCTGGGTGTGTTGATTGAAACGCGAAGCTTTAGCATAGGGGATTTCATCAAATCTTTTCCGATTCACGAAATAAAAGAAACCGAATGTGTATGTGTGTGTGCAAGGGTAGTCCCGGGTCCCGTATATGCATGGATTACCGCGCCAACGTCATTACGAAGCTCGCCCCTAAAAATACTTCAAAGAAAAGAATGATAACTTCCTCCAGGATTTTCGTGGAGCGGCACATTCCTCATGCTGGAGTTATGAAAAAGTAGGAAAATGTTTTATGTGAATAAATTGTTTTTTCGTTCTGGGTGGTTAAATTGGGTTTAATGGAATAATACTGAGTATAGTTTGAAATAACCAGAAACGCCATCATCGAAATTTCAATGAAGTTTCAATACTGAAATTGAAAGCGTGAATAAACGCATCATAACAAGGAATATATTTTTTGTAACATTGAGAAAAAAGTACATAGGAAAGCAAGTTAGAAAAAACCTTTCGAATTTAATTTCTATGAAAGAGGAAAATTGTTGATTCCGTTGAAGAAAAGTGAACATAATTTGAAACTCAGAGTGAAAAGTTTACTTTTCACTCTGAAATTTGAAATCATTCAAAACAAACTACTGAATTAATCGAATAAGGACATGATCAAAACTAGTTGAACAATATGAATCAAGAAAGGAATTCTCAGCAATATCGACAATATGAAAACGAGTTAACACTGTTGGTTATTCACTAGCTTCAAGTTCTGCTTCAAACATCAAGGATTTCTATACTCGTAAGTTCGATAGTCGCGCCATGATGACGTACGAGCAAGCATAATTAGTGGGGACAACAATTCACAATAGAGTGGCTAGTTGGCATAGTTGTAAACTGTGATTCAACCTTCAACTAATGGAAGAAATGCTTATGCGTACGTCACACCCAACCGCCAATTCTGATCGTTCGAATAAGCTTATTTCAGCGATTTTATTTCGCTAGGATTTCCTTAGAGTTCACTACATACTTCTGAAATAATTTTTTTCTGAAAATTAATGGAAATGACCATTGATTGTGTGAATTCATCTATAGGTTTAAGAGTAGCCAGGATACATAAAGTATTATCTAAAATTCCCATTGAAAATGTTCGAAATAAGTTTTGTCTACAACTTATATTATGATTTTAATTTCTATTTTCAATTTCTATATTGATCGATTTTGAGCACTCTTCAAAACACTTTCTCAACAACTCTTATTACCAACGAATAATTCGATGATATTTCGAAACATGTCCATTCAATATGCAATCTTTGGAAAAATCATATTAACTTTAACGTTTATTCTTCAAAATTATCGAACAAGAGACGAATAATGTCGAGAGAAAACAGAATTGTTGCTAGAACGGAGCGAAATAGGAACAAAGTGAAAATGGAAATATCTGTTTATAACTAATTCGAAAATTTCTTCATTTACAATTAATCATAAAAAAAAATTACCGTCGATCTCGAAATAAAAGGTGATGTACGAAATTGATCATCAATGTCCCATTTTAACGCTCAATTTCTGCTATTTTAATGTGCAATCCTCATGGCAACCGTTTACAAAGTATTCAGAAGCACTACGTGAAATGTCAGAACTCTACTAGAACATAGATACATAGAATTTTTCTTCTGTCAAATTTAAGAGTCGTACAAAATGAGAATGTATTTCGATCAATAATTAATATACACAATTCAGATTGAGAGGGTCGGAAAAATCTTGCAATCAACTCGGTTATTAACCGAGCGACTAATGATGGTCTCGAACTATAAACGCTTTCGATTCGGTCACGCAATAAAATATCTCTACCATTTGTCGCTGTTTTTAATAACCTAGTTGATAACTATTATTTACTAACTTCTTAGTTAACATTTTTACCAGGTTCGAATATAACAATTAGAAAAGGTGTCATTTGATTAAGAGAAACTGAAAGAATAAAGCAGAGTTAATCCATAATCCGTATTATTTAAATACATAATATTTTGGTGAAGATCTGGCGCTACGATATCGAAACTAGCGAAAAATCTTTCAGCAAGTCGATATGATACCCAGTAGAATTCCTGGATAGCATCTTTTCCAGGACGTCCACTTTGCCGCTCCCTAAATAATTCACTGTTTAATTCCCAGAGAAGATTCACTCTCATGAAATGAGTTAACGGAATTGTGTACAATGGAAACGTAGTTTTTACAGAAGAAACTTTTTGCTTTATATCATTTGTGATTCAGATTTCTTATAATGAGAATTCTTTTGATCAGGAAGGGAAAGGAAATAGGGTCTTTTATTTACGGTCTCTGTTTATATTTTCTTTCACGTTAATGAAATTTACTTTTATGTAAGCAGCTGAAATGCGTTTGATATTTCCTCAAAGTCTAAGTTATGGATAGGAAATTTAATTTATATACAATTGTGTTAAATCCATTATTTTCTTCGAATACTTTCCTGTTTCGCATCTATCTACAGGGTGTCTGTAAATAAATGCGAGGGACTTGGGGAGATGATTCCTCGATGAAAATAAGTAGTGGTAGTTTATATGATTTTTTTCGAAATCAACTCCCCTTCTAGGATACACCCTTTGGAAGGCGATGACAGTTATTAATTTTTTTCGGATTCCTAAATAACACTGGGTAATAAAACAATACATAGTAGGAATCATTAAGAGAAAGTTACTCACACAATTTTTTTTGATCTCATAACTTTATTATTAGGGGTTGAAAATAATAACCCTTTATGATTTTCCTTTAAAAAATGTTTTCGAGGGATAGATTTTCGAAAACTAAAATTCTCTTATGATTTCCCATTCAATTCTGAAGGAAAAAACTCTCTTGCGAAATTTCGATACAGTCGATACATTTCTCGGAAAAAACAAAAACTTACAAGCAGTTATGATGATAAATTGGTTTTGTCAATTATGCTTTTCAATCGAAAGAAAGTTCTATTTGTTAAATCAAAATATTACGGATATGATTTTCTTCCGGAAATTAGTAATTGAACCTTCAGAAAGATTTATAGAACATCTTTGCCTCCTGTGATAGACATACAATATCTTAAAATATTCATTCTATGGAACAATTATACGATGAAATGAAATTAACAGTGAAAACTGGTTGTAAGTTTTTATTTTTCCGAGAAAATTATTCGACTGTATCGAAATTTTGCAGGAGATTTTACTTCTCCAGAATTGAATGGGAGACCATGAGAGAATTTTATTTTTCTACCCCACGGAAACACTTTTTGAATCAGAGGGGGTTGTCATTTTCAACCCCTAATAATAAAGTTATGAGATCTTAAAATTTTGTGTGAGTAACATTTACTTGATGCTTTATATTATGTAGAGTTTTTTGACTCAGTGTTTTTAAGAAGCCGTAAAAAAATTGAAAATTGTCAACTCCAAAGACTGTTTCTTGGAATGGGGGACGATTTCGAAAAAAAATTTATATGAACTACCTCTGCTTATTTTCATCTCCCAAAGTCCTTCGCATTTGTTTACAGACATCCTGTATATCAATCCGATAGTGGTGAATGAGATACATAATAGCGAAGCAGAAATGTGAGTGATCATTTTTCCACTTAAAAACTCGAAAAAACACTAAAAATTTTAGTTGACAGAATATCCAAGGTGTTAAGAATTAGATTTGGTTCAGACCCAAAGGATATAAAATTTTTTTGAGAATGAAAAATTTGGTACTGAAAAAAATTAGTATTAGCGTGAACACCCATCAATGAAAATTGATATCTTTGGTGCAAGCTCGTTAGTGCAAATTTTCCATATTCTAGGACTTTCGTTGAAGACCCAAGAAGGACAAAAAACCTCAATTTTCAGGGATAGAATAAAAAAGCTGAATTATATTAATGAAATGGAGACAATTGTTTAAAAATATCCAAAGCTTGATTGGCATGTTTTCTATATGAAAAATGGTTTTACTGAACGAGTGCTATAACGTTTTGCCCAATTGTCTGTTATTTTCGTATTTTGAGCCTAAAATGGACAAAAACGATAGAGGTCCGCTGCCCTGATGACGAATTCGTGGTCAAATTCAATTCTGTCCGTGGGCCCGTCCGGCCGTAAACGCGATAACATTCGAAGGGATTGTTCTAGAGACTTGAGATTCTCAGGGTGAGTTCGGTGCCTAAATGTCGCGATTAAGTTCACTAACAAGCCAAATCCAATAGGGTGTTCCATAAAATATGGGTATTCAAAATTTTTGTTCCTCAATATCTCAGACAAAACTCAACCAATCGAATTGAAATTTTGCGGCCTCGCGCAAGATGTGTCGTAATGAAACCATAGAAATTCAATTGGAATATTGAAGAGAAGAATCTTTATATTTTCATATATTCGAATCAGATGAAATTCCTTTTATGTATTGAGATTGATATACTGAATGTTCACGCAAATATTGCATCATCAGAACCATGGAATTAGGTTTTTTTCAATAAGTGATTTTTTACATATTTAATTTTTTTGATAATTTCCCGAACGTAATTACCATCGTGCTGAGATTTTGCATTCATATACTCAGCATGAATCTGAATTCCTATAAAAATTGTTCGGGTAATAGCATTATTGCTCAAACAATGAACGAGCACTCAAAAGCACCTGCTCAGGTTTCGAACTGAAGTCGGAAACTTCTGTTGAATTCGATATACTAATATGATTGACCTGTAATATTTTTGAAAATTCGGCTAATTAGCTCACCACCTTTATAGGTACTTTCTCGTCTCTTTTATTTGACACGCTATTTTCGAAGCTTCATTAACGGAATATAATGAACCAATTTCGGCAAATTAAAATTTTTATTACTCCCATCACAATTTCGTTCGGCATATACAAGACTCCTTCATTATGATTATATTGATGAATTATATGAATCCTCAGGTGAATAATTTTTTATCACATAAATCTACAGATTATGAAGTATCGAGTCGGTGTTCCTCCAATTAAAATAAACTGTGGTGATTCATCATAATTTTCAGATTGTTCGCATTCCGCCACCGGGTGTAGATATTCAGAAAATGCAATAAAGGACGTTGAATCTTTTAATGGCATACGGCGATCCGACCTTAAATGAGGAGGAACTCGAAATTGTTGTGAAAATTAACGATATTTCGTCAAAATAATTAAGCTGCTCTTACATCCGACATCCTTCATACTGGACAACCCGTAAAATTGGAATATCTCAAGATGTTGAAATCATGCATTGAACATTAAAAAAAAACTAATTTGGATAATAATTCAAATTTTCATATGCCGAAGAACTTCGGCTTTTTTTTAGGTAAATATGGGTTTCGAAAAATTCTTTCCTATAACTGTTTTAGGATATTTGGTCTTCAATTCACAGTTTAATTTATTACTCGAATACCATTTGACCGATCTGGTTCATTATTAAATACAGCCGAGATGTTCCGACCACATAAAATCCATCTGATAAGCACATTTCCTCACAAAGTTAATTTTTTCTTGTTTTCTATAAGTGGATTTTTTATGAAATTATATCTTTGTATCATTATTGACCTAATAAGTATTAAATTTTGACATGATTAGATTTCTCGGTTTGAAAATATTCTGGAAATGAAATTATAACCCATTTCATTAAGCTATTTCTACCCTACACCTACTCGGAAGTTTTCAAGTCTCTATTCAATAGAATGACTTCAACACGAAAACAAGATCATAAAAAAATTACCCATGATATTACAATAGGTCGTATCATTTCACAGAGCAAGAGCTGAAAAAGTGGTACAAGAAACAAATGAAAACCAAAACGAATATCTATTAATTTGTAATACTCAGGGCTTGATACCGATTTACAAAAAATACTAATTAGAAAATATTTATTCAATCAACTAGGTTATTAAAGACAGCGATTAATGTTCAAGATATTTTAACGTGTGAGCGAATCAATGCGTTAATAGTTCGAGACCATTATTCGCCAGATTAATAACCAAGATTCTTCCGACGAATTTGGTATAGATTCTTGATTAAAATACATTATCATTTTGAAAAAGACAGAGATGTCTAAAAAGATAGTGTAAGCACTGATTAGATTTGGTTCCGCCCACGATACACAAACACCGGTATGCCAGATTCGTGGTCTAAACTCGTCCGGCGCGAGCATCTACGTCATTGGGAGAATATTAGGAACAAATTCTAATCAATTCTCAATTCTCTCTTTTCAATCACGCAAATGCTATGGAAATGTTCCCAGTGACGTCACTCTCGATGCGCGTCCGCATACCGGTGTTTGTGTATCGTGGTTCCGCCAAATTTTGCGATACGGGAACAGTTTCGATTTTAACACTATACGCGCTAAACACATATTGATTGGCAACGAATGAATTTGCAACTGAACTAAAACTATTGAAATAATATGTCATATTTTGGAGTCTGTATCATAGACTAACTAAACGGAGAATAGATGAGACACTAGTAGAACAAGCTTCAACGCCATCTTTTTTTGTACAACATTACTAATTCGTGAAAAAAGCTCAATTGAAAAAGGAATCTGTATCGTAAAGCTGCCTCAAAAAGAATTCTGTAGTGCACCTTTTGAATAGGTTGGTACACCCATATACAAGAGGCAAAAAGTTTTTTGGAATTCAATTTCCAAAAGGAAATCAGAAATGGATTCGTGCAAGTTATCGATGAGTGAGGAAATTTATTTTCATGAAAATAATACCTGCAACGAACTTTCATCTGATTTTCTTTTGGAATCGAGAAATGAGGATCAATAATCAAATTCTGGATAGAATAAAAATTTATTAACTGAAATAGGTATCACCAATTGAAAATACAGATTTATTTCATCAATATCTAATCAATAAACTAATATTTGCATTGAAAACATTCTCAAAAACTAAAAATAATGAATTCAATAATACAAAATATGAGTATTTACCGACTAAACTTATTCAATACATGAAAAACTTTTTTGAAAACTACGAGTATCTTAATTCTTATAGTTAACAGAATGGACATGTAAATTTTATAATTACCTTCTTGCATCTCGATTTTCACATCCAATAACACAGCACGTCTTCACTCTTGCAGGCATATCGAAATTTATTATATTTCAAAAAGAACGTGTCAAACCACTCCTTGTGTCAGTTGACAATTCAAAGGTTTTTTGATAATAATGATTTTACATACTTACTATTTTCTCGATAGGATTTCCATGAATGCAACGACATCTAACTATCAAATTGAAAATTATTTTTTCGTGTATTAGTCTCCTCCTCCGACAGATGTCGCGGAATATACGAGTGGCTAATCTATTTTATTAGTTTGTCTATGGTCTGTATCATACGATTCGAAATCTTTCCAGAACCTATTTCAATCGATACGTTGTCAGTGCAATGTGATACAGTAACAAGAAGAAAAAACACACCTAGTTTTCGAACTAGGTACTAGATTATTGTATTCACCACTAAAGCCAGAAGGTATAGTAAACAACCTTGATATTTCTTGACGACTAATCAACTAATGCTTAAGATTCAAACATTTTTTGAGTATATTACCATTCAGAATGATTCTTTGAAAGTTTTGAATGAAACCTATAATGACTTCGGATGAATTATAGTGTTTTACTTTCATTCTAATTATTTAGAAGAAAAAAACTAGTAAATAAAATCACCAAGATTCTAATCAAATACCTCTGATTTCAAGATATTAATATCTGTTGAAAAATACTCGACTTGTGAGCTAAAATCATAGTTTATTGTGCTAAAATACATTGATATTGAGTATAGGAATGGGAAACACATGAAAGCATCCATCTGAATATGATACAGACATAGTTTCATTTCCCAATAGGTAGGTATTATTCTTCTCCTTGCATAATTGGGAATATTCCGATTTGGCTCATTCCGACCACCGTCTGATCAATTACACAAGCCTCTGGTTCATTATTGAGCAACTGAATTTCAAGTTTTGACTTTGACTGATCGGATTCCTAATTCCTAGTTTCAAAATTATCTAGAAATGAAATTAAACCCCATTTCAGCTCCAGAACTATTCGACCGATTTGGCAAATTTACAAATTAGCTTTTTCTACCACACCTGCAGCTTTCAGGTCTCTAGCTGACTCCCGTACGAAGACACTCGCGAGATACATTTTATATTCGCATTTTACTCTGCGAATGTAGGGAAACCATTTGACCGATTTGGCTCATTATATAATATATTTCGACTACAGTCTAACCCATTGCACAAGTCTCTAATTCAATATTGAGCAACTAAATATTACATTGTGACTTTACTGATCGGATTTCAATTTTTCAGAATATTCTAGAAATGAAATTACATTCCATTTTAGCTCGAAAGTATTCAACTGATTTCGCCAATTCACGAATTCGTTTTTTTTACCTCACGTCACACCTGGAGCTTTCAAGTCTCTAGCTCATCCTGCTATGAAAAGTGTTTCCTAACGGCCTTATAGAATAACTTCGATATAAAAGCAACATAAGAAGCTTTGTAAGGAAAACTGATATTCTTATGGAGTTAAAACAGATATACTATTAAAAGAAGCAGGATCTGGAAAAAAGGGCTCTAGAACACAATATTTACCATTGTTGAGATGAATCTATTAATTACTTGATTAATGTAAAATTGAATTGATCATTCTGTATTACCACAAATAAGTATTTGAATAACATGATACACATCTAACTGAATAGAACCAACTTCTCATCGTTCAAAATTGAAAAACGCATCCAACTCAATAATAAGAGAAGATAAGTTGATATGAATTGATATTCGCCGGAGTCACAATCAGAACATGAACGAATGCTCTGTCTAGAGCACCATCGAAATACCATAAATATCTATACATTATGGACGAGCCATTTTGCTTTAACAACCTTGAGTAAAAATATATGTATAGAAACCGAGTTGGAAAGCCTCCTGAAATACTCGCGTGATACATTTAAAATTCGCTTTTTACTCTGCGAGTGTAGGAGAACCATTTGACCGATTCGGCTCATTATCGAATATAGCCGAGATATTTCGACCACAATTAAACCCACTACACAAGTCTCTGATTCATTATTAATCAGCGAAATCTCAAAATATGACTTTGACTGCTCGGATTTCTAGTTCAGTTTAAATCAAGAACTATTCGACAGATTTGGCCGTTTTACCATTTAGCTATTCCTACCCTGCACCTACTCCGAAGATTTCAAGTATCTATCTCATCCAATTGAAAAGAAAGTTTACGAATAGATTACTTGAACGTGAAAACAACATAAGAAGCTTCATGTGAAAAACTGATATTCTTACGAAATTACTACAGGCCGCACAATTCACAGAGGCAGGATCTGAATGAATGGCACAAGGCACAAGAAAACAAGTATTTTCATTGATGAGATGAATTTATTAATTAGTTAATGTAAAATTCAATGATTGTCTCGATTTGCTACATAAACGAATTCGAAACACATGATTTACACAAAAGTTAATCTAACCAACCTCTCATCGTTCAAAATTGAAAAACGCATCTTACTCAATAATAAGAGGATAAGTTGATATGAGTTGATGAGTCGGAGTCACAATCAGAACAAGAACGAATGCTCTGTCTAGAGCACCATCGAAATCCCATAAATATCTATACATTATGGACGAGCCATTTGGCTGTAACAACCTTGAGTAAAAATATATGTATAGAAACCGAGATCGAAAGCCTCCTAAGACACTCGCGTGATACATTTTAAATTCGCATTTTACTCTGCGAGTGTAGGGAAACTAGCTTCGGTTCAGCTCTTCAGGAGGGGAGGGAATAACGGCTTTCAACAAAACATGCACAAAGGGAAACTCATTCAGGATTTTGAAGGATTCAATTTGAATTTTAATACGAATTGGTGCCGAAAAGTTTTCGGTCATTGTGGGGCCCCAAACGAAGTTGACGCTGAAAAATTTATAAGAGCACTGTCGTGGCTTCAGTAGCTTCGTATATGTTCTCGTTCTCACGAAGAACTTCACAAATCTTTCATATGAAAGATCCAAGTAGTGGGGAAAGAGTATGGTAATAATAGTTTCGTTTTACTTTCAATGCAGAATGCTTTCAAAGATTAAATTGGCACATTTCATTTATTGGATGAAATATTCCCTAAAATTATCGAAATTTTAAACTCAATCAGGGTTTTGAAGGATTTAAATTTTGTCATAAATTGAAGCCGAAATTTTTTTGGTCATTGTTGACGTTGAAAAATTTTTAAGAGCACTGTCGTGGCTTCAGAAGATTCTATATGTTTTTGTTCTCTCTCTTATGTGAAATATACTGTTTGAATAATGATACAATACATAACACCTTACAGGTTAGGAAATTCACATTGGAAACATACGATATCCAATGTATTAGAGAGAGTATTTTGTCGTGCAGTTGGACAGTGCTATACTGGACATATTTACATGCTATGTCTCGCTTTAGTTTGACGCGATGGATGGTCCAATTAATATG
This sequence comes from Propylea japonica, assembly GCA_013421045.1. NCBI lineage: Eukaryota > Metazoa > Arthropoda > Insecta > Coleoptera > Coccinellidae > Propylea > Propylea japonica. The sequence goes on along the minus strand of CM024239.1, from coordinate 13,829,969 downwards.
GTTGTCTCTCTCAAATCGTCTAACATGGGCAGTCCGACGCATTCAGTAAATGCGCCAGACTGCGCGTAATAATCGATGAAAGTACTGCAGGTTCCCAACCACACTGAACGATTAAAGCCACTCCCAACGATAATAGAGAGATCAAACTACAATATTCCAGTCGCTCGTTCATTTAGAGAGTTACGAATCACGTGAACTTTTCCATTGTAGCACTGGTCCCCTGCACGGCAACCTTCTCTCTCTGATGCATTGAATTTCCTATGTTTCCGATGTGAATTTCCAAACCTGTATGTCAAACTCAAAGGAGCAATCGACTAATTTCATAAAAGCAAATGAAATCTGCCACAATTTGTATGTGTTACGACATCGCAACTAGAGTTACAAATTTCCCTTCAGATGAAGAAAATAACGAAGCATTTATCCTAGAAAGTAATCGTGCAGATTGTCAATTGTCGAACGGATGGCACTGACGGCAGAATGTGTAACAAGCCGTCTGAGGTGTGGTATTTTGGTTTGGGATCATGCCTTTTTGAACTGTATGTGAAAGATACTGAATCAAGATACAATACAATAAAATATATGTAAAAGTCACACGACCAATTGACTGATTATATAAAAGCGAATTCAATCAGCCAAAATTTGTATGTGTTAAAAAATCGCAACTAAACAAACACACATTTCCCCCCAGAAAAAGAAAATAACAAATCATTTTTCCTGGAAAGTGATCGTTGCAGATGATCCATTTTCGAATGGTTGGCAGAATATACAGGAAATACCCATTTTGCGGTACAGTTAAGCAGTTCTATATTGGAGAGATTCACGCGTGGTAACTGACATAGGCAGGAGGCTTGCTTAGTACCTAGAGACTAGCTGAAAAGTGACCAGCTATGCACCATGCGAGTAGTGCGGCACATCGCGTACATTTCAAAACTTTCATTTTACTGAGCTACTAGTTAGATATCTCGCTAGGCTCTAGGCCAGTGATTCCCAAAGTGGGCGCTGTGGCGTTCCAGGGGGCGGTGATGGCCACGGGTGCTTTTGAATTTAATAAAAACAAAATCTGTTATTTCTGCATTCGTTACAAAACTCCTTCTGTACAAACGAAATTTTGGAAGAGGGAAATTCATCCAGTTTCCAAATGTATCAGGAGCAGTAAAAAAGGATGAAGACATACATAATTATTGCGAGCACTTAGGTGCGGATTCAGTGCAGTTAACAATTTATTAACAAAAAAAAGAACCGTTTGCTAACAGTCAATCGCGGTGATTTGAGAATGCTGTTAACAAAAATGGAACCAAATATTACAAAATTGGTAACAGCTCACCAGGTTCATACTTCGCATTGGGATTTTTGAAATTTTTTTTGTATCAACTTTTTCTTCAATAAAGAGGTTCACAATTTCAAATTTCAATGTACAACTTTCTTCGCTATATTAAAGAAAAAGGTAGAAATAATAGGCAAGCCGCACGTCAAAGGAATTTGAAACAACAATAAACATGTTCTCAAGTTTATAAGTGTTTTGAATGGGAATCTGAAGACAAATGCGTTCCGAGTGACGTCAGAGAGAGAAGCTAATCCGTATTGAAACGTGCGATCAAGTATACTTGATTGCAGGTTTCTGAAGAAATTTCTGAGAAATTGAAACATGAAACAAGAAATATAACAGAAAATATTTCATGTTGCAGGTTTCAATACGATTTGTTTTTCTCCTTGATGTCACTTGAAGAGCATTTGCCTGCGAATTCCCATTCAAAACACTAATTAAATGAGAATATGTTTCTTGATTCACCTTTCTTTGATGTGTGGCTCACCTTAAATTATCAATATTAATATTAAGGGGGCGCTGATCAATGTTTTTATTGAAAGGGGGCGGTGGATAAAATAAGTTTGGGAACCACTGCTCTAGGCGATAAGCAATACTCCTGCCTAGTCGGACGTAGCTTTACCGTGGATTTCACAAAGCTTGATTGGGCAATCAAATCGTTGATTTTGAATTAAGTCGATGGTTTATATCGAAAATGAACTGAAATTGCACAGAAATGATGACATTCAATAATCAAGCTGATTGGAGTTTTGTTTAACCCGGCTTGAATCCAGTTGTACGATTGTATTAATGCAGTGTTGTCTCTCTCTCATTGTTGGAAGCGACTTAATTGAAGCAATATGGTAGGCAAGCGCAAGTACTTGAATCGAGTATCACAGGCAGCCTCACACATTAAATAATTCGATTAGCGTACTGCAGTATCCCTAACATATTGCCACTCCCAAAGTTAAAGCTGAACACTTCCCACCTGATGCAAAATCAGTTGATGCGCGTTCTATTTGACAATGTTGTGATTTTGAACAGATGCGCATTACAGTGACTATATTACCACAGTGGCGACAACTCGTGTCTCATTTTCTATTGGTTGCCGCCATGTTTCGTCGGAGTTGCAGATTTAGTTTGCTTATGTATAATTTGTTGCCTACAGATTAAGAATAAGGTCGAAAAAGACTTTATAGAGAGTTATTCAAAAATACCGCCAAGAACGTCTTGAAGAAACATGGCGGACTTTTGACAGTTTTATGACCAGTTGTCGCCATTGTGGTGATGTAGTCACTGTAATGCGCCTCACTTCCAATTGATGTTGCTTTCTGACAAAATCAGTTTAATTTCCACAATCAAATCAGTTCATCATAACAACAACATAACCTAACATTTTGGTAAAAGTTTACAATTTACATCTAAACATAACAGAAAGTGAATTATTATCATCGAGTTTGATTGCTAGTAATGAATAATTCTTATTACTTTTAGAATTTCCTTCCGAACTATCGTCGATATTCGTATTTAGTACACTCATTTCAAACCTTATAGTTTTGTTGATTGTCATCCGAAAAAGGCATGTTCTATTTGTCAAAATCACTTCACTTCCAACTGAAATCAGTCAAATAGAAAGCTAGGATTATTGCAATCGGACAACTGGATTCAGTCAGTTACAGTTGAATATAGAACTGTTTAAGTGTACGGCAAAATTATCTGTCAGATGCATTGTATATCGTATCTTTCAGATGTAAATTTCCAAATCTGTATAACAAGCCCTCCGAGGTAAGGGATTTTGGTTTGTGGTCATGCGTTTTTAAACTGTTTGTGGAAGTTACTGCATTAAAAAAGATTTAATACAATTTAAGCTTACACGGCCAATCGGCTGATTCCATAAATGCGACTGCCACAATTTGAATGTGCCACGATATCGCAACTAGACATCGCCCCAAAAAAGAAAATAACGAAGCATTTTTCCTGGAAAGTAATCGTTGCAGATGGTCCATTGTCGAATGGATGGCGGAATATATAAGAAGCGCGTTGGCGGCGTCCCCGTGCAGCAGGAGCAGCAGATATAGTGCGTCGTCTTTTGCGTTGTCGCCTTCCCCCTTTGGCGCGCGCTAAAAGCGAAGGTACGTAACCGGAGTTTAGCGCACCTTTGGGACTGCTCGTAAAAAAACATTCCGTGACAAACTGCCCCTCCAGATCCTCGCGCAACGACGTCCAGGAGCACGACGACACGTTCTTGTTTGTTAAGCAGGATCGTAGCCACTCTACGATTACTTCGTAGGGAATATATTGAATGGAATTGGTTGGAATTGAGGGGCGAATGGACCCGGGGAGAGCCGGAGGCCCAAATGAGGTAGTCCGAAAGCAAACTTCCAATTAAATTTTTGCTGAGTGGTCTTTCAACGACGCCCTACGACGTTTTATGATGTCGACCGGAGGTTAATGTTGGTTTGTATTTAGACAGGGTATTGAGTTTTTTGTGAATTTGCTGACCTAGCAATTTCGATTTTAGTTTTTAGAGATTATGCGCTTTGAGTTTGATTTATTTGAAACACGATTTTTCATTTTGTACGATTTGAAAACTCTAAAAAACATTTCTGTTATATCAGAGCTTCTGGCAACTCTGTTCAAACTGCAGGCATATCTGTTACCTGAACAAGTCCCACTTTTCACGCTTAACAGTAAAAGAAATAATGAATAAAAATTCATGCGTTTAACAGTAACGCAGGCATAATATAAATAATGAAAGCGGAGAATAATATTAATCGATATAAAATCAACCAATATTAAACCCACACGGGATTAGTTCCGAAGTGTGGGTTTAATATTGGTTGATTTTATATCGATTAATATTATTCTCCGCTTTCATTATTTAGTAAAAGAAATATTTCGAAAAACAGTTTTTCCTTTTTCCCTGATCACATAATGGATTTTTGTCAGAACCCAACATAAACTACTGAGGTAGCCTGAGAGCAAACTTTCAATTAAATTTTCTTGATCTTCCTCAGTGCTTTTTTAACGTTTTATGATGTCGATGGAAAGATATTGTTGCTTCGTATTTAGACAAAAACAAACTACGACACGTTCTTGTTTGTTAAGCAGGATCGTAGCCACTCTACGATTACTTCGCAGGGAATATATTGAATGGAATTGGTTGGAATTGAGGGGCCAATGGACCCGGGGAGAGCCAGAGTCCGAAAGCAAACTTCCAATTAAATTTTTGCTGAGTGGTCTTTCAATGACGCCCTGCGACGTTTTATGATGTCGACCGGAGGTTAATGTTGGTTTATATTTAGACAGAAACAAACAGTATTGAGTTTTTTGTGAATTTGCTGACCTTGCAAAATCGTTATTAGTTTTTCGAGAGGAAGCGCTTTGAGTTTGATTATTCGAAACCCGATCTTTCATTTTGGCCGATTTGAGAACTCTAAAAAAATTTGGTGTTATATCAGAGCTTCTGGCAACTCTGTTCAAATTGCAGACATATCTTTTACCTGAACAAGTCCCTCTTTTCACGCTTAACAGTAAAAGGAATATTTCGAAATACAGTTTTTCTTTTTTCCCTAATCAACGTTATGTATTTCTGTTAAAACTTCACATGACTTAATGGAAAGCCTGAGAGCAAACTATCAACTGAATTTTCTTGATCTTCTTCAGTGATCTTTCAACGTTTTATGATGTCGATGGAAGGATAATGTTGCTTTGTATTTAGACAGAAACAAACTACGACACGTTCTTGTTTGTTAAGCAGGATCGTAGCCACTCTACGATTACTTCGCAGGGAATATATTGAATGGAATTGGTTGGAATTGAGGGGCCAATGGACCCGGGGAGAGCCAGAGTCCGAAAGCAAACTTCCAATTAAATTTTTGCTGAGTGGTCTTTCAATGACGCCCTGCGACGTTTTATGATGTCGACCGGAGGTTAATGTTGGTTTATATTTAGACAGAAACAAACAGTATTGAGTTTTTTGTGAATTTGCTGACCTTGCAAAATCGTTATTAGTTTTTCGAGAGGAAGCGCTTTGAGTTTGATTTATTCGAAACCCGATCTTTCATTTTGGCCGATTTGAGAACTCTAAAAAAATTTGGTGTTATATCAGAGCTTCTGGCAACTCTGTTCAAATTGCAGACATATCTTTTACCTGAACAAGTCCCTCTTTTCACGCTTAACAGTAAAAGGAATATTTCGAAATACAGTTTTTCTTTTTTCCCTAATCAACGTTATGTATTTCTGTTAAAACTTCACATGACTTAATGGAAAGCCTGAGAGCAAACTATCAACTGAATTTTCTTGATCTTCTTCAGTGATCTTTCAACGTTTTATGATGTCGATGGAAGGATAATGTTGCTTTGTATTTAGACAGAAACAAACTACGACACGTTCTTGTTTGTTAAGCAGGATCTTAGCCACACTACGATTACTTCGTAGGGAATATATTGAATGGAATTGGTTGGAATTGAGGGGCGAATGGACCCAGGGAGAGCCGGAGGTCCAAATGAGGTAGTCCGAAAGCAAATTTCCGATTAAATTTTTGCTGAGTGGTCTTTCAACGACGCCCTGCGACGTTTTATGATGTCGACCGGAGGTCAATGTTGGTTTGTATTTAGACAGAGTATTGAGTTTTTTGTGAATTTGCTGACCTAGCAATTTCCATTTTAGTTTTTAGAGATTATGTGCTTTGAGTTTGATTTATTTGAAACACGATTTTTCATTTTTACGATTAGTAAACTCTAAAAAACATTGCTGTTAATCAGAGCTTCTGGTAACTCTGTTCAAATTGCAGGTACATCTTTTACCTGAACAAGTCCTACTTTTCACGCTCAACAGTAAAAGGAATATTCCGAAATACAGTATTTCCTTTTTACCTAATCAACGTAATGTATTTTTGTTAAAACTCCACATGACCAAATGAGGTAGCCTGAGAGCAAACTTTCAACTGAATTTTCTTGATCTTCTTCAGTGATCTTTAAACGTTTTATGATGTCGATGGAAGGATAATGTTGCTTTGTATTTAAACAAAAATAAACTACGACACGTTTTTGTTTGTTAAGCAGGATCGTAGCCACTCTACGATTACTTCGTAGGGAATATATTGAATGGAATTGGTTGGAATTGAGGGGCGAATGGACCCGGGGAGAGCCGGAGGCCCAAATGAGGTAGTCCGAAAGCAAACTTCCAATTAAATTTTTGCTGAGTGGTCTTTCAACGACGCCCTGCGACGTTTTATGATGTCGACCGGAGGTTAATGTTGGTTTGTATTTAGACAGAGTATTGAGTTTTTTGTGAATTTGCTGACCTAGCAATTTCGATTTTAGTTTTTAGAGATTATGCGCTTTGAGTTTGATTTATTTGAAACACGACTTTTCATTTTGTACGATTTGAAAACTCTAAAAAACATTTCTGTTATATCAGAGCTTCTGGCAACTCTGTTCGAACTGCAGCCGTATCTTTCACCTGAACAAGTCCTACTTCTCACGCTTAACAGTAAAAGGAATATTTCGAAATACAGTTTTTCTTTTTTCCCTAATCAACGTAATATATTTTTGTTAGAACTCCACATGACCAAATTAGGTAGCCTGAAAGCAAACTTTCAACTGAATTTTCTTGATCTTCTTCAGTGATCTTTTAACGTTTTATGATGTCGATGGAAGGATAATGTTGCTTTGTATTTAGACAGAAACAAACTACGACATGTTCTTGTTTGTTAAGCAGGATCGTAGCCACTCTACGATTACTTCGTAAGGAATATATTGAATGGAATTGGTTGGAATTGAGGGGCGAATGGACCCGGGGAGAGCCGGAGGCCCAAATGAGGTAGTCCGAAAGCAAACTTCCAATTAAATTTTTGCTGAGTGGTCTTTCAACGACGCAATGCGACGTTTTATGAAGTCGACCGGAGGTTAATGTTGGTTTGTATTTAGACAGAAACAAACAGTATTGAGGTTTTTGTGAATTTGCTGACCTTGCAATTTCGCTTTTAGTTTTTCGAGATTGAGCGCTTTGAGTTTGATTTAATTGAAACCCGATTCTTCATTTTGGCCGATTTGAGAACTCTAAAAAATTTTGGTGTTATATCAGAGCTTCTGGCAACTCTGTTCAAATTGCAGTTATATCTTTATTCTGAACCAATCCCACTTTTCATGCTTAACAGTAAAAGGAATATATGAATTGATAGTAAGTAATAAAAGAATCTTCTTCAGGATAAAAAAAAGGAAAGTAACAAAAACAGCAGCGTAATATACAAACAAAAATAAATTAATAACAAAATAAAAGTACAATGACATGAACAATGAACACGAAAAAATAAAATAACAAGTAAATTGAAATAACAGGTCGACCAAACAATCAATATCTTTTTTGATTCCCAAATTCACGTAATATATTTATAACTGGCAAGTAGTATTGAGTTTTCTGGGGATTTGCTGAGCTTGCAAAATCGCTTTCAATTTTTCGCGAAGAAGTTGCTACATAGTTATTTAATCAACAATGTAGTTCATTAACTATAACGATCAATAGCCGGGATATTCTAGCTCTAGTTCACAAGAAAACAATATTAGTGTTTTCTGATTCGTAAATGGTTTATTTAGTAAACAACTCAAGTACCTGACATCGGTTTTCCCTTTGTTTTTGGCACCCGCAGCTTTCAGAATCAACTGAAATATGCAAATCATTTCTTTGCATCATCTAGTTGAATATTGGTTTCTTGAAAATTTAATTAACGTCTTTGAATTTCACGTACAACTTGTTCCATTTTCTCACAAAAATGAAGGAATGCCAATATTAAAAGTAATAGCAATATTAATAAACATCACATATGTCTCACATATAGACATCTGAAAGCTTTACCTGCTACTTCTGTCAGGAAAAAACATCAAATGAATTTTCTCGTTTCAAGGAAAATCAGCTAGCATACCTCCCAACCGTAACTTCCCCCAAGTCCGCTCTGATGTAATTCACTTAAATCAAATTTCACGTTTTCAATCATCACATATGAGCGAACGCCCTTCTTTCAATAAATACAGAAAAAAATAATTTCGGTTCCAGCGCTCCTGGGGTAAGAAATGGGGCTTCTTTGTTACTTCAGTATTAAGCTCCAGTTTTCACGGAGTTTTTCCGCTCTGCACCAGCTGTATTTCATTGAAATCCGTTCTGATTAGTTTCTGGTCTATCTATTCCCGAAACGAACGCTCTGAGGGTGGTTCTCATTCCGGAGAGCTATGTTGTTTCTGTCAGCCTTAAAGTAATTTACATCATCTGGTAGGGTATCAGGAATTCTTTTACTATCACGTTTTTTCCTTTGTTTTTTCGAATGAGGAATTTTATCTGGGTTTGCAGGTGGAAACTATAATTCCGGATTTTCAATTAATTATAGATATCATAAGATGAAAGTCTTTCAGGTTCACTGCACAAAAAAAATTAATTCATTATACATACAGGGTGTCCCATTACTCGACGTCAACCCGGAACCAGGTGAAAAGGCAAGTAATACTGGTTGTCAGAAAAATATAAAAAAAAAATTTAAGTTGCATGATTTTAAAATAATGCGCATTTAAAAAAACACGCAAAATTCCACACCCTGTGACAGTCTTTTCGCTCCTGTTGCCACAAATATCAACTTTTTCCAACTTTTTTCTTTGCTGTGTAGCCTTGAATAATGCTTGTCTAAACTGTCATCAAAATTTTGATACCAGCTGCTCTAGGTTTCATAAAAATAGGGCTTACTTCTCGGAAAAAAATTCGAAATAAACAATTGCCTAGTTTCAACTGACTGTATTGAAAAAAAAATGTACTACGTAGGTTTGGCATGTTTTTTCAAAAGTTGGCGCATTTAGTGAGGATTCCAAAATGGTATAATACTTGTTTAATTGTAGCTGCCATAGTTCAAATTTATTTTCGATTGCCTTGGAATACACTTTTTCGTTAACTGCTTCCCAGTAATAGAGTCCAATGGGTTCAAGTCCGGTGAACAGGCCGGCCACGAGATTGGACCAGAACGTCCGATCCATCTTCCGGGAGAAAATGTTACCAGAAAAAAAATTTCAGAGAAATTTCTCAGGAAAAATTTTTTCTGGAAAAATTATTTTCTCTGGAATTTTTTTTTCTGATAACATTTTTTCGCGGAAGATGGATCGGACTATCTGGTCCAATCTCGTGGCCGGCCCGTTCACCGGACTTGAATCCATTGGACTCTATTACTGGGAAGCAGTTAACGAAAAAGTGTATTCAAAGGCAATCGAAAATAAATTTGAACTACGGCAGCTACAATTAAACAAGTATTATACCATTTTGGAATCCTCACTAAATGCGCCAACTTTTGAAAAAACATGCCAAACCTTTACATTTTTTTTCAATACAGTCAGTTGAAACTAAGCAATTGTTTATTTCGAATTTTTTTTCTGAGAAGTAAGCCCTATTTTTATGAAACCTAGATCAGCTGGTATCAAAATTTTGATGACAGTTCAGACAAGCATTATTCAAGGTTACACAGCAAAGAAAAAAGTTGGAAAAAGTTGATATTTGTGGCAACAGGAGCGAAAAGACTGCCACAGGGTGTGGAGTTTTGCGTGTTTTTTTAAATGCGCATTATTTTAAAATCATGCAACTTAGATTTTTTTTTATTTTTCTGATAACCAGCATTACTTGCCTTTTCACCCGGTTCCGGGTTGACGTCGAGTAATGGGACACCCTGTATAGATTAAGAGGGTTGGGCGAAAGCTCTTAATCATATTAATATTTTTTCAATCAGCTCAAAAAACAGATTAAACACGTGCATTGATTTCGACTTGAATGTATTTTTTCACAATAAATTGAAATTTTTTTTCAACCCCTCAGCTGCAACCCCATTCAACATGTATATAGACTCGTTGAAAATCTCATGATAGATGAAATCTCACCATACTACTTTTGTCATTTCATTGAAATCCGGAGGGTGATTCTCATTCCGGAGAGCTATGTTGTTTCTGTCTGCCTTAAGTAATTTACATCATCTGGTAGGGTTCATGGATTCTTTTACTATCACGTTTTCTCTCTGTTTTTTCAAATGAGAAAAGATTTTTTCTAGGTTCTAGGTTCTATTATACAGGGGTTTCAATTCATTATAAATATCATGATTTGAAGTCTTCAGGTAATATTTGGTTCGATATTCCTCTTTTCTACAATGAGATTTTAAATTATGATTTAATACAGTTGACGGTTGGAATATGAGAACATATTGTATGGTATTTTTCAAAGAATAATAATTCTCCTATAATTAAAGTTGTATATTCGAATTTTTATAGAAGTTTTTGACATTAAGTAATTTTTAGAGTGTATGTAAGTTGTCCGTGTATGTTTTGTGTTGTTTTAATTATTTATGAAATTAATTTTGTAGCTCTGACTTGAGAATGAGACGACATAAAGTCCCGAGACTAGTCGTCAATTTTCAAATATTTCAATAAAGATTGTGGGAAAATAGGACTTATTCTTCGTTGTTCAAAACGAAGATGTGGTATTCGCTCCGTTTCGCAGTAAAACAAAGAATTCTAAAAAAGTTTTACCTACTTCCAATGAATAAAGGACAAAGTATTATCATCCTTTTATGATCTTTCTTAACGGATCATCAAGTGTCAAGTGTTCGAACAAAACTCAATCACAAAAATCGTTATTAATGGCTGCGATAGAAGCAGAAAAACGAGCCGCAGCTGAGCATCTCATAAAACAAACACAAACATAAGTCACAGCATAAATTTTTCGATTCACTACGAGGTCCCATGAGCAGGATAAAAAGAAGAATATCACCAAAGATTCACATGATACATCAGCTATAGTAGAAGCCAAATTGATCAGAGCTAATGACGGGAGAATCATTTCGGGACCAACTGTATGACATAAGTTAAGGGAGTCATTCTTCGATTCACTACGAGGTCCCATGAGCAGGGTGCAAAGAAGAATTATCACCTAAGGTTGACAGGATACTTCAAACTCAATAAAAAGCTAAGTTCACAAAAATTTAAAAAAATATATTATTAATCACTGTAGAAGGTAGCATCTCATGAAACAAACTGCTGATCAGAAAGGAATCTTTTCGGGTCCATTTGATGATGCTCACATGAAATAAGTCATAGGATACATTTTTCGATTCACTACGAGATCCCATGAGCAAGATAAAAAGAAGAATGTCACCAAAGGTTCACATGATACATCAGTTGAAGTAGAAGCAAAGTGTTGACTTTTTGATGGCCCATCAAGCCGGATCATAGTAAAGATATATCAAGTGTTTTGAAAAACACTTAATCATAAAAATTATTATTAATGACTGCTGAGAAGCGTCCTAACCAAGAAAGCGACCCGACAAACAGCTGAGCATATCATAAAAAAACTGCTGATCAAAAATTGATCAGAACTAATGACGGGAGAATCGTTTCGGGACCATCTGATGATGCTTGCATGAAATAAGTTACGGGAATAATTTTGTTTGCGAAGCATGTGGAACAAAGAATACGTGCTGTATTATTCATGTACCTCCGTAATGATTTCTTGTCAGAATTAGGGTGGAAAAGGGCTCGCAGAGAGCGTGGTGCGGAATTTTTAAATCTCATATTGTTATTTATGAATATGACGTAAGGAGGGAAACTTGCGTGAAAATTTCCGGGACGAGGGTGGGCTTTTCTCCGGTCCGGCTGCTCTCGTCCTGTGTTTATTCTGCGGATAATGGAAAAAATGAAAGCGTATTGTGTTTTGAGTTCTTCCAATTCCTGGAATCAACTGGGATTGTTCGAATTTCGATGGTTGCTCAAATGAGGAATGAGTATAGGACGAGGAGGTTATGGCGCCGAAATATACTGTCTAACTTTCGAATATGTTAAGCTGAGGAAATGAAACTTCATTACACATTCGAAGCTTATTTATTAATGCTAAAAAACTTCGAATTTTTCAATTCTTTATGTCTTATTCACATCTAGCTATACCTACACGAAGTTTTTGCCTGGAATAGGTATCCTCTAAACTATTTTGATGTGTAACACTTACGAAGGGCTTTCCAATTTCGATTTTTTCAAATATCCTGTGACAATATTTTAAACAATAAGAGGTTTAACGCGTAACATCGCCATGAATATCAAAATAGTGAAAGCAGAGAATAATATTAATCGATTGAAATCAACCAATATTAAACTCATACTTCGGAGCTAATGAGTTTAATCGATTAATTTTATTCTCTGCTTTCACTATTTTAATATTTTAAACGTTAATGTCATTGTCATCAACCAAACCAAAGGGTAAATCTGCCCTCGCGGTCTTTTCGATTCATATTGAGGGATTCGATTAGACATCGAAAGAATATATAATTCAGCCATTTTTTTACCTTTTTATCTCGAATCATTTTTGAGATTTCTGTAAAAAACACTTTTTTCGATTTAATTTTTTTTTTCTCTAGTGAAATCCAAAGTTTTCAAATGGTGATTTTTTCTCTGGATTCTCTGCTATTGAAGGAATAAACGTATAATTTTTTTTTGAACATCAGCTGAAAAATCGATTTTTAGAAAAAAAATTGAATTATAATAATTTGTTTTTCGGTGTTCTTTAAAAGTGTCCACTACCATTTTTCGAAATGAAATATCTACTTTGATCATTTAAACCCTGGAATTTTTTCACATTTTTAAAATAGGTGGAACATCATTTTGTTGCCGTTGTATTAATATTGGTTCCCTGAACAATACTAGTGAAAAGAACAACTGGCGATCTGTCTTAGTTTAGAAGATATGGGTCCCCAAAGTCCGAAAAGTATTTCACCTGGAAGTCACTTTTCTCATTACAAAAACACTGAATTTCCGCTTTATTGAGAGTCTATGGACATTCTTACATGAAGATTTGATTCATTTTATTTTAAATATATTCAATAATTGTTGCAAAAACATCGAGAAAATTGGAGGGAAGCCCGTCGTTCGTTATGGAAAGATTGGCACGGGCGCAAGGGCAGATTCACCATTGAAACCCGGCTATACCTTTTGTATTTTAAACAACATAAGTGTGGTATTTTTGAAAGCCAGTTCATACTTGGAAAACTATAATTCAAATTCAAATATATCGAAAGTAATTGGCTCCATTCTATTCATTCATGAACTCAATGATTCTGATGTTCTAATATTAAATCGAAGAAAATTTCAGTTTCCAAGTTGTTCGTTTCGGAAACTTAAGCGTTTACGTTTGGACTTCGCCAATGCATAAACACAATAGTTTAGTTTAGTTTAAAGAGGGGTTACAGTTCACTGCGACCTCAAGGTCTATTGTGCCCCCTAACACAGCTGTTCTGGCCAAACCCTTCACAGCTCGCCTCCAGTTCCTGAGATCTAATGAAATCTAATAACTGTGAAGGCTTCAACGAGGCTAGTTCCTTACAAGTTTCTCGCCCAAAGCATTTTCTCCTTAGGCTCGCAATGCCAAGGCATTCCGTGACTAGGTGAATGGGGGTTTCTTCCTCCTCCCCACAGGACCTACACTCGTCAGTGTCCGATAATCCCATCCTCAACAGGTGCTTCCTGAGGCGACAATATCCTGTAAGAAAGCCAGTGAGGAGGTGTAATTGCTTCTTACCAAGATCCAGATATCTTTTGGATTCCGCTGTCTCGAAGAAACTCAGTGGAATGATCCATCCCTGGGAGATTCCGCCAGAGTTTTTCCCTCTTGGCTTTCTCCTTCTCCAGAAACTTCTTCTTATAGGTACATTTACATATTCCACAGAAGGGTTCTGGACCAATGAGTGACATTCGTGCGCTCTCTTTGGCAAGTGTATTGGCCTCTTCGTTTCCTTTGATTCCCGAGTGGGTGGGATAAACACAATAACAGAATAACTGATTTCACGAGAGAGCTTTCATCAATTTTTCTGAGAAATACTTGTCTCTCTTTCAAATGAACGAATGATAAAACTTTTATCAACCTCCGAAACCTGACCGACCTCCACTCCCGCGTTCCTCCTTGCCCCAAACGGATGGATCGGGAATAATTTTCTGGAGTAACTGAATACCGTGACCAGACGCCTATTCGAACCCTCGTCACGACGTCTGTAATAACAGACAAATTAGAGAAACATTTTAAGAAGTTGCTACGAGAATGACTTTAATTGTATTCCACGAATTCGTAGAATAAACAGACGTAACCGCATTTTCCGAGGAATTTTCCCCATCCTTGTAGTTAATTCGGATCACGCACGAATGTCCGAATGACTCCCTGAAAAAAGAAAACACCTGAAACGGAATTGCCGGCTAAGTGTGCTTTCATTTAGGAATTTCGTAATATTCTGGGGGATCGCTTGAGTAATTGATGATTTCGATCTTGGTTGGAATTATCGATTCACCTATATGGAACGGGTGTCGTTTTGATAGTTTTAAAATCGTTTTTTCCGACAACTGTGCCTATACAGGGTGTTTCCAAAATGAATGTCAATATTGAGGGGGGTGATTTTTGACCCATTTTAAGAAAAAACCTAAACGTCTTTCCTTTGAGTTACAGGGTTTTCAAAAATAACTTATTTTTTATTAATATCTACAATACCACTTCAGATATTTTAATGAAATTAATCGTACATGTAGTCATGTACCGGGTTTTTTACTATAACTTGAGCCCCCCTTCAACTTTGTTACTGAAGGAGATACAAAAAAATTTTTCGTATAAAAGTTTCACGAAATCAACTTAGGTTTTTTGATATGATTCCAGAAACTGAAATATATACAGGGTGACCAAGATATTGATGGAAACTTCATTTTTTCAAATGGAACACCCTGTATATTTTTCCATATTTGGTTAGCTCTTTTTCCCCTGATTTCGAATATGTAACATATGTTGGTCTATCTCTTTTATTCTGAGCACCACAGAGTTTCAAATTTCAATAATCATCTGGCATAGCATTTTGGAAGTTCGTGAATATTTAAGTGGCCAATTTGATCTTTTGTTTGTTAATGGCACACCCATTTTATGGCCACCAAATAGTCCCGATTTAACACCGTTGGACACGTTTTTATAGCCGTTCCTGAAGGAAAAAAATTACTTCAGCAAAAATGACAATCAATGAAAGCGGAGAATAATATTAATGATATAAAATCAACCAATATTAAACCCTAAACAACTTGAGACAACTATATGAACTATGTGTATTGAATGAAGGTGGTCATTTTGAGCAATTTCTTTAGTTGATGTTATTCTTACCATACTAACATAGTTTATCATTTTTCATTGGTTAAGTAATTGTTAAGTATTCATTCTAAAATAATACTTCTAAGTAGATTGTTTGGATATAAAGAATTTCGTAGGTATTTCACATATTTTTTTTTCGGTGTCATCATTTCAAAACTTTGAAACTCTGAAAATTGAAGAGACACATCCACATACGCATTTATATTCGAGATCAGGAGGAAATAGCCTATCAAAAAAAGGAAGAATATACAGGGCAGGGTGTCGTATTTGAAAAAATATAGTTGCATTCAATGTTGTTTACCACGTATATCTTCCCATTGACGTTATTATAACTGCATAACTGCTCATTATAATGAGCATTTTTAGCAAACGCACTCTGCCACTTGTAAAATGATTACAGATCTTGGGAGGTGGTTCTTAAAATTTGAAACTCTGTGGTTCTCAGAATAAAAGAGATAGACCAAAGTATGTAACATATTCGGAATCAGGGGAAAAAGAGCTAGCCATGCATGGAAAAATATACAGGGTGTTCCATTTGAAAAAATGAAGTTGCTATCAATATGTTGGCCACCCTGTATATATTTCAGTTTCTGGACCATATCAAAAAACCTCAGGTGATTTCGTGAACTTTTATACGATACATTTTTTTGTAGTATCTCCTTTAGTAACAAAGTTAAAGGGGGGGGTCAAATTATAGTGAAAAACCCGGTACATGAGTCAAGAGGCATTTTTTTATGTATCACTTTTTTTAAATCCTACCAGTAGCGTCGTACGTAATTTGACTCTCTTATTTATTGATGTAACGCCACAGATTTTTTCTGAATAAAAATTATTTTTTTTAAATTTCTCATCAAAGTTGATCTCTGGACTTTTTTCACTCCGATGCAAGGTTTTCGCTTAAAAAATAAAAACCGTTAATCTGTATGATCATAACCATACGTTAATACATGCATAAGAGTTATGACCTCGGTTATGACAATATCACCATGCAGAATACAGATTTAATTTTTTTTTATTTTAAGAAAAATCAGTGACTGTCTAAATATTATTTGGGGCTATGTTAATTGGGTCGAAACTGCTTAACTCCACCCTGTAACTCAACTGGTTAAACGTTTAGGACATATATCCATATGAAGTTTTTTTCTTGCAATGGGCCCAAAAATCACCGCCATAAATATTGACATTCAATTAAGAATCACCCTGTATACCTAACTACTTTCCCACACGGTTTTCACATTTTTAGGCAAATAATTATTTCTAAAATTTGTAAATTTTAAATGAGATAAATTTATTTGCTTACTTATATAATAAATTCATAATTATGTATTAATTAAACAATTTCAACTGTGAAAGCATAATTAATAATACAATTTTCCATTTCAAAATTGTCGAATTTTCGGAAATTATTAACTTAACACCCTCAAAAAATTATCGATAGTACCCATAGATCTGATTCATGTCACTGTCATGGAATGCGATTCTCCATAGCAACTGGGTAACTGAGTTAATTGATTTTTTAATATTTTAATATGGTTGTAGAAAAAATATTGCTTCTATCTCGAGCTGAAAGTATCTTGAATATTATTGCAAAAAAATTTGACAAATCCGTAAGGAAAATGAAATAACTAATCCTCTTAGATTTTGTGAAAATTCATTTTTTTAGACCAAAAACTGCCTGAATAATTATTTCAACAAGAATGAAATTGAATGAGCTAGTATATTCTTTTGAATATATTCTGAAGATATGCATTTAATTCATAACTGTATAACTGTATGTAAGAACAGAAATTCAACTTTGGCGTACAAGTGAGTTATTTTTTTAAATTTCTCATCAAAGTTGATCTCTGGACTTTTTTCACTCCGATGCAAGGTTTTCGCTTAATAAATAAAAACCGTTAATCTGTATGATCATAACCATATCGTTAATACATGCATAAGAGTTATGACAATACACCATGCAGAATACAGATTTCATTTTTTTTTTTTATTTTAAGAAAAGTCAGTGGCTCGCCACTGACTGTCTAAATATTATTTGGGGCTGTGTTAATTGGGTCGAAACTGGTTAACTCCACCCTGTAACTCAACTGGTTAAACGTTAGGACATATATCCATAATGAAGTTTTTTTCTTGCAATGGGCCCAAAAATCACCGCCAATAACTATTGCCATTCAATTAAGAAACACCCTGTATACCTAACTACTTTCCCACACTGTTTCACATTTTTAGGTAAATAATTATTTCTAAATTTGTAAATTTTAAATGAGATAAATTTATTTGCTTACTTTATAATAAATTCATAATTATTAATTAAACAATTTCAACTGTGAAAGCATAATTAATAATACAATTTTCCATTTCAAAATTGTCGAATTTTCGGAAATTATAACTTAACACCCTTAAAAAATTATCGATAGTACCCATAGATCTGATTCATGTCACTGTCATGGAATGCGATTCTCCATAGCAACTGGGTAACTGAGTTAATTGATTTTTTAATATTTTAATATGGTTGTAGAAAAAATATTGCTTCTATCTCGAGCTGAAAGTATCTTGAATATTATTGCAAAAAAATTTGACAAATCCGTAAGGAAAATGAAATATGTAACTAATCCTCTTAGATTTTGTGAAAATTCATTGGTTTTAGACCAAACATTGCATGAATAATTATTTTAACAAGAATGAAATTGAATAAGCTAGTATATTCATTTCAATATATTCTGAAGATATGTATGCAGTTTAATTCATAACTGTGTAACTGTATGTAAGAACAGAAATTCAACTTTGGCGTACAAGTGAGTCCATTTCTCGATTCCCATTTTTATTACTGAAATTTCCGAAAAATGAAGAAGATTAAGAAAGTGCATCTAGGCCAAATGATAGATCACAGAACATAAAATTCCCTACCTTAGATAAAATTATTCAAAATTTTTCACGTTAAAGCTTCCTAAATTACTGACATACTAGCAAAATAATCAAAGTTTCGAAATAGAAGCACCCCCTAACAGCAGTGATCAATACTAATCAGCAAAAAACTTTCAAGATTTCATCGAAAAGTGAGAACCTTCGTAATTTAAGATCATAACATATTCGAATCTCGGTTTCGATAGGAAATGCTCCCATATTGAATATGGAATGGATTACTGACCGCAATAAATATCTTATGAAGTATCTCACCATAAAAATTCACAGAATTACGAATAACTCTTTACCTATCTGGTAATAAAATGAAGAAAACTACAAGCATAATATCATATTTATAATACCTTAAGCCTGACCTGTGCCTAACACTCACTAGAAATGAATTGTCAAACATAACCTCAAACATTCGGAAGTAAATACACAAAATCGTCAAAACAATAACAAACTTACTGTTGATTTGTCGAATTTGGACATGTATCTGTCTGATAATTGTTTATCGTAAATTGCCCTGGCCAAAGCTCCTCTCGGTCTATTAGAAGACAGTGAAAAATCATCGAAATTATTCTTGCATTGGGTTTCCTTCAGGTTTGTTATTTCCACAGAAGAGGTAATATCTTGCATTTTGTTATCTAAAATTTGAAATTACCTTATCGTTTCGTGCAATTCAAACGGAATAACATAAAACTTGTAGATTTGGTTTTGAGGTTATGTGGATAAAATCTACTTTATCACTCACTTGAACACTGCATTTTCTCTCTGGATGTTATATTTTCCACGAAGGAAGACAAAAGTTCACAAAATACAATTCTACACTAGTACTAATGATTTTACAAGGAATTTGGAAAAACGTAAACAATTGGCAAAGGGATATTGTGCGCTACGTGTTGGCAACACTTGCCGGCTGAACTGTCTGAACTGGAGGGCATGCGTTGTTTTCCTCATAATCTCCGTTCAATTCGAATGCTTTTTGATTTTATTCAATGGTTTCTTGGATCCTTCCCTATCTATCTTCACCTTCAATTGAGCATGAAATTCATCTGGTTGTTTAATTCATGAAAATCTCAAATTTCAGAGTACAGTTCATACATTCATAATCGTAACCGTTCCCAACTTATCGATTCGCTACAGTACAGGTCCGGCTCAATGAAGTTTTAGAAGTGGAAGTGGAATAGAAATGAATGCAGAATTAATGTTTTTAGGCGCTTGTTCTTATGGAAAGAACTCATTATAATTTTGAATTTTGTCCATATGTCTGTGTGCTACTATTTTTAAGTGGTGTTAAACACACCGATGAATAATCCGAGGTCAAATACATTTCTGTCTGATCATTCTAACTTTCGAGAATGAGCTGCAGACTTTAAATTGTGGCTGTAGTAGGAGCGGTTGAGTTCGTTAATGGGCCAAATATTGTGACGTAATGAAATATATGAAAAATATATTCTAGAAGTTCTGCAACATATCAGTTTGAAGAGTTTAATCTTTAATCAAGAAAATAACTTAAAATCGGAAAAAAAATTTATGTTCAGGTGACTTTTTTGTTCATTAGAGCTCTTTGTGTCAAGTTTCATGAACTTCATATCGTTGACATCGTCCAAATCAATTACTATTGTGAACAAAAATTGGCTTTGAGGTTATATAGCTGAGATGAAGACGGAATGGTTGTAATCTCGGAAGTCGCCGAAGTGCCCGAAGTAATAACTTTGTTATTTTTTAAACTGGTCGAGTTTGATTGTATTATGAACTGATATATTTAAGCCATCTAATCAATCCAGAAGTTAGATTAATATGAACAAAATCAGCCAAAGTGTGTTTCTCAAAAAATATATAGAGAAAAATGAACTTTGATCGACTCCATAAAAAAATCTTAACATCAATACGGATGTTAGAATCATGAATTTACCTGCTGTTTCCAATATTGTTTCGAAAATCTGTGTACTGTCTCGCATAATTTTCAAAAAAATAAACAAATTCAATAATCGAAAAAAAATTTTTGTGGTGCAATACTGAAGTACCTACTCCGTTTCAGTGTGGATTTTATCTGTATAATTGCAAGTGGATTTACAATAAGAATGTTCCATCAGTGACTGTGAAGTTCTTCGGCCTATGAACTTGATATTGTTATTAGTTATTTAATCAACCAGGTTATTAAAGACAGCGAATAACAGTGAAGATATCTTAGCGAACGCGTTAATAGTTCGAGATCATTAGTCGCTCGATTAATAACCGAGTTGATTACCAGATTTTGAATTCTTGATTGAAATATATCCTCATTTGCACAAGACTTACATTTGACACAATAAAATTTCTATGTATCTATGTGCTTCTGAATACTTGTGTACGGTTGCCATGAGGATTGCACATTAAAATAGCATAAATTGAGCATTAAAATGGGTCATTAAAGATCAATTTCGCACACATTAAAATCACATTTTGAGGTCGGCGGAAAAAATCAATGAATTGCTTCTCAACAAAAACGTACAAGATAGTAAGCCACTTTCTGTTTTTATTTTGTGGCGTCTTCTTGATAATCTCTTGTAGAGGCTTCAATAGGTCATTATGTGTATTCGTTGCATTCATTTTATAGTTTGATGAAGAGGTTTCAAAGATCTTTTTTTGTTTCTTTAAGGAAACAAACAGCGCCATGAATTCACCCCTATGTAAGGCTATGACAACGGTGAATAGTGCCCGATGGATTTGATTTGTTCGCTGATAGTACAGCTAATATTGAGAAAAACAGGTTAACTGTTGTGAATTTCTGGTCGTTTAAATTGTTTTTTACTTTTTGTTTTGAAATTGTAAAACATCTTGTTATGTTTTTAGGTTAGCACTTTGATAAATCATCTTTCAATACTTTTTATGGGATTTATCCTGTTTGTGTTCCTTCCACTTCCACAAATAAAAAAATACTCTTTTTTCCATCCTGCATAATATCACTCCTACTATACCCTGTGTTCATTATACAATATCGGTGATTCGTAGAGGAGGATTAGAAAACCGAAGATAAAAAGAAATTCTCTAACATGAAAACTCATTACCAACAATGATACCAGAATTGCTACCCGATTTTGCATTTCTGTCGTGAACTCTTGTAGCACCCGCTTTTTTGAAAGAATTTTTTCTGCGTTTGTTTCAGAATGAATTTCTTCATTTTTGATAAGAGTGCAGAATTATAATCACGAATGTACTTTTGAGTTTATTCATTAGATATATAGGGTGCCCAAGATGTTCAACATAGCTAATATTTCATCTCTCAGACAAATTGAAAAATTCAGCGAAAAATATATTTAAATAGCTACAAAAACTCTACTAGAATCCATTTTAAAATTTTGTTTCTAATCATCACTCCAAAGGTAACTACGTCAGATATATTTTTTACTTGCACCGTTACATTTTCTTCACTCTGAATGAATCCCCGGTAGAAAAAATATATGTAGACTGTTTATAATCATCTTTCGTAATTTACCCTTAAGAATAGTAATTATAAACTCGTTGTTTCATTTTGACAGATTATTTAATTCAATTCAATGTTTTAATAATTGAGTTTTTTTATGTTATAAGGTGGTTCTTTCTAAGACCACCGAAAATATCCCACCATAAAACGCAGGAAAGGGGGATTTTATATCATTTATAATTATTGTTTTTGGTGGTAAATTTACGATGATAAAACATTATTTCAACATTAACACCATTTTAAAAAAAATATCTGGAGAGTTTTTAGGGATGATGGTGATAAAAAACAATTTCTAACGACAATTCAGGTAGAGCTTTTGATATCAATTGTGATACTTTTTTTCTTGAACACTCTACCGAAATATTGGCTGTATGGGACATCTTTGGACACCCTGTATTTGACGAATTCACTTTTTGAAAGTACCTCCTATCATAAACAGATACACAATAAAGAAACAGCTTATACCTACACAATCAATTCTTGAAAGCACAAGAGAAGACAACCAAAAGTTGGTAAACTGAATTTTTCCATTTTTTAGCATTCCACTGATGAGCAGATTAATTCCAAGAAATCGAGTGAGTCAATTTTAATACGGTTCAGTCTCAACCCTCCACCGCCGTTCATTCGAAATGCAAGGCAGTTAACGAGGGCACTACGGGAAGGACTCGTTAAAATAAATTTCCCTTCTTGGGCCGCAACTCGGATTTCAAATTAAAAAACCTCATTTATACTTGAGCAGAAATTACACTATGCAATTTAAAAAGTCGGGAAATTTTCACCCGTTTCTGGCCCCTGAAACCATCCACAGTAAGGTCTACTTTCCTCCGAAAGAAATTCTGACTAATAAAGTATTATGCGCACGAATAATTTTTATACGATTTGGAGCTTTCGCGTGTAAAAATGTTTCTTGGATTTAATTTCAGGATTTAATTGGATTTTGCCTGTGTATAAATTTCGGATGATAATTAAATTTAAATTACTTGAGAATCAATGTAGATTTCCATTGTGGGAGTGATCATTATTCGAACAAAGAACGAAATAAATTAGTTTTTCAGATTCTTTTCAGGAGACGGAATTTTAAGATGCTTTTTTCTTTGAGACTGCTGATTAGGTGGAGAAGGCTACGGAATATATTGTGGGAGGAATGACGTCTTTCAACCCCACAATGCGGAGAGAATTGCAAACAAATTCAAAACAAGGGGGCTCACAAATAGCGGTTGTCTTCGCCCGATTTTTTTCCGCTGGTTCTTATTCACTTTGGTCCAAGTAGGGCTACGCAACCTTTTCATTTCTACTGATAATGCTGCCAAATTCTGGACAAGTTAGATGAAAATAAAGCTTTTCAATTAACTAACAACTTTTTATTATTGCGAAATTGTTTTTGCTTTTTCAGAGCAAAGTTGAGTTCTCCATAGACTGAATAAAATAATGAAATATCAGAAAACGAACACGAACTCATGGATAATTTGGAAGTTTCATAACCAGAAAAAATATAATTTCCGGAAAGCTTTCATAAATATATTGCTGATGAAGATGGATTTGTACACTTTTTTCAGAAATCTGAAAAATCACCACATCAAATATTGAGGGTTTTGCAAAATTATTGAAAGCAAGGTTGCTACGAAACTGGATAAAATATGCAATAATAATGATCCCCCAATGTTTAACAGAGTTTTCGAAGCAGTTGGAAAAATTTCGAGGAAGTTAGAAAAATTTTCGAAGTAGCTAAAAATTTTGGAGTTTTTGGAAATATGTTGTAAAACTTTTGAGCAGTTGTTGAAATTTCAATAGAATTGGTACATGGCTTGGACAAATTTTGATCAAACTTTTAAAGCAGTAAATTTTCGGAGCAGTTGGAAAAATTTCGAGGCATTTGAAAAAACTACTGAGCAGTTGAAACATTTTTTGAACAGATGGGCTGATTTCAATGAACAGGGATGGGCCTAATGCTGATCAGAGTTCGCAAATTTTTAAGACAGGTGGTAAAATTTTGAAGAAGATGATAAAACTCGGAAGCATTTGGAAAATATTTGGGAAAAAGTTGAAAATATTTCGAGGCAGTTGGAAATACTTCAAAATAGTTGGTGCCAGGGAGGGCCTAATGTTGAGCAGAGTTGGCAAATTTTCAGAGCAGTTGGTGAATTTTCGAAGCAGTTGGAAAAATTTCAGAACAGTTGAAAAAATTTTGAAGCAGTTGGAATACTTATTTCCAAAAAAATTGTAATTGAATGTGAATATATTTGACTTTCTTCAAAATAAAGTTTCAAATTGATGCATACAAAATAGGTAGAACTTAGTCCATGTGCAGAGAATAGCGACAATTGTACCAATTCATGTTAGAGTGCATTCATCAGGGAATTGGGTCCAATTTGTATAACCAGAAATAAAAAAAGCGTTTGACATTTTACATTATCCTTCAGCATGAAGTTGTGAATTTTTCATATTCGACTTATGGATTGTATCGTGAAAACCCATCTTGAACAAATTTTCGTTTATTTCTTAGGGGAACAGCTCGCTATCGTTTCACCCAAATTACTGTTATTTTCGAATTTTGAGCCGGTAATGGAATCCGATCAATGTCAACTTCGATATTTTGAACTAAAACAGCGACGCGAATATTGCGGTATATTTAACCTTCATTTCGTTAGAAACGAATCATCACAAGATTTCGAAAGAAATAAAAAATCCGTCTAGTACTGCTGGCCCAATTTCATTAACTGCTAAACCAGTCGATATCAAATTCAGTATTTAAAAACGAATTGGTGCTTATGTCTGCCGAATTTCATGAAGCTCGGATGATTAGTTTTCCGATTTTTAAAAAATGATTTCTGATCAGAACACATATCCATACTATCAATATTTTCCAAACTTACTATGACAATGTTATATAATATGTCGTTGATATTATAAGTTGACACCCCTGAATAGATTTCGGTTTTAATCATCATTCGAGTTGAAAGCCTTTTCACGTTTATTCGTATTGAAAGGACTCATATTTTTTCAAAATACCTGAAATACGTGAGGTATTGGTTACAGTACAAGCCTGAACAAATTGTCATACAGCAAAAGTATGTGAAAGAATAATGACCGAATAGACAAAAATTAAAAAACACAAGTGTACCCCCATAGGTTGCAAGATCATCCGCTTGGATACCCTTCAAAAACGATCCTTTCTGATTCAATTTCTATTGCAAGTCGAATAAAATTTTTATGATAAAGCCAAACGGCTGAGTGAATGCATAATTACTTATAAATATGAAATTTTCAAGAAAGTTTTAGACCTGGACAGAAAAAACCCGATTCAGATATCTAGTTTTGCTTTTCGAGCTTTAAATTGAATTAATGTCCAATCTCCATATTAACTCAATTGAAATACGGTTCTTCTACTAAGAACAAACTCGCAAAAGCTTTTGAGCTTTCACTGATTTCTAGAATTCAAAGTCATTGTTCGAAGATCACGTCATAAAGACTTGTCCTGAAGGCATCCTAATGGTTACTCCCCTGATCAGTTACTAGATCATCACCGCATCTAGAGCTTAAATAATATCCGAGATCAAACATCATTGGAATGAACTATATCGAAAAATTAAAGAATAATCACCCATTCTGTTATAACAAATAACCACGCATCAGTTCAGGTACCAAACTGTTCAATAAACTGTTGAACTTGAAATTGAATTGTTTCATTTATGTCTATTCTCTAAAATAACTCAATAAGATACGGTTTTTTTTACTAAGAACAAACTCTCAAAGCTTTTGAGCTTTCACTGATTTCTAGAATTCAAAGTCATTGTTCGAAGATCCCGTCATAACGCATTGTCCTGAAGGCATCCAATGGTTTACTCTATCCCTGGTTTACTCCCCGGATCAGTTACTACATCACCGCATCTAGAACGTGAATAATAACCGAGATCGAACATCATGGGTATGAACTTTAAACGAAAATTAAAGAATAATCACTCATTCAGTTATAACAATAACCACGCATCAGTTCAAGTACCAAACTATTCAATAAACCGTTGAACTTGAAATTGAATTGATTTATTTATATATATTCTCCAAAACAACTCAATTAAAATACGGTTCTTTTACTAAGAACAAACTCTCAAAAGCTTTTGTGCTTTCATGATTTCTAGAATCAAAGTCATTGTTCGAAGATCCCGTCATAACGCATTGTCCTGAAGGCATCCTAATGGTTTACTCCCCGGATCAGTTACTACATCACCGCATCTAGAACGTGAATAATACCGAGATCAAACATCATGGGAATGAACTATATCGAAAAATTAAAGAATAATCACCCATTCTGTTATAACAAATAACCACGCATCAGTTCAGGTACCAAACTGTTCAATAAACTGTTGAACTTGAAATTGAATTGATTATTTATGTCAATTCTCCAAAATAACCCAATTAAAATACGGTTCTTTTACTACTACTACTACTAAGAACAAACTCGCAAAAGCTTTTGAGCTTTCACTGATTTCTAGAATTCAAAGTCATTGTTCGAAGATCCCGTCATAACGCATTGTCCTGAAGGCATCGTAATGGTTACTCCCCTGATCAGTTACTAGATCCACCGCATCTACAACGTGAATAATAACCGAGATCAAACATCATGGGAATGAACTATATCGAAAAATTAAAGAATAATCACTCATTCTGTTATTACAAATAACCACGCATCAGTTCAGGTACTAAACTGTTCAATAAACTGTTAATTCGCTCCATCCATCTCATGACCAGAGATGGAAATACCTGGAGCATTCGATGATCGCTTCAAGCGTGATCTATGCCCGAATGCCGATCCGTCTCACCATAGATCAATCACGCATCGATCAAGAATCAATAAAAAAGCTCACTATAATTATGCCCGCTTATTTCGGAATCCTACACATGCATTGTAATTATTGTAAATGGTTTCCCAATAACAAAAAGCGATCTCAAGGCGCGCAATTGGACAAATAAATCTTGCTTTTGAAAAGTACTTCCGAACACAGAGGAATGCCATTATCGCTAATGGGATGGCGAATGTTGCTCATTTTTCATATTATTAATAACCATTTGAATTTGAAATCGTTTATGGTTCTACCAGTTGGAGATTCAAGACATATTTGTGCAACTGTCGAGTTCCAGTTGTTTTTCTGAGCGGCTTGTCCTTTTGTTTGGTACTCGTAGTTCCGAAAGAGATGATTGGAGCGGATAGTGGAACTGTATACAGGGTGAAATTGTGGCTGAATCTGGTTGCTCACCCCCAAATTCAATTTGATCCAATTCAGAGGTGAGGTAGGTGTTCTTGCACATCAGAGAATCAGTACAATTGGACAAATAAACTTGATTTAGATAAGTATTTCCGAACACAGATGAATACCATTATAGTTAATGGATGGCTCATTTTCCAAATAATTTATAACCATTTGAATTTGAAACCGTGTAGGGTTCTACCAGTTGGAGATTCAAGACATATTGTGCAACTGTCGAGTTCCAGTTGTTTTTCTGAGCGGCTTGTCCTTTTGTTTGGTACTCGTAGTTCCGAAAGAGATGATTGGAGCGGATAGTGGAACTGTATACAGGGTGAAATTGTGGCTGAATCTGGTTGCTCATCCCCAAATTCAATTTGATCCAATTCAGAGGGTATATGTGTAGAACAACTGGACAAATAAATCTTGCTTTTGAAAAGTACTTCCGAACACAGAGGAATGCCATTATCGCTGATGGGATGGCGAATGTTGCTCATTTTTCATATTATTAATAACCATTTGAATTTGAAATCGTTTATGGTTCTACCAGTTGGAGATTCAAGACATATTTGTGCAACTGTCGAGTTCCAGTTGTTTTTCTGCGCGGCTTGTCCTTTTGTTTGGTACTCGTAGTTCCGAAAGAGATGATTGGAGTGGATAGTGGAACTGTATACAGGGTGAAATTGTGGCTGAATCTGGTTGCTCACCCCCAAATTCAATTTGATCCAATTCAGAGGTGAGGTAGGTGTTCTTGCACATCAGAGAATCAGAACAATTGGACAAATAAACCTTGATTTAGATAAGTATTTCCGAACACAGATGAATACCATTATAGTTAATGGGATGGCTCATTTTCCAAATAATTTATAACCATTTGAATTTGAAACCGTGTAGGGTTCTACCAGTTGGAGATTCAAGACATATTTGTGCAACTGTCGAGTTCCAGTTGTTTTTCTGAGCGGCTTGTCCTTTTGTTTGGTACTCGTAGTTCCGAAAGAGATGATTGGAGCGGATAGTGGAACTGTATACAGGGTGAAATTGTGGCTGAATCTGGTTGCTCATCCCCAAATTCAATTTGATCCAATTCAGAGGGTATATGTGTAGAACAACTGGACAAATAAATCTTGCTTTTGAAAAGTACTTCCGAACACAGAGAAATGCCATTATCGCTAATGGGATGGCGAATGTTGCTCATTTTTCATATTATTAATAATCATTTGAATTTGAAATCGTTTATGGTTCTACCAGTTGGAGATTCAAGACATATTTGTGCAACTGTCGAGTTCCAGTTGTTTTTCTGAGCGGCTTGTCCTTTTGTTTGGTACCCGTAGTTCCGAAAGAGATGATTGGAGTGGATATTGGAACTGTATACAGGGTGAAACTGATGTGGTTGAATCAAGTTTCTCATCCCCAAATTCAATTTGATCCAATTCAGAGGTGAGGTAGGTGTTCTTGCACATCAGAGATCAGAACAATTGGACAAATAAACCTTGATTTAGATAAGTATTCCGAACACAGATGAATACCATTATAGTTAATGGGATGGCTCATTTTCCAAATAATTTATAACCATTTGAATTTGAAACCGTGTAGGGTTCTACCTGTTGGAGATTCAAGACATATTTGTGCGACTGTCGAGTTCCAGTTGTTTTTCTGAGCGGCTTGTCCTTTTGTTTGGTACTCGTAGTTGCGAAAGATATGATTGGAGTGGATATTGGAACTGTATACAAGGTGAAACTGTATGGTATCAACTTTCTATTCCCAAATTATTTCAATGTTAGGACGAGATATGTCAGTTTGATCTATGAAAAGTTGTAATTCAGTTTTAGGGGTCTGTGAACAGTTTTTTGCACATCAAAGGTTCAGAAAAATTATAGCTCGGAGAACCAAAACTCTTGTGATAATACCTTCTGCTCAAAA
Organism: Propylea japonica; assembly: GCA_013421045.1. Lineage (NCBI taxonomy): Eukaryota > Metazoa > Arthropoda > Insecta > Coleoptera > Coccinellidae > Propylea > Propylea japonica. The sequence continues at coordinate 13,800,958 of CM024239.1, read as the reverse complement.
TGCGAAGTCATTGAAATACCGAGGGGATTATGCTCAAAATTCTCATTAACATTAAAATCAACTGTATCTCAAAGGGGATTTCTAAATATTTTATTGCTTTCCTCTGATTTTTTTGTGTACTTGCGAGACAAAATTCATAAAAAGAAAAACAAAAAAATGCGAATAAAAAGAGGCCCTACATACCCACAGTATAATGGGTGGCAGAATTCATCGCTGAGGTTTTGATATCTGTGCACTTGTATCATCCTGTATATGTTGTATATCGGGTGTCCCAAGGTGAGTGGCCTATAAGATTATTTTTTTCATTATAAAGATAATTTTTTGGTTCATCCTGTATAACTGACAACTTGAAGTCAAGAGCAGTAACATAGATCAGGTCAATATTTAATGACTGGCTATATTTCTGACTTAAATCTCAAATATTGTGCGAACTAGGATCATTTTCGTAACACGCCAATTTGATCTAATAGGCCACTCACCTTGGGACACCTGATATACTACACATTCAGGTCACATTTTCTTCTGCGAATTCTGAGAAATTCATTTGCCATTTTGTTCGATATTCTAGATATTTTGTGAAGTTGTTAATGAGGTAACAAACAATGAAAAGTTCGATTTTACTGAAATTGATTTGCCTGCAGAAATGTCAATGAAGGTTTTAATTTTCAACGAATAGAGTCATTCTGTTGACTTTCTACAAGCAACTTCCAGGGTCTTAGGATCCATATACATTGCAAAATATTAATTGTATTTCCTAATAAAGAATTTATACCAGAAGTACAGAAATTCTCTAAGTTTTCATATTTTATTTCTATCGAAATATGAGAATTGTCCAGATTATGTCAGTAATAGATGTATTTTGGCAAAAAATAACCGAATTACTTCATGATTGTTGTAGTCTTGTTTCCCTTTCATACAAAAAATGGAGGAAATAATGGATTCAATACTTCCATTTTTGCAGAGCCGGACCGTGGGCGTGGCGGGGGAGGCATTTGCCACGGGCGCAAACGACCTAGGGGCGCAAAATATGAAATATAATATATTCATTCCATTTCAAATCAAGATTGACTACAAGCTCTATATTTCAAAGTAGCGAATTAACCAGTTTACAAAATTGAGAAACACGTTAACGAACACTAACAAAATCCTAGAAAATTATACATGGCGAGAAACACGACTCGCGGTGCATTGTCCATTACCTTGAAATATGGGAGATTATTGTCAATAAAAGGTTCTTCCAAATGCGTTTTCCTAAAAGAGGTGTTATTTTGAATAGCCCGCTATTTCGGTAGATATCACGTTTGAATCTGTCATTTTTTGACATCTGACAAGTAGAAACTACGTCATTAATAAAAATGGAACGATACACGCTTCAAGAACGTATTGAAATCATTAAAATTCACTATTAAAATGGTGGAAAATCTGGGTCATCGGAAGCACCTTGTCGGACTACAATGAAGAAATTGGTGGAAAAATTCGAGCTCTTGGGACAAGTAAGTGATGTGTAGAATAAAACGTGCACATCGCTCGAGAACAGCCGAAAATATTGCTGCTGCCGCCAATGTTAAAGAAAATCCAGATTTGTCATTCCTCGTCGTTCTTTGGAATTAGGCATTCCACAAACGTCATTACACCGTATTTTGCATAAAGATTTGGGTCTTATGGCTCATAAAGTTCAGTTAACACAAGAACTCAAAATCATCAACAACGACGTGTCTTTGCTGATTGGGCCGTTGAAATGCATGAAAATGATCCATAATTCCATCGGAAAATCATCTTGAGTGATGAGGCCCATTTCCACCTCGGTGGCTTCGTTAACAAGCAAAATTATTACATCTGGGGCTCGGAAAATCCAAGAGTTATTGTTGAAAAGCTTCTCTATCTTCAACTTGTGACTGTTTGACGCGGTTCATGGTCCGGCGGAGTCATTGGACCTTACTTTTCGGAAAATGAGGCTGGAGCAACAGTTACGGTGAATGGATTGCCCTATCGAGAGATAATGAATGATTTGTCATGGCCGAAATTGGATAGCACTGATCTGGACAACGTTTACATTCAACAAGACGGCGTTACGTGCCCCACAAGCAACGAAACCATTGGTCTTTTGCGGGAAAAGTTTCCGAACCGTGTTATCTCTCGAAGAGGTGATTACAATTGGCCACCGAGATTTTGTGATTTAACACCCTGCGACTTCGTGAAAGAGAAGGTCTACGCCAATAGCCCAGCGTCGATTCAAATCTCAATAATGGAATTCGTGAGGCTATCGAGGACATATGGCAGCCACTTTGCGATTTGTTTATGGAAAATTTCATTAAAAGGATATGGTCCTGTGAGCGTGGTCGTGGTGGTCATTTGCTTTATGTTATTTTCCACTATTAACGGCATTGCTTCTTCTTCATAATGAAATAAATATCCGATCATTCTTATTGAAAAATGGCATTTTTCTTTTAATATCAAGATAACACCTTTTATTGGGAAACCCCTTATAATCAATAAATATCAATTATAAAAAAAAAGTTTGCCACAGGCGCTTAAATCCTAGTTCCGGCTCTGCATTTTTGTAATACTGCCATACAGGTTTGGAAATTCACATCTGAAATATACGATATACGATGCATCAGACAGAGAATTCTTCCCTCCAGTTGCACAGATGAACAGTCGAGACAATCACTTGCTGTAACACACTGAATTCAGTTGTCTTACTTCATTATTCTAGTCTTGTCTCTCCCTTATCGTTTAGAGGAGCGTAATTCTTTGGTATGGTAGGCAACAGTAAATACTTGAATCGAGTATTACGGGCAGCCTGACAAATTAAAAATTCTATACGTACAGTGCGGGTTCCCTACCATACTGCGATAAGAGAGAGACAAGACAGATTATTGCAGTAAGACAGTTGAATTCATTCAGTTATCGCACTTGATTGTCTCGCCTATTCATATGTGCAACTGGAGGGAAGAATTCTCTGTCTGATGCCTTGTATATCGTATGTTTTCGATGTCAATTCCAAATCGGTATATTGGGTTTGGAAAAGACCAATATAAGGCAGCGGTTCATAATGGGAGTTTAATAACATATTAACTCTCTGGTTAAATAGCACTGGACCTACTCAATCCAAAATACTCGTAATGGTTTCACATAACTATACCATCAAGCTCCAGAAGCTGTCACTAGCTGAGCTTCGGGTTAAAAAGTTCATTTGTACCGTATGGGAAAATCAGCAGATGAAATTTGCCAGCTTTCTGGATTAGAAGCAGAAACACGTGAATACGTGGTATGCAAGTGTCCAGAAATGGCTGGCCTAAGAATAATTCATATGAGAAAACCTCTAATAGACAACCAATAGGTCATAGCTAAGGCTCCTAAGGAGGTCCCATGAATGAGTAGAGACTAACCTAGCCATAATGACTTCATTTCGAATAAAAATAATTCTAACCACAGAGGACGGATCACTCCGCACCACGACAATGCGAACTCTTACAGATCGGCTCAAATAACTGCATTTTTTGATACGTGAAGAATGAACTGAAAAGTCAACGTTTTTAGAAACATGAAGAAGTTGTTGATGCATTGAAAACAACAATCAGAGTGAAAAACTTGGTTTGACAATTGGCTCAAACGCATGCAGAAGAAGCGATTTTCGATGATTAATATTTGTTTCTCTTCCCTAAAACCTCATAGCACACAAATATCTGAGGTACTTTGTCCGCCATTCATGTTATGCCGCAGAGAAAAGGAGCTCGTTTCCAGAAATGACTTGTATTTTTATTTATATCATAATCTTTTCGTCAGCCACCACACAATTGAGATTGATGTAAATCGTAATTTCAGCTGGTCCCGCGATACATTAGCGGAGACCAATGTAATCTTCCTTCTCGGCTCTCTCTTGTAATAATGCCCATAAACGAACAAAAAACAAATCTCTTTCAAATTAACTTCGTGGCTACTGGTTTTCGTTAATGGATTTCAGGTTTAGTTATTAATGTTCGAGGGCGCACGTAGCTTCGTGGAATGAGTGAGATGGATTGTATTCATTACATCTGAGGTATACAAGGAGTTAATAAAAGAATCAGCTCATGTTACGGAAAAAATTTCGTCGGTGTAGTGTTCTGAGAACTTTTCATGAGATGTCGATGAATTTTGGGCGCATTTAGCCCATTTTTTATTCTTCGTACGACATTTATATCGTGATCGTAAATACTATCATACTGGGTAACCCAAAGGTACTCTCGACGTTCACGAACAACGTAACTTAATTTTTTGGGGAAGAAACATTACTCTTTAGATACTATGTAGTCAACTAAGGAATTTCGATTTAAATGCGCTCTAAAATTGTTTTGAATAGGAATAGAGAAGTGGAGTGGGTCTTAAACAAAGGAAGGGTTCTTGGAAATTCAGTCGCCATGTCGCTGGACGGGTTAGGAGCGTTCGTTTTGTGTGCTCCCTTATTACCAAAATCAAATTTTTTTCTCTGATGAAGCCCATTTTCATCTCAACGGCTATGTAAACCAACAAAATTGCCTGTAATGGTCTTCAGAAAACCCCCAAAAAGAAACATGAAACTCAATAACATAGTCTGAAGGTCACAGGTTGGTGTGCAATACACGCACAAGGCATTATTGGCCCATGTTTTTTCGAAGACGGACACGGCCAAGCAGTAACATTGGATTCTGATCGTTATGTGGACATGTTGAACATTTTTTTTTAACTAGCCCTTCAAGACATTGATGGATGTAATCATGACACTTGGTTCCAGAAAGACGGGGGGCCACTTGTCACACTTCAAATCGGTCTTCACCTGTTATTCTGGCGCTTTTTCCTGAAAAATTGATTTCTCGGCGTGGAGACCTTTCATAGCCCCCCAGAAGCCCGGACTTGACACCTTGCGACTTTAACTTTTGGGGATACCTCAAAAGTGTAGTCTACCGTAACAATACTTGCACTCTAATCAAGTTGAAGGAAAATATCCGCCAGGAAATTCAAGCCATCGGTCCAGAAACTTTGCGACGTGTTTTTCTAAATTTGGGGGTTAGACACGGGAAGTGCCAGCCAAAAAAACGGTGGACATTTGTACAGAGTAATTTTTAGAAATGAATTCCAAAAGAGTGAAGCATTATTGTAGAAAAAAATCAAAAATGACTTAATAGTTTTTTTATATCTCTTTCAAATCGAAATTCCTTGCAAAATTTTTTTGACTGCTCCGAAATTTTCTCAATTGCTTCGCAAAGTCACCAACTGCTTTGAGAATTTGCCAACTCTGATCAACATTTGGACCGTCCCTGTATCAACTCCATTGAAATTCTTCAAACTTTTCTTAATTTTTCCGACTGCTTTGACAATTTATCCAACCTTTTGGGAATTTACTAACTCTGATCAAAATTGGGAACGCCCTAGACCAACTCCATTGCTTCAAAATTTCACCAATTGTTTTGAAATTTTACAACTGCTTCCAAAATATTTCCAACTTCTTCGAAGTTTTTTGAAAAATTGACAACTCTGATCAAAATTAGGCCCGTCCCTTCATCAACTTCATTGAAATTTATAAAAAAATGGAAATTGGAATTTTTCCAACTGCTTTGACAGTTTTTCCAACTGTTTCGAAAATTTACCCACTGGTTTGAAAGTTTGCCAACTCTGTTCAACATTGGGGGGGGGGGGTCGTTTGTCAGTTTTTTATAACCAATAAAAGAGACTTTATGTTTTAGGGGTACTGAGATGAAATGAATAAAACTTTTGTATGAAATGAGATCAATGGAATCTTTCTTTAGAAATAAGTGATATCAGTGTCAAGCAAGGAAATATAAGCATAGAAATCTGTTTCCCATTTTTGCCGATGTTTACATCTGACAGGGCCTATCTATGTTCTTAAGTGATCTAAGGATGCAGTCAAAACAGAGGTGCATCAGGTGTAACGAACTTCAGAAAACAAGAAAAGAAAGCAAAAATAAACTTCGCACCTGTGGAGATGTTCGAAGCACCCATAAGATGCAACCTTGTCTCGATAATCGCATGTTATTTGGTCACGATGTAGATTAGTATTGTCATGATTGCGAGCTCCACTCTAACGAATTCCGTACTTTGTTCGCTTTCCATTCCTTCACTATCGGCAATTTTCTATCCAGATTGATAACAAATGAAAATTCGAGAGAAAGTAGGACTATATTCTAAGATATTCAATATTTGGCGATTCTCAACGATAATTCACTAATGCTCTAGTGCAGGCATGGGCAACTTTCTTTGTAAGGGGCCAAATAAGAAAATTTCCGTAGACCACGGGCCAAAATAAAATTTCAAACAGTAATAAAATGAATTCAACGAAATTTAAATAAACATTATACATCAGAGTCTCTATAAATGATTACCACAGCGCAGTTGGCTTTGTATTATTTATATTTATATTACTTTATCATGTGGCTGGAATTATCAATATCAAAGATATAGGTATAAAAATAAATATAGAGAAAGTTTTGATAAATGTTTTGAGTTTGCATAAGAAGCAGCAAAATGAAAATAAAGGGTTAGGTATCCATTTTGTGGTTTCAAAAGTAAACGTAAATAAAACACATAAAAAATATTTTTTATCGTGATATTTCTTTTTTATTATGAAGTTTGAACGTTGACATTTGTGTGAAACACTACATCATTTAAATGACAACCACCCGAATTGTTGCAAGCATCGATTCTTTTGAGGTCATTTTCGACCACCTTTTGACACATATTGGGCGGTATCTCAGCCAAACTTGACGAATATTGGTTTTTAACTACTCAAGAGTCAAGAGTTGAAGGTTATCTGCATAAACACGGTCTTTCGCGTAGCCCCACAAAAAAAGTCAAGCAGTGTCAAATCGCATGATCTTGGTGGCCAATTGATATCGCCGTCCACCGCCGGTTGTTCAAGCACCCATTCGACGTATCCACGATGTTGATGTGAATGGTCGGCTGGCTTCAGTTGTTGTGTGAGCTCGATTTTATTTGGGTGTAGATGTAGATCTTAATGCAAAATACGCCATAATGTGCCGTAAGACAGTCCTAATTCCTGAGAATGACGAGGAATCGACAGATTCGGGTCTTCGGCAACAATTTCACTTACAGTAGCGATATTTTCAGTGGTACGAGCAAAACGATGATGCACAGGGCTTACAATATCTGTAACCAATCCAGTCTCTCCAAATTTCTTCACAATTTTACCAATTGCTTGCGTAGTTGGACGATTATGTAAACCAAAATCTGCTCTTAAAGCACGATATGTTGCTGTGGCAGAATCGCCATTTTTGTATTAGGTTTTTACAAGTTTCATGCGTTGTGCGATAGTCAAGCGATCCATTTTCATAAATTTTAGACTTTCAACTAAACAAAAAAAATTTTTTTTAAAAACTTCGTTTGACAGATATCGAATTCCAGCCGTATACTTTTGAAACCGCGAAATGGATAACCCGTTAATTCAAAGCCAACTGCGCTGTTACAATCATTACAAAGACCCCGTATTAAGTTCCTCATAATGAAAGAGATTAAAAAACCTTAAACTGATGTAATTCAACGAAAAAAACTCTGTGATTCATCAGTCAGGAGTTCTCAGCTAATGCGACAATGGCTTTAGCGCAAGCAAATCTTCTGTAATTTTGAACGACTGTGCGAATGAAGATTGCTAACTGAACTGTATCAATAATGTTAGTGCTTTCATCCAATGCTATGGAAAAAGCAACAGATGTGTCCACCACTTTTTCAAAACCGACTTTTATAATTACAGCTATTGCATCTATTTGTCTTTTGACTGTTCTTCTTGATAAACTTACTTCTGCAAACGTTTTCTTTCATCTGGGTACAAAGTATCCGCGAGTTCTATCAAGCACTTTTTCATAAATTCATCTTCTGAAATTGTCTTCGAGTATCCTGCTTTTTTCTTACTAACGATATAACTTGCCCGAACGATATCCTCAGCTTCTTCATTAATTTGAACGAAGAGGCCGAATTTTTGCAAATGTTTGGTAGTACATATAATGTCTTCTTAAATTATATTCTTTCGCAATTGCTTCGGTATCATTACATATTCAAAGAGTTGATTTGTTTGTCGTGTGTGAAAAATTTATTAGCGGGCCAAGAAAATTCTATTTGCCGGCGGCTCGTGGGCCATAGGTTGCCCATGCCTGCTCTACTGTTTATAAAAAAGTTTATAAATCAAATATTCGACTTGCCTTTTATAATCTAATATTGTACAGGGTGTCCCAAATTCGATGTTCTCCAGAACCATGAGGGTTAGAGAAAAAATGTTCAAGGACTCCCGATCTCTTTTTTTCAAAATAATCAATTGACAGCAAACAGATCCCATATATAGTCCGTTCACGAAAGTTTGAGCGCATAGTAGGCGTTTGTTTGTTTATCAGAAGTTGGCAGTATTTACTGTCGTAAAGTAAAATAAAGTCAACGTTGCCGAATGCACGCGGCCTCGTCCGACGAGCTTTCGAGTTATCAGAGAACTCTTTGTTATATTGACAACATTGCGTATCAATCTGACAAGAAAATGAACATCATAACCTAGAATTTTAATATACACAGTGGAATATGCCAAATTGTCATGGCCAACCGACGGCTCAACCTTTCGTGAACGGACTATATCTGAATTGAAAAATATAAGTGTCCCATTAAAAAACATAAAATTTAGAATTTTTTGGATAAGACGAAAGCAGTTTATAGGCAAAAGAAATTACAATTGAAAACGTTTTGGAATTTTCGTGATATTTCCAACAGAAAACGAGATATAGCGAAATATTTGAAACAGCAATTTTTCAGAAACGCCCCTGTTGAATGGTGAATATTTTTGTGCTTTCATTTTTCTCAACTTTCGACTAGGATGAACTCAGCAACAGCGCATTGATTAACTCAGTTCAATTTTTGGCGGTGAATCTCCACCAAATATTTCATGAAATTAGTAGCATTCTATGGTTTGACCTCCGTAACAAGATCATAAAATGAACGACAACAATGTAAGTATTTATTTATATTTTTGAAGTAAACGTCATATTTTCCGTCATTCTATGAATGACTGTACAATTGAGCCAACTGAATGTTGTGTTGAAGTACCTAAACTTCCTGCTCTAACATTTTGGCAATTCACTTTGTAGGTACTAGGTGCCGGGAATGGTGAGGGTCGCTTTCTGTAGCAAGTATTTGTTGTCTCAAGAATTCATAGTGATATGAATAATTTAACTAGATTTTTGGGATAAGTTGGTTTAAGTACAAAATGAAAGATTATTTTTGCAACAAAAAATAACTCTGAACATTTCGGGGGGGGAGGGGGGGGTTGGTTGAACAACCAAACTGGCTACGCCCTTGTGCTCTAAAGTTATCAAATCATACAATTCTTGAAATTCGAAGCAATTTTTCGAGCCTGATCAGTAAACTTAATAATAAATAAATGAAAAAGAACGACTACGTTCATAACGATTATTGCCAGGTTCAGGAGACCTATCAGAATTAAGATTCCGCTCGAAATGTCCCGATATTTGATTGCAATCCAGGCCAGACCAACTCGAATAGATCTCCATCTCATCTGGATGAACACGACCCCAATTCGCAAAATTGACGAAATTCAGATTGCGCAATCCAAACAGGAGCATCAATCGATTCCACATGCAGAGGAATAAAGGGGAGAAGGAATAAAGATAGACACATCATTAAGATGTACGTTAGTTTGCAGGAACCTTGCGAGGAGGCGATGTTTATTCTTTGTGTAAATTTAAAAAATCGATCGTTCCCCTTGTCATGTATGCCATTAGCGACGGAGCGCCGTTACCCTGGGACGGAAGACCACTTTGCAGTTATAATGATGTCATTTACACTTGCCGCCCTCTTCTCTCCTTCTTATTCACCCGCATATGTGATGTCCCCACCCCCTGGAGGCGACGCTTTCGAATTATCGGTGCTGCGAGAAGACGCCGATAACTAACGGAATGCTATTAAAATTCCATTTGCGAAATAACTTTGCTCAGCAGCTGGATTTAGCAAGTTCGGAGATTTCTATTCCGACTCTTTGAAACATTGTTGGCCATCTACTTGAGCTGATAAAATACAATGTCTTCAACCTTCAACGAATCTCAAATTTGGAACTTATTCCAGTGATTATTGTGTTCCACCATAGAGGTGCTCTAAAGAAATTTTATAACACAAAATGATCAACTCTGACTGTATCTGTATTTGGGAATACTGAAGTATTTGGAATAGAGATGCGCCGAAGTGACTTTCCTGTGATTCGGCCGGATACTAAATTTCTCTGCGCAGCAACTGGATCTAGCAAGCTCGGAGGTTTATATTCGAATTCGGGAAACTCTTTGAACTTTGTAGTTATAATGATGTCATTTACATTAGCCGCTCTTTTCTCTACTTATTTCACCCGCATATGTGATGTCCCCACCCCCTGGGGCGACGCTTTCGAATTATCGGTGCTGCAAGAAGACGCCGATAAAAAAACGGAATTGCTATTAAAATTCCAATTGCGAAATAACTTTGCTCAGCAGCTGGATTCAGCAAGTTTGGAGATTTCTATTCTGACTCTCTGAAACATTGTTGGCAATCTACTTGAGCTGATAAACTACAATGTCTTCGAAGAATCTCAAATTTGAAGCTTATTTCGGTGATTATTGTGTTCTTCCAGAGGTGCTCTAAAGAGTATCATTATACAAAATGATCAACTCTGACTGTATCTGTATCTGGGAATACTGAAGTATTTAGAATAGAGATGCACCGAAGCGACTTTCTTGTGATTCGGCCGGATACTGAATTTCTTTGCTCAGCAACTGGATCTAGCAAGCTCGGAGGTTTATATTCGAATTCGGGAAACTCTTTGAACTTTGTAGTTATAATGATGTCATTTACATTAGCCGCTCTTTTCTCTACTTATTTCACCTGCATAGGTGATGTCCCCACCCCCTGGATGCGACGCTTTCGAATTATCGGTGCTGCGAGAAGACGCCGATAACTACGGAATTGCTATTAAAATTCCATTTGCGAAATAACTTTGCTCAGCAGCTGGATTCAGCAAGTTCGGAGATTTCTATTCCGACTCTTTCAAACATTGTTGGCCATCTACTTGAGCTGATAAACTACAATGACGTCAACGAATCTAAAATTTGGAACATATTTCAGTTATTATTATGTTTCACCATTAAAGGTGCTCTAATGAAGTATTATTATACAAAGTGATCAACTCTGACTATATCTTGATCTGGAAATACTATTTAGAGATGCGCCGAAGCGACCTTCTTGTGATTCGGTCGGATACTGAATTTCTTTACTCAGCAACTGGATCTAGCAAGCTCGGAGGTTTATATTCGAATTCAGGGAACTCTTTAAACTTTGTAGTTATAATGATGTCATTTACACTTGCCGCCCTCTTCTCTCCTTCTTATTTTACCCGCATATGTGATGCCCCCACCCCCTGGAGGCGACGCTTTCGAATTATCGGTGCTGCGAGAAGACGCCGATAACTAACGGAATTGCTATTAAAATTCCAATTGCGAAATAACTTTGCTCAGCAGCTGGATTCAGCAAGTTCGGAGATTTCTATTCCGACTCTTTGAAACATTGTTGGCCATCTACTTGAGCTGATAAACTACAATGACGTCAACGAATCTAAAATTTGGAACATATTTCAGTTATTATTATGTTTCTCCATTGAAGGTGCTCTAATAAAGTATTACTATACAAAGAGTGATCAACTCTGACTATATCTTTATGTGGGAATACTGAAGTATTTAGAAAAGAGATGCGTCGAAGCGACCTTCTTGTGATTCGGTCGGATACTGAATTTCTTTACTCAGCAACTGGATCTAGCAAGCTCGGAGTTTATATTCGAATTCAGGGAACTCTTTAAACTTTGTAGTTATAATGATGTCATTTACACTTGCCGCCCTCTTCTCTCCTTCTTATTTCACCCGCATATGTGATGTCCCCACCCCCTGGAGGCGACGCTTTCGAATTATCGGTGCTGCGAGGAGACGCCGATAACTAACGGAATTGCTATTAAAATTCCATTTGCGAAATAACTTTGCTCAGCAGCTGGATTTAGCAAGTTCGGAGGTTTCTATTCCGACTCTTTGAAACATTGTTGGCCATCTACTTGAGCTGATAAAATACAATGTCTTCAACCTGCAACGAATCTCAAATTTGGAACTTATTCCAGTGATTATTGTGTTCCACCACCATAGAGATGCTCTAAAGAAATTTTATAACTCAAAATGATCGACTCTGACTGTATCTGTATTTGGGAATACTGAAGTATTTGAATAGAGATGCGCCGAAGTGACTTTCCTGTGATTCGGCCGGATACTAAATTCTCTGCGCAGCAACTGGATCTAGCAAGCTCGGAGGTTTATATTCGAATTCGGGAAACTCTTTGAACTTTGTAGTTATAATGATGTCATTTACATTAGCCGCTCTTTTCTCTACTTATTTCACCTGCATATGTGATGTCCCCACTCTTTGAAACATTGTTGGCTCTTTACTTGAGCTGATAAACTACAATGTCTTCAAGTAATCTCAAATTTGGAATTTATTTCAGTGATTATTGTGTTCCACCATAAGAGGTGCTCTGAAGAAGTATTATTATACATAATGATCAACTCTGACTGTGTCTGGGAATACTGAAGTTTTTAAAATAGAGATGCACCGAAGCGACTTTCTTGTGATTTGGCCGGATAGTGAATTTCTTTGATTAGCAACTGGATCTAGCAAACTCAGAGATACCAGTGTATTCAATGAATCTCAAATTTGGAGCAGTCGTGATCAATACCTACCTATTTCAGTATTCATTGTGTTTCACGATCAGGGCAGCTCACAACAGTTCAGAGGAGTATTTCTATATAAAATATCTGTACCTGGGAATAATGAAGAGTCTATAGAGAGACGCAGAAGCGACTTTTTTGTGATTCAGCTGGATACTGAATTTCTTTGCTCGGCAGCTAGTTTGGAGGTTTCTCTTCGGAAAATTTAAACTCTTTAATACTTTGCTGGCTTTCTATTTGTGCTGGTAAACTACCTACAACATTTTCAATGATCCGGAAACTCAAACACATTCAGTAATTTGTTATTTTTCAAGTTCAAATGTAGATACGGTGAACGACTGTTATATTATATCACCAAAATCATGAAATCATATTTGAGAATAGCGGTGAACACATGGAGATATCACAAACTGAACATCGTAAACCGTGTCAAATTTTATGATCGATATCATGAATAGTGCTTAATTTTATTACATCAACCTGAATTTATTCTATAAGAAATTAGTTTACTCATTATCGACAAGGCCATTTTAACCCAGAAAATTAGGTACAAACTACAGACATCCAATTTTATACACCCATTCGAAAGATTATCCTAAAATTCACATTAACTGAATCCCCTTTTGATTCGTTTCTGTGAATTCCTCAGTTACAGCATCAACTGAAATAAAGTGAAAGCAGAGAATAATAATATTAATCGATTGAAATCATTCAATATTAAACTCATACTTCGGAGCATCGGAGCTAATCCCGTCCAGCGTCCTCGTTCAAGACGAAATGCCAGGAAGTGTTATCAAACAGAGCACCTATGGATGGCCATTTCGTCCTCATTAGGACTCATCAGCACAGGTATTTTTTGGAATTTACAGCGAAATGGCATCTTCTGGTATTATATATACCGAAGACGCCATCTCCAGTTCCATACGAAAACCTTCCTCCATAGCATGAACCTTGAACGAAGTAGCGAAATGTTTGATACCACCTCCTTGCATTTTGTCTTGAGCGAGGACGAGATTAGCTCCGAAGTATGAGTTTAATATTGGTTGATTTCGCCTATCTCGATGAGAAATTCTCATTTCAATAGAGATGAACCAAATATATTCTATTCTTTCATATCATTTAGATCCGGTAGTAACATCAAAATAAAGAGGAAACAAGTTTGAATATAACAACAACCCCACCACGCCACTGTCTCTGAAAGACTGTTGTGAAGGAATGTTATTCAATGTCTAATTGCGATTAACCATCAGGTTCGGCCGTCTCATGGCACGACCGATCGAATTATAACTCCGGCTCAAAATGCTCTTGGCTAAAACAGCTCCAACCTCGGTAAACAGTGCGTTCACACTTCCATAATTATTTATGGTTTACAGGCAGCCCCGGAATGCTGTGCGATGCTCTGTGCTCTTTATCTAATCGTACCACATCGCTTGTACTCTATGATTCACGTTTTGAGATATTTCCAATAATTGCGTGCTTTGTGCCGCGATTGCTAATTACTCGAATCATTAAATCGGTTATTTATGATTCGCCGTTGCTTATGTCGGAGATTAATATGGAAAAATTTCCCATCACACTATATCATTCTATGGGGAAAAATTATGGCAATTATAGGTGATGCTTTCACAACATGTCCTTGTCGTTTAACATACTTATTATTCAGAGATCCTTTTGTGAGCTTGTTTGTTCGAATAGTGCGAGGTTCCACCGAATTTCGTGATTCGGCCCAATACCGAATATCACTAGTTTTTTTGACATTATTCAGCTCGCATTTGATTGAACTACTGTGCTGTCGCACTTTCAAGACGAAATACCAGAATAACAGTATCATACGCGCTTAACAATATGTATTTTTCAAACGAGTTTCGACATCAAATCGCGTTGGTTTGACCGAATAGAAAAAAGCTTCGGCCGAATCGAACAGAAGCTTCGGCCAAAAACAAATAATTGAAAAGTGAAATACTACCAAATACGAATTGATGGTTTGAAAAGATCGGATCCAGCTAAGCGATTGTCTGTGCTCTATATCTTATCGTATCACATAGCGTATACTATTATACAAGTTAAGCGATATTTCTAATAATTGCGTGCTCTGTGCAGCGAATCATTAAATCGGTTATTCTTGATTCGCCGTTGTTCATGTCGGAGATTAATATGGAAAAAACTTCCCATCACACTATATGATTCTATGGGGAAAAATTATGGCAATTATGGGTGATGCTTTCTCAACATGTCCTTGTCGTTTAACATACTTATTATTCGGAGATCCTTTTGAATGCTTGTTCGTTCGAAGAGTGTGAGGTTTTACCGAACCATCTTTTATTTCCGGGTTTTTAGTAGAGCACAATTTGAAACGACTCTATAGAACTTCATCATTCTATAGCAGTTGTCGTGATCAAAACTTATCTCACAGAAGTATTCATGACACAATAATCCTAGAGTACTGAAGTATCTAGATTAAAGTGGCACCGAAGCGGTTTTTCGTGATTCGGCCGGATACCGAATCTGTCAATGAATGAACCGAAACTTACTCTACGATGATGGACCTTTCGCCCGAACATATTCACTTTTATCTCATAATGACCCGAATATCACAAATTTTTTGACATTATTCAGCTCGAATTTGCTTGAACTACTGTGCTCTTGCACTTTCAGGAGAAAATAACTGGATAACACTTTCTTATAGGCTTGATAATATATTCAAACGAGCTTCGGCGTCAAATCCGATCGCGTTGTTTTGACTGAATAGAAAAACAGCTTCGGCCGAATCGAACAGAAGCTTCGGCCAAAACCAAATAATTGAAAAGTGTACCGAAACGACCAAATACTGAGGTCGAATCGATGGTTTGAAAAGATCGGACTGCTGTGCGATGGTATGTGCTCTATATCTTATCGTACCACATATCGTACTCTATGACTCACGTTTTGAGATATTTCCAATACTTATGTGCTTTGTGCCGCGATTGCTAATACTCGAATCATTGAATCGGTTATTTATGATTCGCCGTTGCTTATGTCGGAGGTTAATATGGAAAAATTTCCCATCACACTATATCATTCTATGAGGAAAAATGATGGCAATTATAGTGATGCTTTCACAACATGTCCTTGTCGTTTAACATACTTATTATTTAGAGATAATTTTTGTGTGCTCGTTCGTTGGAAGAGTGTGATGTTTCACCGAACCATCTTTTATTTCCGGATTTTCAGTAGAGCATAAGCTGAAACGTGATTTTGGACTTCATCATTCTATAGTTGTTGTCGTGATCAAAACTTATCTCACAGAAGTTTTCATGACAAAATAATCCTAGAGTACTGAAGTATCTAGATTAGAGTGGCACCGAAGCGGCTTTTTCGTGATTCGGCCGGATACCGAATCTCTCAATGAATCAACCGAAACTTACTCTACGATGATGGACGTTTCGCCCGAACATATTCACTATTATCTCATAATGAACCCGAATATCACTAGTTTTTTTGACATTATTCAGCTCGAATTTGCTTGAACTACTGTGCTCTTGCACTTTCAAGACGAAATAACTGAATAACAGTTTTTATGAGCTTGACAAATTATTCAAACGAGTTTCGACGTCAAATCCAATCGCGTTGCTTTGACTGAATAGAAAAAAGCTTCGGCCGAATCGAACAGAAGCTTCGGCCAAAACCAAATAATTTAAAAGGTGTACCGAAACGAACAAATACTGAGGCCGAATCGATGGTTTGAAAAGATCGGACTGCTGTACTATGGTCTGTGTTCGTCTGTGCTTATCGTACCACATAGCTTGTACTCTATGATACACGTTTAGAGATATTTCCAACAATTGCGTGCTAATTACTCGAATCATTAAATCGGTTATTTTTGATTCGCCGTTGCTTATGTCTGAGATTAATATGGAAAAATTTCACACCATACCATTCTATGGGGGAAAATGATGCAGCACAAAATGTCCTTGTCGTTTAACATACACTTATTATTTGGAGATCTTTTTGTGTGCTTATTCGTAGAAAGAGCGTGATATAATTTTACCGAGCCATCTGTTATTTCCGGATTTTAAGTGGAGAATAGCCCGAAACGTCTACGTTGAATTTGAGGTCAACAGTATTTCTTTCTGACCGTATACCTCCTTTTTGGAACTTAAGAACTAAAGAATTATGGAGTGAGTTGATGTTTTTACTTCACTATTACGACCAAAATACTGTTGAAAAAAAATTTTCGTATCCAATCAACTTCGATATTCAAAAAAATCAGTTATGGGAGAGTATGTTCAAATAATTATTTCAAGTCATATAGTCAAGCATATTGTTTCAAAACTCTTATATGAAATGAATCACAGGATAAATTTGGCGAAAAATAAGTTAACAATATTATTATATTATTCTTCATTTGTAAAAATAACACAGCAGATATCCTGCGTCCATAGTTTGAATATCGATGCGTATCTAGTTTCGAAGAACGCAATATTAATGCCTTATTTTTGGAAATGTTTGTCTCAGGTCTCTTTTGATCGCTCTTTCTATTCAAACGAGTGCTATATCGTTCTGCCCAAATGTCTGTAATTTTCTAATTTTGAGTCGAAAATGGTCTAAAGCGAAAATTTCCGACTCCCTGGTGTCGAATCGGTCGTCAAATTCAAATCTGCCTGTAGGGTCCCCTGAATTGTTTTGTTGTAGAAATGGCTGCTGTATTTTATTGGACTGGAAAAATATCCTTATATTGCCACAATAAAATATCCGATTCGAGTGAATTTCCTTTGGAGGGTGAAGATTCTTATACTGAAGGTTCATGCAAAATATCAAGAGCAAACGTAATATCGTCAAACATAATGGTCGATTTATCCTTGTTGGATAAAATCTCAAAACAGGAAATTACATATTTCTGAAAAAATTTTCAGGTTTTCACTCCCAGTCTCTGAAACAAAAATAAATAAAATTTTTTCCAAGTTTGTCTGTAGAAGGTATCTGGTGTGGACACCGAAACGTTATATTACCTTTTTCATTTATTTCCTTTTTTTTGTTTAAGCGTTAGGCAACAATTTTTCCAAAACCAATTTGCTCCTGACAAATTAGTGTAAAGATTTTCGAAGGAGCGTTTCATCTTAATTAAAATTTTTTTAATTATTTCTGTTTCAGAGACTGGGAGTGAAAACCTAAAAAGTTTTTCAGAAATGCAGAATCATCCCAGATTATATTTCAATCGATAGAAAATTACAGTTAAAAAATTCTTCATACTTAATATTTTCAACCACGATTAGTTATATTATCCTTACCTCTGTTTCGTACACAATGAGTTCCGTTATTTTTTGTTTTGTTGTTTCAATTCAAGTGAGTTTTATGTTAGTTTTTACATATAAGGTCAACGAATTGCATTCACTTTTTATTTCAGGATACGATGTCGCAATGTGCGTAGAAGTAGAAACGCACATGTAGAGAACTAAACCACCCTCATTGAATTATCACATATTTTCATTAATTTTCGGTTTTTTCTAATTTCAAAGAATTCAGAAAAAGTCAGTATCATTTTCAGATCGAAACAGCGTCCGAGTATAAGACTTAACGTAAATCAGCGATTTCATCGATTTTTTCTACCATATGGCAAATCGCGTTCAAAATAACTCTTCTCCTTTCGGAATTGAATCATGCAATCAATATCGGTGATTGAAAATGTTGGGTTTAATAAACCCAGATAATTGTACTTAAAATGTTCAGGTTCCATTCCTGAGCGCAGAGATAATGATGAATTTGAGCCGGTCGTGTCATTACCTGGGGTAATTCGATTGGTAATTTGCGGTCTGGCTGACAATGACCGATCCGACAACACGCGTCAGAAACAAATCTATAATTGCACACCTATTTTAATCGTTTTTTAGTCTGCGTGAACTATCCGGACGTTCTCGTTCTTCCTCCTTTCTTTTTCACGTTTCTCCTTGCAAGGTATCCATGGTATTGTCCGGTGGTACTTATCTTAGTTTAGTCGAGGAGTTTCCTTGGTGAAAACTGATTTTTTTTATTTCTGATAAGTGATAAGATGAATATTGTTCAGTGATTTATATTGAATAATTCAAATTTCGAATAAAAGAGTTATAGGTATATACTCTTACGTAGGTACTTCCTAGACAAGACCGGAAAAAGCTTTTTCACAGAGAAAAAACGTACATCCAACAGAGTTGCCGAAAAAGTGTTTTTATAGAGTTTTTGTTTCAATTTCATAGCACAATCAGGATACCTAAGTGATAATGACCAAATTCGAAATTGCTCAAATAGCATTTTGGCTTCCAACTCAAACCAGAGAAGGTATTGCAATTCAGTTGAAGGCGTTATAAATTTCTGTAAAAAGATAACAGCAATATTTATTTTCATACTTTTCTTAGAAAGAAAAAAAAAGTTAATTTATTTCAACTCAACTCAAAAAATGACAAATTAGAACGATCAAAATTGGTGTTTCTGTATAGTGGCCCAAATATCAAAAAACCTTAATTATTTTTTCCGTAGATCTCGAAATAAAAGCTGATTTTAATGTGTACGAAATTGATCATTATTGACTCATTTTAATGTGCAACCCTCATGGCAACCTTTCACAAAGTATTCAGAAGCACTACGACAAATGTCAAAACTCTACTGGAACAAAGACATAGATACATAGAAATTTTATAATGTCAAATATTAGTCTGGTGCAAAAGGAGAATGTATTTCAATCAAGAATTTATACACAATTCATATTGAATTCATAGTCGGAAAAATCTTGTAATCAACTCGGTTATTAATCGAGCGACTAATGGTCTCGAACTATTAATGCTTTCGCTCTGCTCACACATAAAAATATCTTGACCATTAGTCGCTGTCTTTAATAACCTAGTGGATTTAATAACTATTTCAAGTTACCGGCAGGAAAGATAAAATAATTAATCCAAATCTTTTTTGATTTTCAAACGTCCATGAATTATAAACAATCAGAAATGAACACTAATTATTTATGAATCTGCTGTGGTGTATTGGTGTGAACTTTTTTTTTACGTTACACCAAAAAAATCTGATGATAATTTCTCAAAAAATTATGATTGTACCTTTGTTACTTGTGTGTACCATAAATCACATATAGATAAGTAATAATTCATCATAACAGTTGTGCTAGCCTAATATTCGAATGAGCAAGATCCAATCAAAACGTCAGCACAAAAACCCCACCAAATAAAGACACTTGAAGGAGAAGATTTTTCATGAATTATTCTTGAATTTTTCGAACCTAAATTTTTCAATAAAATTCCGGATATTTTTGGTGCACTTTAAGAATCCAATCAGAAGAGGTAGTCAGTGTTGAAGGTAGACAAATTTCAATTATATAATGGCTAATTCCAAAATTGACTAGAAATTGGCAAGCTTGGGTTTACTCAAGAAGACCAAGGGCAAGCCAAAGCTGCAATATCATCAGTTTTTCTTGAGCGACACACCTATGAGATAGAGTCTTCATAACCCTAACTTTCCCAAAGTAACCACGATGTTAAAGCTTGAATCATTCCATTTTTAGAAATGGAGTTATTTTCGAATGTCGAAATATAACTGCTCAAAACAGAAGAGCTGCCTTTGTATCGGCTATTCAAACCTTAATATATAATTTATCTTATTGATGTTTTAATGAATTGAATACATGGGTGCTTGAATTTAGTTGCATTTCATGTAGTATCCGATGACCTGTGAAAATTATTTTATCTCATTATTTTGTTGTCAATAATATTTAAGATAATGGACCTAATTCAGTTTTTGAGATTAATCATATATCACATAATATTGGAGACTACTTTCGTTGAGGTCCTCATTAAATTCTCAATTGAAACTTTGATTGACTACTTCAGAAATTTCTTGTTTGTAGAGATAATTATCCTGTTTTTAAACAAAAACTGATAAAACTAGAAAATCTGCAAGGACGGAAATGGGTGTACCTATATCAACATGATATAAATATAAAGTTAGAATTTCAATATTCTCTTTCCCAAAAACAATACCTGCCTTCTTCCTTGATTTCAACAGTCAAGCAATTATCCATTGGAGCAATTCATCTCAATTTCGGCTCACCTTCTAGACATCAGAGAACCAATTCACCCTCAGACGACTTTTAAAGGAACCTGTTCTACATTGAAACCTTTATTATTTCTGCATTATCTCGAAATTATATCCAGATATTTCTTGTTCCCAATAATTAACCATTAATTATGCACTTAATAAATTCTCATAAGGCCTTATACTCACTCAATAATTATTGAGATAATTTTCCTGCAGTAAGCCGATAATATTCCCCATAAAATCGTGACAATGCCTCGAGTAACAAATTAATGAAATTACGAATTATGAAAATGATCGTCGCCATCGGAACAATCGACCAGTTCTTTACTGAAGAGGAGATGTAGAGGAGGAATAATTTCACCCACCGTTTCGTTACTTTGTTGTGAACTTAGCTGAAAGTCTTTTATGCCATCAGCGATTGTCGGTGCATCTATTGGAGCTTATACACGATTTTAGACCTCGCTGATTCACTAGGATGATTGGATCTAGTTCTAATGGTGTTAAAAGTATCGAAAAATACTGAAACGTGACTGAAAATTTTTGTGTGTAGTTTAAGTCCAAAATGAAAATCTCATCGGAGAACGTCCTGATCCAAAAAAAAATCGTATCGACCTGAAGAGTTGTGTTCTAATGGTATTGAAAGTATCGAAAAATACTCAAACCTGACTGCATTTTTTCAGGTTTTACTCCAAAATGGATAACTCATCGGAGAACGTTTTTGTCCAAAAAAATTCGTGTCAACATGAAGCCTTGAACCAAAAGCTGACAGGCCTAGTAACAGGTCTGGGAAAAATCAGAACCCATGTCGGAATCATGAGACAGGTCATTGCATACTGAAAGCGTATTTGCAGAAATCAGCCTGGTAGTGGATGATGATTGTTGATCTCAAGGTTATTGGGACAGCTATCTCAGTAGTTCATCCCATCAGATTCGAATCCTTGCAAACGCCACCATCACTCAGAACCACAGAATAGCAGAAGTGCAGTTCGTGATCTTAAAGAATTCGGATTTCGCCTGCAAATGTAGTTTCTTTATCTAGGATCCTACACTTCATTCTTGCATAGCTTGTATGTGTCGATATCTGGTGCTCAGAGTCTAGCAGTGTTCCACAATATATGTAGTTCTGACGGACTCGGTACTTTGCAAAAATCGCCAAACGATATTTACGGAAATATAAGTTATAATCCTTTGGAAGTAGTTATCAGTGCTGTAAGGCACTCACAACCTATTAATTGGACATGGGCGTTTCACCTTTGGCATCCCATTGTTGAGCTCATCAATAAGGCTTATATTCGATGGGGACCTTGCCATAGATGCCGTGAAATTCATTTTGTACCGCTTTGAATGCCTAATAGCACCACAGTAGTTTTCTTGATTGCGTATAGTAACCTCAGGAAACTAGTTAAATGTTGCAACATTTTTGTGTTGAACATCGAAAGGCTGAGGTTCCCACCACCCTACAAAAGGCTCATTAATCCACTCATGTCATTTTAACAGAAGTTTGTCACACGTTTTTTATCATTATTCCGAAATTGAATTCGATATTCAGTATGAAATACCACTATTTAAATCTAGGGGAGATGATTACCCTTTAATAGGGTCCTGTAGCGGTCTCAGAAGAACAGGAGATCCTATCATCACTTGAAATGCCAGACCTGGTTTGAAACATCCTCCTGGCCCAAGAGCATGAATTAAGTATTTTGTACCTAAATATTGAAGTTATTTATTCGAATAGTTTAAAGTTTAAATTTTGTAAAAACATCGAGACAGGGTTTTTTCTACTGAGGTTTTTCCTTGTGCTATGGTATCATACGCCAGAATAGTATGGTACCCCGTTTTGCACCAACCTCAACTAGTCCACTAGTGGATGATTATCTATTTATTTTGATTTTATTAGGTACTATTTACTTCAGTCATGTTGCTACGTGTTATCATGTAAAAATGCTATCTGTGGATCTTTAAATTGTCTCTAACGACTGAATGCAAAAGATCACCGAAAATCAGTAAAACTCTCACGATTACTGACAGAAACAAACTCATAGCGCTACTGAAATATTTTTGAATTTATTTTCAACGCAACACATAGAGTTTCCATTCAATTTATAACCTTCCCTCTATCTGTTTCTATCGTTACAGTTCCGTACCTTCATTCAAATGAGTTTTCAATAGATTTTTCAATTTGAGGAATGCCTACAAGATGTCTAGGTAGAACTGAAAGGGAGCGAGGGAACATGGACAGAACGCCACATTTGTATGTAAATATGCTAAGATAGCTGACACAGATGTATGATATGTCATCCTTCTAATAGAGGAATGTTTTTTATGGCTTGACATTAGGCAATGTTATTGGCAGAATCGAAGTTACGTGGCGGATAAACATTCAAAGCCAGCACTTGGAAAGTTTGTATTGTGTTCGTGTAAAAAATTAGGATACCTATGAAACATTTCCAGATCGACATATAAAATAAGGGTTGAGCGTCGTGTTCTTTTTCAACTTACAAGTTGAATAGTTAAGCATTTTAATTATATGTGTTGCTGGTGGTGCTTGTCAAAACAATCCTAAGTTATACAGGGTGAGTCTTTGTCTTGTACATATATTTTAACCGTATATTCTTGGGGTCGAAAGAAACACTTTTTTCCTCTACCATTTTTTCTGATTCGGCCTAAATAAGAAGATATAGCCCTTTTTTGTTTTCAGAATGAGCTATGCCGCCACTGGTAAACTAACCACTGAATTTTCGCAAGTACGAGATATAGCATCCAAACCTTTGAAATAAGCTATTGTATCAAAGAAACGAGTAGATATACCATTCGAAATTTTCAAATAAGCTGCTGTATTAATGAAAGAAATATGAACTTACTTTTTCAATACCAGTTGTATATTTTCTAATGCAATGATTGATTCATCCAAAAT
Organism: Propylea japonica; assembly: GCA_013421045.1. Lineage (NCBI taxonomy): Eukaryota > Metazoa > Arthropoda > Insecta > Coleoptera > Coccinellidae > Propylea > Propylea japonica. The sequence continues at coordinate 13,777,216 of CM024239.1, read as the reverse complement.
TTTGCTAGTGATGAAAAGCAGAATAATCTCTTCTTGATACTTGATGTATTCTTCATTTTTGATTATATCGGATTAACTTTTAAACCACCTATTCTAGCTATAGCATTCATTTCCAATATCTCTTGAAATCTTCCGTGGAAGAGTTTCCGAAATCAAAACAACAACTCAACCATAACACGCATGACATTTCACGTTCATAAACACCAGTTGGGGCGATTGAATTTCAAGGGGTGTCCGCATGGTGAAAGTCACAGACGTGACACTAGATTCTTTGACATCGGTGTTCTGTGGTCAGTTTGTTTTTCAAAATCATACGACCAAAGATTATATAGTATAAAGATCGGAAACGACACGACTACAGTTTATGAGCGCCATCTCTGGGTCAAATGTGAACTAATGTCACTATAGAAGGGTTGAAATTCTGGTTCTATGATTATAAGTTTCGAAATCAATATACATGGGAAATGTCATTGATATAAAAAAGTGCCAATCAATTCGTTTGCACAAATATTATTTCACTTCGAACGGCTTTTGCCGTGAGTGTCATCTCGAAAAAAGTGGAAAAAAGATTAGTTTGTACCCTTCAGTAATGCAGATTACGAACGAGATAGTGAAACTGGATGATCAACTGGTGTTATATGGATGTATGCAGGTAAAGCTATATCTTGGCTTGATCAACGTCAAACATCTGTTACTATTTCCACGATACAGGCAGAAATAGTGGCTGATGTGAAGCTGCACGGAAAATGAAATGGTTAAAGTGACTATTCAGGAAAAGTTTTCCGTCAATTCGAACAGTGATGGTGGACAACGAAGCTGCAATTCAACTGAGCCAGAATCTAGAAATCCACAGACGCACTAAGTATATTCATATTCAATCCATGTATAAATCTTACAATAATATCATAATATTTCTGTAATATCTTCTTAAATGCATAATAAAAATATTACACATGAAATACTGAATTTTACTGAAGAGAATACGAATTTCGCATCAATTCTTATTACAGTTTTCTATATATGATTTCTAATCCGAATTACAGATTTTATATAAAAATTGATCTTCAGTGCCATCTCTGGGTCAAATGTGAACTAAAAAATGTAGTCGTTTTTTAGTACTAGGAATGTAGGGCCGTTTCCTATCTTTCTATACTCTATAATCTATGCATACGACTTCATGAATAATAACTTATTAAGGTCATTTTAGTAGTAATAAATATGATGAATAAATGAGAAATGAATGTATTCTAACGTAATGTGAATTTGGATCAACGTATGTCAAAGCTCAACGAAACAAAACTGCAATAGGTACTTCGAAAGTGGTGTGGAAATTTGCTTGAATAGATAAATATTTACACTGAAGAAGTATAGAGGTGAGCTTATTTATTGTAACCCCATTTTTAAAGAAAATCCGCTAGTTCTCTTACCATTCATCATTCCAGATAACAAATTCTCGAAATATTCTTGAAATTTGTCAAAGTGACCACATAGGGAAAATTGAATTCTGTGAATATTTTCGACAGAGTTGCATTCAGCCAAAGTACCCAATTTTTCGAATTTTTAAGATTTTTTCTTTCTTTCAACATCGAATTACTCGGAATTTTGTAGTCGGGAAAGATTGATCATATTCATGAAAAACTATGTTTCAAAAATAATTTCATTTGAGGGAATCGTTTGCGAGCTATTACTGAAAATTTATGCTTTTCATGGATTTTCAACAGCCTGTATCTTTGTAACCAGGCCGAATCGGAAAAAATGGTAGAGGAAAAAAGTGTTTTTTCTGACCTCAGGAATCTACGGTTAAAATATATGTACAAGTCAAAGACTCACCCTGTATAGTGCTCATTTGTTTGTTCTGTAAGGTAGCCAGTATCTGTATGTGTGAGTGTGCTCGGTATAACTACTACATTCAATCGACTTCATTGATTCAAGACAGCCCATCTGGTTTATATTTTTTATCGGTATCCAGTATTCTTCAAAGTGTTTTTTTTCGGTTTGGTCCTTTTCCAAAAACTCTTTCTTATAGGTGCATTTGCCTATACTACAAAAGGGTTCTGGGCCAGTGTGTGGCGTTTGTGCTACCTTTCTGGTTAATTTGTGAGCCTCTTCATTTCCTTTGATTCCTAGATGACCAGAAGCCCAAACTGAAGAGACCTTGTTGTTTTTGCCTATTTCATCAAGTTTTCTTCCACTTCCTGGCCCAGAATCCTTTCGTGGGATAGGATAATAAATTTATAAGAAAGGGTTTCTGGAGAAGGAAGAAACTGAAAGAGAAAGAGAAGCAATCTAGAAGCATCTTCTGGGAATGGATCATTACATTACAAAAAGATCCTTCGCGACATTAAACGTACAAGGTCCAAACAGTATTTTGATCTCAGTAAGAATAAGTTTCGAATTGGCTCATCAGAAACTGTTGTGAAGATTCTGTAGTAAGGAGGAAGACACTCCTATTCACGAGTGGTGGCTGCTCAGAGGAGGCAGAGAAGACCGGGACTCCCCTAATTTCACTGCATTTTATTCAATTTTAAATTCAAGTTCATTTAAAAAATAATCACCTTTCTATATCTGTACTATTTCCACCATTATATCTGCTATCCAAATCTCAAAGTACTAAACTTATGTTTATTACTCAGTGATCTAAAATATTTATACATTATCCGCTGTACACAATACAGCGTAACGGATAGCAGGCAAACCGCTTAGCGAAGGAGGCTTGCCTCCACGAGTCGAGATTCATTAGAATATAACACCCCGATAACACTCAGCTCACTTCCAAGGCAGGGAGCAGGGAATTGAGCAGGGAAGTGGGCAGCGCCAGAATGTAGTCACTACACTTCTCTGCTGCCTCCCATTGCCACTCGTGTTGCTGTAAGTGATTAAATTTAACTAGGTTGCTGTGGAATTTTATTGGTCGCGAGAGAAATGTTGCATCTGAGTGTGAATGCTCACTGCCTTCGATACTGCTGCAGAGATATTTAGGGAATTATTGCCGACAACGCGAGTGGCAGTTGGAAGGGCTGAGTGTAATTGAGGCTTCACATTTCAAATTTCTTCAAATGAACGGTGCGGGAACCACTCAAAATTCAAGCTGTAGATCACGTGTCGGAAGCCCGTCTCCTCGGCATTATTTTCGCTTCTAGGCGAACGAGTTCATCCGAAACTGAACCTCTGATCGGTCCGAATCAACCCCGTCGATCGTGGATTGAGATCAGCTGTTGTTTTCATTCCGTTTCCTTTCATTAACAAAGTATTAATCCTCTCAGCGTGCGGTTTTTGGATTTGTGACATTTTTTCGGAAAAGTTTATAGGTAAGATTTCAATATTTCAGCAAGAAAGATGAAAACGGAAACAAGAAGGGGGAATATAATGCAAGTAAAGAAACGCAAGATCCTGTAGATTTTTATTTTGAAAAATAAATTCAGTGAAATGCCTTACGATGATAAAATTTTCATAACTCAAGTATTTAAGACATTTCGATCAGCACTACCAAAGGACCCGCACATTTTGTATGAGAATTGGCTCCCGGTGGATTTGGCTGAAAATTTGATATGATGTTCTACTAATCCTTCTGATCAAATGTCTCTACAGTCACGAAGCTGAAAAATGCATACTTCTAGGAGTTTTTAGCGATTTTTTTATCCATTATGGCTTACGTATTACCGTTCACACAGAAATGTTTGAGAATATTTCGTGATTATTGAAAGCAGATTTTGTCAATTCGAAATATTTTCAACATTTCTGTGTGAACGGTAATACGTAAGCCATAATGGATACAAAAATCGCTAAAACTCCTAGAAGTATGCATTTTTCAGCTTCGTGACTCGGGAGACATTTTGATCAGAAGAGAAGTAGAACATCATATCAAATTTTCAGCCAAATCCACTGGGAGCCAATTCCCATAATACGTAAGCCATAATGGATACAAAAATCGCTAAAACTCCTAGAAGTATGCATTTTTCATTTCAGCTTCGTGACCTGTTTATACATTGATCAGAAGGATTAGTAGAACATCATATCAAATTTTCAGTTGTAATTTAACTAGTGCAATGAAATTATCGAAAATTTTTGGGAAATATGCACGAATGCAAGTTAAGTTGAAAAAGAGCACGAGTGCGCGTAGCGCTCGAGTGCCTTTTACAGTTTAACTTGCATGAGAGCAGATTTGTCAAAAATTATCGATTCATTTCCATTGCAAGAGTTAAATTTAATAAGAAAATTTTGTGAATACCATCAAAGTATTGTGTCGCTGTGAGTTGCTGTCACATTGCCGTCACCAGTGTTACTCTAATAAGTAATAAACGTTCATAATTACGTCTGCATTTATTTTAAAGGACCTGATAATTTTGCACAAGTGCGAATTATCGATAATTTGCACTAATGCAAAATTATCGCCTAATTGTATACTCATTGGCTAAAACAACAATAAAAAATCAGTCGGAAACATTGTTGTCTGTCGAATTTGACAGATGAATAAAATTTTCAGCCAATCCACCGGGAGCCAATTCCCATACAAAATGTTCGGGTCCTTTAATTATCAATTATGCTCACAATCGTTCGATCTGCGTGAAATCAGTGCATTTCTAAAAATTTTCAAATTTTTCTGAAACAGTTTGAACCAACTAACATGAAAACCCATTTGAGAATCCCTACATTCTAAATTGATCAAACTGAACATTTTCGACTGAAACCGGAAGAACGCAGTTCCGAATAAAAGTATCGATCATTCATTGTTTGGTTGGGCAGTCAAATATCAGAACAACACCAAAATGGATGTTCTCACACTGTAATCGTCAAGTAAATGTTCTAGGACATTCCAGAAATATTATGTCAATAGATAATGAAATAAATCAAGGAAAAAAGTGACTTACACCCCAGTAATGACTTTTCCAAACGAACGGATATCAATTAAATTGAAACATGCCATGCAATCGTTGGTAATAGTGGAATAATGGAAAGAAAACAATTATGCTACATTTATGTCAAGCGGAGTGACAATGATAGACATGTTTTGAATTGTTTTCCCTGATCTGCTCTGAAATAGCTTCCACACCTGTTCATTCTCATATTTATTTATTATGTTTTTATTATTACTGAAATTTCGACGTCAGTAATTACGAAAAATATCGGAGCTGACTGTTCCCAAGCTCTTGGATCATTCATTATTTTTTTGTTTGACTCGACTTTTGGTTGGTTTTTTGCTAGGGACAATGATTGTCTGATGGCAGATTTCGTGTCTTCGGTGAATCAGAGGGGTGGTAACTTATTTTTCGTTTTTCATAATTAATTGAGGGATATCGTGAGGCAACATTAGACAGGTGATTGAAATTGGGATTCCCGAAATTGTTCTTCTTTTCAATTATAAATACATATTTACTGGATACAAGCCTAAAAGATGTTTAACCAATGAAAGAATGAAAGATTTCCAAATTGTCGTCAGTGGCGTTACTTTAGGGGGCAGAGCTTTCAAAATGCTAGGCGGCCCTACCCGACAAGGGTCTTCAAACAAGCGAGTTGAAAATGAACCTACAAACAATGTCACTAACAATTTTCTAATTGAAGAAGTTGAAATTTTCAAGGTATTCAATTTTGTCCTGCCGATATCTATTCTTATGTAATGTGTGCAAATTTTAATTTCCTACCAAATCTAACTGTTTCCAATCAGAAAAACCCAAATTTATTATCTTGGCACAAGGTATAGGGATTTTAATTTCTGTATACTTTGATTTTTTCGGAGCTGCATACACGTACAGTAGCGTGTGAACGACTTTACAGAGCATATTTGCCTTCATTTAGTTGATTAAATCAGGCTTTGGTAGAGAAAAGTCATATTCTGTGGATTTATTTTGACGTTTTCTATCAACGACTGCGCGATATTACCATAGATATACGTGGTTAAGGATGCCCAATTCACAATAGGAAAAAAATCGTTCACATTTCGCTTGCCGCCACTAAATTTCGAGGTATTTGTCTAACGATTTCTGATAAAGTGAATGTTCGAATTTTTTTCAACTTTAATTCGAAAAAGCTTCAGGGATAACTGAATATTAATTTTTCAGACGATGATTTTGAAAGTAAGAACAGAAAACAACAGGGAGATACTGATAAGCCAAGCTTGTTCAACATGCTTTGAAAAAAGACCGTAGAAAAAATGAAATGTGGAAAATTGAGGAAGCAGATGTCAATAATCGGAAAACTCACTTCAGTCAATCGTCTGTTGATCTCTAAAACGTATAAACTCCGATAATAAGATCCAGCTTAAAATAGAACAAATGAATTTTTTGACAACTGAATGAATTAAATCATTGATCAATGATTGGTCGAATTATTGAAGGTAATAATCAAATATCAAGGAAATAACACAATTCATATCTAAATAAATTCTATAAGAAAATTCACAAGGTTTACAAGGAACTTGGAGAACCAAAATTATGAGCATATTTTCATTTCTTCGATTCGTACTATTACTATTAGGATGGTAATTATAGATTGAAAAAGATTAAAATAACACTTTCGCACTTTTTAATCGAATTCATTATTACTATTCTCAATGAATGAAAATAGTGGATTGAATTTTTGTACACCTTTATTTTTATCGACGCTTCATAAAAACAATCCAAATTTCGATAATATACCTATCGAATTTTTCGAAATAGATTCGACATAGTTATTTATTATACAAGGGAAAAAGTAATAGATTTTAGCTCGAGGTTATATTGTTTCCCGACGCGAAGCGGAGGGAGACAAAAAGCTGAGAGACAAAAAGCTGAGAGCTAAAATCTAATAATTTTCCCGTGTATAATGCACTATTTTTTTCTGTGACAGGAAAAACGACCATTTAATAGTGAAAGAAATATAACTCTTCGCAAAATTACTTTTTTCCCGGCTACATAGAGAATCATTTTTTTGACAGGGCAGAAAGTAATTTCGTAAAAAGTCATATTTTGTGACCTGTCAATAGATATAAAATGTCACATTTTTTTTCCGTCACAGAAAAAATAGTTATTTATTATACAAGGGAAAAAAGTATTAGATTTTAGCTCGAGGTTGTGTTGTCTCCCGACGCGAAGCGGAGGGAGACAAAAGCCGAGAGCTAAAATCTGATATTTTTACCGTGTATAATACACTATTTTTTTCTGTGACAGGAAAAACGACCATTTAATAGTGAAAGAAATATAACTGTCCACGAAATTACTTTTTTGTACAACTGTCAAAAAAACTTGACTTTTCTTCATCACTATGGATGCGTAAAATATTACTTTTTTCACCGTTAAAAAAAGTCTTTTTTCACTGCTGATAACTTAAATTAGAACAACTTGAAAATAATGAATATTTTAATTAGGTACAACTAATTTCACAAATTATGATTGTATCTGTACCTTATGAAGTAAATTAGTTTCGTCATCAGCATCTCTGAGAAATTTATTGATATTATCCCTCCATAACACTTTAGATTTCTTTCCTCGGTATCCGACGCTTTTGTTCTCAATAAGCGGGACCAATTTTGAAAAATTCCTTATATCAATATTTTCCTTGACATTCGATGTTTTTTTTAATATTGAGCTCCATAACTTGGAAGTTTTAAAAATTTTTTATTTTTCCTCGAAATAGCATGTGAGCACATTTTCAGAAACCTTTTTTACGTTGTTCTTGTTGCGCCATTCTCGAAATTGGTTATATGTTTCTCATATTATTAGCTTTGATTTGGCTGGTAACATATAAGATACAATTATATTTGCTTCTTCAGCCATATCTGCGGGGGTATCACTACCACTATCATGTTCAACATTCATCTTCTTTAAAATAATTCGAAATTGAAACAACTACGAGCATATACTGTCAAAGATTCAAACAATTTCAACAAACTGTTTCTATAGTTACGACACAGAAAGATCACTGGATTTATTTAAATATTGTACTGAAAGCATTATCTTCAATGATTTCAGACGATGTAAATTCACAGTTGTACAAAAAATGTTGTTTGTATTTCGTGCGTATAAAATTCGTGTTTTCATGGCACATTCGAGTGAATTTTTGGCCTCGACCTGCGGTCTCGGCCAAAATTGACACTCTCATGTGCCATGAAAAAAAAACACTCATTTTACGCACTAATACAAAAATAACTATTTTTCTGTGACGGAATAAAATGTGACATTTTATATCTCTTGACAGGTCACAAAATATGACTTTTTACGAAATTACTGTTTCCCTGTCAAAAAAATGATTCTCTCTCTATGTAGCCGGGAAAAAAGTACTCACTTTTTTCCCGGGGAAAAAAGTAATTTCGTGAGAAGTTATATTTCTTTCACTATTAAATCGTTGTTTTTCTTGTCATAGTGTATTATACATGGGAAAAAAATTAGATTTTAGCTCTCGGTTTTTTGCTCCCTCCGCTAAAATCTCATACTTTTTTCCCTTGTATAATAAATAACTATTTTGCCCCGGGAAAAAAGTGAGTACTTTTTCCTGGCTACATAGAGAATCATTTTTTTGACAGGAAAAAAAGTAATTTCGTAAAAAGTCATACTTTGTGACCTGTCAAGAGATATAAAATGTCACATTTTTTCCCGTCACAGAAAAAAAGAATTTTTTCAATTATTATTGGAATCTTCACGGAATTCCGCAAAAGTCTCTGTTTATTGAGCAGCTTGAGAAAATATTTTCGAAAAAGTATTTCCAGCTTCAGTAGAAACCAGCTGTCTCATGAAAGTGGATGCTTAGCTTGTAATTGGTAATATCCCTTATATATTAATATTCTTCTGAACTTCAGAAAATATTTTATGAAAAATGTCCTCATGGATCCCTCAGCGAATTGTATTTCTCCTTAGACAAGGTTCCGAACTCTTCACCTCAGGATTAGAAATACAACCTCACTCCCAAGGTTCACAATATACCTACTTCTAGTCTAGCTAGACCCAACTTCATGGTTGCACCAATAAAAAATACATATCTACTTTAAATAATGTGATAAAACCTTCAAAATATTGTGAAACCCACAATAACAACTCCACCAGCTTCTTAGGTGATTCATTCCAAAATTTCCGTTACTCATTTCACGGAATGTATTACATTGATAAAATCACAGTCGTGTGTGGCAACGCCAACGCTGTTCCACCTCACCATTAGCTGTTATACGTCTTCATTGTTCTTCGGCTAGTTCATTCAGTGTATGTTTTGGCAGACAGACGTGTACATCCTTCTACCTGAGGGAGTGATGGTCGCTTTGTGTGTAATTAGCGCGTCTGCCAACTTGCAATTAAAACCTGCCCGGCGACTCAGAGGTACCGCCAACACACATCAATTAAACTGACAAATTAGTACACCCTGTTATTAGGAACTTGGGCTGTCTCATTGGCTCACCTGCTAAATTCGATCGAGGCGTCTGTGAAGGTCCTTCGTCATTATTTCTATGGTTCATGATTGATATCACATTCATTATCAATGATTCATATTGCAACGTCTGATCTACCTGCTTGTTGACGGCTCACACAAGCTAGCGGGAGCAACTGGCAGGGTTTTGGTCATCTGGCTGTTTGTTTGGACAAGCCTTCAGCAACTGTGAGGCCGCTTTCACGCCCTTACATATGAACTATACGATTTCGGCATAAGAAGAATTAATATCTTACTTCATTCTCAGGTTGATTACCGCATTAACTTATGAACGATACGATAAATTTCGGCATAAAAACTATTAATTCATTACTTGTCTCAAATTTGAAGCCTCATGAAGGTTGCCACGAAGGTTGGATGAACATTAGTGAGGGTAGAATAATTTTTCTACCAGATAACTGACAAATGAGTACACACTGTTCTTAGGAGCTTCGGCTGTCTCATTGGCTCACCTGATAAATTCGATCGAGGCGTCTGTGAAGGCCCTTCGTCGCTATTTCTTTGGTTCATGATTGATATCACATTCATTATCAATGATTCATATTCCAACGTCAGGATCTATCTGCTTGTTGACGGCTCACACAAGCTAGCGGACGCAACTGTTACTTACTCTCAAATTTGAAGCATTATGAAGGTTGCCACGCAAGTTGGATGAACATTAGTGAGGATAGAATCATTTTTCTGCCAGATAACTGATAAATGAGTACACACTGTTTTCAGAAACTTCGTCTGTCTCATTGGCTCACCTGCTAAATTCGATCGAGGCGTCTGTGAAGGTCCTTCGTCATTTTTTCTGTGGTTCATGATTGATATCACATTCGTTATCAAGATTCATATTGCAACGTCGGGATCTACCTGCTTGTTGACGGCTCACACAAGCTAGCGGGCGCAACTGGCAGGGTTTTGGTCATCTGGTTGTTTGTTTGGACAAGCCTTCAGCAACTGTGAGGCCGCTTCCACGCCCTTACATATTATGAACCATACGATTTCGGCATTAGAAGAATTAATTTCTTAATTCATTCTCAGGTTGATTCCCGCTCTAACTTCTGAACGATACAATAAATTCGGCATAAGAACAATTACTTCGTTACTTTTGTCGAACATCAGGAGGTTGCCACGAAAGTTGGATGAAGATTAGTGAGGAAAGAATCATTTTTCTGCCATAAACTGATAAATGAGTACACACTGTTTTCAGAAACTTCGTCTGTCTCATTGGCTCATCTGCTAATTCGATCGAGGCGTCTGTGAAGGTCCTTCGTCATTTTTTCTATGGTTCATGATTGATATCACATTCATTATCAATGATTCATATTGCAACGTCGATATCTACTTGCTTGTTGACGGCTCACACAAGCTAGCGGGCGCAACTGGCAGGGTTTTGGTTATCTGGTTGTTTGTTTGGACAAGCCTTCAGCAACTGTGAGGTCACTTTCACGCCCTCACATATGAACGATACGATTTCGACATTCATAGAAGAATTAATTTCTTACTTCATTTGCAGGTTAATTGCCGCACTAACTCATGAACGATATGATAAATTTCGACATAAGAACAATTAATTCGTTACTTTTCTCAAACTTGAAGCATTATGAAGGTTGCCATGAAAGTAGAATGAACATTAGTGTGGATAGAATCATTTTTCTGTCAGATAACTGACAGAAGAGTACACACTGTTTTCAGAAACTTCGTCTGTCTCATTGGCTCACCTGCTAAAATCGATCGAGGTGTCTGTGAAGGTCCTTCGTCATTATTTCTATGATTCGTGATTGATATCACATTCATTATCAATGATTCATATTGCAACTCGCGGGATCTACCTAATTGTTGACGGCTCACACAAGCTAGCGGGCGCAACTGGCAGGGTTTTGGTCATCTGGTTGTTTGTTTGGACAAGCCTTCAGCAACTGTGAGGCCGCTTCCACGCCCTTATATATGAACGATACGATTTCGACATTTGAAGAATTAATTTCTTACTTCATTCTCAAGTTGATTCCAGCACTAACTTATGAACGATACGATAAATTTCGGCATAAAGCAATTAATTCGTTACTTTTCTCAAATTTGAAGCACCATGAAGGTTGCCACGAAAATTGGATAAACATTAGTGAGGATAGAATCATTTTTCTGCTAGAAAACTGACAAATGAGTACACACTGTTTTCAGAAACTTCGTCTGTCTCATTTGCCTACCTGTTGAATTCTACAGAGGCGTCTGTGAAGGTCCTTCGTCGTTATTTCTTTGGTTCATGATTGATATCACATTCGTTATCAATGATTCCTATTGCAACGTCGGGATCTACCTGCTTGTTGACGGCTCACACAAGCTAGCGGGCGCAACTGGCAGGGTTTTGGTCATCTGGTTGTTTGTTTGACAAGCCTTCAGCAACTGTGAGAACGCTTCTACGCCCCTACATATATGAACCATACGATTTCGGCATTAGAAGAATTAATTTCCTAATTCATTCTCAGGTTGATTCCCGTTTTAACTTATGAACGATACAATAAAATTCGGCATAAGAACAATTACTTCGTTACTTTTCTCGAACATCAGGAAGGTTGCCACGAAAGTTGGATGAAGATTAGTGAGGAAAGAATCATTTTTCTGCCAGATAACTGACAAAATAGTTCACACTGTTTCTAGGAGCTTCCGCTGTCTCATGGCTCATCTGCTAAATTCGATCGAGGCGTCTGTGAAGGTCCTTCGTCATTTTTTCTGTGGTTCATGATTGATATCACATTCGTTATCAATGATTCATATTGCAACGTCGGGATCTACCTGCTTGTTGACGGCTCACACAGCTAGCGGGCGCAATTGGCAGGGTTTTGGTCATCTAATTGTTTGTTTAGACAAGCCTTCAGCAACTGTGAGGCCGCTTCCACGCCCTTACATATGAACCAAACGATTTCGGCATTAGAAGAATTAATTTCTTACTGCATTCTCAGCTTGATTACCGTTATGAACGATACGATAAATTTCGGCATAAAGCAATTAATTCGTTACTTTTCTCAAATTTGAAGCATCATGAGAGTTACCTCGAAAGTTGCATGAACATTAGTGAAGATATAATCATTGTTCTGTCAGATAACTAACAAATGAGTACACACTGTTTTCAGAAACTTCGTTTGTCTCATTGGCTCACCTGCTAAATTCGATCGAGGCGTCTGTGAAGGCCCTTCGTCGCTATTTCTTTGGTTCATGATTTATATCACATTCATTATCAATGATTCATATTGCAACGTCGGGATCTACCTGCTTGTTGACGGCTCACACAAGCTAGCGGGCGCAACTGGCAGGGTTTTGGTCACCTGGTTGTTTGTTTGGACAAGGCTTCAGCAACTGTGAGGCCGCTTCCACGCCCTTACATATGAAGGATATATTTCGACATTAGAACAATTAATTCCTTACTTTATTCAAATTTTAAGGATCAGACTCATAGGCTCACCTGCTAAATTCGATCAAGTAGTCTGTGTCTTCTATGGTTCATGGCTTGATCATGAAGGTCTCGTATGGATTAAAAATTCAACCAGTAATTTTTTCGCAAGATAAAATTTATTTCGTTGCGAAAAGCTACATTTGATCAAAATGCGCAAAGATATTGTGATTGGTTTGTGTTGTGTTGTGTAAGTATATGTCGAAAGGAAATAATAAATGAATTCAAAACTTCATTTATACTTTTCTCCAAATCATTCACTTCACTAGAATGATAATTACCAATTCACCAATTTAGCATCGATTCAATCAAAATATGTGCGATAATATATATGACGGAAATGTCGGAGGAATTAACCAAATCAATTTTCATTATCAACTGAGTCGCACAAGTCAGAAACTTTTCCACGCTAATTCATTTTGTGAAAACGATACTTACTTTAAGATTTGAATATCCTGAGAGCTATTGGTTTCATTATTTTGATTCTTTTATTTTTCCGGTTCAAATAATAGATGTACCTTGAAAGTTTCGAGTTTTGATGTTGTGGTCGTCCATTTTTGAATAATATCGTGTTTATAGCCGATTGAAATCCATCGCAATTCGCCATCAATTTCTCTCTATTGAAAAGTAATAGTTCGGGGTCACCAATTTCACCAAACTTCAACTATTTAAAGAGATGTCCTTTGTGAAGTATCTCTGCTATCATACGTGTCGACTTTGAAAAGGATCCCAAGCAGTTACAGATCAATAAGTCTACTAACTGCCGTCTGTACCTAAGTAAAATCATCGGAAGGTTGATACACTGAAGAGTGTAAGAATTCATTAAGGCCAAAAAAGTCACCCCCAAAGACCATTTGGATTTCCCGAAGCACATCCAACGATTCACCAACTTATGAGAATGACTGAAGAAATCAGATTGAAAGCAACACACATCCACTGAAAGGATGGAGCAGGAATCTCACAAAAGGAAATGAAAAATAAAAGTGCCAAACCGAAGCAAAATATCTGGCTGTAATCATTGAAGAACAATTGGAATTCAGTGAACAAGTTGAGAATACAAGATTAAATCCAAATATCATGTTATCACTGGGAAACAAACCAATGAATAATTGAAAATATCTTTCAGGTATTTGGATTTATTTCGACACTCCTTTTTACATCATCATTTCACCGACGTTTCGGTCGCAAATCGGACCTTTATCAAGGCTAAAAAATTTTGAACATTTAAAACTCAGACATGGAAAACTTGTTGACACTCTTACATATGACTTCACAGGAATTGAGTTACATTTAAAATTGTCTTCAACATGTATAGAGTAGGCCTCTTTATATTAAATTCAAGACGTGGCAGAAGGTTAGAACTTGTGGAAATCATAGAACATTATAGGTTAGAATTATTGACTGTCGTCTTGAACCTGACATGTGACCATAGAAGTAGAAGGAATTTTCTTTGGTTATTTTCTCAAAGGTATTAACAGACAATTATATATGGAGCTGAGTCCATTGACATCTTCTCTAAAATTTACTGTTTTGTTTAATGTTATTTGGATCATTTCACTTATGTTTCTTCGATACCTATTGTTTTCATGGTCGAGTATTGTTGTTCCCTCACATGTCAGGTTCAAGACGACAGTCAATAATCTAACCTATAATGTTCTATGATTTCCACAAGTTCTAACCTTCTGCCACGTCTTGAATTTAATATAATATAATATTTAAATAATATAAATATAAAGAGGCCTACTCTATACATGTTGAAGACAATTTTAAATGTAACTCAATTCCTGTGAAGTCATTATGTAAGTGTGTCAACAAGTTTTCCGTGTCTGAGTTTTAAATGTTCAAAATTTTTTAGCCTTGATAAAGGTCCGATTTGCGACCGAAACGTCGGTGAATGATGTAAAAAGGAGTGTCGAAATAAATCCAATACCTGAAAGATATTTTCAATTATTAACAACATGGATGAAATTATGAATACAAACCAATGAATTTTCTACTAGTTTTAGATAGCTAAACAGGAATCAACAAAAATGAAGACAGAAGTAAACACCACCGAATGAAAATCTGAGAAGAGGATCATGTAATCGAGAGGTATTGAGAAACACGGAGCTCACAACACAATTATCAAATTTTTTTGTATCAGATAAAAGGAGACCAGCATAGAGATGACTGTAGAAAGACGAGAATATAAGACTAAAGATGCACTGAATATTTTTTGGTAATCAAAACGATCTCAGAAAAAAATTAAGAAAAGCTCTTAGCAAGACCTTTTGAGCGCTCGTTCTTCAGTAGGTATATCAGTTGATTCACAAAAATAATTTCACTAGAATCGGTTATCCTGT
The DNA here is from genome assembly GCA_013421045.1 of Propylea japonica. Taxonomy (NCBI): domain Eukaryota; kingdom Metazoa; phylum Arthropoda; class Insecta; order Coleoptera; family Coccinellidae; genus Propylea; species Propylea japonica. The sequence goes on along the minus strand of CM024239.1, from coordinate 13,762,057 downwards.
TATGGAAATATAAGGATTCTTCTTTTCAATAATCCAATTGAATTTTCTATGGTTCTGTTTACACTATGGACACAAAATTTTGCATGAGGCTTATTATGACCATCTCTCATATGGCCGCAATATTTCATTTCGGTGGGTTTCGTTTTATCTGAAATAGGTATTGAGAAACAAAAATTTTGAATGACCATATTTTATGGAACACCCTGTACTATTTGGCTGGTAAATCGAGCCATTTGGGAACCAAACTCTCCCTGAAAATTTCAAGTCTCTAGAACAATCCCTTTTAAAGTTATTGTGCTAACGGACGGTTGGACGGCCCCACGGACAGAATTGAATTTGACCACGAATTCGTTATCAGGGAGTCTAACCATATCGTGAGACCATTTTCGGCTCAAAATTCGAATATTGTTTAAGTAGAACGAGCGCTCAAAAAGTGTCAACTTTGGAGGTTGAGTTTGCTCAAAATTAACTCATGTGCATTAAAACACCGAAATCATTCACAATATGTTCAATTACTACATCAAAAATGTGACGTTCCCCATAGCATATACAGGGTGTTCCTAAATAGAACGTACAAACGAAAAGGGAGATTCCTTAAGTGAGTTTAAGAAAAAAAATCCCATAAACATGGGGTCGCAAACGTTTCGTTTTCAAGATACAGGGTGTTAAAGTTTTAATCAAAACATGTGTTGATTATACGAGTTTATCCAATCTTTATGAATCATCGCTACAGATCAGGAAAATTTCCATAAAAACTGACACTGAATTCATTCACCACAGCTTACAAAGTGGCCTTCCCAACATAATTTGGATTTTCACGAGGATTTCGAGAGAATCGTTCAAAATTTTTTTTCTCGAAATCGTTGATAGATACGAGAAAACTACAAGAGACCGAAAGTTAATATAAGAACAAAGCTTCTTTTTACATTTTTTCAAATTAACAGTTGCTCACCAAAAAAAAGTTCTGCAGAAGAACAGGTGGCAGTGTTCCAGAAAAAATATCACCCTGTAGATCTTCTATCGAAATTGCCATGTCACGTGGTGAGAACTCTCAAATGTAATATCTATGCCAAATTTCAGTTGAATATCTTGTGAAGTGTAGATAATATGAGAAAAAAAATTGAAAAAAATTCAAACTTTAACACTCTGTATCTCGAAAACGAAACGTTTGCGATCCCATGTTTATGGAACTTTTTTTCTTAAACTCACTTAAGGAATCTCTCTTTTCGTTTGTACGTTCAATTTAGGAACACCCTGTATACATACAGTGTGGAACAGCCAAATGAAATGAATTCGATACGAAAAATAGGAGAGCGTTTCAGGAAAAAAGCTTGGATACGTCGATTTGTACTTTTAGATGCTCATTTTTTCAAAAACGAATTATTACATAGGGTGTGTCATGTGACAGTGGCCGATACCAACTTATTTATTTTCAATACAACCCCCTGTATATTATTAGTTTCTTGAATTCTGCAGATAATTCAATGTATAAGGTCCCGTACCTATCTTCAACTGTTCGGAAATATGAAGTGTATTAAGATGTATTACAAAATTCAACATTAAAGAAAGAAAATTATTTTATTTTACAATGAAACAATGTTTTGTTGTTTTCTTTTTACTTCATTGTGAATTAAATATTTTTTTATTGTTAATTTTTGTGATACAATTGAAACACTCATATTTAAGAAACAGTTGAAGATAGGTTTGGACATTGTACTAGAATTTAATTATTGTAACGTGGTTTTCTCGGCGAAACTTACCTCGAGCGCCAGCTATTCTTTTTTCTAATAAGGGAGAATAGCAAACCTACCAGGGCAGCTGCTAGTCAGAGACAGAGTTCGTCGTTATCTAGGATATTAGCGATAACAGAGAAAATCAGAAATAGAGCAAATTACACACAGTTTATTCAGATAGCGAAAAATAGTTATATAAAAATACAGTGAAATAAGACGCTATATGAAATCAATACAAAATATAAACTGGTCAGTTTTGTCTGACTGCGAGCACTTTCATAAGAAACAAAGATTTTCCCGGTACGAGTCAGCCAGAATAGAAATAAGTTAATTTAAACGGTTAATTCAAATATATGATAAAATCAGGAAAACAGGAATAAAAGGGGTCAGTATAAGAGTGCACAACGGTTATACTTGTCCGATATTCTTTCAGTCCTAGAATTCACCACGTAGTCTACCACTTTGCTTGTTTCTCGTATAAACAGGTTGGGGTTTGGCCAGGTGAAATAGAGGGTTGAAAAGGATATGTCGAACTTGCTACAGCATTGGTTCGGTTATGCCCTCCGGTCTGACTATGAGTTACACGCCATAAAGGACAGACTAACTACGGGCTCTAAGGAGCAGGACAAAGCAGGAAAGGTATTCGATTGAACGTACTATAGCATAGTTTGCATCAGCCCTCCGGTCTGACTATGAGTTACACGCCATAAAGGACAGACTAACTACTACGGGGCACCGGTTATACGGCCAAACGTACTATAGTACTAACTACGGATACCTGGACAAACTAGGAAAGGTATTGTTAAGGAATCTGAGGAACACTATTTAGGTAGACTCAACGAGGAATAAAAAATACTGCAATAAATCGGTTCGGTACTTACAATTCAATTGCACTTGCACTCACTTTAAAGAAAACGCGAAAATTTAGAAGCTTGGAAAAAGTATAGTCAACGAAAAATTCGGAACTAATTAAAAAGGTAAACGTCTAAAACAGAAAATATCTCGGAACTCTCCAGCAGAAAATAATTCGGCACACTAATTACCGATGTAGGGAAACCCCGCCTTTTATAATCTTCCGGAGGGGGGTGGAAAAGGTAGGCGCAGAAACGTTAAAATTTGCAGGAGAGTACCTCGGTAAAAACATCTTAAAACTGGCTTATCGTACGTATATGCAAAAAACGGCGTTATCGGCGATCGGCGTTGTTCTTGCGGACGGTTCTACGATGTTTTATGTATGAAAAACAACATCAATCGCTAAATGTTCGGTTTTTTCGATTGTTTTGAATTAATTCTGAACGGAATAAAAATTCACGAATTTAAAATGAAAACTCGGATAATTAAATGAATACTACGGTTTTTCCTGATTGTTGTGAATTAATTCTGAACGGAATAAAAATTCACGAATTTAAAACGAAAACTTGAATAAATTATTTTAAAATGAAGATCAATTACTCAGTAACCCAGTTATAAAATTGAACTTCATTACATCCCCCCTGCTACGGAAAGAAAATTCAATCAATAACAATTTGAATTTTCGCGGCTCCCAACTATCGCAACAAACAAGTCAACGAACTAATACGCCCCTGTGCTCGAAATCAGACTTACAATAATCATACAGCTAGTTTTCCTCTGGGTAACCAAGCAGGTCCAAGTCCAATTCGTAGTTCCATATTATGTGTCGGAGTGGTGTTCTGTGGTTGCTGCTCTGCGGCGCAGGACAGGTGTCATCGCTCAGCGCATGCGTCGCCGCCATTGTTGTTGTTTTTTACTCTGTTTGTTCTGTGTTGCTGGTCGATGTGAACAGTGAATTAATTAGTAAATGTGCAAAGTGAACTGGCGATGGGGATAATAAGCCGAGGATTGTTCTTACACTTTATGTACAGTAAGTTTGTAGTTATAAAGTCTTTCTCGATGTGGTTCAAAAAGTGCTTCTCAGATTCGCCCATGATGACTGGTGGTGAAAGCACTAGGACCCCCAGGTCAGGTTTGGAATGTTTGGGATGTTCTCATTTCCCATGGTGGAAGTCGACGTCGGCCCAGACAGATGATTTACTTACAGGTGGGTAGTCAGGTAGTTCTAACCATTTGATTCCAGTGAAATTTCTCCCATATTCTCTTTTTTTCCTGGCGAGTTTTCTTCGAGAAACTGTGTTTCCCATTTCCATAGACGGTTAAATAATGAACGGTAAAAATAATAATGTCTGATTCGGAATGAAAACGGTGTAATGGGTTGGACCCATTGGAATCATAAACGGATTTAACAGTTTTGACTTAGAAATAACCTTGTTTCATTCAACGGTAACAGTTCAGACAACTATATTTAGTTTCATCATGCAGAAAACGAAAACAAATATCATTAAAAGTTTCATACAACACTTCAGATAGTTTACCCAATTTGTTGTCGTTTCATTGTTTCATTCAACGGTAACAGTTCAGACAACTATATCTAGTTTCAGTCATGCAGAAAACGAAAACAAATATCCATTAAAGCTTACCAATATTTCAGACAGTTTACCCAATTTGTTGTCGTTTTCAGGTAGAGAAAGAATTAAGATCAGACAAAATTACCAGGTACCGTTATGAAACTGTTATTATCATGTAGTAGGTTATTTTGAACGGTTTTCAGGTAGTAGTTGGACGGAAAATAAAACTGTTGGTTGGAAATGACGGTATAATGGTACATAATACTAATTTTTACGTTTTCTTCTTCTTGACTTACGGTTTTCTTCTATACAGGTTGCAGCGAGCTTCGTGTATCTGGGGCAGGCACGGAGAGCCAACTCCTGCTGGTGGGGATTCTCACTCTCTCTGGAACCCCTGTGAGCCGGTTGCACCCGTTGGATTCTCGAAGCGGTCCCTCTTGGTCTGGACTGGGACGGAAGATTACATTGAACAGCCACCTCCCTCTGGTAGGTGTGACAGGGACAGTTCCGGGTGAGGGTGCCTAGCAAACCACAACGACTACAGAACAGTAACGGTGTTCCCGTGCAGTTGGCTCTGCTGTGTTCTCCTTGGCCACATTTCCAGCACATGCCAGGACGGAGTTCCAGGTACACATTGTGGCCCATGGTACCAACAGTACGGACTCTGGAAGGTAAGTTAATTCGGGGCTTTTTGGGAGTGAGAGGACGGGATTTTAGATTATTACCTCTAGGTTTTTCCCAGGTGTCCACTTCCATAGGAACTGCTCCACGGTTTGATGTGGCGGTTTCCCCATCTTTGCTCATGCCGGACGGTTCACCCTGGTGGTGTTGCCCAGAAGTAGACGGTGAACCAGCTTGTTTGGCGGTTCCCAACGGCAGTGGAACTGTGTCGGCAGGAGGGGCACACATTCTCTAGTTTCTTCTGTTGTTCACAGGTCAGTTCTAGCAGATGTTCACTGGCGAGATGCACTTCAGGGGTTGGTTCGTTGACAGGAGTCGGTTTGGAGATCAGTCGGCGGCCTTCTAGATAGCATTCTGCGGTTTTCAGATTAATGCTGAAGTTGTAGTTTGACAGTGTGTCCATTCCCAGTATGACGTCCACTGGTAGGTCAGGAATTAGTAGGAATGTTAAGTCTGCCAGGGTATAATCGTCTATCCTGACTAGAGTGGTGTAGCGTTTAGGTGTGACGGTGGTCTTACCATTGGCTATCACTACAAAGTTATTGATCATAGGCTCTCCTTTTATTCCTCTCTCTTCCAAGTGCCCGGCCACTTTCTGGCTGCAGAAGCTCTTGGTGGCTCCGGTATCTATTAGTGCCTGGAAAGATTTACTAACTACATGAATGTCTATTAACGGACGATTTTCATTACAGACGGACGGACGGTGACAGTGGAGTCAATGTCCCCGAGATATGGTCGACCCCAATTCCACACCTCCATTTCTCGAACACGGACAGTCTCGGGAGAGAATATTCTCCCTCTGGCACCTGGAACAGAACAGTTTCGCGGCGGTCTGCGACACTCTCGGCGCATGTGGCCGTATCACCACACAGGCGCAAACATTGAGTCTGGTAAGAGACCCTCAAATTTCTTTCTTTCTGTCGGTCGGTCCGGTCCGGAGTTACAGAGGTCTCAGTCCGGTTGTCGGTGTCCAGCGAGCAATTGGCCTGATAGCGGTTTCGCTGCTGTGTGTTGTAGGTCAGGTGCGGTTCATCAATGAGGCCCGGTTTGGAGGGTGGCCTGGTGTATTGGTTCATCTGCCATTGAACCAGTTCAACCACTTTTCCCTTCCGTAGGAGCTCATCATAAGTCCTAGTTTCTTGGAAGGCCAGGGCTTGTTGCAGAGACGGTAGTAACCTCTGTCTAATCAGACGGATCTGTTCCTCTTCGGACGGTCGGTTGCAGGATAATTTCTGGAACAGGTTCTGCATTCTCGTAACATAGAGCAGAAGTTTTCATCCGGGCCCTGCGTTCGCCTTTTTATTTCCTCCAACAGGTTTTCTTCGTAATTCACCGGTAGGAAAGCTCTTTCAATTGGAATTTGAAGTCGTCCCAGTTTTGAAACGTTCCTCTACGGGGGATGAACCAATCCCGGGCGTCTTTCCTCAGAAGTTCGTATACAGAGTCGAACACCTGTCCTAGTGGTACTTTGCGTGACTCGGCCAGTCTTTCCACTTCATCGATGAAATCGGTGACACTCTTAGTGCCATCAAATGAAATTGTCCATTTGTACAGGGGAACAGACGGTGTTGATGTAAATCGGGCTTCGGGCTCAGGTCGGTAATTGCCTTGTGCCAACGGTCTGAGGGGTTTCTTGGCGGTATATTTCCGGAAAGATATCTTCGGACGTCGTATAGTCGGCATCTCCTGTAGTATCTCTCTGCATGTCCTTCTGGTGTCATTTATATACTCGATCTAATATAGAATTTCTTTCAGGTGTGTGAGCTCGTGAGACTGCACCAGTGGACGGTGGACGGATGTCTTCTCCGAGGTCAACAAGCGATGGTTCGACTCCTGCTGCTCGCTGGGGCTGAATAGGGGACACCCCAGGGGAAGGCGGGACCTCCAGGTCCAAGAGAGATCTCCCCTCTTGCTGCGAAGACGGTTGTTGAAGGCTGCCCTTATGAACTTCCTGCAACGCATCCAAGGCTCTGGCTGTAGCTCCTTTCAGCTGACTGACCAATTGTGATTGTGATTCATCAGTGGTGTCAATAAAGTTCAATCTTCCTTGAACGTGTTTTAGCCTTGTGAAAATGCGCGAATATTCGTTATCTGCATTGTCGTGGTTGAAGTGTTAATATGATTCCACTAAATCAGTGAGTTTATTCTGGCATATCTCTATATCCAAGGTAGGATCCATCCATGTCACAGACTGTAACGGGGTATTTGATTGAATGACCTGTCGTAGTAAGCATCGCTTAGGCATCACTGTGCCCGGCACTGTTTGTCCTCGGAGTTGGAGTTCGTAGGTTAACTCGTCACTCAATAGCCGATTCACATCCATGTTCACTATTGGCGGTTAAGTCTTTCCACGTAAGGTTCGGTTGTGCTCGATCAAAAGTATATTCAGTTCCCGTTCCGTCAACACTCACGAACTATCAACTATTTGTTCACTCGCACAGAGTTCAAAGCTGTAAAGGAATTATCGATAGCAAGTATACAAGTAAACAGCAATGCCAGTTACAACCAGGCTAAAGTTCACAATTGGTTGTAGAAGTACAATTATACCAGCAATAGTAAAGTTTATAATAGCTTACAGATCAGATCATCAGATAAAATAAAACCGCAAATCAATTAATCAGAATAGTTTAAAGTAAAGGTCAAGTCCATATAAATTTAAAATCCAACAACAACCGAAAATTCAACAATGTTCAAGTAGTAACCAGAAAATATAGCAGAGCTAAGGTATACCAGAAGCGCAATAGCAATAGTCTAACTAGTCCACTGCTAAAAATGCACCAAAAGTCACACAGTTTACGAATGTCCGGTTTAAAACGACTCACTTGTGTAATAATCAGGTATCACTAAATAGCAATAGTTCATAAACTGTTGACCGAAAAATCACTGTCCCAGCAGTTCAATTCAATCGCACAGATAATAGTCAAAATATAAATGTCGTAACAGTTACCAGATTAACCAGCAGGAATAAAAACACCAAGTCTTTTATTTCATTCACCAATAAATGTTCAGGTCACGGGAGATAAGAAAATGTTCAGTCTCAAGCACAAACTACAAATCCACCTACCTCGGAATAATCCTGTAACTGCACAATCACATTGTACTGTATTGAAAGCAAGAAAGAAAAATCCAACAATATCAAAAACAAGTTCAACACTGTTCAGAAATAAAACACTATCAGAAAAAGAATTCAAGATTTCATATCAGTTTCATAAATTGCAATAATTAAAACTCAGAACAATTTATTTATTTCACACAGGTTTCAAGGAGGGAAAGGTCAAAAAAACGGTTTAAAAGTTTTCAGCGGTCAAAAAAAAAAAAAAAAAAATCAGAATGTCTTTACTTCACCAATGAATAAATCGGAAATCAAATCGGAATCACACTTTCGGATGGTATAAACTGTACAGTATTAAATCGGGGCGCAAAATATTTCACTGAAACTCTATTTCTGACGGTCCCTGCTCGGGCGCCATTTTTGTAACGTGGTTCTCGGCGAAACTTACCTCGAGCGCCAGCTATTTTTTTTCTAATAAGGGAGAATAGCAAACCTACCAGGGCAGCTGCTAGTCAGAGACAGAGTTCGTCGTTATCTAGGATATTAGCGATAACAGAGAAAATCAGAAATAGAGCAAATTTACACAGTTTATTCAGATAGCGAAAAATAGTTATATAAAAATACAGTGAAATAAGACGCTATATGAAATCAATACAAAATATAAATGGTCAGTTTTGTCTGACTGCGAGCACTTTCATAAGAAACAAAGATTTTCCCGGTACGAGTCAGCCAGAATAGAAATAAGTTAATTTAAATTTAAACGGTTAATTCAAATATATGATAAAATCAGGAAAACAGGAATAAAAGGGGTCAGTATAAGAGTGCACAACGGTTATACTTGTCCGATATTCTTTCAGTCCTAGAATTCACCACGTAGTCTACCACTTTGCTTGTTTCTCGTATAAACAGGTTGGGGTTTGGCCAGGTGAAATTAGAGGGTTGAAAAGGATATGTCGAACTTGCTACAGCATTGGTTCGGTTATGCCCTCCGGTCTGACTATGAGTTACACGCCATAAAGGACAGACTAACTACGGGCTCTAAGGAGCAGGACAAAGCAGGAAAGGTATTCGATTGAACGTACTATAGCATAGGTTTGCATCAGCCCTCCGGTCTGACTATGAGTTACACGCCATAAAGGACAGACTAACTACGGGCACCGGTTATACGGCCAAACGTACTATAGTAGGCTAACTACGGATACCTGGACAAACTAGGAAAGGTATTGTTAAGGAATCTGAGGAACAGCTATTTAGGTAGACTCAACGAGGAATAAAAAATAGGACTGCAATAAATCGTTCGGTACTTACAATTCAATTACACTTGCACTCCTCTTTAAAGAAAACGCGAAAATTTAGAAGCTTGGAAAAAATTTGGAAAAGTATAGGTCAACGAAAAATTCGGAACTAATTAAAAAGGTAAACGTCCAAACAGAAAATATCTCGGAACTCTCCAGCAGAAAATAATTCGGCACACTAATTACCGATGTAGGGAAACACCGCCTTTTATAATCTTCCGGAGGGGGGTGGAAAAGGTAGGCGCAGAAACGTTAAAATTTGCAGGAGAGTACCTCGGTAAAAACATCTAAAACTGGCTTATCGTACGTATATGCAAAAAACGGCGTTATCGGCGATCGGCGTTGTTCTTGCGGACGGTTCTACGATGTTTTATGTATGAAAAACAACATCAATCGCTAAATGTTCGGTTTTTTCGATTGTTTTGAATTAATTCTGAACGGAATAAAAATTCACGAATTTAAAATGAAAACTCGGATAAATTAAATGAATACTACGGTTTTTCCTGATTGTTGTGAATTAATTCTGAACGGAATAAAAATTCACGAATTTAAAACGAAAACTTGAATAAATTATTTTAAAATGAAGATCAATTACTCAGTAACCCAGTTATAAAATTGAACTCATTACATTATGTCTAGAATCTCTGAAGAAAACGAAAAAATAATAATATACGGGGGTTGTATTTAAAATGACAAAGCTGGTATCGGCCACTGTCACATGACACACCGTATCTAATTATTGTTTGAAAAAAATGTGCATCTAAAAATTCCAATCGACGAGTCCAGCTTTTTTTCCCCACACGCTCTCATTTATTTGTTATCGAATTTATTCCATTTGGCTGTTCCACACTGTATATACTTGATTTCAAGTTCATTCGTTCTCTTTCTATGAACGACGACCTACTGTTGCATGGAACATTCCATCTATCAATAGGACATTTTTGCATGTAACTCACACCCAGAGAACCTGCACCCGCATGCACAGCTGCCGCGCGCATCGCCCACGCATCGTGTGCAACAATTAACGTTCGTACAAATATTTGAAATATTATTATCATCGGTGTAAATGAACCTGCGCGTCTGAAGGCTATAATTGGAAAGGTAGTATTTATTATGCATTGGATTGGTCGACCAGTTCGACATGTGTTTGAGCGTAATTAGCGAAAGGCGATAATCGAATTGGTCTGCCACAGGGAATAAAGCAGTCTTATTTATTGTTTATTCATTATTTGTTTACTGACTAATTGGTGTGCACCTCTTGGGTTACTGACTGTCTACAATAACACTTATAGTTATATGTTTATAACGAAGGCCCAAAGGCAGATTTCGTATTGGCTTGGAGGATGGAATCTAGATCCTGCTGGTGTTAATCAAGGTGGGTCCCAGGATGATCAGAAAAACGAAAAGGAGAACATCTTGCTGTTAACCCAATCAGTAAAAGCTAATTGGAGTTGGAATTAATGGGAAAAATAATTTCAGGTTAATTCATGTAAGGAGTGATGCGACCGAACGATGTTTAATTCTTTAGTCAGGGCGGAATAAAACAGGGCTTCAAGTTCGATGCTCTAAGGTTTAATCAATTAACTGTGTTAACTCATTATAGTTATTTATAATACAAGTGCAGGAGGCATTGGTATTATTTTATGAAATAAAAATTCAAATACGAGCTACGAAGTGTCGAGTCTTTTTAATTAACGAGTGACAAAATAATCCGATTCTGCACAATTATTATATGTACTTTATTTCTTCTAATGCACTGAACTTTTATGAAATTGATCGAATACTTTGATGAAAATCGTTTAGTGGTTTTATATCGAAAATTGTTGATTGGTTCTACTTCACTATTTTCAGCGTCAATTGCTAATAATTTTGTTATGAAATTGTAAAGTTAGTCATCTAAGAATCTGTATCAACCATGTATTTCAATAACTTATCCATAAAAAAGTCTTGTTCACAATACTGTGCAGCACAATATATTTTAAGCGTTTTCCTCATGTCATCAATTTTTTTCTATACTCAGTTATTTTATGTGGAAATTTTAGATTTAGGAGCTTTTCAGACGCATGTGAATAGTAACAAAGAAATTATTATAGATATTATTGAAGTACTCACAGCAAATCCGATGTAGCTATTTTTTCTTCATTCGAACTCACATTTTATAGAACAGCTTCTTTTATTAGATGTACAGGGTGTTATTGAATACATACTGACGGTCTACTATAACACTTATAGTTAATATGTTTTATACGAAGGCCCAAAGGCAGATTTCGTATGGGCTTGGAATCTAGATCCTGCTGGTGTTAATCAAGGTGGGTTCCAGGATGATCAGAAAAACGAAAAGGAGAACATCTTGCTGTTAACCTAATCAGTAAAAGCTAATTGGAGTTGGAATTAATGGGAAAAATAATTTCAGGTTAATTCATGTAAGGAGTGATGCGACCGAACGATGTTTAATTCTTTAGTCAGGGCGGAATAAAACAGGGCTTGAAGTTCGATGCTCTAATCGACTGTGTTAACTCATTAGAGTTAGGAACAATATTTTTTTCTACAAGAGATACGAGATCGATTTCAACACACAGATCAAATGTGAATTGATCATTCTAAATACACATGAATGACAAAAGTCTCTGACAAGTCGTTACCATTGTACTCTCATCGTTTCCATAGTAACGTCGTCGGGGCATAGAGATATATCATTATTCAGTTTATTCTTTAGAAAAAGCGTGCGAGAAAAACCCTGCTAATCCATTACCACACGCATTTGCGTGCGGTAATGGAATAGCAGGGGTTTTTCCCACACTGTTTGGCAATGTGACTCTTTACGAATTGAAATACGTGCGGGAAAGAGAATGAAAGTGCACGCTAGTAGAAAATAGTTATTTATAATACAAGTGCAGGAGGCATTGGTATTATTTTATGAAATAAAATTCAAATACGAGCTACGAAGTGTCGAGTCTTTTTAATTAATGAGTGACAAAATAATCCTTTTCTGTACGATTATTATACTTTATTTCTTCTAATGCACTGAACTTTTATTGAAATTGATCGAATACTTTGATGAAAATCGTTTAGTGGTTTTATATCGAAAATTGTTGATTGATTCAACTATACTATTTTCAGCGTCAATTGCTAATAATATTTGTTATGAAATTGTTAAGTTGGTCATCTACAATAAGAATCTGTATCAACCATGGTATTCCAATAACTCATCCATAAAAAGTCTTGTTCACAATACTGTGCAGCACAATATATTTCAAACTTTATCTTCATGTCATCATTTTCTACTCAGTTATTGTATGTGGAAATCGCAGATTTAGTATGGGCTTGTAGGATGGGATCTAGATCCTGCTGGTGTTAATCAAGGTGGGTCTCAGGATGATCAGAAAAACGAAAGGGAAAACATATTGTTGTTAACCCAAGAGCTAATTGGAGTTGGAATTATTGGGAAAATAATTTCAGGTTAATCCATGTTAGAAGTGATGGCACCGAACGTTGTTCGAGTGAAATTCTTCATTCAGGGCGGAATAAAACGGGGCATTAATTTTGATGCTTTAAGGTTGAATCAAATTACTGAATAAACTTATAATATTTTCCACAATAAAATATTCGTTTCGAACTCATTTTTTAGGGTGAAGATTCTACTGAATAGTGAAAGCAGAGAACAATATTAATCGATTGAAATCAACCAATATTAAACTCATACTTCGGAGCTAATCTCGTCCTCGTTCAAGACAAAATGCAAGAAATTGGCATCAAAAAGAGCACCTACGGATGGCCATTTCGTCCTTATTAGGACTAATCAGCACAGGATAGCTCTGAATGATACAAGGTATTTCTCGGAACTTGGCATCTTTAAGGTATAAATATACCGAAGACGACATCTCCAGTTCCATACGAAACCTTCTTCCACAGCATGAACCTTGAACGAAGTAGTGAGATGTTTACCATATATCGCATTGACCGAAGCGTTTTGCATTTCGCAAATTTACGTCTTCAGTCCACTTGCCACTTCTTTGCATTTTGTCTTGAACGAGGACGAGATTAGCCCCGAAGTATGAGTTTAATATCGGTTGATTTAAATCGATTAATATTCTCTGCTTTCACTATTTTGATATTCAGGCGATGTTACGCGTTAAACCTCTTCTTATTATTTACTACGGTGTTAACTGACGTTACTCTGAGCGCACCGCGTCGTGGATTGAAGACGTAAAATTTGCGAAATGCAACCACGCTTCAATCAATGGTAAATATTTCACTACTTCGTTCAAGGTTCATGCTATGGAAAAAGGTTTTCGTATGGAACTAGAGATGGCGTATTCGGTATATTTATACCTTAAAGATGCCATTTCGCTGTAAGTTCCAAGAAATACCTTGTATCATTCAGATCTATCCTGTGCTGATGAGTCCTAATAAGGACGAAATGGCCATCCTTAGGTGCTCTTTTTGATGCCACTTCCTTGCATTTTGTCTTGAACGAGGACGAGATTAGCTCCGAAGTATGAGTTAAATAAGTATTGGTTGATTTTAATCGATTAATTTTATCCTCTGCTTTCACCATTTTGATATTCATGGCGATGTTACGCGTTAAACCTCTTCTTATTATACTACTGAATGTTTTAATAATTTTTTCAATTCTTATAATTTCACATATTGTAATTGTACTTTCTGAAGGTAATGGTATGAATTGAATAGATTGTATTCTTCGACGATATTATACCGTATAGTATGTATGAAGTATATTTATGTTGAAACTATTTTTCTCTGATCGCTTCATATCATGTCGAGAAAAAATCTAGAATTGAAGGTTAACATTTATCATATGGAGCTATAATTTGATATCCATTTACTGAGTTCTGAATCAGTTCATGATCCGAACATCCTTCAGTTCTTCTCACCTAATCAATTCATATCAAATGAGGGTCAAATATTCGCCTTCTTTTAGCACCTTAACAGTCTACCTTCCCGAAACGTGGATGGTTTGGTTGATAGCAATTAATAATTAAACTAATCAGAAATAAAGTAAAAGTTTCCATATCTGACTTTTCAACATAATCGAGAATAATAAAAAACCAATAATAGTGGGAATAAAACACACCATCGAACGAATTTTTCCCAACACTATCTTAACCAGACGGGACCGATCTGGCGACGCCACAAAATGAGATAATTACAGCCGTATTTAATTGCGTCCAAAATTAGTCAATAATAACAGGTACATTTTCCCGGCGGTGAACGCAGCAGCATCTTAGAGATCTGATGCGGATCTTACAGAGCCGTATTCTGGAACGGATAACAATAAAACATTTTTTCTGTCGATCTCAAAATAAAAGGTGATTTAAATGTGTACAAAATTGATTATGAATGAACCATTTTAATGCTCAATTCATACTATTTTAATGTGCAATCCTTATGACAACCGAACACAAAGTATTCAGTAGCACTGCAAGAAATTTCAAAACTCTACTGGAACATAGATTACATAGAAATTTTATTAGGTCAAATTTAATTCTTGTGCGAAAAGAGAATGTATTTCAATCAATGTTTTATACACAATTCACGCGTTGATATCTTACCATTAGTCGTTGTCTTTAAGGACCTAGTTGATTGAATAACTATTTCCGTCGATCTCAAAATGAAAGGTTATTTCAATGTCTACGAAATTGATAATTAATGACCAATTTTAATGCTCAAATCATGCTATTTCAATGTGCAATCCTCATGGCAACCGTTCACAAAGTATTCAGAAGCACTATAGTACAGTCAAATAGGGTTTTTAGCAGGAAAGTTTTGGGGTAGTTTTGATTTTTTCGGTTTTTTATGTTTTTTGGGGTGCTGAATCCGAATCTGAGGTTTGCTAACAAAATTTCGTGAGGGAACATTGAAAAAATACAAAAAAAGAGAAAAAGTCTCATTCTTTGGCAGTTTTCTGCTTATAACTCGGAAACTATCAACTTTTCGTGAAAAACCTTTCCATACAAAATGAAAGTACATGAAATTTCCTACAAATTGTTTTTAGCACAGCTTGTTCTGCGACAACCCGTTCTGGCTCAAATTATAGTTGAAAATGAGGTATTTTCTATGACTCAATAAATAAAAATAAATTAAATTCCGTGGTTCCGATAATGCGAACGCCTTGGAATACTGCATGAACATTCAGTATATCAGTCTCGATTCACAAAAAAAATTTAACTCGAATCGGATATCTTGTTATGGAAATATAAATATTCTTCTTTTCAATATTCCAATTCAATTTTCTATGGTTCTGTTCACACTATGGCCACCAAATTTTGCATGGAGCTTCTTATAAGCATCTTGCATATGGCTGCAACATTTCATTTCGATGGGTTTCGTTTTGTCTGAGATATTGTGGAACAAAAACTTTGAATGGCCATATTCTATGTTTCATAAAACATGGCCATTCAAAATTTTTGTTCCTCAATATCCCAGATAAACTAAACCAATCGAAATGAAATGGTGCGGCCAAATGCAACATGCTCATAATAAGCCTTATGCAAATTGTGTGACGATAGTGTGAGGAGAACCATAGAATATTCAATTTGAATATTGAAAAGAAGAATCCTTGTATTTCCATAACAAGATATCAGATTCGAGCTAAGTTCATTTTTTGAATAAAGATTGATATACTGAATGTTCGTGCAAAATTTTGTTGTCATAGTGTTAACAGAACCGTAGAAAATTCAATTGGAATATTGAAAAGAAGAATCTTTATATTTCCATAACAAGGTATCCGATTCGAGTTAAATTTTTTTGTGAATCGAGACTGATATACTGAATGTTCATGCAAAATTTCAAGACGTTCGCATTATCGGAACCACGGAATTTAATTTATTTTCATTTATTGAGTCATAGAAAATACCTCATTTTCAACTATAATTTGAGCCAGAACGGGTTGTCGCAGAACAAGCTGTGGTGATACAATTTGTAGGAAATTTTACGTACTTTCATTTTGTAAAGAAAGGTTTTTCACGAAAAGTTGATAGTTTCCAAGTTATAAGCAGAAAACTGCCAAAGAATGAGACTTTTTCTCTTTTTTTGTATTTTTTTCAATGTTCTCTCACGAAATTTTGTTAGCAAACCTCAGATTCGGATTCAGCACCCCAAAAAACATAAAAAATCGAGAAAATTTAAACTACCCCAGAACTTTCCTGCTAGGGGTTCTTTTGAGCACAAATTGACTGGACTACTACGAGAAATGTGAAAACTCCATTGGAACTTAGATACATAGAAATTTCATTATGTCATAAGTTTTGTACAAAATGAGAATGTATTCCAGTCAAAAATTCGTACACAATTCATATTGAGATTGTCGGAATAATCTTGTAATCAACACGGTTATCAATCGAGCGATTAATAACCTAGTTGATAAAATAACTATTTCCGTCGACCTAAAAATCAAAGGCGATTTTAATGAGTTATGAATGACCTATTTTAATGTTCAACTTATGCTATTTTCATGTACAATTTCTATGGGCAACCGAACACAAAGCATTCAGAAGCAATACGAGTAATGACAAAACTCTAAAATAAGAATGTGCAAAATAATAATGTATTTCGATCCAAAATTCATTCTCAATTCATAAAAGGGTCCAAGGCAAAATCTTCTAATCAACTCGTTTATTAATCTTATTCATAAAAGTCTAACGTTTTTTGAGGGTGATTCTGTTGATATCCCTTTATATTTCCTACAAGGTAACCATTTTTTTCACAGAATTCTTGGAAATTCGGCAGATAATAATCGATTTTGAGAAAATCGCGAATAGTTTTATTGACAAATGAACAGCGCTTTGTATTTATTATATAAATTATATAAATATAATTATTAAAATTATTGGTTATAACTTCAATTACTGCTATTCTCGGACGTAAAATGATAAGAAATAATGAAACTTTTAATTCTGGGTCTCTTCCAGAGTTGATTGAGCCGGTAAATACTGCTTCATTAAAATTATTGCCAGAGAAATCAAGAGAAAAGTACTGAAATGCATATAAACGATTCATGAGGGACACTTATAGATGTAAATCTTGACCTTTTCTTTTAGAAATTTTGACTTTCCTGACATAAATTTTAAAGCATTATTCATGACTTCCCTACTGTTAGTAAATATCATTTGCTTACTGTAAGGATATGACTTGAAGCTGTGTTCTACAATCTACATCATAAAACGATTATATGGATTTACTCAGTTTTCTCTTGATTTCTTGACAATAATTTGAATGATTCAGTATTTCCTTCCTCGAACACATCTGGAGAAGTCCAGAAACTGAAGCTTCATCATCCCTTATCATTTTACTATCGAGAACACCTGCTATCAAGTTTGACAATTCAACTTCAAAACGTTTCCATTTTTTCGGATAATAGAATGTTTACCTCGTAGGAAAAGCCACATTCCTGGACTCTGTGAATATTGTTCAACTAACATTGTTTCCTTGTAACAAAACTTTCAATACGATAAAGTTGAAATACGATATCTATAGATACTTCTATTTTCATATAATACAGACAACTTTTCTGAGGTATCTGAGAGCACAAATGATGAATACGGTCCTGTTTATAAACGCTAAGATTTCAGATATTCAATCCTGAAACTGTTGAAGAAACCGACGATAATGAGGATGGACAATTATTGTTTGTTAAAATCCGAGAATTGGGCCAAAATACGAAGTAATTATATTAAGGATATTGGTCTATAAAATCCCGCATAATAATTAGAGGGACCAGTCGCCAAATCTTTATAATTTATGAGCTACGTCGATTATTTTAGGACCGGCTCTTTTTCGGTGAATTTCTGATGTTGTAAGTTTTCACCTTTTGGTTTGAAATCCTCCGGATAAAAGATACACATGATGAATGTTGATGAGCACTGATCAGTCATTCATTTCAAGTTGAAAATCGGTGTTATTCTCTGACGTAAAGTAGGGTCAGATTACTTTAGTTGCTTTTTCGATGAAACTATTTTTTCCTACAACCGTGTCTATATCACTTCTTTCCCGCAGTATTTTCATTTTCGAAAGTATAACTTTCCTGAACACTTTTCGGACAAGTAGATATTTGTTGAATTTGTAAAATATGATTTATGTTTGAAATAAGTTCAATATACCTGCATTACCTGACTATCTATATAATTAGTTCAACTTTGAAATCATGATAATCGAACAATCAACTTGATATTGTTCGAAAATTCTCTAGCACTGATAGATCCGATTCAATGGCTTCGATTTTACATAGGAACTGTTTTTCTGAGTTAATTAATTTGTAAAATACTTTCTCGTATTTCCATATTTGTGAATCCGTGTAAAAACAAAAATATGAATGGTATTTACTTCAAGTCTTATGTTCACTAGCTTCAATTGCTATTTATAAATTGAAAACATTACTATCAATTCTATCGTTATTTGCCATAATAATTCAACAATAGTTTTTCCACCAGAGGGCTTCTTTATCGATCTTTCGAATCAAAGCAATCGAAGGTTATAAATATAAATAGATAAATATAAAATTTCAGAAAACCTTTAGCTTTTTTATATCGAAGAGAATAGCTCAACTTCAATGTCAAAGAAACAATTAATTTTCATTACGGGATTCATTGAGGAACTGACTAGAATCAATGATCGATAAATTTTATAGATTAGTTTCTAGAGTCTGGTGGAACTTAATAACTGAAAGATCATAGGTTTTCCTCAATTTGCCTTCTTTATTAGTCAAGTATGATGTATCGGAAATTATATTACATTTCCGGATATATCATTGTCCAGGTTATACTTTTTTGATCTTTTTGAGCGCTCGTTCTACACTATGCTATACGGTTTTGCAAAATATCTGTAATTTTTCAATTTTGAGCCGAAAATGGTATCAAACGATAGGGTTTGGCCCCCTGATGACTAGGGCTACCACCTTTCAAGAAATGTAGACCCGAATCTTCGAATAGACTATTATTCCATGTTTGGCTGACCTGGTCCAGGTTGAGTTTTGAAATAAAATTTTTCATTCTGAATGGATTTCTTCAGCAGTTTTGATTCCTCAGGTTTTTTCAGAAATCTCATAAGCGCCTGACAATTTATGTCATAATTGATCTTCACCATCAACTCTGCTTTTACCATATCAATAGACAAGCAGTTTCTTTCGGCTGTCCACAAATTTCCCATCACAGAAAAAACTCGTTCAACCAAAGCATTACTGATGGGGACGGAAAACGTTTTGCCAGCTACAGCTAACCCGAGGATTTTGACGTTAAACCAGTAGACCGAATAGGATCCCAACAAACCCGGATACTCCGGGTTAAACCCAGAGAGGTGGCAGCCCCACTGATGAGGAATTCGTGCTCAAATTCAATTCTGTGCGTGGGACCGTCCGTCCGTCCGTGATTTCGATAACTTACCTTAATTTAAAATTTTTGTTCCTCAATATCTCAGACAAAACGAAACCATGCACAATTTTGTGGCCATAGCATTAACAGAACCACTGAAAATTCAATTGGAATTCTGAAAAAAAGAATCTTTATATTTCCATAACAAGGCATCCGATTCGAGTAAAATTTATTGTGTGAATGAAAATTGATATACTGAATGAGATCGCATGATCTCAACCATAGATTTAAATTTTCTTTAATTTTTAATTTTTTAAATATTTTTTGTTTAATTTCCAGAATTTGTAATTCCGATCGAGCTGAGATTTTGCATTCATATACTTACAATGAATCTCTAGTGCTTTACGAAATTTTGAGGTAAAAGGATTATTACTTCACCAATAAACGAGCGCTTAGGGCTTTTCTTAAATTTTTTTCCACTGAAATTCTGAATATTACCTAGGTTATTTTTAAACCGAGGCAGATCTAATCAACACTGAATTGAGAAATAGGGGATGAGTCGGTGATTGTAGAGTACCAACACTATTTCGAGAAAATGTATAGCCTAATTAAAATCATTACCAAGAATCTTATTGCAAAAACTGGAGATCTTTATATTCATTCAATAGGTTTCAATGAAAGAAAATTAAAAAACTTCCTCCCGAACCGCTACAAAAATTCCAAGGCCACTACTCCAGTCATTCTGAAAAAAGGAAGAAAATCAACATTCTGTTCGAATTTCTATCGAACTGTTAGGTCCTCTTGTATTCAACAATAGCAAATAATTTAAATTCTCAGACTGAATGCAAATCGGTTACAGCCGAAATTCTCAGGAATTAATCAAGAAATTTCCATATATTATAATTAGAAACAAAGTAGGATCAACCAGCCTCTGGCGATATTCGAAGGATGTATACAATGAATAAGAAGAAGTTTTGGAGGAGATAGATTCGAAGATATTGTTATCTTGTTGTATCGAACTGATGCGATCGATTGAATATTGAATAGTCATTATAAAAAATGATCATAGAGCTACCGGAATTCTACCCAATCTTGAATATCAAATTCAATTTGTGTAGCTTAGTAGGTATAGCCAGATTAAGTTTCGGTCCGAAAACAACAGAATGTTTGTTGGAATTCACTGTTTCAGGACATTAATTCTAGATCTGATCGATAACTATTCTCAATTAGATAATACATAGTAACTATTTTAGCGATATGGTTCCAAGAGGAACCAGGTGCCATAGTTCTAAGTAAATATCTTCAAGTTTCAAGATTGGTCTCTAACGGTTCGGTTGGATTCAGAGATGAATCAACCCAGGTTAAAAACAATTCTGTAAACACTTTCGAAAGAAGTGGATAGTAACTTGTAATGTTCAGGATAGAAATAGAGTTTGATTAAGTTCTAAAAAGCCATCCTACCTGGTATTAAGATGGGTCACCAAGGAAGCAACAAGAGAGTGCAGGCATATATTTTATGTTTTCAAATATTCAATCAATTTGGCGCCATCCTCTATTAAGGACTGATTGAAATTAACAGCGGAAAGATACAATGCATCAGACAGCGAATTTTTCCTTCCAGTTGAACAGATAGATATAGTCGAGGGATTCACGTGCTGCAATTGACTGAATCCCAATGTCCGATTGCAATAATGTAGTGTTGTCTCTCTCTTTCCACTTCCCACATTAAGAAAGAGAACAAACTACATTATTGCAATCGGACAACGGGATTCATTCAATTGCAGCACGTAAATCTATCGACTATTCATCAGTTAAGCTGGACGAAAAATTCTCTGTCTTATGCATTGTTTATCGTATGTTTCCAATGTGAATTTTCAAACCTTTATATGACTGATTCAATTTGTGCCTATTCACATTGGTTTTTTCACATCTTTTCATCTCATGTTTATGTAACTCGTTGTGTTGAAGTGATTTGAATTAAAGATTTATCATAATTATTATAATGTGGTCCCAGATACGGAAAATCAGTGCCGCTGAAAATGCAAATTACTAAAAATTCGGGTATCTACTCACCAAGGTTTTAAGGAGAATGAGGCAGCTGATGCCCTAGTAAAGAAAGCATCACCAAGCACCCTGAAACGAAGTAATGGCCTGAGGTAGGTTTCAAGCTACACTGATAGAAGATGTCATTGATTGGGCAAATGAGAGAAGCGTTGTCGCTGAATTTACACCTCATACCAAAGGCAGGTAGAGAGATGGTAGTTTTCTCAAAATGGAAACTACACAACCTGTGCCATAAGGAGACAGTTGCATTTTTTGAGGTTTTCTCAGTTTTTCTATTTTGGCTGATTTTGCATTAATCAAAAAATAACAAACCAAGAAGATCTTCTATCATTATTTGATTTGCACTTGAAAAAAGAAAAATATTAATCTCATTTCCAGAACATAGATCGTTTATTTCTTAGGAAATCAAGGGTAGCCAAGACTTGACGATGTGTGTAGGTCTTTCAAATAATAAAGACAATTTTTTCAATGTTTTTTGAATAGCTTTTTGAGCGCTAGTTATACCTAAACGAGTGCTATATCGTTTTGTCCAAATGTCTTTAATTTTCGAATTTTGAGCCGAAAATGGTCTCAAACGATAGGGCTAGACTTCCTGATGACGAATTCGTGGTCAAATTCAATTCTGACCGTGGGCCGTCCGGCCGTCCGTTAGCACAATTTCTTTCGAAGGAATAGTCCTAGAGAGTTGAAATTTTCAGGATGAGTTCAGGTCCCAAATGACTCGGTTTAGTTTGTCAACCAGCCAAATTGTACAGGGTGTTCCATGAAATATGACCATTCAAAATTTTTGTTCCTCAATATCTCAGAAAATACGAAACCAATCGGAATGAAATGTTACGGCCAAATGTAAAATCCTGCTAGCAAGCCTCATGCAAAATTTGGTGACCAATGACCATAGTGTGAATAGAACCATGGTAAATTCAATTGGAATATTGAAAAAAGAAACTTCATATTTCCATAACAGAATATCCGATTCGGGTGAAATTTATTTTGAGAATGAAAACTACTATACTGAATGTTCATGCAAACTTTCAAGGAGATCGCATCATCAAAAACATTTTATTTCCGTAATTATTCATTTCTTACATATTGAATTTTTTGAATAATTTTCAGAATATAATTCCGATTATGCTCTGATTCTGTATTTATACAGGGTGAATCCTGTTGAACTGTACATACTTCACACAGAGATAGAGGACACTTTGCTGGTTTCAAAAAGACCCCACATGAAAGGTCGAAAACGATTCGTTTGAATTATACAGGGTGATTTCCAGTTTTGGGTCATATTTTCAAAATGCTCTATTGGACGAACGAATAATCACAAATTCATCAAATTTGGTACGTAGGAGGACTATATCAATCTCCATACAGCTGAGTTAACAGATTATCAGTTTCCAGGACCGGACTCTATTTTTCTGATATTATCGGAATTTATGAAACAAACACCCTGTAGATGAAAAAGTGAATAAACCTGTCATGACAGTTCAAACTACACTAAAAACTCTACAATGAAGAGTAATAAAATCACGTGGCACACCTACAAATTTAGAGAAAAAAAATATTGAATATGCGTACTCGGAGATAAATTTTTTGGACGGGCCTAATTCACATGGAAAACCATACCCAAATGTATCAAAGGTTGAAGACAGGAGAATATTATTAGTTTAAATCCTCTCGATATTCAAATATTCAGGTAATTTTCGTCAGTTTCCAGGACCGGACTCTATTTTTCTGATATTATCGGAATTTATAAAGAATATCACCCTGTAAATGAAAAAGTAAATAAACCTGTCATGGCAGTTCAAACTACACTAAATACACTTCAATAAAGAGTAATAAAATCACGTGGCACACGTACACAATCAGAGAAAAAAAAATTGAATATGGGTACTCGGAGATAATTTTTTTTGTACGGCCTAATTCATAAAAAAACATACCTAAATGTATCAAAAGTTGAATATAAATGGTTAAGATCTTCTACGCATTCAAGTATTCCAATATTCAGGGACGGACTCTCATTTCAGATTGAGTTTTTCAATAGATGATAGGTCGAAAGATTCGCTCTGAATTTGGAACACCCCAAAAAACTGTTACGGGAGACCGAACAACATTAAATAACCTACAAGAAATTTTCATGAAATCGCGAGACACACAAATAGATTTAACAAAAAAATTTAATAATAGTACTCAGAGATAATTTTTTTGGGCGGCTGAAGTTTAGTAAAAGAACTATACCGAAATGCATGAAAAGTCGGATATTATCAGGTTATATCCACTCCCCATGAAAGTATTCCATAGTCCCTGGATTGTAGGTTGTGTTCGGTCTCCCGTAACAGTTTCTTGCGGTGTTCCATATTCACTGCGAATCTTTCGACCTATCATCTATTGAAAAACCCAATCTAAAATGGGAGTCCGTCCCTGAATATTGGAATCCTTGAATGTGTAGAAGATCTTAACCATTTATATTCAACTTTTGATACATTTGGGTATGTTTTTTTAATTAGGCCGTACAAAAAAAATTATCTCCGAGTACTCATATTCAATTTTTTTTCTCTGAATCTGTAGGTGTGCCACGTGATTTTATTACTCTTTATCGAAGAGTATTTAGTGTTGTTTGAACTGCCATGACAGGTTCATTGACTTTTTTATCTACAGGGTGATTTTCTTTATAAATTCCGATAATATCAGAAAAATAGAGTCCGGACCTGAAAACTGACGAAAATTACCTGAATATTGGGATATTTGAACATCGAGAGGATTTAAACTGATAATATTCTCCTGTCTTCAAATTTTGATACATTTGGGTATGGTTTTCCATGTGAATTAGGCCCGTCCAAAAAATTTATCTCCGAGTACGCATATTCAATATTTTTTTTCTCTAAATTTGTAGGTGTGCCACGTGATTTTATTACTCTTCATTGTAGAGTTTTTAGTGTAGTTTGAACTGTCATGACAGGTTTATTTACTTTTTCATCTACAGGGTGTTTTTTTCATAAATTCCGATAATATCAGAAAAATAGAGTCCGGTCCTGGAAACTGATAATCTGTTAACTCAGCTGTATGGAGATTGATACAGTCCTCCTACGTACCAAATTTGATGAATTTGTGATTATTCGTTCGTCCAATAGAGCATTTTGAAAATATGACCCAAAACTGGAAATCACCCTGTATAATTCAAACGAATCGTTTTCGACCTTTCATGTGGGGTCTTTTTGAAACCAGCAAAGTGTCCTCTATCTCTGTGTGAAGTATGTACAGTTCAACAGGATTCACCCTGTATATTTGGTATCAATCTCAAATCCCATATAAAATTTTGAGGTAATAGTCTTATTGCTCCACCAAAAAAACGAGCGCTCAAAAGCTCCTGCTCAGGGCTTCTCTCAATTTTTTTATTTCATTTCAGAATCGATGCGCTTTTATTGAGTTTCTCATTTAAATGGTCATCAGTGCTTCCTTTCCTTCATAATTGCGTTAACTTAGCATCGATTTCTATTTCAAATGAGCTTACCGAAGACCATACTAACTCCTGCAATATTTTGTCGAATACATTCTTTGGAAAAATTCAAAATGATATATGAAGCAGTGTTTCAAACTAAAAGATAGTTAATACATTAACCATGTCCTTAGTGAAAAAACATATAAACTCGATTGAATAGGCATGTTGTATCATAAATTATTTATCGGACTAACGTTTTCAGAATCAACAGGGAAATCCCAAATCTCTTGTCTTACAGTGATCCTATTAGAACATAAATTAATTAAAATTCAAATATTTGCATAATAAATTTGGACTTCATAGATATTCATGAAATTTATGTTGATTGATAGGTGTTAATGATCAAAAAGGTGTAACATATAATAAAATAAGCAATGATAAAACAATTCCGCATAAATTTGTATAATCGGAGCGGAATTTGAATGCAAATTATATTCCTCCACTTAGCCTTTATCTGGTTATAAATTTAATTAATACAGACATGTTTCGTGCTTTATCGCCATGAATTAATGGAAAAATTCCTTCAATAATCAGCTCATAAAGGCGACATATTTTTAGAATTCTTCAGAAAGCGGGGACGTAGGTGTTATGACAACTATAAGAATTCTATATTACTCAACTAGTGTCAATCCCCCACTGTTGATATTATTATTGCTTGTAGTACACGCAATATTAGTCAATCGTTATTACTCCAGGATCTGAAATTTATTTATTCGCATACCTAGTGCCCAATCATTATTTTACCTACTATAGACATTCATAAATAAAAACATATTTTCAATGGACTCGAAACAAGACTTATTTAATATTGGTTGTTGCATTTATTTAATTTTTGAACGCTCGTTTTACTTAATCGAGTGCTATATCATTTTGCCTAGATGTCTGAAATTTTCGAATTTTGAGCCGAAAATGGCATCAAACGATAGGGTTTGACTACCTGATGACAAATCCGCGCTCAAATTCAATTCTGTCCTTGGGACAGTCCGACCTGCCGTAAGCACGATAACTTCCGAAGAGATTGTCCTAGAGACTTAAGATTTTCAGGGTTAGTTAGGTTCCCAAATGCGTACAGAATGTTCCATAAAATATGGCCATTCAAAATGTTTGTTCCTCAATATCTCAGACAAAACGAAACCAATCGAAATGAAATTTTGTGGCCACATGCAAGATGCTCATAATAAGCCTCATGCAAACTTTTGTGACCATAGTGTCAACAGAATCATAGAAAATTCAATTGAAATATTGAAAGAAAGAATTTTTATATTTCCAAAACAGGATATCCGTTTTGCGTTAAATTTATTTTTTGAATGGAGATTGATATACTGAATGTTCGTGAAAACTGATACTTCAACATGTATTCACTTTTATATGCACTATTATGCATAGGATGCGAACTATTGATCAAGAACTATTAGCACACTACAAGCTGGCTGGAAGGTTAAATTTTTGGGCACATGATATCATAGATACTCTCAATCCAAGGTACAGTCAAAATTTCAGCAATATATTATTTCCAATAGTTAATGACGTATCTATAAAATTCTTTGAATTTGCTTTTCATTTTCGATTCTGCACAGATCTTGGAATTGTTATCTTACGAATAAATATTAAGTAAACTCAATTTCTTCTGTTCATATTTAGCTTTGAGTATTTTTTTGCTATTCTATAATCATCATAGTTTGAAATTCACTCAAATGAAGGAATGAATTCTAATCAGAAATAGATTTATTGCATATTTTGATATCTGAACAGACATATTTCAAATACATCAGCAAAAAATTCAAGTAATAAGAATTGAATGGAAGTTTTCATCAAGATGTGCTTTAATGCCACAATGTGAATCACTGTAATAATTTGAAAATGAACATATTTTATGAGCATTTGTCAATTCTGTATTCTAGACAATTTTGGTTTTAATGTTGAAAGTGTTTTATGGAAATAAAAATATGAGAGTAGAATGGCCATTTCCACTATGTTGATTTTAACATATTTATAGGAATTTTTTCAAATGACAGCATTAAGGGTAGTGTTAAATATTCACCTAAATTCACATATTTTCAAGTAATTAATTTTAATTGAATATTGAAAATACGCTATCGAAACCCTTAAATTAAAACGTACATTCATGATGAAGTACAAGCAAGCATAATTAGTGGAGAATGGAGATGACGATTAACAACAGAGTGACCAGTCCGCATTGTTGTAAACTATGATTCACCATAAACCAATGAAATCAATGCTTATGCGCACGTCACACTCAACCGCCAAATCTGAATGTTTGAGTTCGCTTGTATGATTCGGTGATATAAAAAATTTTGTTTCGAAAACCTGACTACGAGACAGAGAATTAATGATCTGTATGATATTTTGAGCGTCTGTGTTATACTACTGAAAAACTCTGAATATCAGAATGACATTCTCTTTTTTTTCGGGAAAATCAGGAAATAGTTGATTTGAATGAACATCATCACCCCAGTCCAGTAAGTAGGTCTTAGCTATAAAAAAACTTATGACCTGTTATAGTTGAACAATATTCAGTAATTTATCGTATAAATCAAAATAACGTCTTTCGTAATGGCTTGGAGTATCAAGAACGTCAAAAATAGCATCCTTTAATTACGGTTTATTACTCTTGTTCTACCTCCGGTGGTTTTCTATATTTAGACGGTGTTTTCCAACCAGCGATTATTATTGAAGGAGTAATTGTGAATGATTTCTGTTATGGTGCATTTATCGTACTACACAAATTGTGAGGTGTTAAACTCCTTATCGTTGGTCTTTCATTAGGAGAGGTGTGTATTGTATTACGGTTCACTATACTTTCTCCTCGGGATGGCCTAGGTGCTAGAAGGAAATTTGATAGAGACAAAATTTTTGCCCACTTGTTTCTAGGCAAACAGCTTAACATAATTTCGAAATAACTGAAATAAAATCCAAGATTGGTCTCAAACGACTAGGTGAGATGTCTTAAAACATAGTGTATAAGAACTCATTTCTAATTGAATGGAATGACATTCGACCAAATCGTTGTATTTAGTTTTTTTTGATCGATAAATCTGGCGAACGAAGAAATGAAAATTTCGGCTTCAAAATCGTTTATAAATATATAATACTAGCAGACCCAACAGACGTTGTTCTGTATACACAAAAATTCATTCAATTCGATCGAGCCGTTTAGTTGCAGAGTAGATGAATAACATGAATAACGACTACAGCGCCATCTGTTGATCTGATTTGTGGTCATAAACATACGGGCATCGGCAATCCAAAATACATTCATACAATACATCCCTCACACTTCGGTACCTTCTCCTACCCGCCTAGTGCTAGTGCCTACCTCGGAGACGCATTTTGGTGCGATTTCATCTTCAACCTGTCATATCTTTTGATGTATTCATCATAATTGAATGATGTAAGAGGCAATTTCGTTCTAAATTAAATACTGGGTATGAACGACGTATTTAATTGGATAAGGATCAATAGCGTATTCATAAAAAAATACTCCCAAATAATGCATAATTTTGAGAAACATTCGGATACCTTTAAAAGGTAATACCGAGTAAACCTTGAAAGATAGATATATGCTATCGCGGACTTTTTCGTAGAACAATTGAAGAGGTACATTTCCGTCATACATTGTTTCCATGTACGTCTTACGGTTTTTGAAACGCACCTGAAAATAGCTGATCATGGCTGATTTTGGTACTCATCTTTATTATCATTGAAATTAAAGTAGGTGTCCTTAATTTTCTCGGGTGAAAAGTATAGCCTATGTTTACTCAGGGATAGTGTAGCATTCTAAGGGTGAAATAATTATTGAAATCGGTCTAGTAGCTTATGAGTTAACTCGTATCAAACCCCCAAACCCACAAACCCACAAACATACAAATCTTTCCTCTTTATAATATTAGTAAAGGGTTATCCATTTTGCGGTTTCAAAAGTAAACGTAAATAAAACACATAAAAAATATTTTTTCGGCAACCGTCCGGGAAGTACCCACTTTCCGGACGCTTTTTCTTTGAGAAAGAAGCCTTTCCGGCCTAGTCCGGGAAGTACGTACTTCCCGGACTAGGCCGGGAAGGCTTCTTTCTCAAAGAAAAAGCGTCCGGAAATTGAATCCCTTCAATATCAGTAATTGCTCGAATTTTAATATAAATATTAATATAAATAAGAATTAGAATGTTTCTGTTAATATGTGATATTTTCTGTTCTGTTTATTTAAATAAGAATTAAAATATATAAAAAAGAAATGTGTCGTCTCATTGATTTGTTATTCTAGACGGTTGCCGAAAAAATATTGTACGCAACACGCCCGAAAATGGTTTTTTTGGACTCATAGACTTCTAGGACTCGCTTGCGCTCGTCCTAGAATTTTGTCTATTCGTCCAAAAAAACCCTATTTTCCGGACTTGTTACGTAAATTACTATTTTATCATCATATTTCTTTTTAATTATAAAGTTTGAACGTTGACATTATGTGTGAAACACTACATCATTTAAATGACAACCACCCGAATTGTTGCAAGCATCGATTCTTTTGAGGTAATTTTCAACCACTTTTTGTCACATATTGGGCAGTATCTCAGCCATAACTTGACGAATATTGGTTTTTAACTACTCAAGAGTTAAAGGTTTATCTGCATAAACACGGTCTTTCGCGTAGTCCCACAAAAAAGTCAAGCAGTGTCAAATCGCATGATCTTGGTGGCGAGTTGATATCGCCGTTCACCGCCGGTTGTTCAAGCACCCATTCGACGTATCCACGATGCTGATGTGAATGGTCGGCTGACTTCAGTTGGTAAGTGAGCTGAATTTTATATGGGTGTAGTTGTAGATCTTAATGCAAAATATGCCGTAATGTGCCGCAAGACAGTCCTAATTCCTGAGAATGACGAGGAATCGACAGATTCGGGTCTTTGGCAACACTTTATTTATTTATTTATTTATTTATTTATTACAGACAAGGAATACAACAGACTATTTAAAGTCCACTACTGCATTCACAAATACATAATTAGAGGTATATTAGATCATATAAAGAAAAACAAATCCTTTGAACCCAATCCAAAAATGAATATTATAATAATAATAATATAATGATAATATTTAATAATAATTGATATTATGAAAAGTTTTTAAACATACAAAAAAAAATATCGAAACGTTATAATGAGAAGTGATTTCTCAAGGATTTCTTTAATGCACTCGAATTAACAGAAAATAGATTAAAATGGTCATTTATATCATTACAAAGATGAGCCATTCTCTGAAGTGGCGAATTCTGGGCGCATCTGGTATTTCGAAACTTGATATGAAAGACATTAGAACGTCTCAGTCTCCTATCAGGTATATTAAAATCGATTTGCCGCAAAAGGTAACTGTCATGAATCTCGAAGTTAATTAGTTTGACCAAGAATAAAATATCATTAACCTTTCTTCGATCATCAAGACTGATCATGTTAAAAAATTTAAGCCTAATATTATAGTTTTCAGTATTACCAGGAACAAGGCGGAACGTACATTTGAAGCTCAAAAATCTGAGAAACCTTCTTTGAACATTTTCAATACGGCTTATGTATGTCAAATATTGAGGACACCAAACTGTTGAAGCGTAATTTAATTTGGAGAATATGAAGGAGAAGTAGAGAGTTTTGAGAGTATTCAAGTCACTAAATGGGCGGCATTGACGAATCAAGTACCCCAGCAGCCTATTAGAGGAATTTACAACGGCCTCAACGTGAGCATCAAAAATCAGTTTGGAGTCGAAAATTACTCCAAGATCTCGAATTGGCTTACTCTACATAGCTCTTCACCGCCGAGATAGTACGGGTAGTTGATAGGGCGCTTATTTCTTGTGAAAGTAATAACCTGACATTTAGAGATATTTAAGACCAGGTAATTCTCAATACAAAAACTTAAAAATAAATCAAGCTCACGCTGGAGCCGAACACAGTCCTCAATGCACCTCACTCTCATAAACAACTTCAAGTCGTCAGCAAAGAGTAAAAATCTACAACTCTTGAAGCATTTTGAAATATTATTTATATATATTAAAAAGAGGAGTGGTCCAAGGTGAGAACCCTGGGGGACCCCGGAAGTGGTTACATAAACCTTAGAGGAGTAACCTGTAACAGACACAAACTGTAGTCTCTTCGTCAGATAGGATTCAAACCATCGCAACATAACACCACCCACACCAACACCAGCAAGAGCGGACACGAGACGTTCAATATTAATTTTATCAAATGCCTTACTGAAGTCAGTATAAATGGCATCGACTTGAATGCGAAGGTCCAAAGAATCATGGAGGAACTCAGCAAAATCAATGAGATTGGTCTCAACCGATCTCCCCCTCTGAAACCCATGCTGTTCCTGGATTATTTGATCACCAACCAAATAGGAAAGTGAAATGTGAATAAGTTGCTCAAATACTTTTTCGAAGATACATAATTTACTTATCGGTCTATAATTCTTAACGTTAGTCCTGTCTCCAGTCTTGAATATGGGAACAATGCATGCTTCCTTCCATCTGTCAGGAAACACACCACTTCGTAGAGACTGATTAAAAATTGAAGTAAGTGGATACTTCAACGAAGAAGCACAAAGAACAACAAAGCATGAGGGAATGTTATCGGGTCCAGCCCCCTTATTTTATTTAGTTTGTTCAGAGCCTGTTCAACCTCGTCCACAGAAAACTGGACACCACAAAAATTACGAGAACAATGTAGAGTCTCAGTTAGTTTTGAAGCTACCCGGGAGCTAGAAGGTGCCTCAACGTAAACACTCCTGAAATATTTAGCAAAAAGCTCACATGATTCCTGACCTGTTTTAGATATTTCACCGTCAAAAGTCATGGAGCTGGGAAAACCAACATTTTTTTCTTTAGTGGTAACAAATGAAAAGAGTTTTTTTGGATTAACAACAATTTCAGATTGTATTTTGTTAATATATTCCTTGAAGTCTTCTTTAATGTGAATCTTACAGAGCTTTCTTAACTTCTTAAATTCAATGTAATGCCTTTGATCTTTATACACCTTCCACTTATTATGAAGCTTCAGTTTACGTTTTAACAATTTAATTGTCCTGTGACTGAAATAACTGGGATATTTTTTGCGGATTTTCACTCTAGGTACACACTGGTTAATCACATCTTGTAGATGTTCATAAAAAATATCGACATTAGTATTAACGTCCTCACTAATCAGTACCTGATTCCAGTTAATGTTATCAATTTTAGAATTAATCAAATCATAATCTGCTCTCTTGAAATTAAGGTACTCTCTCACATTACCTCTCAAATCTCTCCAGTGATAACCAGCGTGAACAAAGAACTCAAGCGACGGTGTGAAAAGTGTCCTCCGGGGTCAATGGACTGCAACATTGCGAAACAGTGCG
This sequence comes from Propylea japonica, assembly GCA_013421045.1. Classification (NCBI taxonomy): domain Eukaryota; kingdom Metazoa; phylum Arthropoda; class Insecta; order Coleoptera; family Coccinellidae; genus Propylea; species Propylea japonica. The sequence continues at coordinate 13,729,592 of CM024239.1, read as the reverse complement.
TATCAGACTCTTATTACAAAGCACTAAATCCAGAGTATTATCTTTAAAATTCTAATAGTATTAAATTGCTGTAATTCTAAAAAACGAAAACAGGTCGATAACACTCTGATATTTAGGCTCAACATTTGCAGCCTCCAAATAATCTCCAGCATCGCTGGGAATCCAAGATACCGAAGAACAATTAAAGTCACCAGCAATTAAAACTGAGCAACCTTCAAACTTTTTCTTTAGTGATTCAAGTTTTGTGGTAAAATATGCGGCGGATTGTTTATTTCCTGGTGGAAGGTAAACGCAACATAATAAGATTTTATGATTGCCAAGGGAGATTTGAGCCCACACATCTTCAGCGTCACTCTGGAAACCCTGAATACGCGAGGGCATAAGATAGTTTTTTACTGCAATGAATACACCTCCACCCTCAATCTTTCCGCTAGAACTTGAGCCTCTGTCGCGACGAAATACTGAATATTCATTCAAATCAACAATTTCCGAATCGAAAATACCAGAATGAAGCCAAGACTCAGTTATAAAAATGATATCGTGACTATTAGCAATTACATTAAGTTTGAAATCCTTGAGTTTAGTTCGAAGACCACGCACATTTTGATAATAAAGGTTTAAGGTCATGAAAGAATAAATAAAAAATCAAAAAACAAAAACTGTGTAAACATAGACCAATCTAAATCCTAGACAAATCAAAGTCGCGATTAACATGGATTATCCTAGATGTATCATCCTTCCGTAACATGACATTACCATTCTGAACCCATACATACTTATAGGACCTCTCTTTCGCAGCAGTAGCGATATTTTCAGTGGTACGAGCAAAACGATGATGCACAGGGCTTACAATATCTGTAACCGATCCAGTCTCTTCAAATTTCTTCACAATTTTACCAATTGCTTGCGTAGTTGGACGATTATGTAAACCAAAATCTGCTCTTAAAGCACGATATGTGGCTGTGGCAGAATCGCCATTTTTGTATTAGGTTTTTACAATTTTCATGCGTTTTGCGATAGTCAAGCGATCCATTTTCATAAATGTCAGACTTTCAACTGAACAAAATAATTTTTTTTTAAAAACTTCGTCTGACAGATGTCGAATTCCAGCCCTATACTTTTGAAACCGCGAAATGGATAACCCGTTATAAGTATAATATCACTATAGATATAGATTAATTCTCTACAAACGCCCTATTGACCACTTTTTTCTATAACCTATCGTTTTGAGAATATCTCGAATAAACTTGGGAGGAGATGGAAAATTACACACTTTTCATCTTCTAATGAATATAAATCGGTCTGTGCTCATTCGATCCGGACGATTGATACCTCATTTTATAGGTTAAATAATTCTCTACAAACGCTCCATTGACCACTTTTTTCTAAAACCTACCGTTTTGAGCAGAATCCGTACCAACTTAAGACACCGGGATTTGAATAAGAAGATCAGTTTTCAGAATATGAAGAAAAAAATGGACAAAAACCTTTCCAAATTCACGAATTATAAAAGAAATTCATAGAAATTTCCTAAACATGATAAAAATATTTTCATTTATTCGAAGTTTTTAAATGAAACTTGAATAATTTATTCTCTATTAACAAATACTCGTAAATACTTAGCACTAACATCCATATTTATACAACTTCATTGATATATTCCAGGATCAACAAACCAAGACATCGAAGAAATTTCATTTGAAATGGTTAGTTGATTGCATTTTCAATGAAACTTGCGTTTAATTGCATTATTCCAATCATTTCCTCGAGTTCTAACTTTTCCATCCCGCAAATGCAATGGAAATTTTCCGCAGTGACGTCACATCTCGATGCGCGTCGGCATACCGGTGTTTGTGTATCGTGCTCGGAGACGCAATTAGATTTTGGTGCGATTTCATCTTCAACCTGCCATACCTTTTGATGTATTCATCATAATCATAATTGAATGATGTAAAAGGCAATTTCGTTCTATATTAAATACTGGGTATGAAGGACGTATTTAATTGTATAAAGATCAATAGCGTATTCATAAAAAAATACTCCCAAATAATGCATAATTTTGAGAAACATTCGGAAAACTTTAAAAGGTGATACCGAGTAAACCTTGAAAGATAGATATATGCTATCGCGGACTTTTTTTGTAGAACTATTAAAGAGGTACATTTCCGTCATACATTGTTTCCATGTACGTCTTACGGTTTTCGCAGCGCACCTGAAAATAGCTGATTTTGGTACTCATATTTATTATCATTGAAGTTATAGTAGGTTTCCTCAATTTTCTCGGGTGAAAAATATAGCCTATGTTACTCAAGGATAGTGTAGCTTTCTAAGGGTGAAAGAATTATTGAAATCGGTCCTGTAGCTTATGAGTTATCTCATATCAACGCCACAAACCCACGAATCTACAAACCCACAAACATACAAATCTTTCCTCTTTATAATATGTATAGATATAGATAATTGAATTATAATATATAGTGGTACTGGGTGGTCAAATAAGGAATTCCGATTTGAGAGCGCTCTATAATTGTTTTGAATAGAAAAAGAGAAGTTGGTCTTAAACGAAGGAAGGGTTCATGGAAATTCAGTCGCCATGGTTCGCTAGCCGGGGAGAAGCGTTCGTTCTGCGTTCGTGCTTATTACCAAAATCAAAATTCGACAATATTTTTTCTCTAATGACGTCCATTTTCATCTCAACGGCTATGTAAACCAACAGCATTTTTGGTATTGGTCTTCAGAAAACCCCAAAGAGAAACATAAAACTCAATTGCATAGTCTGAAGATCACAGTTAGATCTGCAAGGCAATATTGGCCCGTGCTTTTTCGAAGACGGACGCGGCCGAGCAGTAACAGTGGATTTTGATCGTTGTGGGCATGTTGCACAATTTTTTTGAATCAGTCTTTCAAGACTTTGATGGATACAATAGGGTCACTTGGTTTCATCAATACGGGGCCACTTGTCACACTTCAAATCGGTCTTTACATGTTATTCAGGGGCTTTTTCCTGAAAATTTGATTTCTTGGCGTAGAGACCTTCCAGGTCCCCCGGGCTTGACACCTTGCGACTTTTACTTATGGGGATACATCAAAAGTGTAGTCTACCGAAACAATCCCCGCACTCTAATTGCGTTGAAGGACAATATCCTCGGTCCAGAAACTTTGTAACTAATTTGTGGACAAAAAAATTGAAATTGACTTGATAGTTTTTGTTCTATTTCTCTTATAGGCTATCGTTTAGTTGTGCCTCGCACAAAAATCGTGAATTTTGGCAAAACATTAGAGGAGAAGAATCAAGAATAGTTCAGAAAACTTGGAATCGAAAGTATTTCCCTGGAGGTATGGTAGTTTGTTCAATTTCTATTAGCAGTACTTGGGAGGTTTTAGAAACAAACGACTCACAAAGTACAGTGGAACTTCCCTATAACGAAAGAGCTAAATCCGCAAGAAAAATTCGTAATAAAGAAATTTCGTTATACGGAAAATTTGTTTCCATATCGTGGTCGACTTCACTAATAACTACAAGTTTACAATTCGAACTTGAGCACTTCCTTTCAGACATTTTCGCACAATTTTCACACTAGCGTAATGGTTCGATTGGAACCAAAAAGCCAGGGGTTTATTTGAAACTGTTTCAGAAGAATCTCTCTGCCCGCCGTAATGATTTAGTTTAAGGTCGGGATTTATTATGTACGTCCAGAAAAATTTCGGACAAAAACCCACCCTTATACCTTCTCATCAATACCCATTCAAATATATCAAATTAAATATACAGGGTGACTGGTGACGTAAGGGACAACGGCTAACTGGAGATAGAGGACCTCAAACTGAATGAGGATTGGGGGTTTAAATGTCCCATAAGGCTATCAGTTTCAGAGATACAGGGTGTTTTTTGCAAAAGTGCTAAAGCTATAAACTCCCATATCTTCGTCAATATGGCAAATTTTCCGCTGATATTTGGCAAGCTTGTTACTATACATATTCTCCATCAGATCGAGAAGAAAAAATTCCCAAAAATTGCAGGTCCGTATTCAAAAATTTCAATTTCCGTGTCAGGTTAGAAATATTACTCGGTATGTGAGATAAAAAAAATTTAATATGAAAATTGTAATCTGCAAGAAACACTGAGTAAAATCTGTTTTAAGTTTGAATGGCACAAATTTTTTATAATTTTTATGATATGTTGAAAGTCGAATATTACAATTTATTCATATTGTATTCAAGAAACATACTATTCCTGATAGAAAAAAACACTGAATTTGAGATGATTCAATAATCCTGATGCATTTTGAATATTCCTTCACATCTTGAAATCCCTTTTCATTAATTTTTTCATCGATATTATAAGAAAAATTGAAAAAACAATAGAAATACAAAAAGAGGAACAGTAGCATATATGATTCATAAAAAAATCAAATAAACAAATGCTCGATATGCGAGAGCCATTTCCCTCACACACTTATTGGCTCTTTTGAACAATTGAAGTACTTTTCATATCCACAAAATGAAAAATTATACTCTTGATAGAACAGAAACACAGGATTCAGATCGAGAAAAGTTTGACTTTCTTCTCAAAACCCCTGAACAATAATCCATCAGGTACTTATGTTCTCAACAAAATTTATTCTTCAATGAAATAAATGTATAATTTTGAGGACTTAGGACTTTAGAGAATATTAGGGAACCAAGTGATTTTTAGAATAAGAGGTTATTATTCATTATAAATAAAATACATCCTACTACACAGAGTAGGCTTATTTCAAAAAATGACTTTTATACTCATACATTCATTGATTGTGAATTATTGGGAATTGTGTCGTTTGTTTATCTACTGAAAAATGCCTTCAGTATTCACGAATGAAGAAAATGTAGATGACACTTGTGTTTGGATTGCGCAAATTGAACGGATATAATATTTGGTCTCAGAATAATCCTCATCTCAAAAGAGAAAGAAATCATTATAGTCCAAGAAAGCCAATAAATGCGTTGAAGCAAATTGCTCTCATTTCGAGCATTTGCTTAGTTGTTTTTTTCATGAATCATTGCATTATTTGATTGAAGAATAAATTTTGTTGAGAGTATAAGTACCAGATGGATTATTATTATTCAGGGGTTCGGAGAAGAAAGTCAAACTTTTATCGAGCTGCAATCTAGTGTTACTGTTCTATCAAGAGTAATTTTTCATCTTGTGGATGTGAAAAGTACCTCAATTGTTCAAGAGAGCCAATGAGTGTGTGAAGGGAATGTGCTACTGTTAAGCTTTTTGTGTTTGTATTGTTTTTTGAGTTTTTCTCATAATATTGATAGAAAAATTAACAAAAAAGTATTTCAAGATATGAAGGAATATTTAAAATGCGTCAGAATTATTTGAGCATCTCAAATTCAGTGTTTTTTTCTTTCAGGAATAGTATGTTTCTTGAATTCAATATGAATGAATTGTAATATTCGACTTTCAACATATCATAAAAACTATAAAAAATTTGTGCCATTCAAGCTAAAAACAGATTTTTGCTAAGTGTTTTTTGCAGATTCCAATTTTCATATTCAATTCTTTTTATTTCACATACCGAGTGATATTTCTCACGTGACACGGAAATTGAAATTTTTGAATACGGACCTGCAATTTTTGGGAATTTTTCCTTCTCGATCTGATAGAGAATATGTATATTAACAAGCTTGCCAAATATCAGCGAAAAATTTGCCATATTGACGAAGATATGGGAGTTTAAAGTTTTAGCACTTCTGCAAAAAACACCCTGTATCTCTGAAACTAATAGCCTTATGGGACATTTAAACCCTCAATCCTCATTCAGTTTGAGGTCCTCTATCTCCAGTTAGCCGTTGTCCCTTACGTCACCAGTCACCCTGTATATTAAATAAAATATTTTTTGAATATTTCGAAAGAGAGAATTGACTTCATTGCAGAGGGTGTTTTTAACATGGACTTTGGATTCAAGGTGCAATGTCTTGTACGAAATTCGTTGAACAGGGAAATTCGTTATACAAACGTTCGTTGTAGGGAAATTACAATGCATATAGGAATTTTACACCTTGTTATGAATTTATGTTGTACGTATTAAAATTTTCCCAAACCAGAAGCTTTATGTAATAAAATTTTTTCGAACGAAGTTGTCAATCAAGGAAGCATTGAATTCTGTTTTGAGAAAAAAATAATTTAATTTGGTTCAATTACTTGTTCGTGCAGAAACTTCATCAACCATTCAGATAATCAAATTTTCTGACCCTACACTGCACAAATATCATCTTCTAATGGCCAATTCTACACCACACAATTTCTCCTGTTCAAACAGCTCAATCGACAACAATTTGAATATTGAAGTCCCTCTTCTCATTTCCATTAGCAAAATTGCAGTTTTCTTTGTTACCGATATCTCGCCATATATAACCCGATTGTGGACGTCCAAGTAAACAACAAGTCGATTCATCAAACGCTCACAATACCTGCTTGACTGTTTGAACCGCCCCTAATAATCTTAATGATCGCGGATAAAATCTGTATATAATTTTATACGTATCCGTGAAATGACCCGGGGCTGTGGCGAGTATCACCTCGGCACAGCTGAGCTGACCTGTTCGTTACTATAAGACCAGAACCAGTGTGTTGGTTTGATCGAGAACTGCATGTTTCGAAATCAGAATCTTTCTTCGGGTTTATTTTCAATGGAAATACAAACTTAAACCTTTTGAGACGAGTAGGAAATTCAAAAACGTTCCAAAAATTGACTAGTTTCTGAGCAGATTAAAAAAACTAAGAAAGCCCTGAGCAGGTGCTTATAAGCGCTCGCTCATTGGTGGAGCAATAATGGTCTTACCTCAAAGTTTTGTATACAGTTTGAGATTCATGCTAAGTAGAGGGTTTTCCAATAAGAGGTGTTATTTTGATATTCAAAGAAAATAGTATATTATATTATAAGGATTAAAAGTGCATCTTTTTTTTACGAGCAATATTTGCAGTTGCGAGGCGTAGCCGAGCGAATGAAAAATTGCGAGTTAAAATAGGCACTTTTAGTCCGAATAATATATACTATTTTTTCTCCAACCAAGTCGAAATTACAATAAAATTGGTTTTAGTGAAAAATCGTTCATAATTTGGTTATGAATTTGAACACAGAATCATGACAGTGATTGTCAAGTAGACTTCAAATGCATTTACTTTTAATCCAAGGATTAAAAGTAGAGTTTTTAATCCTAGGATTAAAAGTGTTGCTAAGTAACAAGTGAATTTTTGTACGGTAAGGAAATTTATGACTTTTGCACCTGAAAATAGTACAAAAATGTCAACATTTTTTGATGTTTGGGGAAAAATGCTATTTTTCAATATAAATGATCGGATTTTCATTTCATTATAAAGAAGAAGCTATGCCGTTAATAGTGGAAAATATCAGGCAAATGACCACCACGACTACGTTTACAGGACCATATACTTTTAATGAAATTTTCCATAACCAAATCGCAAAGTGGCTGCTCTATCATTTTATGTCCTCGATAGCCTCACGAATTCCATCTTTGAGGTCTCGAATCGACGCTGGGCTGTTGGCGTAGACCTTCTCTTTCACGTGGCCCCAAAGGAAGAAGTCGCAAGGTTTTGAATCACAAGATCTCGGTGGCCAGTTGTGATCACCTCTTCGAGAGATAACACGGTTCGGAAATAAAAATAAAAAATTATTAATCATCTTTCGATAGCGCAATCCAGCCTCATTTTCGAAAAAGTGAGGTCCAATGACTCCACCGGACCATAAACCGCACCAAACAGTAACACGTTGAGGATAGAGAGGCTCTTCAACAATAATTTTTCCAGCAATTTCTGTATTGCGGTCCGACAAGGTGCTTCACGACGACCCAAAAATGTTGGAGTTCTACGAACCGTCTCTGCCAAATTTTCACCATTTAGTGAATATTAATCAAAAAATGACAACTTCAAAGTGACATCTACCGAAATTGCAGGCTATTCAAAATAACACCTCTTATTGGAAAACCTTATATATGAATGCGAAATCTCAGCGCGATCGGAATTAAATTCTGGAAATTGTTCGAAAATTAAATATGTATGTAAAAAATCAATAATGAAAAAAAAATAAATTCTATGGTTTTGATGATGCCATCCTCTCAAACTTTTGCATGAACATTCAGTGTATCAATCTTCATCACAAAATGAATTTCACCTGAATCGGATATCTTGTTATGGAAATATGAAGTATTCCAATGGGATTTTCCATGGTTCTGTTAACATCATGCCTACAAAATTTTGCATAAGGCCTATTATGAGCACAATACATGTGGCCCCAAATTTTAATTTCGAGTGATTTCGTTTTGTCTGAGATATTGAGGAACAAACATTTTGGATGGCCATATTTTATGGAACATCCTGTAAGTTTTGGCTATTTAACAAACTTAATCGCGGCATTTTGGAACCAAACTCACCAATATACTAATACATATTTACCGATGTAATGAACTATTTTTACCATCTAGAGTTTTTCATCTGTGTCCCCATATTTCAGAATGTTTTATTTCTATTTCAGTCCTCAGGTTATCATTCTGAAAACGGCTTCATTAGATATTTGAAAAAACCTTAGAAAGCACCACTAGTTTATTAGATCGGTATACATGTGCATAGTTTCAACCACTATCAGGGTGTCAACAACTGAACCTCTCACTCTATATGCAACGCTCTTATAAATGCATTCAATCTTTGCTCTTTCCTGAGTCACTTTTTTTACCCTAATACATCTTCATCAGTATTTATCGATAATTGATTTCCTAGATACCTCATTTCATTATCCACCATTAGTTAGATCACAATGTTAACAAATTTCGAAACATTTCTCATATCCCACGGAAATATTTCTTCATTAAAGACAACACCCCCTCATTCAAGTTTTCCTCGCAGCATCTCTTCGTGCTCCAGTTTCTTTCTGATTATTCTATGTGGTCCACCGCACGCCATCTAATGGTAATATACTACCCCCGCTCCCTATAGATACATATGTGCCTAGTCGACCAGACAATCTGTGCTCGCTCTCTGTGATTTTAGTGCTAATGAGAGAGTGAGTAACCAGCTGAGATGTTGTTCCCTTCAGCACGTATTGGAGGGACAATTAGAAATAATGAAGATTACGCAGAGGTTTAGCATGATATACGACTTCACTTTGTGTTCGACTCTAATGCCTCGAAATTACAACCTTGAAGGACAATCATGTGAAATCAATCGCACTATGTCAAAATGTAACGCGAATCCAATGAACGGTTGATTTAGATAGCATCTTAGTCTAGTTAGCCTAATTGAGACAATTAAATCTGGATATTTTGGATATGTCGAGCAATTATACATGAATAGAAAGATAGATAGATAGATTTTATTCGATCAAAATATCATAAAGATGTGGATCGTGTCAAAGCAAAGAAAAAACAGGGGACTACTGCAAAATCTCGCGCCAACTAGCTAATGAAGCCGTTTTCAGAATGATAATCTGAGGACTCAAATAGAAAAAAAATAAATATGTGAAGATCACTAATACTTTTTGTTATTTTCTTGTTTATATGGACTAACATTGTCCAAATCTTTTTATTTTCCTATTTTTTTTTAGTTTGAATGACCTATATAATGAGAAAGTATAAGTCACAAATAGAAGGATGATATCATATCCAAAATTGATGCTAGAGTGAGCTGGAATTATATCAATGACTATCATACTGGGTGTCAATTACAATCGAAGTATGTCAATGACTATCAAATATGTAAATTTGACGAAATTGGTGTCTCCTTGAATATACAAGTGATATTTATTGAATGTTTGAAAGTAATACCAAAATAGCAACATTCAACTATAGTTCCGTAAAAATAGCAATATTGTCACAATGAAATAAGGAATCGAATTGGCCTACTGAAAGTATCCATGCCCCTAAGGTGTCAATCAGTATAGCTTTTACCCTCTTACAACCCACTGTGAATAATATTCTATAATATTGTGAAGATGATTCGCACAATTATGCTGGAAACTCCAATAGGTATGTATAGAAATGGACTAGAGGGGGTAAATGAGAATTCAGAATATCTCGAACAGGGGCGTATATAGGGGGAGGGCAGGGGGTCCAGGCCCCCGGAAATGAATGAAAAAAACTGAAACTTTGATTCTCAATTAAAGAATTGCATCCAACCTAATCTAACCATTGGATCATTTGATGGTGTAAGCATCTCAGGCTCTTCCCGAAATATTTTCTATATACGCTACTTATCTCGACTAATTCTGACAGTTTTCCATTTCGTTTCAATGTTTTTAAATGTATTTCAGATTTGTTTGGTAATTAGGAGCTATTATCATCAGTTTTATTATTGAAATAAACTATTTTAAATTTCAGACAGTGTATGGTAATTAATTGAAGTACGTATTACCTGCTGGTGTTTCACAAATGATGGCACAAACTTTCAGTGCTGCATGGCATCTTGGGCAATCCTAAGGTGAGTACAGGGTGGAGCAGAGGAACTTACTGACTTATAAATTCAATTAAAGAAAAACCCCTCTGGGTCCGGGGATAGAATAGGCCCAGGGACGCCTCTGCCGGTCGTAAAAGGCGACTAAATGAGGCACTTCTCCCACCTCCTCACCAAATTCCTGTGATATCCTTCTTCCCCATCACTAAAGGAGAAAACCTTAAAAAAATCCGCAATCTCAAGGTGTCTGCCGTGCTGATGGGATGCATGGCACTGCGTAAATGTGTCGCAAACGGCTACCTCCGAATACCTGGCGCCCTTCGGTTGTATGCTAGCCCTTCCGTAGTAAGCCTGCTCTGCTTCGGTCGAGAATATTTCAGAGCTCACTCGTGGGATCACATATGGAAATTGATTGTGCACCTCAAAAGGAGGCGCCCGTCCTCCCTAATACGGGCAGTGCTGAGAGTTCACTGAAAAAGCTCTCAAACCCAGTTTCTCACACAACACAGGTGACGGTGGTGCCCGTTCCCCGGTTCCTGATTGTGAAAAGAATAGACGATGGTGATTTTTTTAAGTGCAATCCTTTTGTCATACAGAAGACAATCTACGGATTTATTGGGGAGACAAATAGTATAAGAAAAGTAAAAGAAGGTATCTTAGTGGAGACACGAACAGACGCACAATCTAATAGACTAATGAAAGTTACAAATTTCGCTGACTATCCTGTAACGGTTATACCTCATGGCAACCTGAATAGTAGTAAAGGAATAATTTACTGCAAAGATCTAATGAATTGTTCTGAGGAAGAAATACAGGAAGAGCTCAAAGAGATAGGAGTAATAAAAGTACAAAGAATTAAAATAAAGAAAGATGAAAAGTTAACTGACACACCAAACCATATAATAACATTCAACAAACCAAAGTTACCTAGTTATATAAACGTTGCCATGTATAAACTTGAAATTCGCCCCTATATTCCTGCACCTATAAGGTGCTATAGATGCCAAAAGTTGGGTCATACAACCATAAACTGTAATAACGAACCAAGGTGTGCATGCGGAAAACAACCGCATGATGGTAGCCCCTGTGAATCAACCCCAGTGTGCGTAAATTGTAATGGATCCCACTCTGCAGGATATAAGGGATGTCCTGCTTACAAAACAGAGTTCGCAATACAGAAAATACGAGTTACTGAAAAATTAAGCTACTTGGAGGCCAAGAAAAAAGTAATTGTAAACACGCCTAAGCAGAATATATCATACGTCCAAGCAACGCAAAGAGAAAAATCGATAGAGGAAAATGTTATGAGCAGAATACTACCAGCCCTCGAAAATGTTATAAAAAAATGTGTATCCGAACTGATAGGGAACATACATCAAACCCAAGCATCCACATCTATTCCCAAAATACAGAAAGTCCACGATATATTTCTACACGTTCTAGAACTGGATCCGAAGCATCAAATGTTTCAAAAAGAAAGGCAATATCACCTGTTGAAGAATCAGATATTTCGGATACAAGCCAACAGTCAAGTGACCCACAGCATCATAAAAACCCCTCAAAAAGAGGTGGAAGAAAAGGAAGACCTAGAAAAGACATCGGTGGAACATCAAAATCGAAGAAAGAACCAAAAAAAACTGAGGCAACTGATTCACCAATTATGCAATGGGATAACTCAATGCTACAGCAATTAAAACCTCCTGATGGATGTCCACAGGAATCAGACTCTCAAAGATAGGAATAATTAACAGTTCACACACATTGTGGTTTAATCTTCATATAAGACTAGTCTAACCACACATTCCATAACAGCAAAATGTCACAAACATATAAATTACTACAGTGGAACTGTAGAGGTGTAATATTACGATACTGTGATCTCAAATTACTCGTTCAAGACTACGATCCTCTGTGCATCGGCCTACAAGAATCTCACCTGAAACCTCAACAGCAATTTTCTGTTAAAAATTACAATATTATAAGAAGAGATTCAACGTTGAATCAGAGAGCTTCAGGGGGTGTTGCCATACTTCTAAGAAAAGACGTCCACTACAGGGAAGTATATCTTGATACTGAACTACAAGCTGTTGCAGTTGAGTTACACTCTCCGTTGAAAATAACTCTGTGCAGCGTTTACTTGCCTGAAGATGATTGGGTTATAAGAGATTTGGATAGTTTATTGGAACAATTGCCTTCTCCAGTAGTACTCATGGGAGACTTCAATGCTCACAGCACATTATGGGGATCAAGAAGAACAGACAGAGAAGGGTAGAAGAATTGAAAATTGGCTGGAAAGAGAAGATATATCTTTTGAATGGTGGATCACCAACACACCTGAATGCAACAAGCCATACCTTCTCAGCAATAGATCTCACTATAGCGTCAAGCAACATATTTTCTGACCTGAATTGGAACGTAAGTGATGATCTTCATGATAGTGACCACTTCCCGATAATAATAGAGTTTAACAAAGAGCAGAGAGCTCGAAATGTCCCGAAACGTTGGATCATTGGAAGTGCCAACTGGCCAAGGTTCGCTGAAAATCTGACTCCCCCCGATGTGACTGATGTGAGCTCCATTACCCAGGCTATAATAAGTGCTGCAGAGGATAGTATCCCTAAAACCAGCGGAAACCTACCAAAGCACACTGTACCATGGTGGAACACTGAACTGCAGTACCTAATCAGACGAAAAAAATCGGCATTTAATCGTTTCAAAAGGCATCCAACTACCGAAAATATTATAGCTTTCAAAAGGGCCAGAGCGGAAGCAAAAAGAAAAATACTGGAGAGCAAGCGAAATAGTTGGAGAGAATATACTGCTTCAATAACCACTAGGGAGAGTGCATCACTAATGTGGAAGAAAGTGAAGTCAATATCTGGTAAATACAATGCTAACCCATTGACATGCTTAAAAATCGATGGAAATATTACTGATAATCCAGATAATATAGCCGAAAGTCTTGCAGATTTCTATGAAGAGACAAGCAGTTCTTCTAATTATAGCGGATCTTTTCTTGAAATGAAAGTGAGCAGAGAGTGTGCACTAGATTTTGATACTGATGAGATGCTCGATTACAACATGCCATTTACCCCTGCGGAGCTGGAGGAAGCACTGAGCCAACTGAAGAAATCTGCACCAGGTCAAGATGAAATCAGAAATGAAATGCTGAAAAACATGCCACCAATAATGAGAGAAAAACTGTTGGAATTATTCAATAACCTCTGGAATCAGTGTACATATCCTCAGGAGTGGAAAGAGGCCATTGTAGTACCTATCCTGAAACAAAACAAAGATCCCCTGAACCCATCAAGCTATAGACCAGTCAGCCTAACGAGCTGTTTGGGAAAAGTTTTAGAAAAAATGGTAAATGCTCGTCTTGATTGGTATCTAGAAAGCAAAAAACATCATTTCACCATTCCAGTCAGGTTTTCGAGCGGGCAGATCTACCATGGATAATCTGATAATTCTGGAACAGGAAATACAGGATGCATTCATGAGAAGAGAACACGCTGTGGCAGTATTCTTCGATATAAAGGGAGCTTACGATATGACCTGGCAGTATAATATTTTGAAGGAATTGTTTGATGCTGGATGTAGAGGTACATTGCCAAAGTTCATCGGATCTTTCCTGAAAGAAAGAAAATTCAGAGTGAGAGTTGGTAATCATTTGTCCACGTTGAGACAATTGGAAAATGGAATATCACAGGGTTCCACACTGAACTGCAAATTGTTCGATCTCGCCACAAACAAAATAGTAGAGGGTGTGGACGAAGAAATAATAACACGTCTGTTTGTGGATGATTTGGCAATAATATGCAGTGGAAAATCAGTGGATGATATAGTAAAAAAACTTCAGCCGGCTATTGACAAAATAATAAAAAACGGCACTGATATAGGCTATGAGTTCGTGTGGGAGAAAACTTTCTGTATCCACTTTTGTCGGCTCAGAAAAGCTCACCCAGACCCAAAGCTCTATATTAATAATAACCTCATTAAATGCGCTGACAACATAAAATTCCTAGGGCTCACATTTGATTCGAAGTTGACATGGAAAAAGCACGTTGAAGATGTGAAAAATAAATGCCGAAGATCACTCAATTTGCTGAAGGTATTGGGACATACCAAATGGGGAGCTGAATCAAAGTGCTTACTTCAAGTATATCAAGCGGTGATTCTATCTAGACTGGATTATGGGTGTATAGTATACTCCTCTGCAAGGAAATCAGTACTGAAGAAATTAGATACCATTCACCATCTAGGATTACGCTACTGCCTAGGAGCTTTTCCAACGAGCCCTAGATATAGTCTTTATGTTGAGGCTGAATCTATGCCTCTAGAAATCAGAAGAAGAAAGTTCTTAGCACAATATATGTTGAAACTTAAATCCTCTCCAACTAACCCAAACCATATAATTTTGCAACAAGAACAAAAAATAGCCAAATATAGGAGGAGGCCTACTATAACACGCCCAGCTATGGTACGTTTTACCGAATACTTGGAAAAAGAAAACATTTTCCTGCCAGAAATTTTCTCCGAGAACAGCCACGAAATATCTCCTTGGCTGATCTCAAGCACTAAGATCAGATTTGAAATGGATAGATTTTGTAAGGGAACCATAAGCCATGAAGTTATAAGGCAATCATTCTGTTCCTTAAGGTCCGAATACGGTTCTTCCCAGGTTATCTACACAGATGGGTCCAAAACTGCAGATGGCACTGGATGCGCACTATATACAAACAACGAGAGTCATGCCTGGACACTTCATCCAATGTCCTCTATCTACTTTGCTATATGGCAGGCCCTCTTGTATTGTGCTGTTAGGAAAAGTTCAACTCGGGTTGTGGTTGTAACTGACTCACGAAGCACATTGCAGTCCCTCACCTCAATTTACTCTAAGGATCCCATGATAAGAAATATAAAATCTCTTCTTCATCATCTACAAGAGCAGAATTTTGACGTGACCATGGTTTGGGCGCCAAGCCACGTAGGAATAGATGGAAATGAGAAGGCGGACCAGGCTGCATATCAAGCAGCCAACAACTCTAGTGAAGATCTGTATATACTCAAAAGGGCCGATGCATTGAAATCCGTAAATCAAAGAGTTACACAAGAGTGGCAAGAAATGTGGTCAAACAAAAATACTAAACTAAAAATGATTCATCCATGCATCAATACTTTTGTACCCACACATGAGCTCCAGATGACAAGAGAAGAGAGAACAAAAATAACACGTCTCAGAATTGGGCATACCTTACATACACATGGATACCTTCTCAGACGTGAGCAACAACCAATTTGCGAATATTGCAGGGAACCACTAACAGTGACTCACATAATCTGCGAATGCCCTACATACAGAACGGCCAGAACTAACTGTAATCTCAAACCCGAACTAAAGGATAATCTTTGTAGATATTATGAAATTAAAAACACAATTAAGTTCCTGAAAGAGATAAATGTGTATAAACTGATCTAAAAAGATACGCAGATGATAGCGCTAAAACCTGCATTCATACGCAGATACACTCCTCATTTATTATCTATTAACTTCTTATATATTTAATCTATTTATTTATTATCTATTTAATCTATTTATTAATTTATCTATATATTTGATTGTCTATCATATATATCCAATTTTTTTCATATATTTATTTATGTTTGCATTTACATCTATGTGTCTGTATCAGTTCTTTAATTGTAATAAATTGTATCGGGTGTCCCGAATTCGTTGTCTAGTGAGGGGATCTCAGAAACCCTGGGAGCTAGAAGGAAATGAATTGCACATTTTCGGCTCGATTTTTGAGAGATTTTTTGGTGAAAACCGAAACTTGTAAGTTCAACCGTTTTCGAGATATTAGCGAAAATTGGAAAATGGCGTGAAATGAAAAGTTTTATAACTCTTCATTACTGGCGCTATGAACATGAAACGAAACATTATACAGGCACTTTTTTCGTAGAATTCTTAGATGTAATCAAATTTTTTTATTGCGTTTTTTCGAAGTTATAATACAAACTTGTGTTTTTTTAAATGTGAACCAAAAGCATTGAATAACAGATGGAACCGTCTTTTTTTTCCCTTTTCCAAAATATATAACTTAAATATTAAATTTCTTATTGAACTGAAAAAAAACATCAAAAGTTTTATTTTCACACGAAAAATCAAATGGTTGTCCAAATATGATAATCTGTGAACATCAAATGATTAATAGATAAGAACAGATAACAAATTTTTCATAAATATTGTGCGAAGTGAAGTCCATTTTGGTCAATGCAAAGCTCCCACCTCACAATGTCAGAAAGAAGGTTAGAGCTTTGCATTGACCAAAATGAACTTCACTTCGCACAATATTTATGAAAAATTTGTTATCTGTTCTTATCTATTAATCATTTGATGTTCACAGATTATCATATTTGGACAACCATTTGATTTTTCGTGTGAAAATAAAACTTTTGATGTTTTTTTTCAGTTCAATAAGAAATTTATATATTAAGTTATATATTTTTGAAAAGGGAAAAAAAAGACGGTTCCATCTGTTATTCAAATGCTTATGGTTCACATTTAAAAAAACACAAGTTTGTATTATAACTTCGAAAAAAAACGCAATAAAAAAAATTTGATTACATCGAAGAATTCTATGAAAAAAGTGCCTGTATAATGTTTTCGTTTCATGTTCATAGCGCCAGTAATGAAGAAGTTATGAAAACTTTTCATTTCACGCCATTTTCCAATTTTCGCTAATATCTCGAAAACGGTTGAACTTACAAGGTTACGGTTTTCACCAAATTAAATCTCTCAAAAATCGAGCCCGAAAATGTGCAATTCATTTCCTTCTAGCTCCAAGGGTTTCAGAGATCCCCTCACTAGACAACGAATTCGGGACACCCGATACATATGGTTATTTATCTGCTGGTTTGTTCAGTTGAGTCGTCAGTATTGCTTCTATATCAGGATTTATACCATCAATGAACTTGTGTTTCAAAGACCTAAAATGCAGAATATCAGGCGGCTAATGACCTCAGTAGTCGATGCCGAAAACGAAAGAAAAAAAAAATTAAAGAAAAAAATATGCAAATATCGATTCAATTATTTTTCTATAATCAAGTAGAACATTTAAAGTTCATGTATAGATAGTTTTTAATATGATACCGATCTGGAAAAGAGTGTCCATTTTCGTCAATACACTTGTCGGACAATTCTATCCCTCTTTTCGCTGGGTATGTTGGGCGATAGCCAAACGAATGTTGTTCTTCAAGTGGGCCAGAGTCCTGGGACGATCGTTATTAATATGTGATTTTATAGATATCCCCATAAAGAACGCAGGAGGCTGAACAGGAAAGATCAACTTCTTAATCATGAGGACTTAACGTTCAAAAGTCACTCCTTTAAAAGAATATATTATGTCAATTATCTCGCAAGAATGCACATAATAAAACAGTAACACGTTGTGAAGTTCTCTGGAGTTTTCAGCACTCCAGCACAGTTTTCCCGAATAAGCCCCTTTCATTTTCTGGTGTTATCTAGAAACCCATGTTTATGACGATTTTCCCAGGACTCGGGCCCACTGAGAGCTTAACAAAATTTTCTGACTTTTTTGAAATCGATTGAAACATCGTATCGATCAGTAATGAAAACCATTTGTTATATATCATCATTGAATTCGGCTAAACATAAATTTTGAATGTTGTACTCGATGATGAAAAATAATTAAATCGATATTCGCATAAATCTTTGTTTAATTCAAGTTCTTTATCAGCAAGTTCATCTGCTCCACCCTGCGAGTTAGTTGAGGTGATACAGGCTGTTTTGTATATTTTCCAATACTGCAAATCTGTATTACTCATTAATACCTTTATGAATTCTCATGAAAATATTAATGAATTACTCTGGAATAATGGCCGTTGTTTACTTTAAGTAATTTTTCGATAACGCACATCTGAACTAAGATCATCATATGTACTATGTAACATATTCTCGAGCAGCCTGTAGGTACATCAAATTTTAAAAAACCGAAATTATTCTAAGAAACACCTTCAGTGACTATGATAATGCAGGATCCGACTCAGGAAACTATATCACAATGATCTTGTAGAATACCCTGTACATTAAGTTTCGAAGTTTTGAGTCGCTGCACTGGAAATGGTCCAGATTCAAAACATTTTACATTATTCATGAAAATCCGCTATACGATAGTTGCCTAGCAGTATTGAAATATAATTTTGATTGAATTAACTATATTGCTACAATTGAGAAAGTAGTAAAAATATCCATAAAATAAGTGAATTTATTCGCGCACATAATTCGAGTAATAATAATTTATTGCATATTTGTATGCACGGATAAATCCATTGTATACTGCCTATTTTATTCTACCGAACCGGTTCTTCTGAATCACTTGATCGATAACTACACTGATATATTCATAGATGTATCATAAAGTGAGATAACTCACCGATGATGTATCAGCAAAAAATATCTACACTAAAGTACCCTTAGTTATTTTATTATTTTGTATGTTATACGCAGTATGGGTAGTAAAGAGTTACGAATATATTAATCATTCAATAATCTATAGGTAAAACTGAAATTTTGTGCTTTATAGCATCCTACATTTTTGATGTACTCTTCAAATCTATGCAGTAGTAGAAGAGACATACCGATATGAAATTCATGTGTGATCAAATGATTGATTTACTGAGAATAATGTTTTTTTTATTTGGTGTCTATTCACCAAGCTTATCACCCTCTACACGAAATCGGCAAAGAAAACTCCGAAATCTATAACTTATGTGAATAAGCCGAATAAACCGATGAATATGAATAAGTACATAATATGCCGATGCAAGTGTTGTCTTCTGGGAGAAATGACACTTCATTGATATCTAAAGTAACCTCCAAGAAAATTAAGTTATCGTAAGAGATGATATTTCTGATAAAACTAGCAGAAAGGTTATCAGTTATCACTGTGCCAATAGATCACAATAAAATCTAATCTAATGCACCTGTTCGGCACAAGTTTTCACTCATATACAGGGTTTTCCTTTTAAGTTGGCCTATTAGACGTTTTAGGAGAACTAGTGAATATTTCGTTCTGAAATTTTAGGAGGAGCCTTGAGAGTGAAGGAACTCTTCGCCTAAAAATTTTCAAGTCGACAGTGTTGCCACGTCTATCTCAAAGGCATATCTACTTTCTTATTTCAAATGGAACTACCTATATTTTCATTTATGTATCGATTCAATACCAAATTCGCAGTATAACCCACTAAAAAAAATTCTCTGCTATGCACTGTTGCCAAGTTATTCACAAATTCCTGTAACTTTTGGCATTTGCATTGCCAGTTGGGAAATGCAATATCTCGATTATTTTTTATGCGAACGGAACCAAACTCCGCAGTCTCATAGTAAAGACTCCATGCATTCATGTGGTATATTCAGTATTTTGATACATCGTAAGGTTTTTCGAAGATATTGCTCCGAAAATGTGAAACTCAAAATTGAAATATTTCGAGATATTTATTTTACAGCATTCGATTCGAAATAAAAAATGAATGGGAGTCTCCTCTTACACTAACTATTTATTTTGGATAGTTTTCGAATGAGATGAAAAATTCTGAAATTTTTCAGTTTATAGTTCATGATCTATGGTTCTGTTTACGATGAAATGGTTCTATGATTATGGCGTGAATTATTGAAGTAGATTCTATGGTTCAAATCATAAAAAGTATTCGATGATCATGGATGTGATAGAAAAAAGTTTACCCATACTATTCAAACACGATTCGGGTTGTTTCACAATTCATGGGAAATGCCTTTAGAAATCGTTATTCATTTAGCAAGAATGACTTGAAAGAAATTTCGAAAATTGTTTAGGCTTTCTCCCGGGCTTTCTGTAATCCTGGCCTTATGTTTCACTGATTATGTATTTTTGACAGTTTTCAAATGAGATGAAAAATACTGAAATTTTTCAGTTTTTATAGTCATGCTCAATAGACATAATGCTGTGTGATTATTAAGTGAATTATCGGAATAAATCCTATTGTTGAGGTCATGAACACAGGGCCAGGATTACAGAAAGTCTAAACAATTTTGGAATTTCTTTTCGATCATTCGTGCTGAATGTGAATAACGATTGTCAAAGGTCCTACAGGTCCTTTCAATAATTTTTGGCATTCCCCGTGAATTGTGAAACAACCCGAATCGTGTTTGAATAATATGGGTGAACTTTTTTCTATGACATCCATGATCATCGAATCCTTTTTATGATTTCAACCATAGAATCTACTTCAACAATTCACGCCATAATCATAGAAACATTTCATCGTAAACAGAACCATAGATCATGAACTATAAATACTGAAAAATTCCAGTATTTTTCATCCCATTCGAAAACTATCCAAAATAAATAATTAGTGTAAAATGAGACTGCCATTCATTTTTTATTTCGAATCGAATGCTGTAAAATAAATATGGGGTTGCCATTTGAAAATTTCGAAATATTTCAATTTTGAGTTTCACATTTTGGCAGCAATATCTTCGAAACACTTTACGATGTATCGAAATACTGAATATATCACATGAATGCATGGAGTCTTTACTAGGAGACTGCTGATTTTGGGTCCGTTCGCATAAAAAATAATCGAGATATTGCATTTCCAAACTGGCAATGCAAATGCCAAAAGTCTCAGGAATTCGTGAATAACTTGGCAACAGTGCATAGCAGAGAATTTTTTTAGTGGGTTATACTGCAAATTTGGTATTGAATCGATACATAAATTAAAATATAGGTAGTTCCATTTGAAATAAGAAAGTAGATATGCGTTTGAGAAAGACGTGGCAACACTGTCGACTTGAAAATATTTTAGGCGAAGAGTTCCTTCACCCTCAGGGCTGCACCAAAAATTTCAGAACGAAATATTTACTAGTTCTCCTAAAACGTCTAATAGGCCAACTTAAAAGGAAAACCATGTATGTATGCTCAAGTTTCCCTATACCCTTGATTAGAATGTTTGAAATAAAGACGTTCTTCCAAAAATTTTCACCTCAACAAATCTACTCGATACTCGATGTAGTCTCATTCTTTTTTGAACGCTCGTTCTACTAAAATGGGGGCTAAATCGTTCTGACAAATGTCTGTAATTTTCTAATTTTGAGCTGTAAATGGTCTGAAACGATAGGATTCGACTACCTGAAGATGAATCCGTGGTCAACAATACAGTTCGTGAGACCGTCCGTCCGGCCGTTAGCACGATGACTTTTGAAGAGACTTGAAAGGTGTTCCATAAAATGTGCCCATTCAAAATTTTTGTTCCTCAATATCTTAGACAAAACTAAATGAATCGAAATGGAGTTTTACGGTTACATGCAGAATGTGGTGGCCAATGTGTGATCAGAACCATAAAAAATTCATTGGAATATCAAAAAAGAGGAAATTTCATATTTCCATAAAAAAGTATTCGATTCGAATGAAATTTATGTCGTATGTATATGAAGATTGATATACTTACTTAATGTTCACGCAAAATTTCAAGAAGATCGCATCATCTGAACCATAGAAAATTCAATTGGAATATTGAAAAGATGAATATCCAAATTTCCATAAAAAGCTATTCCATTCGAGTGAAATTCATTTTGTGTATGAAGATTGATATACTGAATGTTGATGCAAAACTACATAGAATTTAATTTTTTTAATTGTCAAGCTTTTACATATTTCAGTTTTTGAAAAATTTTCAGAATATTATTCCGATCATGCTGAGATTTTGTATTTATATATTTAGTATCAATCCCAAGTCCTATACAAAATTTCGAGGTAATAGCTTCATTGCTTCACAGGTGAACGACCGCTAAAAAGCACCTGATCAGTGCTTTCATTTAATTCTTATACAAATTGATATCATATACTTTCCTATATTCCAGATAATAAGATTCCTCGATTAAAATCACGTAAACCATTTTGGTCGAATTATTTTCTGGCCCCGAATGAAAGCGATGAACACAAGTAATATTCAAAACAGAGATTCAATAACTGATTCCTTCAATAAAGTTTCTGGATTTGATCTTCCAAGGAAAATTTGGACTGTTCTTTATTGTATGGAAACAGGTCACAATTCAGTTGAGAGCCCCAGTTGCGAATGCGGAGAAGCAGTGGAGACAATAGAACATCTGATGAATAATTGTCCCATATTTAAATTTCAGGATGGTTTAAAGGCTATACATGAAGTAATTGAGTCGTTTTTGAATTGGAATGTTAATTTCAAATCGATTCAATAGAGTTTCGTTCATTTTATTTTTCTGTTCTTTTTTTCTGCTTCGATTTTTCCGTTTCAGATTCAGAATTCCGAAGGGATCTTGGAGTGGGTTTCCGGTTGGGCTCAATCAAAATAAATCCTTCAATATTCGAATAGTTTTTAAGTTTTATTTTTGTTGGAACGGTGAGACATGGTGTTTTTACTGAGGTATTTCCCCCTGAGCTCTGGTTTCATCCGAATAAATAGTATGGTACCCCGTTTTGCACTCACCTCAGTTAGGGATTTGTTTATGTATCGTATTATGTTAGCTCTTGATTTCAAAATAATATAATATAAAGAATATATTGAATTTTTTGACAATGAAAGCTTTCATAGTATGTTTCTCTTTTAAGTGACGATATAATAAAACACACTATTTGATATTTCTCTTTCATTCTTATTCCTCATTTTTCCTATTTCTATTAATTTTGCTATAACTTAAACGAACAATCTTTATTACACCTTTGTACTATTTCGATAACACGAAATTCATTATCCTTTCCGCCATCATTTCCAACGTAGGTAGTTCCTGATCCGCACTAATAACTTGAATAAATAGTGGTGCGTGCCTGAACCAACGAGCACGTTTTTAATTTGATCTCATCTTACAAATATTGTCATTTCACTTTCTTCTAGCCGAGCACATTTTCCGTTAATTCGCAGCAATCTGCGACCGTTGATTTATCTCTATGAGGATTTATGTGCATAAGCTGCCCTGCCATACGACTGCCTTTTGCCATATCACGAAATATTCCAATATGACTACGTCCGATCGGGTTTTCATTTCACGCTCAAATCAGACCGAGAAAGAGAAATTTATCTGATAGTTATTTTGCTTAAAGGTTCGGTCGTAGATTGAAAACTTAATGTCGCATTTCATCATGGACGAAATAAGAAAGGTTCAATAATGAAATTGAGAAATTAGATATTTTATCGAAACTAATTTCTTTCGTGTATTTTGCCGTCTGAACGTTCACTGGTAATTACTTTTGAATGATGAATTTTGTGTAAATTTAGGTCGATTTATTGAAGCCAAATGAATGACAGAGTTGTTGCTGAAAAAATATTTCCTTCATTTTTTAGAGGAAAGAGAATTTCTTCAATAGCTTTTCGTCCCAAACGTTTCAACTCAAGTTTCTACTTGAGCTAGACTCACTTGGCAGTATCTTGTGGAGAGGTTAAGAAGTTACTTTATTTACTCCGATTTTATTAGTTGATTTTCATTATCAGGTTCTACTCTTCTATTTTCAGTTCATCTGGTAATACAAAAAAAAACTGGCCGAACTCAGAAATACTCTGATAACAAGTCAAAGCATGTCCAACATGCTTTGAATGAAGACTACAGGATTTTATGGAGTCGATCATTCATAATATAAAAAGAGGAAAAACTGAAAAGTAGAACATTGAAAAAAACAGCATTTATGTCAATAACCGAAAACTCCATCGGTCAACCGTCTGTTGATATCAAGAACATCTGTGCTCCAATAATAAGATCCATTCTACATAGAACGAATGAATTTCTTGACACCTAAATAAATCAAAAGCAGATCGAGAGGAAATGATTTCATAACTTTTGATTTACCAGGAGAGTGAGCACAAGTCGGCCAAAATTTGACAATTTTCTATAACTTATATATCGTGTAGACAATATCTAAACTTTGGGATAATTCCACATATTGACAAAACGATAATTTGAATTGAAATATACTAAAATCTATTAATTTCTTGTGTAGAAAAGTAGAATTCAAAACTGAATTGTCTGATCGCCAATGCTATCAGGATATTCAATTAAGAATGATCGTTTTCTCAATATGAACCACCGCTCAGCCTTCTTCAATTTATTGGTATTGGTTTAATTTATTCGGAATATTTTTTATGAGTATTACTCTTTAATTCGATGTGGTGATGACCGGGGTGTTATAGAACGACTAATAAATTCATAAATGAATAGACTTTTTTTGGCATTGGTTTCAATTTTTCCGAGAATTATTCGAAAATGAATTGTTATTCGATATATTTAAAATTCAATATTGTGATAAAAAGTACTTCTGAAAAGGTATAAGAATTTCAAGAGTCCCCTTGATCATTTTGATATGTGTACAGGGTGTGCATATTTTGATGTTTTAGCACTACAACTTTTGAACCAGAGAATATAGACAAAATGTCATACTCAATTGTCGATCTCTGACCCAAAGTTATGTTTTTTTGAATGGGAATACTAGATTTTTGTGCCATTTTCTGAAAGCTTAATTTTTTCTGATTTCAAAAATATATAACATTGTATGGTTTATATCAGTATGAGTATAGAAAATGTTCAAAAACCTATTTTCATCTGAGTCTCAATATTTTCAGTAGGTATTAATATACCGCCAGAATGTCATATTGGAGAATCAGGTCTGTCCGTCTCCGTCCATCGTGGTAAACACTGAATGGGTTCGTAACGTTAATTGTGTACCAAATCTGTTTTTTTAGTTTGGTGTGGTGGTGACCAAAGTCTTATAGAACAACTGTTGAATTCAAATATGAATAGACTTTGTTGTTGGCATTGCTTACACTTTTCCAGAAATGATCTTGAATATATTGTTATTCGAAACAGTTCAAATATAATATTTATTTTATATGTGGTGAACAGTCCACCTGAAATGATGCAAGAATTCTAAGAGTCCCCTTGATTATTTTGATGTGTGTATATTATTAACGTACCGCCAGAATGTCATATTCGAGAATCAGGTCCGTCCGTCTCCGTCCATCGTGTAATTTAATCCTGAATGGGTTCGGAACGCAAAAGAGTTTTTCGTTAATTGTGTACCAAGTCTGATTAATTTTTAATTCGATGTGGTGATGACCGAGGCCTTATAGAACAACTGTTGTAATTATATGGTGCTGGTATGTCGGAAACATAATTGGCCAAAGGAAAATTGGTCTATTAAGTTCTGGTTCATTTAATAGGGGTGTTTTATATAATGACGGCGAGAATTTATCGGACTCACTCATCGAATGTTCACACAAAAAATTTTATATCGAGATCACTGAGGTTTGTTTATTTGCGGGTTGAAGTAACAGGTAAAATCGGGTTTAAGATTTGGAAAGGTTTTTTTTCCTCATCTTCATTGGATGTTTCATTTTTGGTATCAAAATTCAATTCTGGAATTTTTCACAAAATATTCTAATCTCGTCATTCAGTATACATATTGCCTTAATGGGTTCCATCTCGGAACTCGGTGTATCAACCCAGTTTTTTTTACCACATAGCCATCGAAACTCATTAAATTTAAAAAATGGCTTATGTCAATCGGACACATATTATTGTTACAAATGGACTTTAATGCAGAACGCTCTCGTCTCATACCATTCAAAATTATCTTTGCATTGAAGAGACACAAAAGATTGAAACAGCTGTCTGTTGATGCTCTACATGATATAACCACTGCATACGCTCTTTGAACGTTGGTGAGACCAGCTCCGATGTAATGTTTGAAACATGTTGATTTTGATCCCGAATTGTTATTCCCTTCAAACAAATGAATATTTTAAGTCCTGTTCCATATTGGATTTGTATTTAATTGCCAAAACCACGTCTATTTTGAGGTTCAGAAAACGAATTCATGTCATCGACAAAATATTATAAATTGTTAGTCTTTTATTCATATGTTATATTTCTTACTATTAATCTCTATCATTTTTGTCCATTCATATGTCAATTTTTCTTCTGTTCTTTCTCCCTAATTTTGTACATATTTTCTTGAAGTTCTTGTATGTTAAAATGAAGGTGCTATGAAGATAACAAGGGTTAAATGGAAGATCAACTGTGTGTGAACTTCTTGAGATTTTCATTGAAATGAAGACAATTAGTAATATCATTATTATTGGTCACTTACATTATCAATTTGTAGGTTCCTTTTTATTCATTTTGTAGTGAATCAAATTGTGAATGATGAAAATTTATAATATTTCACTTTTTTGTTGAAAACAGCTTAAATTGTTTCATCTCGATCATTTCGTATTGATTTTATCAGTAGTTCAATAAAACATATCAAACATATCATTGCTGAATTTCCATTCCAGATACCTGTCAAAAATGGTAATTTTATTTTCACTTTTAGATCACCATAAAAGCGAACACGAAACGCGTTATCAATTACATTTGTTTAATGGATTTTTGTTTGTTTCTTGTTTTTGATGATAATTTTGCAATAAATATAATATTTGTCCAATTTTTTTTGCTACAACATGTCTGGAATGAATTATTATCAGTTGATCATCATCATTATTATCAGTTAATCATCATCATTATTATCAGTTAATCATCATCGCCGGAAGTAATTCGTGAAACTTTCGAGAAAATATTCTGTGAATTCTCATATTTCATACATGCCATCTTCTGAATCTTGAACAAAAAATTCAAATATAACTTCTGGTGTAAAATTTTCCAAAGAACGATGTCCAGTGTAAAATAAAAAAAGGGGAAAATATTAGTGAACCAATCTTTATCGATAGAATAATGAATGGGATCCAACATAGAATTTCCTTTGAGAGGAAAAATAATGAAATATCAGCATGAATATCTTTCGCGATATATTTTATTGTCAGAACCATTCTCTCGAGAATTTAATAGGGAAAAAATCCAATTATATTTTCTTTTCATTCGGGAAATTAGGAGATCGAATGAATAATAGGAGGAGGCAGATTTTAATTGGGTAATCTTTCACCAAGACTCTGCGGATTTGAGAATTTTCACGGATCTCGGAACTTTACCGTGTTGCAATTTGAAATCTAATTTTTGTGATTAGTGATTACCATGCTTTACTCTAAACAATAATTGGATATTCATGGTAAGAAGGATTCACTTTTTCGTGAAAATAACTTCGCATTTGCCTTCTTATTCATGATTTCTAATTTTATTTGTAAAGATTCGAGTATACAGTAGTGAGAATGCTGAAAAAATGTATAGTTTGGATCGGGCGTGAATAAATTTCAGAATTGAAATTTCTCCATTGAGCATTGTTCTTTTTGGTTAAGCAATTCTTCCTAATTAGTTTTAGTCTCTTGACATTTTGTAGGAAAAATATCCACTTTTTTTCATTAAAAAATGCCACATTTGGTCAAAAACTATGGAAGTGTTATTTTAATAGTTTGCATCCAATCAGTAATGTTCATATCGAAAAAAAAAGATGAATGAATTCAAATATATTCATAATTTCCGCGGCATCATTTTCTTGATGCACTAGTAAGATTACAATTCGGTCAAAATTTTATATTTAGGGAACAATTGTAATATTTCAGTTCCCTGTAAAAATAAACTTTGCCATGCCGCTGACATTTACAAAATCAATATTTACTGTGGACAACATCAAACAAGTCAAAAGCGTTCGCATGCATTCCAATATTCAAATTGAATATCCTAAGAACAATATATCTCATACCTTCCTTGAATATTTTCAGTTCAGAACTAGAAATTCTGGAGACCTCTTCAAAATTGACGTTTCAAGGGTAAAATTTATGTTTTTAATAGATAGAATTAAAGTCATGAATTAATAGATAAAGGAAAAAGTCCTCAGCATATTCGTGTTCGAATTACCATTTTTCCAATATAAAAATGCTCGCTGAAATCTTCTGACATTATATGAGGGCCTACTTCATTTTTTTCTTTCAGTCTGAAACTATCTAAACCCTAATCGAATATGTATCCAAACGTCCCATTTTCAAAGCCATGGTGAATTAAGGAATAACAAGGATTGGAAACTGCAGGAATATTTCAATTCGGTATTCGTTTATCGATTGAAATCCATTTGAACTGAAAACTTTTTCCTTATGTCTACATACTGAAGGGCTATTCAAACATGACGGAGTCCCAGTGATGCTTTCTCGCAGGACTTCGGTTCAGCAGCAGTCCTTCCTGCTGGCAGACGGTTCTCGTAAGATTCAGCATTCAATTAAGCTAATAACATCAATCAGAATCTGTTTTAACTGAAAATTAATCAGAAGAGAAAAATTGAAACCTTGAATGGGTAAAATGGAATCAAAAGGGTCCAAGATATTTAAATTGTCGTTTTCTCATACGAGTAACCGCGCAAAAACTTCTGGCTTTTTGTGAATTTTCTGTTTCAGTCTAAAACTATTAAAACCCCAATCGAATATGTATCATATTTTCCCAATTTTCAAAATTGCAAACCCTTGGTGAATTAAGGAAAAAGAAGTATTGAAAGCTGCAGGAATATTTCAATTCGGTATTCGTTTATCGATTGGAATCCATTTGAACTGAAAACTAGCTTTTTCCTCATATATCTACATACTGAAGTGCTATTCAAACATGACAGAGTCCCAGGTGAAGCTTTCTCGCAGGACTCCGGTTCAGCAGCAGTCCCTCCTGCTGGTCGACTGTTCTCGTAAGATGCAGCATTCAATTTAGCTAATAACATCGATTGGAATCTTTTTTAACTATAAACCTATTAGAACAGAAAAGTTGAATCCTTGAATGGGTAAAAGGAAATCAAAAGGGTCCAAGATATCTGAATTATCGTTTTTCTCATATGAGTAACCTCGCAATAACTTCTGTATTTTTGTCAATTTTTTTTCAGTCAGAAACTATGATAAACCCTTACCGAATAAGTATCATATTGTCCCAATTTCCAAATGTACAAACCCATGGTGAATTAAGGAAAAACAAGTATTGAAAACTGCAGGAATATTTCAATTCGGTATTCGTTTATCGATTGGAATCCATTTGAACTGAAAACTAGCTTTTTCCTTATATCTACATACTGAAGTGCTATTCAAACATGACAGAGTCCCAGGTGAAGCTTACTCGCAGGATTCCGGTTCAGCAGCAGTCCCTCCTGCTGGCCGACTGTTCTCGTAAGATGCAGCATTCAATTTAGCTAATGACGTTTCGTCGACTGTCACGAGCACACGTGGAATGTAATGCCGATCGCGATTTAGCAAAATAAAGGTGTGCTACTAACTAGACGGCGGCCACGGTCACTACGAACTCCTTCTGAATATTGATTGAACGCTGTTCGAATTACCAGGATTTATGGGGTGGACTGATTTTGTCCGTCTCGAAATTAGCATTCGAAATATCTCATGGAGTATCCGATTCAAAAATGCGATTTGCATTGAAGGAAACGTATTTCAAGTCTGGAATTCGTCAGGTTGTTCGAGTTTGAGTTTTTTGGGTTTCATTCATTTGGTTTGGGAGATACGATAATAGGGTCTTTCATGATAGAAAGGGAAATAAACTAAAAGGATCTAAATAAAAAACTATCAACAAAAATGTCGCTATGATTTGATTCGACTTTGCGGAATTGTTCCTGAAAATAACTGAAGTTTTCATGACAGATGCGAGCATGATTCTTAATGCGCAAATTAACTGGATAATTCGGGAGTTATCAAACTGAATTTTGCGAGCTTGTTTTTATAAGAACAATCTATAATTTTGTGAAAATAACTGAAAGATTTAAATGTCAAACCAAAAATGTTGGTGAGGGATTCAGTTCAAATCCTTGATGAAAAATCCAAATTCAAAATTCGGTTCGTCCGTCCGTAAACAATTAAACTTTGAAACGGATTGAGCTAGAGTTTTGTAATGTAGATGTAGATGTGTGATGAATATCTCAATTAGGTTCGTCCATGGGTCTTCAAACTATTAATCCGATTAGAAAAAAGTTTATATTCAGCTGCTCCATTACGATATGATTGATGCCATTTTTCGTGAATATCCTTAAAACGATTGTAAGAGAATTCATTACAATTTATCACTACTGAAACTATGCTATATATTATATCTATGTAATTAGATCCAATCATTATGTATGCAAAAATACACATTCAGCAGAAAAATAGGATCACGTGTTTAAAATTCACGATTATATTATTTCAACATAAGTGAAAATATTCTGATAAAAATCGTTCTCCTATTTTCCTCGTGGATTAATTTCACCATTAGTTGAAGAGCACAAATTTTTTGTAGGCCTAAAACTTTCTAGAAAATCACTCGAAAGAGTTGAAATATCCTCAGCATCAACGTCTGATATATAATCACTCAAGAACTTTAACACTATAGTAAAACGTGATGAAGAAAAGAAAAAGTTCTTTGCTACAATTTGGTGAATGCGCTAGGCTCTTTGTTCATTTTTTCACTTAACTATTGTCCATTAAATAACGGAATGGAATAGAAATTTACTGTCTGTATTCAATAAGTCTATAAGAGTGCACAAAACGAACGGGAATTGATAGATTGTGTTTTTTACAATCTGAACAGAAATCTACAAGAATTGGAAAATTAAAATTTATTCAGAGGAATTCATATTGTCTAAATGTTCCAGTAAAATAATATTTTTCCTCAGAATAAAACATTCAACCTTCATAGCTTATGATAAGTATTGAAGGAAATGGTGCCTTCTAAAAAATGGAAGATAGTACATCTTGAGATAAACAGTCAGAAAAAATCTCTTTAGTTACCGTTGGTAGTAAAATATCAATAATAATAATAATAACATCAAAAGTGCAGTTTTTCTGTTGAATTCACTCGTTTATGTCCACCAATAACATAATTCACCAAGAAATTGAATATAACCAAAACTTAGAAGCCCATCAGGAACAATTATTATCAAGGGCAACTGGCTATTTCTTTTAACGAAAGCAAGTCGCTAAAATTCTCCCCAATCTGATCGATTTATCTGACACAGATAACGGATGGAAGAAAAACCCTGTCAAAAATAAAGTTTTAAGTTTAAAAAGTTATTATTACAGTAACTTGTAGCCTACGTATCAGAAGAAATTTCAGAGAAAAAGGCGTTGTGAGTGCTGAAATTTCAAGGTAAACTCACTCATGTTTGGCCAAGTTTAAACAAGAGATTGCCCAAAAAATTTATTGCAACCACATAAGACACCATTATAGAATTGAACTGACTTTTTCCATCGAAAGGAATTGAATTCTCCCCTATACTGATTTCTTTATTGGACGACATTCAGCTCTGAGATTAGAACGTCCAAAAACTGATGTGTTTCAATGAAGGCTTCGAAATTGACAGATTGCTCCAAATATTGAAGATAAACACACCTTAGACACATCAGGAACAATTATCGAGGTAAACTGGCTCTTTCTTTCAACGAACGCGCTTGTTTACTGAAATTCACTTCAATCTGATTGATTTATCGAAACATAATCGGAAACAAAAACCCTGTCGAAAATATGGCTCTGTTTGAACAACCTTATTAATATCAGAACGCCAAAAAAACTGAACACTTCATTACCGCAACTTACAAACCTATCTGGAACAATCTCGAAGCAGCCGACCTTACTTTTGACGACATCAATTTATAACAACGTCGGACATATTGCATATCAGCGAAATGAACCCAAATGAACGTGCCGAGTAAGAAGTTCTGCAAAAAAACTGAACGGTCGTGTTCATGATGATGCTTCCTCACAAAGTATCCAGTTCTTCAGCAAAACCGGCAATAATCACAGAGCAATAGGCGGCCATATAATATTATTGAATTAAAGTAATTTATCGAATGATTATCTTACGATACCTATTGGATTCCGAAACGTACACAGGCTGATGATGTGCTGGGATTGTCAGGACAGATGGCGGTGGATGTGCATATCTCACAGGAATTCTTGATGGTAGATCTGGTAGCTTCGGTTTGACTGTTATGAGGAGTATCCAGATATTGCGCATATTTGTGATGGTATTGCACGTGATTGAAATTTTTGGTGTTCGTGATGAAATCTAGCGATTAATAGACTAGTTTATTAAATTACAAATCTAGTTTTGCCTTCTGCAGGGTTCTCCAACAAGAGGTGTTATTTCGATATTCAAAGAGAAATGCCATTTTTCAATATAAATGATCGGATGTTTATTTCATTATAAAGAAGAAGCTATGCCGTTAATAGGGGAAAATAACATCAGGCTAATGACCACCACGACCACGCTTACAGGACCCTATCCTTTCAATGAAATTTTCCATAACCAAATCGCAAAGTGGCAGCCCTATGTCCTCGATACCTCACCAATTCCATATTTGAGGTTTTGAATCGACGCTGGGCTATTGGCGTAGACTTTTTTCTTTCACGTGGCCGCAAAGGAAGAAGTCGCAAGGTGTTAAATTACAAGATCTCGGTGGCCAATTGTGATCACCTCTTCGAAAGTTGCGGAAACTTTTCCCGCAAAAGATCAATGGTTTCGTTGTTTGTGTGGCACGTAGCGCCGTCTTTTTGAAAGTGAACGTCGTCCAGATAGTATCCAATTTCGGTCATATAAAATCATTAATCAGCTCTCGATAGTTCAATCCATTCACCGTTACTGTTGTTTCAGCCTCAATTTCGAAAAAGTAAGGTCCAATGACTACGCCGAACCATAAACCGCACCAAACAGTCACACGTTGAGGATAGAGAGGCTTTTCAGAGCTCCAGATGCGATAATTTTGATTGTTGTAAAAAACACCGAGGTGCAAATGGGCCTCATCATTCCAAATGATTTTTTGCTGAAATCCAGATCATTTTCATGCACTTCAACGACTAAAGCAGCAAAGACACGACGTTGTTGATGATCGACCGGCTTGAGTTTTGTGTTAACTGAACTTTCTTTATTGCGGTTCGACAGGGTGCTTCACGACGACCCAAAAATGTTCGAATTTTACGAACCGTCTCTGACAAATTTTCACCATTTTATAGTGAATTTTAATAATTTCAATGCGCTCCTGAAGCGTGTAACGTTCCATTTTGATTAATGACGTAGCTTCTACTTGTCAAATGTCAAAAAATGGCAGCTTCAAATGTGGCATCTACCGAAATAGCGGGCTATTCAAAATAACACCTCTTAATGGAAAACCCTTCATATTGCTGCTTTCGTTTAGCTTTTCGTTTGCAAATAATAATGGACCAATCCAGCAGAGGAAACTGTCACGCAAATGGTACCAATATTTTATGCCCTTTCTGCTGAACGTATTGCAGCCAGTCAAATATGTCGGGGAGTGGGTGCCATTTTGCGGTCAAAAATTATGCTCACTTTTGGTAACCGTTGCGTAACAGTCCCCTATGCTGAATGCGCCCAATTTCTTCGACGTACTTCGTACTACTTAAGCCGGTCCCAGACAATGCGTGCATTCGGCCAATGTGCCTTCGTAGTTCGCCTTCGGGTACCCTCCCAGACACTGCGCCAATCGCGAAATGTTCGACATTCGACATTCTGTTGACAAACGTTCGCCAAACGGCCTCAGTATAGAACAGTAGCGGATAGGCTAAACGAATAATACCTAAAAACACCGCGTAATCACGTCGCACGACTCTGACTGAAGACAGAATTGGCCGTATAGTACGCGTAGATAAACACATTGTCTGGGAGCTAACACGAATGTGCGCGAATGTACTTCGTCTTCCTTTGGTTCGTGCAGCCCGTACCGACAAG
The DNA here is from genome assembly GCA_013421045.1 of Propylea japonica. Taxonomy (NCBI): domain Eukaryota; kingdom Metazoa; phylum Arthropoda; class Insecta; order Coleoptera; family Coccinellidae; genus Propylea; species Propylea japonica. The sequence goes on along the minus strand of CM024239.1, from coordinate 13,695,437 downwards.
GCTTCGGATAGAAGGCCAATGCCGAATGATACACGAAGTTGAGCTCCCACACACTACGCGAAGCACCGCCAATGCCGAATATTCGTCGAATGCACGCATTGTCTGGGACCGGCTTTATACATATCTAATTATGTCACACGTTTTTCATCATTATTCCGAAATTTAATTGGATATATAGGATGAAATACCGCTGTTTGAATCTATAGAAGATGATTACCCCTCAATAGGGTCTTGTCGTAGTTTCAGAAAAACAGAAGATTCGAAATGATAAACTCCTAGGAACTCGAGAGCAATCAATACTCATTAATATCCAGTCAATTCTAAACTACGCAATAAAAACCGACGAGCGAATTCAGCGAACACATTCTCCATTCCGGCATTAATCGGATATAATATTTATTCCCTATCAAGCAAGCCGAGTGTTCAGAGCCGTGAAATTAAAACAAAGCCCAGTCGGGGATCTCGGAAGTCCCAGACAACGTAGTTTAATTATTCCAAGTTTCTTGAGATGACATCTCATAATATCTCCATTTTGGATGAGTTATTTCCAATTCCACGTTTGCCCGCTATCGGGGAGCTGTAAGCCTCAATTTTTCCCCCCTGACCGCACCACTGACGCATTCCAATAAGATCTACTGATTGAGTCGACGAAGATGGCGCTGAATGCAATGAATAAAACATCAAGAGCTCGTAGGGAAATATTGAAAATTGAAAAGAGTCTCTGAGGAGACGCGATAGATGCAATCGATGTCGTTATGTAAAGATCCCGTATAGCGGATGCGATACCGTCACGGAGGAAAGGGGGAACGTCGGGAGGGGAGGGGGATATCGCGAGATTTTGTTCTTTATGTGTCGCAGGAAGGCGAATACGTCGAGCCTAATGGTGTTTCCACCTGTAACTGATAGGGGATCTTCCGTCTTCCAATTTCGAGGAGACCTGATGGTCCAGGAGGATATTTCATACATTCGATAGGAATCAGTGTCCGATGGAAATGGAAATTGTCCCTCTATGCCTATGCCAAATTCAGCTATGAATAAATAGCATCTCATAAACTTTTTACAAATATTTATTTGAATATCAAGTTTCATAGGTTTCGATAGGAATCAGTGTCCGATGGAAATGGAAATTGTTCTTCTATTCCTATGCCAAATTCAACTATGAATGAATAACATCTCATACATACAAATATTTATTTGAATGTCAAGTTTCACCCCTTGAGATTATGAAAAGAGCTGGCATAATGTGACTCTTAACCAACATTGACGAAGATCAGTTTTGCTCAGTTGTAATACACTAACAATATTAATTTGTGATATCCCTTTTGAATATTTTCTACACAATTCATTCATTATTATCTACATCTCTGGCTTTTGTTGTAAAGTTTGTTATATATTCAAATAATACTAGTTTGTTGATCCAAATGATCTTGAGATTCATAGACCCAAAACGGGTGGTACCATCCATCTAACCAAAAAGTCAACTCGAGTACACAATGAGCAGATTACAGTATATAAATTTCATAAGTATGAAAAATGATGCTCTTGCACCAATAATGGTTCTTGGTTCAGTAACTAAGGCTGTGATACTTTAATCTGGGTGGCTCATGCTCTATGAAATGAAAGTGGAAGCAACTATTTCATACCTAGCTTTTCTTCCACTCATTTCCTGATAAAAAAATCTTCTTATATCGACGACAATTTAACTTCATTTGAATAAGTCTTTATGAATAATCTTGCATCAAGATAATATAAGTATAGTCCGTTCACGAAAGTTTGAGCGCATAGTAGGCGTTTGTTTATTTAATTGAAGTTGGCAGTATTTGCTGTCATAACGTAAAATAAAGTCAACGTTGCCGAATGTACCCCGCCTCGTCGGACGAGCTTGCGAGTTATCAGAAAACCCTATGCAATATTGACAATATTGCGTATCAACGTGACAAGAAAATAAAGAACATAACCTTAAATTTCAATATACACAGTGGAATATGCCAAATTTCCATGGCCAATCGACGGCTCAACCTTTCGTGAACGGACTATACATAAAATCAAAAAGAACAATATTTGTACAGAAAAAATTACCTTGAAGAAACTGCTACTGCATTGACAACATAATCTCAATCAATAACTACATCATATTCAACATACCATTGAGATGAAGAATGGATAACAGTAATAATACCTAAAAGAAAAAATGCAGTCGTGAATTTGTATATGATAATATTACATACCACTATATGAGCAAGAAGGGACAGACTGTTGCCCGTAATAGAATCGGCTATTCTTTTGAATATAACTTGATGTGTTAAGATGATGAGCAATTGAAAGCAGTGCCGCAATGATGGTATAACGTGTTTGCATAGAGCGATTATTATTTCGATGCTCAGGTTGTCACAATACACAGTAGGTATCCCTGTATTAGAATCGGTGTCTTTAATTTATACAATTATAGTCTATCCAAATCCGAGAGGCCAAGCGTAAACAAACTAGAAACGCGATTTGGTCGCTCTTATTGGTTGAAGCTTCAGGAACGCCACTTTCGACCAATAAGAGCGACCAAATCGCGTTTCTAGTTTGTTTACGCTTTGCCTCTCGGATTTGGATAGACTATAGTTCAGTGTAGGTTTTTTCCAAGAAAAATAAATAATCAGGATTTTCATTCGGAACATTGTTGAAAAAATGCTAAAGTTTCAAGCTTCGGAGGGGCTTCAAGGAAGGCTGAAAGCAATCAGTATAATAACAATTAGTTCCAATAATAATAATAATTGTTCTCATTGAGTCATTCGTATCTGAGTAACAGTGCACAGGGTAATAAAGAATGTTGAAGAGTCACTCACAACCTGAATAAAAACCTTGTACGTCACTGAGATATATCAGACTAACAATCATTTTTCTTCAATTCCTGACAAAATATCTCACTTGCCTTTTTTTCACTCCATACAAAAGAAGATTTTTGAGATTTTTGGTGATGAACAATACAAAAGTGACTATAAATATGAAATATCTCTTGAAGAAACTCAGATCATTACCGTATATGATGAACATAAAATTCTTAATTGCATGTCAGAAAATGCGTACCTTATTCACTACGTTACTAGAACACAAGGCCATGAAACAGAATGACAGCGGTAGGGGGGTGAAGTGTTTGAGTAGTCAATCATTTGTAGGTGACAGTTGATGTTTGATCACGTTTTTGCCAGAATTGTGAGTGTTTTTCGGAGTTTATTGCTTAAAATTCTATTAGTTTTAGTGTTACATCAATTCTTAACAGGTGAGGAAAAGCCCTTTTTTATTTTTCCACAAGATTATTTGTTTTACTTCTAGTTCATAAAAGTTTTGCTTTTCATGTTCGAGGTTATTTTGATTTTAGTTCTATTCTATTCTATTCTATTCTATTAATTATTGCAAATTCAACTGTTTTGCCTGAAATTCAGAAGAAACTTATTTCTAGGTTTGCGAACCACATTCCCAAACAGAATTTATAGAAAGATCTACAAGTTACACATATGAAGTTACAGGTCAAAAAGTTGAAATTCCATTGAAGTTTCTTAGGTTGAAAATAGGTTCAAAAATGTCTTCTTTTTATCCTTTTATCCTTTACCATTCGTTTTAGGAGCGATATCAAGGAAATTGCCAGGTTGTCCGTCCTAACTAAGAGGATCAGAAGATTCGTACCAGAGTATCTCCTCAATCCAAGCGATCTAAAGTGAAATGTCGAGATTTTGAGAAAGCCATTGCATCAAATCCTGTTCAGACTTCAGAATATGATTCAGCAGTGTCATTTGCAACTTCAGCTGAGGCTATTACAAAAGTGTTTGCTCCAAAAGGCTGGATAAAAACCAAAGGAGAAAAAAACCTGTGTTTTTTAATTGGACTAGTCATCAGAAATTGCGGTTGTTAAAAAAAGTGTAGTGTCTGAAGACTTAGCGTTATGTACTATTTAATAATAACAAAGCAAAAAACTGGAATGTGATGATGGGGACTCAATATTGCCAGTTATACTGAGAAAAACACTATTGTCACTATCCATCATATTTTTTTCCTCAATAAATATCGAAAAAAACCACGAAATTGGTATTTGTATTAATAATGATCCTACCTACTCAAAAAAACATAATTTTTTCTTTTCTGTTGGAAAATTAAATCTGAATTGATAAATAATTTTGTGGAAATGACATTGCGTAAATAAATACGAATGGACTACCTATGGTGACGTCAATCATTCTGTTTCATGGCCTTGTGTTCTAGTAAGGTAGTGACCTTATTACTATCTATTGAAACCATAGAGATAGAATAGAGAAGAGACGCTATGACATACAATTGTGTAAGGAAAAATGGATAATACACCTATAGAAAGATATCAGATTACCAAGACATTGACATACTAGCAAAAATTTCGAATGCGGATCTGTTCAGTACTCATCCCTACCTGTGATATGTTTTTCTTCTAATTTTCTTCTTATCTGTTCCTTCTCTGTTTGAAGAAAGCCATACAGCACACGATATCATTTTATTATTGTTTATTAAGCACAAGAAATCTCAATTTAACTTGGAAAGGTACAAAAATCACTATTTTTAGAAAAAATTCAATGATTGTCAAAATTCGACGTATAGCAGTAATATGGCGGATCTGATACCACCATAGACATATAAAAGGATGGACAGGGCGTCACGTGACATTCGCACTAAGTTTCGTGATCCCAACATAAGAGAGAGAGAGATACTGTGAAGGATGGAGTAATATTAGTGTGGTGCATAGACTAAACTAGACTAATATTACTCCATCCTTCACAGTATCTCTCTCATAATGTTGGAAAACTGACAGAACATAAAAATTATAATGTTTTTATTATATGTTCTGTGCTTCGCACTAATATTATTCTATCCTTGTCTGAAGTCAATATTCTCTCTCACACGTCCTGTCCATTATTTTATAAGTCTATGGATACCACTTTCATTTCATTGATAGCAACTCTATACTATTCTATCTCTATGATTGAAACCCAACAAATTTGAAGGTCAGTTTTCAAGTCAAACGCACAAAAGTAACATAATGCCCTTATTTTTTCATGCAAAATCACCTTCTGAATTTTGTCACACATATTCACTGATACACTGTATATCGAATCGAAAAGAATGGAAAATTTCTAATATATTCATAATTTTCGTGAAAGTCATAAGTTTTACCAGGAGTATGATAGCAAATATGGAAAAAATTTCATATTTAGGTGACAGTTCGATTGAGTCAATCTCTCTGAGAAATTTTTTTATGACTTTATTCGTTGATATTAATCACACCATTTTGTTCTGTTCAATTTTCAGATTCAATCATCAATCTAAAATTTTCAACCAAAATTCAATATTAGATTCATGAACGAGTATGGAAATTCTTCTAATTCTGACTTTATGTGGGTATGGGCCAAGATCAAACATAACCCCAGTTTGTTCACGGTTCGATAAATTCTTAAGGATTCCCTAAGAATATTCCTTCGGTCTACTGTAGAGGGTTCAAAATCATTCTGATGAAAAATAAACACGGCTTTCGGTTTCCTCACTACAAAGCTTATTTTTACCCTGACTGGAGGAATTCTTTTCAAGAATATGATGAGGAGGAACTGGTAATTGCATTAATTATCTATGGGGGATATTCCTGAATGGTTTAATCTAGAATTCCACATCAGAGGGTACGGAACGGGGAGCCGAAGTTGCGGTGAAGCTTTCCAAATTGAAATTCGGTGTTTGATGTTGTTTAGAAGTAAAACTATGAATATAAAGGTTATTTGCATTAGGCATTGAACTAAAACTTCATAGAAAATCGATATACCGGGGGTGGCCCACCACTGACCCGGTGGTCATTTTGAGGGTGTAAATGATGATATTTTGAAAACTTTTTTTGTGGTGAGTGTAGGGTAACCACAAGCTTAATTTAAAATTATTTGCATATATAAAGGGTGTTTCTATACAAAGATACTAACCAAAGCTACACTCTTTCAAATGTGACACCCTATATATGACTTCAAAAAAGCCAAAGGCAAGCTCAAATTATGATGAGTTTCTTCAGATCACTCTGTACATTTGATGCACCATTTACGAGAAAATCGCGAAAAATTCAAAATAGGGAGTCATTTCAGATAGTAAATCATTAAGGAACCAATTAAGCAAGTGATACAATGTTTCTTTGAGTAGGCATATTAGCCAGTCCCATAAAGAGAAAAAAATGAATTCTGGAATGCACAGAGTGATCATAATTAATTCACAAACATCTACTACAAATAATGGTCTTCTTCTTATTTCAGATGGCACGCCCGATATTTCTTTATCTCGTTGGACGCAACGAAACCAATAACGAATAATTGCTATAATCTATCTATGTCATTTTGACATAAGTTTGTCACACGTTTTTCATCATTTTTCCGAAATTAAATTCGATATTTAGGATGAAATACCACCATTTAAATCTATGGGAGATGATTACCCTTCAGTAGGGTCCTGTAGCGGTCTTAGAAGAACAGAAGATTCGAAAATCATCACTTGGAATGCCAGACCTGGTTTAAAACACCCTCCTGGCCCAAGAGCAAGAATTACGTATTTTGTATCTAAATATTGAAGGTATTTATTCGAATAATTGTAAGTTTCAATTTTGTAAAAACGGTGAGGCAGGGTTTTTTCTACTGAGGTTTTTCCCTGTGCTCTGGTATCATACGACAGAATAGTATGGTATCCCGTTTTGCACCAACCTCAGCTAGGGACTTTTTTGTTTCATGTATTGTATTTTGTTAGCTCTCAATTCAAAAGAATATATATATATATCTTCTGAGTGTCCATTATTCCTAAAATGATTTTTCTGGAAATCGCTGGATATTCCCTTTGTTCTTGACGTCGGAATTCTTCATCAGTTTATCGAACCATTTTTTTTCAGAACTACATACTACTTTTGCCTCAATTATGGTTATATCATCCCGCTATCTCTCATTAATATATTATCATTATATGGGCCATTGAGACATTCATATTAAAATAATAGAGAAATAAAAGGGTTAAGACAATTTTATTCCATATAAACAAAGAACTAATGAAAAGTATTAGTGATCTTCACATATACAGTGTCTCCCAATAAGCTTGATAGAACTTTGAAATTGAATAAAACAACAACAAATTAACCGATTTTGGTTCTCAAACATTTATTCGAAAGATATGGTGTATAAGTTTATGATTTAAACAAGATATCGTTCAAATGGCCACCACGAGCTCGTTTGCAGACCTTAATTCGTTTGACCCAATTTTCCATGACTCGGCCTAGCATTTCCTGTGGTATGGCCTCGATACACCTCGTAATGTTCTCCTCAAGGTCTTGAATTGTCGCTGGAGAGTTGCTGTACACTTGTGATTTCACATATCCCCATAAAAAAAGTCCAAGGGCGTTAAATCACACGATCTTGGCGGCCAGGCGATGGGGCCGTTTCTCGAAATTAATGAGTCGCCGAACTTATCGCGCAATAAAGTCATGTTGTCGTTCGAAATGTGTGGGGGGGCGCCGTCCTGTTGGAAATAAAGATCGTCGTCACCAATTTCATCAAATTTCGGGAAGAGAAATTCACGCAGCAAGTCGCTATAGCGCTGGCCGTTCACAGTAACGGCTTGTCCGGCGTAATTTCGGAAAAAATACGGCCCGATGATGCCACCACTCCACAATCCACACCAAACTGTGATCTTTTGTGGATAGATTAGATAGTGGTCGATCGGCACGTTGATTACCCTTCTGCACTGCGACCAATAAGGTCTTTTGTGGATGCAAAGGTCTTTCTTGCACCACTTGTGGATTAGAATCGCTCCAATATCGGCAATTCTGCTTGTTAACGAAGCCGTTCAGCCAGAAATGAGCCTCATCAGAAAAGATGATTTTCTTGTGGAAATCTGGATCAGCTTCTAACATCTCTAGAGCCCAATCTGAGAACGCCCGACGCAAACTATGGTCATGAGGCTTCAGCTCTTGTGCCAGCACTATCTGTAAGGATGTAGGCCCAAGTCAATGCGCAAAATTCGCCACATTGTCATCCGAGAGAGCCCCATTTCTTGCGATCGGCGATTTAACGGACACATTTGAATTGTCGCGGACACTGGCCGAAACGGCGGCGATATTTTCAGCGCTGCGAGCATTTCTGCGTCGTACAGGCTCCTTTCTATCATGGAGAGAAAACTCACTTTCCAACTTTTTGATTACACGTCTGATTTGCTGCTCAGATGGAACGAAACCATCACCATTTTTCCGTTGAAACTCTCTTCGCGTGGCCACCGGCGAACGCGAATTTGCGTAATAAATTTGGACGATTTCCAAACGTTGTGTAAGCGTGAAACTTTTCATGGTAAAACTTTGAACCTTTCTGAATAAAATGACACTTCGAACGTCAAAATTGATAAACAAATATGGTCGCCAAAACCTTACAAAGTTCTACAACCATATTGGGAAACACTATATACCGATGTAATAAGTTATTGGTGCTATCTAGGGTTTTTCATCTGTGTCCCCAGATTTCAGCATGTTTTGTTTTTATTTCAGTCCTCAGGTTATCATTCTGAAAACAGCATTAGATATTTGGCGCGAGATTTTGCAGTGGTGTCAATAAGTGTATATGTTAACTAAAGGATTGCGACTGCACATAATTGCGTATATTTTCCGATTTTGTTCTGTATCATATTCGTTAAAAGTTTTCTATTGGTTGGAAGGTTCCAATTAATATATTGATGTAAGTTTACCCTTCAATGAGTTATATTAAGGTTAAAGCCTAAGTCAATCACTGTTCGATGTAATATTATTGACAGTTATTGGCATAAGGTTTAAACTTAACATATTAATCATTGAAAGGTTGACTTACATCAATTAAATATCCCTTGGAACCTTCCAAACAATAGAAAATTTCTGACGAATATGAAACATAAAAAAATCGGTAAATAGACGCAATTGTATCAGTCGCTATTCTTAAGTGAACTCTTACATATACACTTATTGACACTACTGCAAAATCTCACGCCGTTTTCAGGATGATAACCTGACGAAATTGAACTTGACCCAAATAGAAATAAAACAGGTGGAGACAGATGAAAAAACCTTTAATAGCACCAATAAATTATTACCTCGGTATGTATGTGTACAGTGTCAATCATTATCAGGATGTCAACAACTGAACATCTCACCCTTCACCCCATAAACAAAAAATATCATTATCTTAAGTATATTGCTAACTGTGCTAATATCCTCAGATAATCAAACTTGCGAATGCTCATTTTGTCGCTGCTTATGAAGGCTAAATACGCGTTTTCTTGTTGACCCCCAGCAATGATCGTGGCTCAATAGTCATGATTATAATCGATATGCTGCAATTTAAGTTTTTTGACGCAAAGCCGAAAACTTCAGCCACCTCGAGCATAAAAAAGTTCGAGACAAGTTCCGAGTGCAATAATTGCATTTAATTATATGCAGTTTTTTTCGGAAAAAATGTAGATAGACCTGTATCATTAATTCAGTATGGAAATGCCGGGCAGTGGATATAATTTTAAATAATCTTTAATTTGTGGTATTAATATTCAAGCGAGCTGACCTATCAATTAGGGAACCCTTTGAAACCTATACATCCATTAAATTATCACGAAATCGACCGGAGTTTATGAATATTTTAAATTCGTCCATAACGAAATGGGTATTTTAATAATTACTAATTATAACTTGAGGTTGCACTTATTAAATATCTTCCATCGGGCGTCTCGATGTAGTTAGAACAGATTTAAAAATCACTGTAGGTATTGTTTTATTTTTTCACCGTTTTTAAAAGTAGATTTATCTTTCGAAGTCGTCTGAAGTGATCAGAACCTTGTTATTGGCACGCCATGACGTGGTTTCATCAACACTTTGGGATTTTCGGTGAGTAAGGTGTATGAACATTTAGGTACTCGATAATCTCTTATTTTGAGTTCATCACTATTTTAAAACAAACCTTTGCTTATATTCAAGATATCCATTATTTATAGTTATTTAATCAACTAGGTTACTAAAGACAGCGACTAATGGTCAAGATAACGCGTGAGCGCAGCGAACGCGTTAATAGTTGGAGATCATTAGTAGCTAGATTAATAACCGAGGTGATTACAAGATTTCTCTGACGACCTCAATATGAATTGTGTACAAATTCTCGATTGAAATACATTCTCATTTTGCACAAGACATACATTTGACATAATAATTTCTAAGTTGCTATGTTCCAGTTGAGTTTTGACGTTTCCCGTAGTGCTTTCGAATACTTTGTGTACTGTTGTCATGAGAATTGCACAGTAAAATAGCATAAATTGAACATTTAAATGGGTCATTAATGTTCAATTTCGTACACATTAAAATCACTTCTTATTTTGATGTCTGCGAAAAATACTATTTTTTATGGATAGTTCCTTAATTTCTGTACTTAAAATGGTGAATTATATTTCAAACGGATAAATTGAATTGGAAATATCGTTTTCAAAAGCTACACAGGTATGTATCGTCATCAAGTACTCATCAGTATATATTCTAATCAACCAATATTTCGATAAATAGGGATGCTCGAAAATGTTCATTCAAAGAAATATTCCAAAAGTATTCAAAAGATCAAGTGGAAATTTTCATATTGACCTTAAAAATTATTTAATCAAATGGTTCATTAACGACAGCCATTAATAGTCGAAATATTTTAATTGTTCGAGACCATTCATCGCTACATTAATAAATAGAAGAGTCGATTACAAGATTTTTGTCGACAATTGAGTAAAAATTCTTGAATCAAATACATTTTTATTTTGCATTAGATATATAATTTTCCATGTTTCTATGCTCGGTAGATTTGTAACATTGCTCGTATTGCTTCTGAATACTCTATGTTCGCTTTCCCATGACAATAACACATTAAAATGGGAGAATTAATGCTTTAAATCATTAATCAATATTGTGTACGTTGAGCTGAGCATTCATGTTGAGGTCGATGGAAAAGTATTCAATTCAACGCGAGTACATATGAATAAAATTCAAACACCAACCTACCTTGATAATTAATGCCCTCTCTTCTTCACCTCAGCTCTCTACTTAAGTGACGTCACTGCTTAAGCTGCGCCTTAATCGTAATTTGGTAAAAGCGCAAATCATAGAGTTCAATGTCACTCCTCTGATGCGATACTATGAAGAGGTTAGAAACTACACCGTCAAGCTCAATTACATTACTATTGATAACTTCATAATGCAAGGACTTATTATTCCTATTTCTTTCCTGAACTGTGTTATTCACTAGTTTTGATTAGCAGAAACAAGTAGGTTTAGCTCACTGATCTTACGCTGTGAATAATATGCTATTTGTTTAGTCGTGAACACTAGAGGGGCCTGACATGTCAAGTGTCCCCAATTTCGAGCATCAATCCAATAAACCTATTCACCTGGATTTTTATTCGATTTGAAACAAATTTTTCAGGTTCAAAGTTATTCTTCTAATTCGGCTTTGTGAATTTTGCATTTAAATAGTTTATTCCAAAGACTCCAATTCTATCCTTTTCAACATTAACACTTTTATTTTTATGTTCTACTATAAGCTCGAATATCTTCTCAATTAAAGGAATCGGTTGTTTTCGATCCATTGAACTTAGTAGTGATATAACTTATTTTTAAGCCAAAAGTTGAGTGAAGTTGGATAAATACTTTTTGATAATAACTTAAGTTTTCCTCATGAAACATTTTTGATTGAAATAAATTGCTTAACGGTGGGGTTCAAAATTAAAAGTATTGGATATGATAAACTATGTAGTTTATTTGACTTTCATATACACTCACAAATTGAGAGCGGCATAAGCCGTAGGATACAAACATTTACCTAGTAATTATTATTATTAGTATTCATTATCATCTGAAATTTAACAAAATATCAATCACTGATTGAAACATTCACAATGTGTCAAAAACAATCCAGTAAAAATCCGATAACAGAATACAGAATGCTCTGAAAACAGTAGAATGGAGGAAGCAACAATATTCAAGGAGCAAAAAATATATACAATGGAAAAATAAATTAAATCCTATTCAGTTTGAAAGATACTGTTCACTCACAATGTCTCCCGAACATACAAATTTCGCAGAATATAACAAGAAAAATTAAAATAAATATCTACATCACAAAATAAATAGTACTTCATTAAAATAGTTATAATAAAATCACTGTTGTCAAATCTTAAATATAATAAAACTAAATAATAAATTCTTAGAAATAATTTATACAGAATATTGACAAAAATAATTTAAATATGGCGACACATTCACAAAGATGCATCAATTCTGTTGTCTCGCTCTGAATTCACTGTTTATAAAATAACAAAAAGTTATGTGAAACTGAAAGATAACTGCATACGGTAATAATTGAAAGAAATAAAAACAAATTTCGTAGAAAAATACTGAAATCGAAATTAACCAGTAAAACAAACTCAAACTTTCGAATGAGAAAGTTAAATGAAGAAAATATTCTAAAGCAGGAAAAAAATTAAATCATTTGCTAATATGTTAGTGAATAAGAATTTGAACAATGTTAAAACAATGCATCTTTGGAAATGAGGTATGTAGAAGAGAATTATGCGAGATGAACAGGAACAGATTGAATATGAAAACTTGCTTATTGATATTTATCACAGAATATTCTTAAAAAAAAATTGTCACAACCAAATTCGAGAACTCGCGAGATATCAGGTAATTCTTCATGGTAAATAATTTTTTCTCACACTTTCAGTGAATCATCATTTTCAATCTGTTCCGAGCTTTGCTACTCGTATTATAAAGCTAAGTGAAAGCGAGATCATAAATAAGTTAATGAGTTAAGTAAAGTGGAGAGGAGAATAAAAGTTAGGAGATGAAAGTTGAAATTTTTTTAATGTTTCCATCTCAATTGATAGCGATATGAAATTTTTTAGGAACCACGATTTTGGACTTGAGTCCGGTAGTCAAAAACAAATACACATTGATTCTATACATAGCAATAAGTAATAATAATATAATATGAATAGTAATAATAATCGTGTAATACGCCAGGGCTTGTAGGCCAAGAGGCTTTTTGGAGGGGAAGGAGAAGGATTTCCATCAAATTATCCTCTGCAATATAAAAATATATCCGAATGTAAATTTCGAATTTGAATCAGATCCGTTAAAGTTAAAATATACGTATTTGTACCCAACTTTCAATAATCGGATATGATATAGGATACATCGTGTAAGGCTCTTTCAACGAGGAAGTAAAAACATTTCAATCGATCGAGTATGGATCTCATTAGATGTAGAGTTCAATTTGATGGTTCGGTTGGGCTCGGTTTTCGTAAATAAAGTTGGGACTTGATTTCTTAGGAAGACCTCTTGACCCATTTCGCGCTATCAACAATCACACTTAGTTCCAAATAAACTCACTTATATGCGAGGCAGGTCATACCGAAGTAATCCCCAATTTTGAGTCATTTTGGATACGTAACCTAGAATATATTTAAAATTTTAAATATATATCTACTACTTTATATACGTACAATGCTGGCGCAAAAACCAACGTTCAAAACATAATAACTATATATAATTACTTAAACACCGTATTGATTATTATTAGTAATTAGTAGGAACCAATTTGACTGCTGGTATGCTGGGTGGAGTATGATGGGTGATGAGACCAAAAAAGCTTTCCGTGTCCGCTTTACCAGCTGATATAGTTACATTTACATATATTTGATAAATACAGCATTTGCCTTATCAACCTTTTCAATAATAATGTAATAATAATAAAGTTTGTAATAATTAATAATAATAATGAATAAAAAAGTGGTCGCGCGATCGTGCGAGTCGTTGAGGAACTTGGAGGCGATCGGCGACCGAATAGGAACTTGTTTTACTGGGCCGCAATTCCAGCCCGAGTGAGTTTGGGCCGGCTAGTTTTGGGCCGCATGCAGTATCTACATTCGATAGGAACATTAAGTCGCACTACGCACCCGCAGCGCAGTAGTAACTATGCGTTGCAATAGGAATCGTCGGACCTACTCGACTAACACATTACACAACTACACTGACACATCTACAAACATAACAGGATCCGGATCGGGTGGATTCAGTGGCCAGCCGACGTCAAAGGCGACGAGGCTGCCACGTCTGGAGGGGCCAACAAACGCCGTTTACCATCACCTGACTGATAAAAATTGTTCGAGTTAGAATCTACACCCCTTGGGTCCGGAGCTGCTTCTTGAGCAGCTCTCGCGGCCAGCAGGGTGATCTGATTCACAACGTCCTCCATCTCGTGACTTAGCGGAGACTCCGTGGTCGTAGGCAAAGCCATACCGGGTTTGCCTCTGCTCTTTTGATGGACATCGCAGTCAAGGTGTCTCTTAAAATCGACGGCGCTTTTGTATTTTTCCCCGTTGTTACATGTTTTGCACTCGTAACCTGTTTGTACTATTCTAAAAGCTCCACGGTTCTCCTGATTGGCGGAATAGCACTGGCGCTGATGAATCAGCAATTGGGACTCACCAGGGAAGGCCATCCTGCATTTTTTACATACGAAACATACTTCGATATCCACTTCGCGACCAGATGGGTCGGTTATCTTTGGAATCATGTCCGGAAGTTTGAGTGTTGTAACTCCTGGTTCGGAGTTACCTGCCGCAACTTGCTCGAGGAGCGGTCCGGTCAGTGGAAGGAAAGAGGGACCAGAGCCAGTGTCTAGAAGTAGTCCTCCTGCTCCTGAAACAAAGAAAGATCCTATGAAAACCCTATTCTAAAGCTCTTTACGAAAATCGAACAGTTCTTCAAGGAAATTGACAGCACAAGAAACAAACTTTTATACTACGATAAGGATATTCGCAGGATGGTGTAATAACGCAATGTTGATCATGCTTTTGAGGCACTTCTTAAGTCTCAATTACACTCAGATCCTGATATTGCTGCTCGCGTTGTCGGCAAGAAGTCTCGAAATACTTCTGCGGCAGTATCGAAGGCAGTGAGCATTCACAATCTGCCCTGCATTGCTTTCGCGACCAATCGGCCATGACGGAGGAAGAAATTGCAGCCGCGGCGCTTTGTCTTGTTGATTTATACAGGATGTCTAGGAGATTGACGTCAATAATTTTTTTTTAAATTCCTCAGACCAGTGGCTATCCAAAAATAGCCTATGTATATTACGCGAGTTCTCGAGGGTTTCTTGAAAGAATTTTGTAGTTTTATCTTTTCAACATGATCGTTATGAATTTTGATTCAATAATAAGAAATATTCAGCTTCCTGAAGTATCTGCAAGTTACCCAAAAAATGCCTAAAAACTAGAAATTCTGTCTTCAGTAGGATGTATTCAAACATTCATTTTCGCTTTAGAAATACAAAAAGGTGTTGTAATCTCGAAAAAAATTACTTTACTTCTTTTAATCACTTTCATGTTGAAAATAGGATTTTGAATTGATTTTTGATTGAAATTCCTGTGAATATAATGTACAGGGTGTTCTGATTTGTTTCCGACAAACTGAAATGGGTGATAGATCACATCATTTTAAGCAAAAAGGTTTCCCATGAACATGGGTCCGGAAATGCTTCGTTTCCGAGATACAGGGTGTTAAAGTTGAAAAAAATGATTCCCGTTTTCTTCAATATCTTTCGACTGATTCCACGTAAAAAACAACAATTACATAACATACCACTTCTACTTATTAGTGGGCAATTGAAAATCCGCATGCATTATGCCTTAGAAATTTTCAAAATGAATTCAGATTAAATATTTGAATGGGAATAATTTTCGGAAGTTTTGGGACCCTTTAGCTTTAAATGCATTCTGCATCTTTTTTAAGTAAAAAGGATGAGAGAATTGATATTTTGAGTCCAAAATGGTATACAGGGTAGCACAAAGAAGTTGCAACGGTTTCCATTGGTTGAAATGGTTGCCGGTGGCGCCCTCTAGAAAATACAACTAAATCGACCACAAATTTGAATTTATCGCCCCAAAAAAACCCAGTGTACGAAATTTCATGAAAGGATTTCGAAGCAGTCAAAACATATTAAAGAAAAGGCGATTATTTTTTCAACTTCAACACCCGGAAACGAAGCGTTTCCGGACCCATGTTATAGGAACTTTTTTGCTTGAAATGATGTGATCTATCACCCATTTCAGTTTTTCGGAAACAAATCAGAACACCCTGTATATGTATTGAGCTCTTATGTTTTCAATAATTTTGGTCTCACCACTGATGGAAAATGTAAACATTCGTCAGAATTGTTAATTTCAAAATAACCTGTTCTAAGTTAGGAAATAAAAGGCCCTTAATACTGAAAAATTATTCTCAAAAACGAAGTTTCACCCCGCTTCGTCGTGGACATTTTCTTGCTGAAACTTGCTGGTCATTCTTGAATGCAAAATTTGAGCTTGATAGAATACATAGTTTCAAAAACGGACAAAATCTTTCAACTTTTAGATCTGTCCAAGGAGTCTGAAGGAAGCACTCAGATTTCAAAGGAGATTATTCCTTGTGAATATTTAGAGCTTGTCATACAGAAATAAATAATTTCGCGGCAATTCCAAATTATTCATTTAAACGTGGTAAGCTCATTATTGATGAATTAAGACGAAGTTTATTCTGCCAAAATGAATTACTCACTAAAAAAGTATGAATTATATGAAATTTTGTCAAAGAATATCGAAAACGAATAACACTCTTTCAGTGATTCTCTCCGAAGAATCCCAAGTACGATAAATAACATCTGGATTAAAATCTACCTCCACTTGAATATTTCAAGCGAGAAACCCACCCATATTAATAACCGCCATCGCCAAAGAGAAATCACTGAAAGTATTTAGCGACAATAATAATAATTTATAAGGCCAAGGTGTTGTGAGAGATATACAAGAGTAGATAGCCGATTCTGAATAATTGCTATAATTCCGAATTCAACTTTCCTGGCGTTATATTATATGCGACCACATTTAAAATGAACAACAAACCAGATTAAAAATGAGCCAACGGTCCAAGAATGCTGCAAAGGAGTAGCGAGATTGCGCCCGCTCAATTTAGGCGAAATCAGAACAAATTGAAAATATTCTCTTAATGCAGGAAACGCGCAGCGGATGCGGTTGGTTTAACTACTAATTATAGTGTGAACAACTCTTAACAAATTGTAATTAGTTGTCTTAATAGGGATACAGTAGTTAAAAATAATTAAATCAACTATTTACACCGACAGGAGGAGGCGTTCTTAAATTATTCAATGTCAAATTGGACATTACGTGATTAATCTTCTATGCTGAATAGTTTTTAAACGGTTCTACCAGTTGTAAATTTTGAAACGCTTTATGAATAATCATATTTTTCTACATTCGGATTAAGTTTTTCCAAACATGCTGAATAAATCAATTTCATTGAAATGATTCGGACTGAGAATGATACTGACAAACAGGATGTTTCGTATGTTATCAAACGCCAAAAAGAGATTACCCAGCTTATTTTGAAAAGAAAAGTTAATATGAACTTAGGTTCGAAACGGCTTCGTTGCCGAGTTACGGGTTGTTCTAGTTGCAGAAAAAAATATTTTTATTTTATTTTTATTTCAATATTGACTAATGATATTGAACGGAAATTTGTTATACGCTAAACTCATTTAAAATGCACTGTAAAAATTTTAGAAACAATCAAAATTTCGGAACAAGGGCTAAGAATTCGATGATTTTTACCCCTTTCTTTTAACGAGGTAGCTAATTTGTTCATAAAATCGCACAAATACAGAACCTAGTGGAATTTTGAGGGATTTTATGTACTGTTAGAATTTGACATATCTAACATAGAAAAAAATGAATATATAAGTGAAAATATTTTTATTTCAAAGAATCAATCCCCTGAATCCATTGAAATTTTTAATCCTATTTATATTCAGAGTTTAGCGCATACCTAAATTAAATTCGAAAGCAACATTTGATTTTGAAATAAAAAAAACTGGAGAGTAACAGGCATTTTCGAAGTGAAAAAAGAATGTCTCTTTACGAGGGCCTTTTTCAAAAAATTCAGGATTCTGTTAACTTTATTCATCCACCTACTTTTGTTTTTTCTCTATCTCTTAGAGTTACAAAGTTGCAGAGATCACAAATTTGGCCAATATTGTAAAAATTAACTGATTAAAATAAATGAATCAATAAAAAATTTCACTATGTATCCGCGTGGTATAATGTCTATTATGAATCCATAATTTCACTAACCATATAATTATATTCAATTGAAATTATTTTAAATACTTTCAGTTACTGATATTATCCATCTAGAGGGCAGAAATTTTTTTTAACCCTTCTTTTTCACATATAAAATAGAATGGTTTGAATAACCTAAATCGTTCTTGAGAAAGGACATCATTGGTTTTTTGAGGAAACAACAAACATAAAACATATTTCTGGATAAATTCATATGCAACTCTACCATGTTCATTCAAATTTATCCAATATGTTATGTCGCTTAATTATTGCAATGAAGATTGTGAATGAAAAATCGAAAATATCTTGTTCCTATAGGGAAGTATTATAAGTTATATCATATCGTATTATAAACCATTAAAAAATAGTAATTTGAGGACAATATTTCTATTTCTGTTGTGAAACAACAAACATGTTCGAAATTTCAAAAGATTGATATTTGAGTATATGATTTTCAAGGTGACATATTGGAGTGATATATTTTTTCGTATAGTTTACTGATGTATGTATATTCCGTGAATAATTGACACCCATATCTGGGAAACTTCATGAATCAAATCATTTAGATTTAGTCTCATTTATGCCCACACAAAGAGAACAAATCAGTTCTTTGAACAATTTTTTCGTATAGACTCGTTTTGAAAACTTTCTTGTTACTGAAAACTTATGAACCTCCCTCTTATAAGAAACGTTGATAATTCACGAAATGTCTGATACTTCGTATATCAAGTCAATCAGAGTCTCCTGGCGAAACTAAATTGGAGAAAAAACATCGAGAATGCTCTGGAACGTTAAACTTCTCTCCAAAACAAACCGACTTCTCGATAATGATGTCGCTCGGTCCAAGCGAAAACGGAGATATTTTATAATTCAGAAAAAACTGCCAGGCGAGGAGCGTCGGGAGCAAAAATCCATATCTCACCCCAGCAACCCCTGCGACCTACCCTCCCCTTGCTATTATAACTCGCAGAGCGAAAAAGTAAATTTTAAGAAACCCTCGCCCTCGCGTATAAGCGCCCTCTTTTTTCATCTCCCTTTTCCTGCAGGCTCACGACTCTTTTGGTCCGCTGCAATTAAATAGGCAATTTATTTTTTATGTGACTCCGGATTTTTTAATCAAAACCGCGATATAATTAAAATGTGGCGATGTAATTTTTGTCACTGTTATGCGTTGTTATCGTCGTCTTATTGTTGGCTAAGTGTCGTCGTTTCGTCCCCCTGTATTGTTCTCGGAAAACCGCGGCTTTGCGCTTTTATGAGAAAAGTTTTGAGATAATCATTAATATTCGGGGTTGGGTTGGACAGCGGAATTTGCAATATACTCGATTCTGGTGTTCAGTGAAGCTTATTACCTTCGAATATTCAACTTGATATCTTTCGAAACTACAAAGGTATTATTGGTCAAAAGATCGAACAATTTCTAAAAGCTGGGTGTTCACAATCTGGTAAACGGCGACCAATGATCTAAAAATTTCTCATGATGCATAGAACAACCCACGTGAGGCTTTTTCTACTGGTTATGGAATTTCGGATCCTAGGCTTGTCAAGTTTTGTATTGTTTCACTCAATAAAAGATGGTATCATTAGAGGCGATTTGGCAATATGTGACAAATGGTGTTAACCAAATGACATATAGAACACCAAACTGAACAGTCATTAATTGGAATTGGAAACAACTTTTACTGACTCCCTTGATGCAATTCCTTGTCGAATGCAATAATTTAAATAGCATAAATCCTAGAAACATTCAATTTTAAATGTTTATAATAAGTCTAAGATTGCTTGAAAGGGTATTGGATAGGATTGGAGTCTTGAATGCTGTTCTCACATTGTACTCATTTCGAATTCTTCTGGAAGAGTCAAACCAAATATAACATGGTTATATGAAAATATTATAAGAATTGGAAATAAGTACAATGTGCGAACAGCATTCAAGACTCAAGATGCTTTCAGGGGTGATTTAAACGTGATAACGAAAATCAACTGAATAAAAACTATCTAATATAAAGTACTTGGTGAGTGAGGTAGAGCCTATATTGGAGAAACTTGAGGTCACTCAAATTTTCAAATCTAGCTCAACTTGGAGATACTGATAAGTCAAAACTTATACAACATGCTTTGAATAAAGACCAAGGGATTTCATGAAATGAAGCTTTCGTAACTTCAAAATAAAAAGAACTAAGACGTAGAATATTGAAGGAAGCTTAAACTTCATCAGTCAACCGTCTGTTGAAATGAAAAACATCCGGGATACAATAAAAAGATCCAGCCCAAAAAAAACCTGATGCATTTGACAACTGAATTAATCAACAATATAGTCCGTTCACGAAAGGTTTAGAGATCGGTTGGCCATGACAATTTGGCATATTCCTCTGTGTATATTAAAATTTTAGGTTATGTTCTTTATTTTCTTGTCAGATTGATACGCAATGTTGTCAATATAACATTGAGTTTTCTGATAACTCGAAAGCTCGTCAGACGAGGCCGGGTACTTTCGGCAACGTTGACTTTATTTTACTTTATGACAGCAAATACTGTCAACTTCAGATAAATAAACAAACGCATACTATGCGCTCAAACTTTCGTGAACGGACTATAGATCAAAATCATCTATCGTATGATCTTCTATTAGTATTATTCTATATCTTTATTGTCCTATTATAGTGAATTAAAATAGCCTTTGATTGTCATAGATGGAAAATTGTTATATTCACTAACGGTCATACATAAATAATTGGAATTCACTACGAATGAATCATCAGTCATAATTTAGAACAACTTCAACATAAAATTAAACCAAAAACTTTCCTCCATATTATGAACCAGTGCGACAGTTGTCAGAAAACCTGACATTTTTTTTGAGATCGTTCAAGCCGACTTTCTCATCTTTTTCCTCGAAACCAAAAAAGCACTAAACATCGAATGCATCAACAATCTTCGTTTGTGGTCCCCGATGACCATTCCACACATAGCCAGAGTTCTGAAACAAGTTTATCAGCAACACCTGATTAAAGCATATTTAAAGTCCATAATGTACCGCGCGGTTGTCCATTAAAAACACGGATGAGAATAAATAAGGCACGCCATTAGAAGAGGATATACCGGAGATAACACACTTGTCAATACATTAAAACGAGCATTCTCCACAGTCGGACAGCGAGGGAAAAACACTCGGGACAGTCACAAAACTGATTAATAAATTGGCAATAATGATCTGGCTGATTGGGGTAGAGCCGAGCCCAATGTAACCGAGTCTTGTATAAATTTGTATCACGGCTCTGTCCGAGATTAAAACAGATTAAAGTGTAGTTAAAATCCGGCCCACTCGATCAGAACAACATTTATTTTATTAAGGTGGTTTCGGATCGACGTTGTCGCGCCTCTCTTGGCCGATTGATATATAACATCTTCGATAATTGTTATTACTTGGTGTTATATAGATGTCACTTTGGTTTAACTTATGGCCGTCATCAATAACCAGTAAAAATCATTTTTCGATTGGGACGAGTTTTCGATAGGTAAAAATCGGATGATGATTGTTGTTTTCTCTTTATTGTCAATAATAGTTATTTTTGTATCTAGTGCGCGAATGCTACTTTGATGATCGAGAACTGATTTTTTTAACGAGGCGCAGCCGAGTAAAAAAAATAGTCGAGATCACCAAAGTATTTCGCGCATGAGATGCAAACAAAATTTTTTCTACAAACGCTTAGCTTAATAGAAAAAAATATTGAACTGGTTTGAACTGTTTTTCCAAATCAATAATTAGGTATTATAACTATGGGCAATATATTCTATGTTGAAAGCAACACTCAATGTTAAAGAAAACGTGGATTTCAAGAAATTTACCAAGTTAAAAATATAAAAATCCCATATAGTTTACATGCAGTGTGCGAAGTAAGTATTTCGCACACTACTTCGCGCACGGTGTCATAGTAACGAAGGATATGAAAAAAGGGGCACTTCGCATATTCTTGCCAATGCGCGAACCTTGTCATTTTTTGACGTTTGTAGAAAAAGATAATTTTAAACTAAACTTGAATAAACCGAAAGAAAAATAATATGTAATAAATACCAACTTGATATGGAAATCCGGGACATGTCATTTATTACATATATACTTCAAAAAGTTTTATCATACCAGCATCATTTATATTCTTTTGAGATATGGCTCTACAAAACTTCTGGCATATCAAAAAATAAAGCATCTGTATTCTATACAGTTTAAGTAAGGGAAAATGTGAACGAGACGTATATATTTCTTAGTATGATCCAAACGCACAAAGAAAAAACGTCAGGATTGCATCTCATAAAACAAAAAAACAGAGGCAGAAACACCACCAGAAAATAATAAGTTCCATAAATAATAAGAGAACCGTTCATTTGTCAATTTCATCAATGAACAAACAGCCACACAAAATTTGTCCACCAAGATCATGTGATTCGTTGGGCTATTTTCTTTTGGGTTATGTGAAAAACCAGATCTATAAGAATAATCCATAATCCATTCCTGAACTAAATGGTGATACTATTGGTGTCATTATTGAGATAAACCCCCAATTATGTCAAAATGTCATTTAATATTTCACAAAAGTGTGGACGTCTGAAGCTGCAAGAGAAGGCCACTTGGAAGATATTATTTTTCGTACATGAATGTTATAACTAATACTTCAATAACAAATGAAAATTTTTAAGTGAATGCAAATTATGTGTTTTTAAATTGTTCTTAAAATTTGAAATACCCCTCAATTGGTTCGATGAAACAAAAATTCATTTGTATGACTTAAGAGATTGCCAGGATGAAAATTCCATCTTGGGACTAAATAAATCACTTCAACCCTTCTACCATCAGATAAACGCGACAGACGTTGACGACTATGGCCAAAATCCAACCCTTTTCCGTTCAACAAGTGGCATCTCCAAAGGAGTTTCACACCTATGTTAATTTCACAATTAGCCTAGGGCTTTTCCCAGCTTTTCACCTAATTAAAGGACCGTTTTCCGGACTGAGTGTCGCAACCCAGACAGCTTCAGTGTTTCTGATTTTCTGATATAGAAATAATTTCATTATTTCTACCAGTGGCATCCATATGAATTTTAGATTGAAAAATTTCGGAGAAAATGTTACGTTTTATCTGAAATTATAAAAAAATCTTGGATGCTCTTCAGTACTCAAATACGTATATGAATACTATTTTTCTCATATCAGAAATATTGTCCGATTCTGAATTATTTCGGAATGTATAGTTTTATAAAGTAAGAAGTATCAAATTTATTTATTCCATTCCAAAGGAATGTATGTAGGTATATATGACAATATTTTTTAATGTTTCCATAAACGCTGCAAAAAAATTAAAAAAACAGCCAAATCAGCTTTGATGAAATATTCAAAAATTGTGACGATCTGAAATAATCAATTCGATTCGATTGAACAAAAACACAATTATTTGACTTGGGGCAGCGTTTCTTTACCTGTGGGGCGCGCCCCCCAAAGGTTGAGAAAAGCTGACTTGGAGGATAGCTCGGATGAAAATTCCATCTTGGGACAAAATAAATCACTTCAACCCTTCTACTATCAGATAAACGCGACAGACGTTGACGACTACGGCCAAAATCCAACCCTTTCCCGTTCAACAAGTGGCTTTTCCAAAAGGGTTCCCCTGCGATGTTAATTTCCCAATTAGCCAGGGGCTTTTCCCAGCTTTTCACCTAATTAAAGGACCGTTTTCCGGCCTGAGTGTCGCGACCCAGACAGCTTCAGTGTTTCTAATTAACTGCGGTGCTTAAAACTTCAGACGGAATCAGGGTTGATTATTCCAGGAAGCTGGGAGAGAAGTCCCGGCCGCTTGTTCTGGTTTGTTAAATAAACGAGCTACTCAAAACACTCTCCGACAAGTTGGTTCGTCAGATTCTTTTTTTCCCGCTTTTTTGCGCCTCTTTGTTATTCCTGAACTTTTCGGTTTCGGATGACCCTCGTTTTTTCTGGGCGAGAAAACGAATTACGAATTTAACAGGCTTTTACCAGCTGGGTTACTTTGAGAGTATTAACGGTTTGGGGAATTTTTGTAGTGGTTTAGACTTCACTGTAATTTTTCTAATTTTTTGAATGGATTTACTCCAATACATCTTCATTCCTTCGTTAAGTTCTATTTTTATTTATTCGTCATTACATCGTTTTTTAGTGTTTATTTTTCAACTTCGCTCCAATAAATTTCAATGTGTATTCGAAATTGCTTATTATTTTTCTTTCGGTATGTATGTAATTTTGTATACCGGATACGAAATTGTCATGAAACAATGTTAATAATGATATTCCACTTTTAATCTCTTTGAATAGAAAATATGGAATTTCCTTTCCAGCGAATTACTGTTTCGAAATATGATTTCAGGCATATTAAATTCACATAAAATAATATATTCAAAAGAACATTAAAACTTATCTCCTTGATTCCTCCCTAGCCTTGGAATTCTTAGTCTTTATAATTACTGTTCATTATATTTACTTTTTTCTTATATATTTTGTTTTTTCTATATTTTTTGTACAATTTTATTTCCTCTAGAGAGTTATTAGTGTTTCAAATATAGAACACCAGTGGGTGAGCGTCCCCATAAGATTTGCATTCATTAATATCATTATTACAAAATCATGTTTGTAACGGATATATAGTGTTTCCCAATAAGGTTGTAGAACTTTGTAAGGTTTTGGCGGCCATATTGTTATCAATTTTGACGTTCGAAGTGTCATTTTATTCAGAAAGGTTCAAAGTTTTACCACGAAAAGTTTCACGCTCACACAACGTTTGGAAATCGTCCAAATTTATTACGCAAATTCGCGTTCGCCGGTGGCACGCGCGAAGAGAGGCTCATTTCTGGCTGAACGGCTTCGTTAACAAGCAGAATTGCCGATATTGGAGCGATTCTAATCCACAAGTGGTGCAAGAAGACTTTGCATCCACAAAAGATCACAGTTTGGTGTGGATGTGTGGAGTGGTGGCATCATCGGGCCGTATTTTTTCCGAAATTACGCCGGACAAGCCGTTACTGTGAACGGCCAGCGCTATAGCGACTTGCTGCGTGAATTTCTCTTCCCGAAATTTGATGAAATTGGTGACGACGATCTTTATTTCCAACAGGACGGCGCCCCCTCACACATTTCGAACGACAACATGACTTTATTGCGCGATAAGTTCGGCGACTCATTAATTTCGAGAAACAGCCCCATCGCCTGGCCGCCAAGATCGTGTGATTTAACGCCCTTGGACTTTTTTTTATGGGGATATGTGAAATCACAAGTGTACAGCAACTCTCCAGCGACAATTCAAGACCTTGAGGAGAACATTACGAGGTGTATCGAGGCCATACCACAGGAAATGCTAGGCCGAGTCATGGAAAATTGGGTCAAACGAATTAAGGTCTGCAACGAGCTCGTGGAGGCCATTTGAACGATATCTTGTTAAATCATGAACTTATACACCATATCTTTCGAATAAATGTTTGAGAACCAAAATCGGTTAATTTTGTTGTTTTTTATTCAATTTCAAAGTTCTATCAAGCTTATTGGGACACTGTATATACGATGCAGAAACGAATGATATGAACATGCTAACTTTCGCGATTAAGGAGTGTGAAATATCGATTGAAATATACTCTGGGAGGATTCTGTATTTCTTAGAAACTTTATAGGTTTTCACTCCCAGTCTCTGAAACATAAATAATTAAAAAATGTTTGATTAGGTGAAGTGCTCCTGCGAAAATCTTTGCACTTAAGTATTTGTCAGAGCAAATTGGTCTTGAAAAAATTGTTGCCTAACAGTAAAACTGAAAATGAAACAAATTAAAAGGATATTGTAACGTTTCGGTGGCTATATCAGACCCTTCTTCAGACAAACTCTTGAAATCTTCAGAATTGTGTATTTTTTCATTTGTAATATGATTGACAATCATATATAAAATACTTTTAATTTGTTTCATTTTTCAGTTTTACTGTTAGGCAACAATTTCTTTAAGACAAATTTGCTCCTGACAAATACTTAAGTGCAAAGATTTTCGCAGGAGCACTTCACCTTAATCAAACATTTTTTAATTATTTATGTTTCAGAGACTGGAAGTGAAAACATATAAAGTTTCTAAGAAATAAGAGTGGTGAAGTTCCGCTAAAAATCTTTCAATCCCAATCATGCTATTGAAAATATTTACTGAAACTGACAAGTACTCATTTTTCGCAGTGATATTTTTAGTAGTTTGACACTGAAGTAAAATGATTTTTATTTCTTTTAGCTGAAACTATGCACCGAAATAGGTGATATCAAGAGAGCAGATTTGTTGTCATTGAATGAGAATTTCACACAAAATATTCAGATTGAAAGGAGGAGTGGTGTAGAATTTCTTTCCTCCACCATATCCAATACAAATCCCCTAACGGACCCCAAATTTCATCAGAATATTTGTAACCTTATTGTGGTAATAAAAAAAGTATTTTTTTGCAGTATCCCAAAACTCAGAACTTTCACGACAACATTTTCTTTTGAATTTTTTTTCAAATTACTCCACAAATCACTCCCTAAAATATTCTCAATATATTTGTATATATTCATTTTCAAACTCAATTGAGATATCAAAAATCAAATAATGCCATAGAAACACATGCCAAATAATAATGAACAAGTTTGTAATAAATGCATTCCAAATGTTTATCAGATATAGCTACTTCTTTTTAGTCATTGATTGATCAGTGAAGTTTGAAAAATATGAAGAACAATTATCTACTGGAAAATTCAAAACTCAACCAATCAATGAAAAGAAGGGTATTGAAAAATGAATTAATAAACTTCATAATCAGCCCGAATAATAAAGACGCTAATTCTGACATCTCCCTTCTGTAAGCTGAAGAAGTTAATCCGGCGAAATATTCAAAGGGAAAGATGAATTACGGGGTTAAAAGTTATCAACCCTTTCGCTTCCGCAAATTCCACTTGTTGCTCAGAGAAAGGGGTGAGAAACATTGGCCATTTAGTTATCAATTAGCGGAGTTTATCAGGCAATTAAGCTTAAACTTTCATGATACCGAGGGAATGAGTTATGGTTGAATTTGGTGCAAGGGAATTCGAACAGAAGGGTTGAACGGGATAGTTTGTGGAGGCGTAATATTTGGAATTTTGGGATTTTTCTAATTTTCTGATTATTGCCTATAAGGCAATTATTATTATAGAAAACAACGATATGGTTGATTTTTTGAGTGGACATTCATATTCCAATGAAATTATTATTTTAATTCTGAATTGAAAAAATTTGGAAAACCTGATGGCCGAGAAACCGAAAAACCGATTTTCGTCAAAATACGGGCTACAACAGCAATATTATCAGTTGTTTTTGAGATTCACCTACTATTACGATTCTTTTCATCACTCACTTGTCCAACAACTCGAAATTTTCCACAAGTTTCATTATTGAAGCAAGGTCCTTCAGGATGATTCAATGATACTTAAGTTCTGCGTACTATGACTTCCTTCAAAATTTTCACCATTTTTTTGGAATATTAACAATCTCAGAGAGTTGATGAAGCGTTTGTCATTCTCCTTTTGGTTATGACGTAGTTTTTGTCAAATGTCAAGGGACAGTTTTAAAAGTAAGAACGGCCAGATAGCAGAATATACATTGAGTTGTTTAAAAGTAATATTGAAATCACTTTAATCAGAAACAATATACAGGGTGCTCGTAATTTACAGAGAAATGGAAGTATGAAGCTTTATACTTTCCGTTGTAAACGTCTTGGGTACCATCGATGGTGTACAGACACTTGAAAGAATAAATTGTATCAAATTCAAGTTCAGCTGTCAGATATTTTTGCACGGCAAATCTAATCTGACTGGTTTCTAAATGTAACCCCTTCTTGGATACGTCATTAAATCTCAATATCTTGAATATCAAGTGAACTCTCATGGTAAGACAATTCTCCTACAAAAACGTTCAATATTATAACTCGATCAATTACGAAGTATCACGATTTCACCAAAACGTGTCCTGATATTCGATCGATTGTTCCAGAAAATATGCTTTTATGGAAAAAAGTTCCTCCATTCGAAAACTTCGTAGCGGTTCCAGATTGCACATTTCTTTTCTCCCAGTAGATTCGTGTCTTGGAAAAAAAACCTCGAGAGGAATGAAAAACTGTACTGTCATTTTGTATTCAAGCCCATGCTCCAGACGAAATTCAGCTAGGCTGCTGAATATGCGAAAACTGAATTAATGTGGGCCTATAGGGTATTAATAATGGTACCATCGACCGTGTATTGACACTTGAAAAAATAAATTGAATTATTTTCAAATTCAGATGTCAAATATTTTGCACAGCAGGAAATGGAGTCCGCCATTACACCTTAACATCTCACTGGCATGAAACCTCTTTTTGGAAAATGCATTTATGTCAAAAATATTGAGTGAATTCTCAGAACAAGTCTACTGGAAAAACATTTTAATTCGATCAATTATGAACTAGCACGATTTCATCGAAACGTGTCCTGATATTCGATCGATAATTCCAGAAAATATGAAAAAAAGTTTCTCCACTCGAAAACTTCGTAGCGTTCCCAGATTGCACATTTCTTTTCTTCCAGTAGATTCGTGTCTCAGAAAAAGACCTCGAGAGGAATGAAAAACTGTACTGTCATTTCGTATTCAAGCCCATGCTCCAGACGAAATTCAGCTAGGCTGCTGAATATGCGAAAACTGAATTAGTATTAGGGCCCCCTTATCGGAAATTGGTTAGTTTATGTGTTGTGTGTGGATGAAGGAGGAGAGCAGATCCCGATCAATATTTTAAACCCGCGGGCTGGTTTTAAGTGCCTAAGACGGCTTCATTTCTCGAGGGTGCACTGCGTGCGTGACTCATTTTTTTCATCCCTTATTAAGGGGCAGGAGAATATCTACACATAAAAAATGCAACCCCACATTGTAGCGTCACCCTCGCTTTCCCCCACCCAAGTTTCCAAATTATATCGGAAGATGTTTTAAAGGAGAACGAAAGCAAATTAATCTCCGGAATATAATGGAGGGTGAGCTTGGGCATAGTAAGTCTCCTGAAAATTCGTAATTATTATTTATGGGCCCTCTTATTACCCGCGATCAATCAAGATCAGTGAGTTTTTAGGCGAGGACACTTCTGGTTTGAGAGCGAAATCAATGCTCATTAAAATCATTAGGAATGCTACACTGGATGAAATCAGTGGCGACGATTAAAAAATTTCATGAGGATAAATTTCATTCGAAGCTCATGTGGCAGTTTATGCGAGATTCTTTCTATTTTTGAGTGCCCGTTTTACTTGAACTATATTGTTATTATTATTATATCTGCTATATCGTTTTGCCAAATGTCTGTAGTTTTCGAATTTTGAGCTGAATATGGTCCCAAACGATAGGGTTCAACTCCCTGATGACGAATCCATGGTCAAATTCAATGCTTTCCGTGGGGCCGGCCGTCCGTTAGCACGATAACTTTCGAAGGGAATATCCTAGAAACTTGAAATTTTCAGGTTGAGTTCGGCCTTCAAATGGCTCGGTTAAGTTCGTTAATCAGCCAAATCGCACAGGGTGTTCCATGAAATATAGCCATTCGAAATTTTTGTTCCTCAATATCTCAGACAAAACGAAAAGACAAATCTTCATATTTCAATAAAAATATATCCGATTCGGATGAAATTCATTTTGTTAATGCAGATTAATATACTGAATTTTCATGCCAAATTTTGTGGCCATTGTGTAAACAAAACCATAAAAAATTCAATTGGAATATTGGGAAGAAGAATCTCTATTTGTCTATAACCGATTCGAGTGAAATTTATTTTGTAAGTAAGATGTATAAAGTCTGATATAATGAACGTTCATGCAAAATTTCAAGAGGATTGCATCATCAGAATCATAAAATTATAAATAAAATTTAATTATTTATTTTTCACATAATTAATTTTTTGAATAACTAACCCATTGTAATCTGACTAATTTAAAAATATCAAATGAACTCATTGAGGCAAACTTGGAATTTGATATGAAATAACAGTACAGAAACTTGAATTCATCAATAGAATCGCTATTAAGCCAAGTGAATTCATAAATGTGGGAACACTATTCAAAAATAATTCGAAAACATCAAAATTATATTCAGGTTGTAAGGATGAACAGGTGAACCTGTCCACAGAAGATCCTTGAAAAAAATGCTACTATTCAGTGGATTATGAAAAATTATGATCAATTCGTTCAGATTCAGATTCTTATTTTAGACAAATATTACGGTCCGCACAGCAGGTGTTTTTTTACAACGGATTTTTTTTGTGTGGTAGAGGGTGACACATAAAAAATTTCCATGAAAATATTATTTCATCGTTACGTTTTTTGATAGATGACGCTTACCCATGAAAAATTGCACATACAAATAGTAGGAATTAAACAATATAAATGGGTCATTATTGATGCGTTTCGTGTTTCAGTTTGTGATCGACGGAAAAAGCATTTATCTATGATCAAACCAAGCAAGTAATGAGATTTTCTGAATTCACTTCATTGAAATTAAAATTGAATGGACAATAAGAAATTCAGTAATACAGACCCTCGGTTTCACAAAGCTTGATCG
The DNA here is from genome assembly GCA_013421045.1 of Propylea japonica. Taxonomy (NCBI): domain Eukaryota; kingdom Metazoa; phylum Arthropoda; class Insecta; order Coleoptera; family Coccinellidae; genus Propylea; species Propylea japonica. The sequence goes on along the minus strand of CM024239.1, from coordinate 13,664,584 downwards.
GGCAATCAAATAGTTGATTTTGAATTAAGTCTATGGTTTTTGTCAAAAATGAACTGAAAATTGCACAGAAATGATGACATTTCAATAATTAAGCTGATTGGAGTTTTGTGAAACCCGGCAAGAGTCTTCGCTGGAAGATTGAGGAGAACTATCAAAATTGAAAAAATATTTTCAACAGTATCTAAAATTGCTTTTTTGGAATTTTTTAATGTGATTTTTGGCTATGGCTGGTGAATGCTGGACGAACAATAAAGGAGAAAATCATAGAAATAGCCCGAATAACTTTTCAATAAATATTCCATTATCAAGATTTTCACTTCAATAGCTGAATAACATTCAATTGAATTCATAAAGAACATATCAAATTGACACCGCCGAAAGTTTGAAGATACCTAAAGATATTCTTATCTTGATGGAATTATCTTTATGCAAGAAAAGTGCGATATATTGAATTACAACAATAATAAACGACATTTATGATAAACTCTAGCAGGAAATTAGAATTTCTGAATTGACCCACTCTTAAAAAATTAAGTGGAGGTACAAATTGAAATTTGAAATACATAACGACAAAATAAACCAGAAAACTTTTCCAAACTTCATAAATGCTTATCTTATCCATTAACGTCCGAAAAAAATTCAATTTCTTCAGGGAGGGAATTCAAACGAAACGGAACTAATCCGGGCAAAAAATTAGCTAAAGAATTAATGAAGCCAATATCCGAAAAAAGAATGAAAGCGGTGCGCCCAAAGAATCGCCATGGAAGTTTCCATCAAAACCCCGGAGTGGTTCGATTTTCATATCATTAAGGAGAATAATGGGGGGCTCGATGAAAAGAACGTGCTTAATTAAATTGAGATTTCAGTCAGCCGGGGGAATACATTAAGATATTAATGAATTATTGGAGCATTTTTCGTAACCGGCCGCTCGATGTGAATTATCCGTTTTTTTAAGAAAGGAAATGCTTTTAACAAATTGGGCTTTCCGTTCCGATCGGTAATAAATTTTGATTGATTGCCGGTAATGAGGAGCCCTATAAATAATAATTATGTAGGTGCTTGCTGCGACTCCCCCGCGCGTAAGGTAATATCGTATTACATGAGATTAATTCATTCGGAATTTTTCATTCTTAGATTGATTGTTTATCGCAATAAGAAAAAAAAAGTTGTTGTTGTGGACTATGCAGCACCTCCACATCATGAGAGGCTGCTGTTGTTGAGGATGTCTTGCAGGGTACTATTTTGGGGCCAATAGTATTTCTGCTCTACTTTCTGGATGAGGAAAATTCGACGGTAGAGTTTCAGGAAGTATTATACCCTTATTTATATGCAAACGTAATTGAGTTGATTCTAAACTTGAAAAGTAATTCATTAAGTCTGAGTGTGAATAAGACTAACATTGCATTTTTTCTTGAAAGAAGATCTAATTTTATATGTCGTAAAATCAATCCTCTCATTGGGGAGCAGTTTTCTGAAGCCTTCATTTATGCCTAACTTTCTGAGCCATTGGACATTTAAAATACGGTAGTTGTGAATTATGGGAATTAAAAGACATTTGAAATACTTGAAATTTTGCCTCTAACAAGCATGAACAAATGCGTTGCTTCACGTTATAAATGAGTTTCTCTAAGAGTTACATTTTTGTGTATCACAAGGATCTTATATGGAGAAGATTTTTCCGAAAATTATGGGCGAACGAATTAATTTCCCGATTGATCAATGAATAAAGCAGGATAGTTGTCTTCGTTTGAATTGAAAATTATTTTTCTACTTGACAAATTTGGCAAAAAATTGAGGAAACGTGGCCAGTTGCATAATCTTTCGAATCAAAAATAATCATTTAATCAACTAGTTCATTAATTACATCGATCATTGTTCGATATATTCGAATAGAAGTAATAGCCACTCATTGCTATATTAATGAACGAGTTGATCCCAAGATTTTCAGTCAATATTACTTGTATTGCTTCTGAATAATTGTGTTCGGTTGCCCATGAAAACATACATTAAAATGGGAGAAATCATGCATTAAAATGGGTCATCATTAATCACTTTTGTGAACGTTGAACAGAGCTTTTATTTTTAGGTCGAGGAAAGAAACTTTTTCTGATTGAAAAATAATAATTCATAACCCAAATGTAGTAGGAATCGATATACTCTTTCAAAATTAAAAAGCTAGTTACGAAATAGCGATTTTTCGAATAAGTTAGTTATCAAATATTCTCTTCAATCCACTGAATTTTCTTTGAAATTTATGCAATATTCTTTTTCTTTCGGATGTTGATTGATGGTTTAATATATATCACCGAATTTAGAGAATTTTCATCAGTTAATGGTATAAGAAATGGACGAATGAATGTATTTGTCATAAAATAACAGAAAAACTTTCTTGATGCGAACAACGTATCATAGTAATACAAAAAAATCACTACTTATGGAGAATGTAATCTCTAAATTATCATTCCAAATGAAGCAAACTACAAATGATCGCACTGTAAAATTGATCGAAATGCCAAGTGAAAAATATTACAAGCTGAAAATTATTGTGATTAAGTCTTGACGTTACAATATCGCTAAATGATATAATGCTGGCCTTAAAACACACGAACAAATACAAGAAGGATAATACCATTCTTCATCTACCACATTCTTAGCTTTCATCGCAGGAATCTGAGTGTGACGACTTAATTTCCATTAAATACCCGCAATACATAAATTAACTCTGAATTTTAATGGTCAATTCAAAAATTAGGTCAATCTCGTCCCGAACGCTTTCATTGCGTTGGTATAAAAAGACAATTGAACTGATTAACACCAAATGTGACCCTGCGTGCTTAAATTAGTAAAATAAAATTAATTACTGACCTTTGCCATTGAGGCCATTCCAAAGTCGCATTGCGAAGAATCGTACGCTGAAATATTGAAAAAATGTATAAGAAACCAATAAATTTCAGTGTTTTTTCGGGAACTTTTTAAGCACGTCAGGGTCGCCATTACATTTGTTATGAAAATGATAATGATCTGATTGTGAGGAAACGTTCAGTATCAGGTTCAATTGAATTGTTATAAAAACGGTGTTTCCAACATGCTTAAAATGGACAATAATTATACGCCCGATGAAAATTGTTTCTCAAATTTTTACGTTCACTCTCGCAGTAACATTTGAAAAAAAATTTTCATGGACCGGTAAATGAGAATTTCAAATTACATTTATGATTCTGTAGGTTATAAAAGAAACTTTTTCTTTTATGCTATGAAAAATTGGGATTATGATGAAAGAGAATTCAATTAGTGTTTAGCATTGTTCAATCCAACAAAAACTGATTGGATTATCTTATAATACGTACATAAAATATATAAGGTCGAATGAAATTCTACGAAAAAAGATATTTTGACATGATTTCATGAAAGTTTATATACTTAAGAAATTCATTTGTAGGCTACGTACGCATGAAATACATATTTGAAAATAATAACTGGGATTTCAAGGAAAAATTATATTTTCTGAATAACTCTTCCACATTGAATGAAATGAATGGTCAAATACCTATGACTTAATAAGGTGTTTTGATAATACATATTGAAACTCATTAGTACATCTATCTTGTGAAGAAAAAAATTAATTTTTTTTTGTTCACTAACCGTCCTTATTGATTTCAAATAATATATGATACTTGTTCTTTGTTCCAATGTATCATTTGTGAAGATAAGTCAAAAATATTGTTCGTATATAAATCTGCAAACCAAGGAAGAAATTAGTTATTCGCTAAAGTTTGATCTTTAAAAACAGTAAGCTATTATAGACTTCGAATATTATTAAAATAAGTGAACATGAGGTCATGTAGATTTTCAGACAAATAACTCAACTCAACACGTGTAATATTGGAATTTTAAAATTTGGTATGCTAGAGTTATTTTATTGTTTTTAATTTGTCATTCTGATCGAAACTTAATTTGTATGAGCTAACCTAATATAAGAAATTCTGCAATATGTGAATGATATATGTATAACTCATTTCCCATCTCAAAATTCCTTAAATTTAAGTCGTGAAAAATATCAAATGATTATAGCTGTATATGAAAAAATCTTGTTCTATCAACAGCATTGAAATTAGAAGGATAACCGAAATTTTCCAATATTCTATCAACGGCATTGCTTATTTTGAATTATCTGACTCATTCCAACCTCAGTCATTCTACATGCAAAATAGATTGTGATTTAGTTGTGCTGGTCACGTTTGCTACCTGAATTGCTTCGCATAAAAAGATACCGAATTGAAATACAAGAAATGAATTTTTGTCGTTTGGATAAATGAGTCTACTTTCGAATTTTCGTGACTATACTTTTTCAATGAAAATCCGGCAGATTTATAGCAGGAGATAATAATCCTGCTGGAAATATTTGAATAAACAAATTTCCCGATCACCGTAACTCAGAAACGATGACTAGTTAGATACAATCCTGATTTAATCGATGTTTTGGAGATTTTTGTACGGGGTAGTTTCAGTCAATCAGTAGCTATTGGGGTTGATCGCAACAATTCTAACGCTGGCTTGTTTTGAACACGTTCGCCCAGGTTTGTACCACGACGTGCGGGGTATTTTATATTTAAATGTTGCATGATTAGCTCATATTAAATAAATGTAACGTACTCTCTTAAAGGTTTGGTTATAATTTATTTTTTATTGTCTATTGTCTACGGACATCTCACGCCATTATGAGCTCGATTTCTTTCGATTATCATAAATCTCGGGAAATACAAAGGGAAGATGGCGTTTTTATGTTTAGATACGTATTAAGATTTTCGAGTCCTGCGGGATAACAGTTTGCCGGGGGAAACATCGTCAAGGACTCGGTGGGGGCCGTTTGAATGATTCCTTCACCTAATTCCCCCTTAGGTTTTTTACAAGGTTATATGGCTGCCTGCGGAATGGAGAGCTTTCCTTAATTCGGGAAAATAATTCTCTATAAGAAGAAGAAGAGAAGCCAAGCTTAGAGCGATTATAGTCGGTGTTTTTCTCGATGATTTTAGTTTATTGTAATCTTTTCTTATCTATTTTTTATGTTGTTTCGCTTTGTTTTTCGAAACAGTATTCTAGGGTTTCGATTAAAATGTGAAGCCATCATATATGGATGAATCAAGTTTTGTATGTATGTATGAAAAAATATCAATTTTTTCATCTTATTACTTGAGTTACTTACTTTTTTCAGTATGAACAAGAAAGCAAAAGCGTAAGACTATTGGCATATTCCATGACGACATCAGCGCCAGGTGGCGAGAATCGAAGCGGAGCTAAGATAGTAGTAAATGTAAACAGTCTTGATTTGGACAGATAAGTCATTGGAGTTCCTCGAAATTTTTACGAATAATCTGAAAATTAATATGGAGTTGGAATCTTCGTTGAATTATTTGGTGATTCAATCATTATTCCATCATTTTATCACTAATATTCAAGTGTTTAATCAATATAAAGGTTACAAGTCAGTAAGTCTAGTTGTAGATGTTGTCAATCTTAAACTACATTAAAAAAAATTCTTTCAGTTCATTTATATCGTACATGTACACGTATATGATGTGAAGTGCAGCCGTTAGAATTTGGAAAATTTAAGAGTTTTAACCTCTAATTCTAGAGCCCCAGTAGAAGGAGAAGTTCGAGAAGAAGTTCTGAATGCATGTCATATTATAATGTGTTGAAACAAATTGTGGGTCCAGTTTTATAGACATTTGCTCTTTGTTTTTTAAAAACTATTGCCCTAGCCCTTAATACAGAACCTCATAAAATTGATGGTTCATTTATTGTGGAGAGTGATAAAGTAAAACAAAACTAATATGCCGATATGTTCTTGTTGAGGTGGGAGTGAGGTGGAAATGTGAACATATCATTACAGTTGTTTAAATTAGATTGATCAGGTACATAATGTTTTTATTCATCCATGACAGAATCATGTCAAAACTCATGGTTTTTTCTCCTTCCTGCTGCGTGTTTCTTTATCAGGGAAAAACTATCTAAACTTGAAGAAATATCACATACAGAGAATTAAAGTGCTTATGGAATTAGCAGAAGGCTGATGTAAGAAAATAAATTTTCGTCTATAGAAAATATGCCTTGCTTAAAAAACAAATTTGCTGTATCGTCCTATAGTATAAATCAAGAAATAATATGTAGAAATATTTTATGAGCTCTTTACCAATTTTCAATAGCCAAGTACAGTTTGTGAAATAATATGTTATATGTGTACCTTAATTTTAAATGATCCTAAGAAGTAGAGAGAGCTTGTCGTAATCTGCTGTATATCAATTCCTTCGATACAAATTCTAACGTAAGAGGTTAAAGCGACAATATGAATTACTTCCTATATTTATTGGAGTATATAAGATACAAGCCTTCTTTTACTATTAGTTTCCTTCCAAACTCGTTTTCAAGATATATTTTCATTGGTTTCCTGAGGGAAGAAGTGATCACTATAACCTAAAGTTTGCAATTTTTTCACCCATAAATTGCATCGGGGCACACAACTGTAGTCATTTCTGATCGAAATAATATTCAAGAGGATAACAATTCAATTTTCCCTTGAATTTATATATAACAAAAATTTATGAACAATATGAAATTATAACACTGAAATACGTTCAACGCTTTGTTTACTACTATCTTAGCTCTATTTCGATTTCAACCGCTAGAGTGCGTATCGCTGGTCAGCAGAAGCCAATATCTCAGATCTTATTTTTTATGATTAGGTATATACGTATTTAGATTTAGAGTCCTGTGGGATAACAGTTTGCTGGGGAAAACATCGTCAAGAACTCGGTGGGGGGCCTTCGAATGATTCCTTCGCCTAATTCATCCTATCACACACCAATTGGAATATTGAAAAGAAAAATCTTTATATGTCCATAACAAGATACCTGATTCGAGTGAATTTTTTTTGTGAATAGAGACTGATATACTGAATGTTCATCCACAATTTCAAGAGGATCGCATCGCGGAACCGTAGTACTTAATTTTTTTTTCATTTATTGATTCATTTTAATTGTAATTTGACTCATTTTAAATTATAATTTGAACCAGAACGGGTTCTCGCAGGACAAGCTGTGGAAGTACAAGTTGCAAGAAATTTTATGTACTTTCATTTTGTATGAAAAGGTTTTCACAAAAAGTCGATAGTTTCCAAGTAATAAGCAAAAAACTTACCAAGAATAAGAGATTTCATCTTTTTTTGTATTTTTTTCTGAGTTCCGTCAAGAAATTTGTTAGCAAACCACAGATTGGATTCAGCACCCCATAATAAATTGAAAATGGAAGATATCAAATTTACCCCAAAACTTTCCCGTTCTTTAAGCACAAAATACTGTACTTCTACGGATGAATCATAAAGTTAATATAGTATGCAAAGTATATTATGCCAAATTTTTACCTAAATTACCTTCACTTTTTCATTAGGTACAAGAAAGCAAAAGCGTTATACAGTATCTCAGATCTCAATTTCTAACTCTGATATCGATTTGAATGATGATGAAAATCATTCACTATTTGGGACCGAATCAGGAAAACAATAATATGGAGCATTTACACCTATATTTATTTTGAAAAAATTTTTAAAATTTTTTTGATTTCTGAGCAAAAGATTCAGAAGGTAATTTTGCGTTTTTTCGAATATCTTGCTAAACTTTTATCGTAGGTAAAGAAAACAGCTTTAGTGAGCATTCTCTTATCATAATATGCTTTGTTTTTAAAGGAATGTTTTTTGTTCAAGTCTTAATTGGTGAAGGTTGGTAGACGTTTTGAAGGATTATTGGGTGTTTTACCCCCAACTTCTACGCTAATGAGAAAAGTACGATTTTTAAGGTGCTCATTCGAATCGCCAATGTTTTCTACAGAGAAGAGGTTCTCCTGGTCATACGTAGCTACGTTCTAAATTCGACAGTTTTCGAGAAAACTCAATTTTTATGTTGAAAGCTGTTTTATATTTTCTGTGAACTGTTGTTTGTACATAGAGCTAAAAAAAGCAACAATATAGTTGCGAAATGTCGATCGAAGACTGAATAGATGTTTTATTCAGATATTCCGGTCACATGACCAGTGTTTTCATATTCATATTTGGAAAAATATTTCGAAAAGATGACCATGTTTTTCAACATAAAAGTTGATTTTTCTCGAAAACGATTTACTTTAGAGCGTATGACCAAGAGTACTTTTTTCACTTGAGATGTAAAATTGGCGATACAAATAGACGTGTCAGAAACTGTAATCAATCCATCAGCATATAAGCATTAATCCTTCAAAACATTCATCAGTTTCGAATTCGGAAATAGATACGCGAATGAAAGGTTTGGAGATATTAAAGAAAAACGATTTTTTTCAATTCAATTTCACACAGTATCTCGAAAACGGTGCATTTTAGAGGGTAAGTTATTAACATCTTGAATCTTCTGTTCGAATTTTTGGACAAGCTATAACATCCTAAAGAATGTTGCACTTATTCACGAACACTCTGTATTCCTTGTGGAAGGGTCGACCTTATTCTGTAAGTAAGCTTGTAACTTAGGTTACATAGTTTTCCAAGAAATATAAATCGATATGAGTTGTAATGGCTGAAGATGAATAAAATAATAATTCTTATGGGGAAGTATTGAATATTTTCCAAACTAGTTGAAGACCGATTAAAATCAACGTCGAGAAATCGACAAAGTGAATACGTCCTGCGAAGAAACTCGTGGGATGACGAACAAACTCAAAACCAAATCACCCAGACTAATGCTGGATTCACAATGGACGTAACCATAAAACTCCCGGAACGTAAACGAAAACGCAAAGTTGAACCAATGCAAATCATATGGAACTGTTCACAAATAGGCTCTGTAATTTTTACGTTTACGTTGAGCTTATGGTAGTCCGTAATTCTAACGTTAATTATAGAAATTTGTTCACATTCTGTGATTTGTAGGTCTAACTCACCAACGTCGTTTTTTCTTCTTTTAGAATTTTGCTCTTCAATTTCTTTTTTTTTTCAAACATCGTCTCAATAAAAACAGACTTAATACTTCATACATTTTTAATTAATGACAACACTTCACAGTAATCAATTGTCAAAAAAGCATAGAACACTTATTATAAAGGTATAAAGGCCCAAAGTCCATTCTGAACACATTTACGTTTACGGACAAAGTACGTTTACGTGTTCGTTTGGTTACGTCCATTGTGAATCAGCACTTAAGAAGAATAAGAATAGAAAGTTGGTATCGGCCGCTGTCACTTGACACAACCTATATTATTTTTTTTTTGGAAAAAATGCGCATCTAAAAATACAAATCGACTTATCAACCGTTTTTCTCAACATGCTCTCATTTATTCGTTATCGAATTTATTCCATTTGGCTGTTCCACACTGTATAAACCGAATGATTCAATATACCGAACGGGTCCTGGCAACTTTCTGTTCGGATTAAGCATACATTACTGTACTAATATTTTAGAGTATAGGGCAGAAGTTGCAGAAATATACGAGTTCGTATTTGTTAGTTTTCTAAAATATATTTTTCTAGTACCCATGAACCCCTTGAATATTTTGTCCTAATCATTTTGGATTATTTGAATAACTGATACTATGATCTATTGGAAAACTAAGCAGACTTCCAATATCTGTGTGATTTCAGTGCTCTTAATATCGTTTTTGTCTAAAATGTATTATTATAATCAGGAAAATAGACGACTAGACACCATTACGGTGTTTTTCACTAAGAAATCTCTAAAGTATCTACGATATCCCAAAGTGTTACATTTGAGAATTCTTTTTGGTCAGTACAATGCAAGCGATGAATATTACAGGAAATAAAGAATATAATCATAGCTTTATACAGTATCAAAGAGATAAAAATATAATTCATGTCATGTTATTCACTAAAAGCTTGTAACGTTACACGGTTTTCCACGAAATATAATCGATGTGAGTTGTAATGGCTGACAATGAATATAAAATAATAATTGTTACAGGGGAAGTATTGAATATATTCCAAACTGAAGAGTTGAAGACCGATTAAAATCAACGTCGAGAAATCGACAAAGTGAATACGTCCAGCGAAGAAACTCGTGGGATGACGAACAAACTCACAACCAAATCACCCAGACTTTCATGCTGTTAAGATCAGGGTGGAGGGAAAGAAGAGAGGGTCTCACAAAAAACATACATACACACCGAATTCATTCCCCCTTCACAGTAAAAAATCGATAGAAGAATGGTCGGGAATTAATGTGCTGAGGCACATAATGGGGATTTTTTAGGATATCCATGTGCGAAATGTGTTTTCCCCCGAAAATATAGATTTCCGAAGAGTCCTTTCATTTTGAAGGGATTAGTTATGCGCAGTGGCACTTTGGCTAGGGTTTTCTTCGGAAAAGGCAACCGTTCTCGTGAATCAGTTTAACTGAGAAAATAGGAAACTCATATGTTCAGACTCTTGGTTGAGGTAAAGCCGATTTGCGCCGATCAAATATCTTTTGTTGTAGTTAACCTTATGTGGGTAGTTTTATATCTTATTGAAATATTATTTAAACTATTTCCATCAATTTTATTTCTTGTATTCGAAAACTTAAGAGTTGTAACTAACTGGCTTTTTTCTCTGAACTCTTTGAAATGGTTTGCCATTTTCAACAGAAAACAATGATAGTTTATTTTGATCGAATCAGTTATCGAACAATTCATATGATCTTTTAAAAGCTGGATTGTATTATCAGAGCTCAACTTGTGGACGGTGGACTGAAAGGATTTTAGGTAATTGACATGAAAGCTCCTCCCTTCAATTTTCTACGTTTCAGGTTTACTTCTTTCTATATTATGGGAGCTTCACATCATGAAATCCCATAGACTTCATCCGAAATATGTTGAACAAGCTTTGACTTATCAGCAAGTATCTTCCTATTGAGCTAATTTTTTATGTTCTTTTTTGGTAAGTGGGTTTTCATTATCAGATTTCACTTTAGTTTGAGTACATCTTGAGTCTTGAATGATGTTCTCACATTGAACTAAATATCAATTCTTCTAATTTTTTGAGATAATCCTCCAACATATGGTATTAAATCGATTATCTTTTGTGCTGGTTAGGTTTGAATTGATGTAGAATTTCACGGCAAAAAATGTTCAGCTTAACTTCTCTTTTCAAGTTCAGGTGAATCCTGAGCAATTGGGAATTAAAACAGGGAAAATGGAAACAGGCTCAATTATATTACTTTGAAATTCCCTTCACCAATAGATTCACAGTTTCGTTCTCATATCTCAAAAAATTATTGCATCATTAACCGTTCAAATGGATGTCGATAAACTTTTAAACGATTAACAGAGTTTCTTGTCATAAGCAGGGGTGCTCGAGAAGTTCGTTAGCATTAGATTGAAATTCAACCTAGATATCAATAAACAAGTGTCCGTAGCTATAGATAAAACAGCAGGTGGAAATCTTATATAAAACAGTTAAAAATCGTAATTTCTTACGTTTATGAGCTTCCTGACTGCTTGAAAGTATGAAATAATTAAGATATTATAACTATTATATTTATGACTTCGCTCAGGCTTAAAAAATATTCAGCATACTGTTATGTGAGGACTGCTGCGTATGTCTAAGTATACCTAGATAAATCTGCTTCTTACAGCATCATTAAGGGTGGTATATGAAAAAAATATCAGTAACTTTCTGTTCGCATTAAGCATAAATTAATGTACTTGAGTATAGAGCAGAAGTTGCAAAAATATACGAGTTCGTATTTGTTAGTTTTCTAGAATATATTTTTATAGTACCCATGAACCCCTTGAATATTTTATCCTAAACATTTTAGATTATTTGAATAACTGACTATTGAAAAATGCCAATATCGGTGTGCTTTCAGTGCTCTTTTAAGAATATTAATCTCTAAAGTGTATTATTTTATCAATTAGGAAAATAGCCTATGAGACACACTCATGGAAATTTTCCTTAAAAAAACTCTAAAGTGTCTACGATTTCTCAAAAAGTGTTACATTCGAATTTTTTTTTCGGTGAGTCAATGCAAGCGATGAATAGTACAGGAAATGAAGAATATAATCAGATCTTTATACAGTATCAAAGAGATGAAAAGATCTAATTCATGTCATGTTCATGTCATTTTTGTGTTGAATCAGAAACGAACCATTTTATGTTCCTCAAAATTTGAATTCACTTGTTCTTAGGAAATGAATCATGGTCTCGATTTGAACAAACTGATTCTATGAAACCACGAACTGAACCAAAAATAGTATAATCTCAGTAAAAAAACATCCCTTCAATTCCGAATTTACTCGACTATACAAATTTAATTGGCCTTCCGTATTCAGCAATTGCAGATAAAATAAATATTAGTACGTTCTTGACCCTAGTTAGCGACTGCCTCTAGGGGTACGATTTTCGGCTTCTTTTCTACCTATGTAATAGGAAGAGAACGTTTCCTCGGAATTAATCAAATGTCCAATTTCTCCTTCCCTTCCGGAATGTTAACAAGGAATTCAAAGGAGTCCAATTTCTCGACTTCCTTGTTTGTCGATCCGAACGATTCTTGGGCCCCGGAATACTCCGGGGTCTCATGCAGTGGAAATTGCTCACTTAATACAGCGTGGAATATGGAAGATTTTCAATTAAGTCGTAAATTATTCCTGACAAATGTCGATAGGATAAGATAAAATGCGAAATCAGTTTTAAATTGAAATTCTTTGAAGTAAGGGAAAAATACGGAAAATGTAGAAACCAACCGTCTATGTAAAAATGATTTATTAATTTCATTATTTTCAAAAGGTATTTTGAAAAAAAGATGTTTTGTCCTTTCGAGTGCTCGTTCTTCTATATCGAGTGCTATATCGTTTTACCCAAATGTCTGTTATTTTCGAATTTTGAACCAAAAATGGTCTTAAACGATAGGGTTCTACTCCCTGATGACGAATTCGTGGTCAAATGCATTCTGTTCGTGGGGCCGTCCGGGCCGTTAGCACAATAACTTTCTAAGGGATTGTCCTAGAGACTTGAAATTTCAGGATGAGTTCGGTTTTCGATTGGCTCGGTTAAGTTCGTTAACTAGCCAAATCGTACAAAGTTTTCCATAAAATATGGCCATTCAAAATTTTTGTTCCTCAATATCTCAGACAAAACGAAACACATCGAAATAAAATGTTGCGGCCATATGCAAGATGCACATAATAAGCTTCATTGAAAATTTTGTGGCCATAATGTAAACGGAACCATAAAAAATTCAATTGGAATATTGAAAAGAAAAAACTTCATATTTCCATAAAAAAATATCCGATTCGAATGAAATTTATTTTGTATATGAAGATTGATACACTAAATGTTAGTGCAGAATTGTGTGGCCATGGTGTTAAAAGATCCATAGAAAATTGGAATGTTGAAAAGAAGAATCTTTATATTGCCATAACAGGATATCCGATTCAAGTGAATTTTTTTTGTGAATGAAGACTGTTATACTGAATTTTTATGCAAAATTTTGTGACCATAGTGTCAACAGAACCATAAAAAATTCAATTGGAATATTGAAAGGAAGAATCTCTATAGTCCATAACAGGATAACCGATTACAGTGAAATTTATTTTGTGAGAAACTGATATTATACTGAATGTTCATGCAAAGTTTCAAGAGAATCGCATCATCAAAACCATGGATTTAATTTATGTAATTATTTATTTTTACATATTTCAGTTTTTGAATAATTTCCAGAATATAGTTCTGAGATTTATATATTGGTATCAATCTCCAATCCCTATAAAATTTTGAGGTAATAGTCTATTGCTCCACCAAAGAACGAGAGCTGAAAAGATCCTGCTCAGGGCTTTTCTTGAATTTTTATTTGTGTGTAATTATCATCAGTATTGAAGAGTAGGATAGCATATTCGCGATTTTCTGTAAAGCTATGTTTAACCAATTTTCATGATTTAGTATCACTAGTAGAAAGTTTTGCACTCATGGAAGGTTTCTGCAGTAGACTTTTTCAATACCTACATCATTATTTCCACTCTATGAATTTCAAAGCATGCAAAACATATTCAAAATGGAAAAAATATCCAGGGTATATTCATACATTTCTCGGGATGATCAATTGAATACTGTATAATCAAGAATTTTGGAAACCATAATTCATATATTTCAACCCCTAGTAATAAAGTTATGAAATGTAAAAAATGTTTGGGAGTTACATCTACTAAGTGCTCCATATAGTGTATAATTTTATGACTCAGTGTTTTTAAGAAGCAGTAAAAATTTAAAAAAACATCGCCTTCCAAAGGCTGTATTTTGAAAGGGGGTCGATTTCGAGAAAAATTTATATAAACTGCCCCTAATTAGTTTAATCGAGGAATCATATCCAAAGTCACTAGCATTTGTTTACAGACACCCTGTATAGAAATCTGAATAGAAACACAAGAGGCTGAGACTCTTGCTTGGAAGTTAGCAAAAACGTCACTTTCTTTATCAGAACCCTTCTGTGATAGGCGAATTCACCTATAAAAAGAAGTTTTTGAAGTTATGAATTTCGAAGCGTGTAAAACAGATTCAAAATGGAAAAATATCCAGGGTATATTCATACATTTTTCGGGATGACCAATTGATCACTGTATAATCATGAATTTTGGAAAAACTATAAGATACTGAAATAATCTTGGAGTTACTCGGTAATTCGAAATGTTTAACAAATTCGACCTCGAAATAAATAGATCATACTCGATAAATCAAAATGAACTGTTTCTTCAGGTTTCGAGAGAATATCTCAATTACTGATAAATACTTCTCAGTCTAAATTTTTTTTCTGAAAATGAGTTTCTAAATAATAGTGAGCTACTTCATTCATGTCCAAATTGATCGAAGTCATTTGCGTGAAATGAGTTTTTCCAATGTTAGATCTCACAGTCACGCTTCTAATTATATTTCAGACCGTTGAAGCCACAAAAAATCAATTCCTAGATTATAGCTGTTGAGTAATCCATATAACCCTAGGTAGCACCATACAGACGCTAATTAATGAAGAATTATAGCATTGAGCGTTATTTATGTATGTTCGAAAACCGCATTTATGGCATAAAAACTTTTCGGTGTATTTCTTAATGTATATTTCATTGTGATATGCGCACCTCGATTAGTTTCAAAGAAAACAATAATTTATATAGGGCATTACAACAGATTTGCTTTATTAAATCGAACTTTCTCGTGATACGAACGAGATCGCTAATGTCTCTAGAGCAGAATTAATTTATTTCAGTGCAGCAAATACGACGAATGAATGCATTATTGTTGGTTTCGTCATGAAAAGTGTTGGTGGCGTGGATATTCAGTGGTTTTAATATCCATAAGAGTAGAACACTTTTTGATTGTATGGAAATATTTAGAACAAAGATAAATTGAGTCTTACACCTCACACATAGTTTTGATTTTGTTTCCTTTTGTATTCTTAGACCAGTAAATGAGTGCCATTATTTCAACAATTTTAATGTTTGAAAGTTGTGATAATTTTTTTTGTAAACCGACCTCCCTTCCGAGAGACAGCCTTTGGAAGGCGATGACGAGTTGACAGTTTTCAATTTTTTTGAGGAATCCTAAAAAACATTGAGTCATAAAACTATACATAATATGATTCATTAAGTAGATGTTACTCACACAATTCTTTTGATCCTACAACTATATTATTAGAAGTTGAAAATAACAACCCCTTATGATTTTCCTCCAAAAATTGTTTTCGTGGGATAGATTTTCGAAAAAAAGTATTCCCATTCAATTCTGGAGTGGAAAAGACTCTCGAAAATTTCAATACAGTCGATACTTTTCATGGAAAAATTAAAAACTTACAAGCAGTTATGATCAATGTTCATTCCATTTCATCGTATGTTCCAAAGAATGAACATTCTAAGATATTGTTTATGCTGAAAATTGGTTTTGACAGAAAAAAAAGATTTTTTATGATTGTTTCTACAATTTTCAGTTTCAAAAGAATAGGTTTTTCCGAGAAAAGTATCGATTGTATCGAAAATTTGCAAGAGACTTTTTTCTCCAGAATTGAATAGGAAACCATAAGAGAATTTCATTTTTCGAGAATCTATTCCACGAAAAAAAATTTTGAACGAAATTCATAGGAAGGTTGTTATTTTCAACCCCTAGTAATAAAGTTATGAAATGTAAAAAATGTTTGGTAGTTACATCTACTAAGTGCTCCATATAGTGTATAATTTTATGACTCAGTGTTTTTAAGAAGCAGTAAAAAAATTTAAAAAAACATCGCCTTCCAAAGGCTGTATTTTGAAAGGGGGTCGATTTCGAGAAAAATTTATATAAACTGCCCCTAATTATTTTAAACGAGGAATCATATCCCAAAGTCACTCGCATTTGTTTACAGACACCCTGTATAGAAATCTGAATAGAAACAAAGAGGCTGAGACTCTTGCTTGGAAGTTAGCAAAAACGTCACTTTCTTTATCAGAACCCTTCTGTGGATAGGCGAATTCACCTATAAAAAGAAGTTTTTGAAGAAGGAAAAACTGAAAGGGAGGCACTCTTGAGGGATCTCTCTGGAATGGATCATTCCAAAATGTTCTTTCGAATCTTTAAAATTGCAAGATCTCAAAAGTATTTCTCCAAACCGGAGAATTATGGGAGAAACGCGGATCTACAATCTATCCTTCGACTTTTTGGGGCAGCATCAATGGTTTCTGAAACATAAACTGGTTCTGGACGAACTACAACCTGAATTGAATCTAGCATTCTATCGATAAACAAGGCCCTTGATGGAGTTTCATCGATACACGATTTTCAAGTCAGAAAAATTAAAATAGAAATGCAGAAATGAGTTCACGATTTGAATTTATTTTTCCTTTCAAGTCAGAGCGATAGAAAAGATGTTTTTTTAACGCTAGCTAGCATTACAATTCGAGATTTTCATTTCCATCAGAGGTTCAGAATGAGACTGGGTGGAGAAGTAACAGCCTGTGCAGGTTGACCTGTATACAGGGTCTTTCACGAGGAACCTCACCCATATTTATACGGGAAACTACTGAACGTATTCTCATGAAATTCAGCACTTAGAAGTATTTCACGATGCTGATGAAATCTAAAATATTTTCAAGGCATGAGTACCTCCGGTTTTTCCGGAAATGACATCAACTTCCGTTTTTCAAATTAGAACACCATTTTTTTATTGCAGAAATAGATTCCTTAAAAATTTCAAGTTATTTTGATGTAACATTTTTCAGTTTTGGTTGGAAAATTCTCTCTGAGCGGGAAAATACGAAAAAAAATCGAAAATAGAGCTCCGCTGAAACAAGATATCTTCGAGGTTTTTGGATGGAAATTTTCATTTTTGGGATTTTTCAAGATGTAAGATTGATGTATCCACTTTAAAAATCGAAATTGCGATTCATGATACAGGGGGTGAAAAAATCGCTTTCAAAGTTAGGGATGACAAAATCGTGAAAAATCAATTTTTTCAAATTAGAACCCCATTTTTTTATGGCAGATATTGAATCTACGTTAAAAAATAATGTGAGTGTATGCATCACACCCTTGCCCTAAAGTGGATATTTTCTGAGTTATTCACAAAAAACTGTTTTTCGTCTTGAATTTTCAGCTATTTCTTTTCCCTTCACGCCAAAAATATGAAATTTTCAGGAACTGTTACTTAAACCATGTTTTAGATTTTACTACCCTAATATGCAAGAGAAAAAAGTTACAGGTTGTTCCTAAATAGATGGCGAATTTTGATTCGAATTTGTATCGGAAACCTCTTTATTTCAACTAATCGGCCGTCGGTTTTCTCTCCAGTGATAAATAAATAATTCCTTAAGAACCATATGCAAAAACTTACCATGTTTTACATTCTTTTTTTTAATGATAGATATCATTAATTTGGCAGATGTAATTAATGATATCTATCATTAAAAGAGAGAATGTAAAACATGGTTAGTTTTTGCATATGGTTCATAAGGAATTATTTATTTATCACTGGAGAGAAAACCGACGGCCGATTAGTTGAAATAAAGAGGTTTCCGATACAAATTCGAATCAAAATTCGCCATCTATTTAGGAACAACCTGTAACTTTTTTCTCTTCCATATTAGGGTAGTAAAATCTAAAACATGGTTTAAGTAACAGTTCCTGAAAATTTCATCTTTTTGGCGTGAAGGGAAAAGAAATAGCTGAAAATTCAAGACGAAAAACAGTTTTTTGTGAATAACTCAGAAACTATCCACTTTAGGGCAAGGGTGTGATGCATACACTCACATTATTTTTTAACGTAGATTCAATATCTGCCATAAAAAAAATGGGGTTCTAATTTGAAAAAATTGATTTTTCACGATTTTGTCATCCGTAAATTTGAAAGCGATTTTTTCACCCCCTGTATCATGAATCGCGATTTCGATTTTTAAAGTGGATACATCAATCTTACATCTTGAAAAATCCCAAAAATGAAAAGTTTCCATCCAAAAACCTCGAAGATATTCTTGTTTCAGCGGAGCTCTATTTTCGATTTATTTTTCGAATTTTCCCGCTCAGGGAGAATTTTCCAACCAAAACTGAAAAATGTTACATCAAAATAACTTTAAATTTTCTAAGGAATCTATTTCTGCAATAAAAAAATGGTGTTCTAATTTGAAAAACGGAAGTTGACGTCATTTCCGGAAAAACCGGAGGTGCTCATGCCTTGAAAATATTTTAGATTTCATCAGCATCGTGAAATACTTATGTGCTGAATTTCATGAAAATACGTTCAGTAGTTTCCCGTATAAATATGGGTGAGGTTCCTCGTGAAAGACCCTGTATTGTGTATCTCGGATACTATTCCATTCACAAAAGCAACGTAGCCGAAGTACCATTCGGAAACAAGTGTTTACGAAGAGGGTCCGCTTCGAAACGCAATCTGTGCGACTCATTTGAATATAAAGAAGTGCGCACCATTCTTTACGGAATTCTAAATCTCGGGACTACCAAAAGAACGCACAGTCTGGAATTGAAAAGGATTTAATGTGAAAACTTCAAATTTATGGCCACAGAACAATGATACCAGTTTTTATAGACTTAAATTATTGGTTAAGTTGGGTCATTTAAACTGGCGTTTTTAACTAAGTTATACATTCTGATACTGTTCCACGGTGGAACATTTATTACAACTAAAATCGCCTACTATCCACTTTTAAATACAACCCACGGACTCGGCGTTTTATTACGAATACGGAATTCGTACGGTTTAAAAATAAATAATGACGAGACTTCGCCAATCATGCCCATTAAGTAATTACGTGAGGCACCGAATGGCCAGCAATTAGATTTGTTTCTTTTTAATTGTCTGACGAGTTCATTAACTGATTCGGATCTGATTGTTTGTGTCGTCGAAATTAGCTGGAATTTTATTGAAATGATTTTATGGTGAGGGCATTTGCATAATAGCAAGCCATCTGTTCGGTTTTTTGGTGGTTCTGATCCTGAAATGACGAATATACAGATAGATATCTCTCGAATAAATTGCTTCAGAAAAGTGAAACCCGTGAATTGATTTTGAGTTTAATGCATTTTTTGACAATAAGATGAAATATTTTTCTTGAACCTGTTAGCTGAAATTTCACCATACTACTTATTCTAGGAGGTTGGTTTTTGACAAATAAGACAAAACTTTTTGTTTGCAGGACGCTGGATTGGACAACGCGGTTTAATTGAATGACTTAACGCCACTAAAATACTTTTATTGGGGATGTCTCAAAGATTTTTTTGATCTAGGTTTCCGTCCATTCGGGAATCAAAGGAAACGAAGAGGCCAATACACTTGCCAAAGAGGGCGCACGAATCTCATTGGCCCAGAACCTTTTTGTGGTATAGGTAAATTTACCTATAAAAAGGAGTTTCTGGAGAAGGAGAAAGCCGAGAGGGAAAAACTCTGGCGGAATCACTCAGGGATGGATCGTTCCACTGAACTCCTTCGGAACTTTGAAACAGCAAGATCCTACAGATATCTGGTTCTTAATAAGAAACAATTACACTTCCTCAATTGCTTTCTTGCAGGACACTGTCGTCTCAGGAAGCACCTGTTAAGGATGGGATTATCGGACACTGACGAGTATAGGTTCTGTGGGGAAGAGGAAGAAACCCTAATTCACCTAGTCACGGAACGCTGTGGCATTGCGAGCCTGAGGAGAGAATGCCTTGGGCAAGAAACTGAGGAACTAGCCTCGTTTAAGCCTTCACAGATATTGGATTTTATCAGATTTCTGAAACTGGAAGGCGAGCTGTGAGGGTATGGTCAGAACAGCTCTGTAAGGGGGCACAATAAACTTTGAGGTCGCAGTTAACTGTAACCCATTTCTGAACTAAATATGAAGTTCATCAGAATAGGCCAGCTAATATTGAAGATCTAAAAAATAGGATTAGATTGGATACAAACAACATACCAGCTGAGACCATTCGGAATTCCATATTCGAGTTATACCATCGCCAAGAAGCCAAGAAGAGGTTGGAAGGCATCTAGTTTGTTCAATTCGCTCGTAAATAGCAATAAAAAGGTATACATTTTTTTATTTTAAAGAATTTTGTCTTCTTTGCATATAACCACATAGGTAAAATGAAGAAAAAAATAGTATGATAAGATTCCATCTACCACAAGCTTTTCGAAACGTTAGGTGGGGATGCAGCTTAAGAGTTAAAGAAAAATACATACGCAAAAATGACGCTTGACTCAAATCCATTAATAATAATAATAAATAATAAACTTTATTTGCTCATAAAAAAAATCACAATAAATCAAATTAACCTTCAATACATTACAAGGTGTGTCAACGTGTTGAGCATTATTTTTATGTCAATAATTTGATATGAGGTCTTTCGCCCAACACTGCATTCTTTTATTTCTTCACCAAGTAGAAATTATCGAAAATTTAATTCATTAAGTTTAAGGGTGGGAAAATATTTCATCATTCGAAATCAACCTAAAACTAAGCCAAAACATCCAATATTCAGATAATTCCAAAATGTCACCCCAATAATAAAAATCGCAAACTCATCATATCAAGACGAAATCATTCACAATATGGCAAAAACTTCCTTTCCTCCATACAACACCCTTATGAGAAGGACCAAATGACACCTTGAAACCCATCGAAGCATCCCTTAAAGGAACAATCATCCTTCATTCATTACCAACCCGAGTTTCATATTTTCCTCCAGTCCACCAAGAATAACAAAAACTACCCTATATTCGCCCCCAATTCATTCTGGCAGTATGCCCCCGATAATGACAGAGACCCATATGCATTCATTCATTCTTTCGTAGAAACGTAACAACAGTTTTACCTGTCCGGTGTAACAAATTAGCCAAGGTAGCGAGGAACACCCCCATTTCGGGCCTAAACAAATACCTCGCATCCGGCACGATTTGCCCTTACGTTTTCGGAATTTCAATAAGTTTCTTTGATGAATTATTTCTGTTTTGATACACGTAGCTTCTTGTGTTGTATCTTTCATTTTTATCGCATCTGGGGAATTCGTTCTGTGTCGCTCAACGATGTCTTCCAAACCGTTAAATATATCAGGGGGACATTTGTGACACGTCCAGAAGGGGGATATGATAAAAAGCAATTTTGGAGTTCTCTGCAATTGAGATTTTTTCAATTAAGTTTATATTATTTTTCTGCATGATAGGAAATCACTTTTGGACACACGTTCTGTTATGACTTACTCAAAATTAGAAAATTTAGTCGATAGTTACTTATATTAGAAGTGCAGAAGGCAGTTCAAATTCAAAAATTAGCCACCGTACTTCTTACTTCTTTCTTGATTTATGCACTTCTCTTAAGCCGGGTTTAGACGAAGCGCACCCACTCGCGAGTCAAACCCGTCACCTACTCGCGCCCCAAAACTCATCCTCGCGCCGTGTTTACACTACGCGCTGGATTCGCCTAGAAGGGTGAGCCAGAATGAAGGCGAGGTATAGTAATCAGCCTAGTATAAAGTCCGAGACTCGACTAGCTCCAGAAGCTTGTTCAAACGACACAGTGAGGCTTCTTTGATGGCGCGACTGAAAACCGACCGGCAATGGCTCACCCGAGGACGAGGGGCCTCACGGCGAGAGCATGTTTACACTATGCGAGGGAGCGGAAGCGAGGCTGGTGCGCGAGTAGGTGCGCTTCGTCTAAACCCGGCTTTATGAATAACTTCTCGACCAAATTCCAAATTTTGTGGCAGGTCATAACAGAATGTGTGTCTGAAAGTGACTTCCATCATGCAATTTTTTGATTTGCCCTTACGTTTTCGGAATTTCAATAAGTTTCTTTGATGAATTATTTCTGTTTTGATACACGTAGCTTCTTGTGTTTGTTCTTTCATTTTTATCGCATCTGTGGAATGCGTTCTGTGTCGCTCAACGATGTCTTCCAAACCGTTAAATATATCAGGGGGACATTTGTGACACGTCCAGAAGGGGATAATATAATAAAAAGCAATTTTGGAGTTCTTGCAATTGAGATTTTTTAGTAAATTATATTATTTTCTGCATGATAGGAAATCACTTTCGGACACACGTTCTGTTATGACCAATTCAAAATTGGAAAATGTTGTTGAATAATCACTACATAGTATAAAACAAAGTCGCTTTCTATGTCCCTATGTCCCTTTGTATGCTTAAATCTTGAAACTACGCAACAGATTTTGATGCTTTTTTTTAATAGATAGAGTGATTCAAGGGAAGGTTATATGTATAATAACATCCATATTAATAGTGGAGAAGTACTGTTATTTTTGAGGTTTCTAATGTGATGTCCGTGCGAAGCGGGGCGGGTCGCTAGTTACTTATAATAGAAGGCAGTCCAATTCAAAAATTAGCCACCGTACTTCTTTTATGAATTTATACACTTCTATTATGAATAACTTCTCGACCGGATTTCCAGATTTTGTGTAGGTCATAACAGAATGTGTGTCTGAAAGTGACTTCCCATCATGCAGAAAAATTTTGATTTGCCGGTAGGTTTTTGGAATTTCAATAAGTTTCTTTGATGAATTATTTCTGTTTTGATACACGTAGCTTCTTGTGTTGTATCTTTCATTTTTATCGCATCTGGGGAATTCGTTCTATGTCGCTCAACGATGTCTTCCAAACCGTTAAATATATCAGGGGGACAATTGTGACACGTCGAGAAGGGGACAGTAATGAAAGGCAATTTCACTATTGTAGATATTTTTTAATTGAAGTTTATATCACTTTTCTGCATGATGGGATGACACTTTCGGACACACGGTTTGTTATTAAAAAATTCGAAAATGTTATCGAATAGTTGTTTATGATGAAAGTGCAACAGAAAGCTCTCAGACAAGGTAGAAAAAACGATCAAAAGATATTTTGAATGGCATAAAAACTCTATTAGAATCCCTCGTAAAAATGGTGTTTCTATCACCATCCCTTAAAAATTACCACCAGATATTTTTTCGCTTCAAACGAATGACCAGTAGAAAAAAATAATGACTTCAACTAATTTTTTATCATTTTACTTGAATTATTCCCACAAAATCATTAATTATAAATTATATATTGTTTTTGTGTGAAAGGATAAACATTGCCTTTATATATTTTTTTTCTGTGACGGAAAAGCATTTGACTTTTTATATCTCTTGGCAGGTCACAAAATATAAGTTTTCGAGGAATTACATTTTTTCCTGTCAAAAAAGTGAGTGTCTATGTATCCGGGAAAAAAGTATTCACTTTTTTCCCGTCTGGAAAAAAGTATTTTCATGAAAAGTTATATTTCTTTCAATATTTAATGGTCGTTTTTCCTGTCACAGAAAAAAAATAGTGCATTATACACGGGAAAAATATTAGATTTCAGCTCTCGGTTCTTTCTTCAACGTCACCTAGAGCTGAAATCTAATACTTTTTTCCCTTGTATAATAAATAACTATTTTTCTACTAGGGAATCATCTAGAAAAAATTTGACGGTGCATATGAAAAAATATATCTGGGGAATATTTTTTTTAGGGATAGTCATTAAAAAACGAAATTTTAACGACAGATTCTGATAAAGATTTACAAACAATTTTTGTTTGAAACTTGTACCTTCGTTGCGAGGAATCTTCTGATTTCCTCTTCTTCTGCTGAAGGAATATATTATGGAAAATCAGTAGATTCCCAGATACCATTTGTTACACGGTTATTCGCAGAAACATCATTATTATGTTATGTGGTGTAATGAACGCATTCACCAAAGAATTAGAGACATTATTTTCTAGATTATGAAATGATCAATAAAATAAAGAAAAATCGCTGAAAGGTGAATAAATACTTAATATAAAATAAGAATAGCAAATAGCCGTTAAAAAAGTTTTAATGACAAAAGACCTTTTTAAGACACAAACTGGACACGTGTGAATAATAATCTAACACTGCTCTCTGCCAATTCATTACGAAATCTGTACTTGGAGTTTTAGTACCCAGAGTAAAACCAAGTTTCTCACAGCTGGTGCTCATATACAAAGAACCGAATTTGGATCCGCCACTGGTTGAATAGTATTTTCCTCTTTTCATTCAGTAGAGTTCATTACACATCTTTATATCCAGAGCTCCTCTGAATTAATTAGATTCTAGATGGAACATTGATAAATCATGAGTCCGTTCGTGATGTGAATTTTAATTCATTAACATAAAATAAAGAAAAAACACGTGCACGGCTGAACCGTACTGGTTTGATAAAAGAGATATTTCTGTGACAATATACACCTCCTCATAAGTCCAGGACTTCAGCTGCGTGGCCCACACAGTGGCGTGACTGTTTTTTTTGCTTATGGTATGACATTAATTAATTTGTTCAAGGTTTTTATTTCGAATCGTTCAGGCGTTCAACGATTGAATATAGGTGAAGCGATTTTTCGTCTTTAATTTGTAACAGTGCCGAATGGCTTCTTTTTGTATTTTTTGATGATACTACGGAAACATATAAATTAATCGATTGACGCAATTGGAAAGTTCGACGAAGAAATATGATTTATTTTTATTTTTTTTCGATTGGTTTGTCAAGTCGACTCATCAGAAGCATCTAGAAATAGTGATATTCATAACAAGTTCGTAAAGTAGGGTTTTTTTTGGATGAGTAGACAAAATTCTTCTTGAAAGTCTGTGAGTTCAAAAAACTATTTTCGGACGTGTTGAGTACACTATTTTTTCGGCAACCGTAAAGAAACACGATTCGAATTGATGAATTATTGCGAATTGCAATACCAACCTTACGGTCGGCCATTATTTTGTTGCTGCATTTATTGAAGTCATATTTCCTAGTCCCGGAAGTGCTGCTTACTCAGAGAAAAAGGGTCCGAGAAGTACCCACTTTCCGGTCGGTTGCCGAAAAATGAATTTTTACTTCATATGAAAAGACGAATGACTGACATTCCACACTGCCAAATCTTATATAACAAAAATGAAAACATCTTATTTATATTCTGCATCTTTTTAGAAATGTTTGGATTAGATCGATCAAGAGACACGTTTTTATAGCCGTTCCTGAATGAAAAATATCACTTCAGCAATAATGACAATCAATGAAATCAATGAATTAATGATATAAAATCAACCAATATTGAACCCATAATTCGGTACTAATCCCGTTAACGCACAAAGAATAATGATAATATTGTAATGATTGGAAACAAATTTTGAAGCTTCAATTTCTGACTTAAATCAGAGCCATAATAATGCTATCAAAAATTGTCTAAACAACTTGAGACAACTAACTATATGAACTATGTGTATTGAATGAAGGTGGTCATTTTGAGCGATTTCTTTAGTGGATATTATTCTTTCCTTACTACCATAGTTTATCATTTTTCGTTGGTTAAGTAATTGTTAAGTATTCATTCTAAAATAATACTTTTAAGTAGATTGTTTGGATATAAAGAATTTCGTAGGTATTTCACATATTTTTTTATTCGGTGTCATCATTTCAAAACTTTGAAACTCTGAAAATTGAAGAGACACATCCACATACGCATTTATATTCGAGATCAGAAGAAAACAGAAAATAAGATCAAAAAAAGAAGAATATACAGGACAGGGTGTCCCATTTGAAAAAATTTAGTTGCATTCAATGATAGTCACCCTGTATTTCTTCCCATTGACGTTATTATAACTCCAAAAATGAGCATTTTCAGTAAACGCACTCTGCCACTTGTAAAATGATTAGAGATCTTGGCAGGTGGTTCTTAAAATTTGAAATTCTGTGGTTCTTAGAATAAAGGAGATAGACCAACATACATATTATGTTACATATTCGAAATCAGGGGAAAAAAAGCTAGGCAAACATGGAAAAATATACAGGATGTTCCATTTGAAAAAATGAAGTTGCCATCAATATGTTGGCCATACTGTATATATTTCAGTTTATGGACTCATATCAAAAAACCTCAGTTGATTTCGTGAAACTTTTATATGAAACATTTTTTTGTATCTCCTGTAGTAACAAAGTTAAAGGGGGGGTTAAATTATAATGAAAAACCCGGTACCTATAGTCCGTTCACGAAAGGTTGAGCACATAGTAGGCGTTTCTTTCTTTATTCGAAGTTGGCAGTATTTACTGTCATAGAGTAAAATAAAGTCAACGTTGCCGAATGTACCCGGCCTCGTCCGACGAGCTTACGAGTTGTCAGACAACTCTATGCAATATTGACAACATTGCGTATCAATATGACAAGAAATTAAAGAACATAACCTGAAATTTCAATATACACAGTGGAATATGTCAAATTTCCATGGCCAACCGACGGCTCAACCTTTCGTGAACGGAGTATATACAATCAAATGTGCTATCCGTCGCCATATTGTTTTTTCGTTTCGACAGATATTTTCGCTGATTGTGATACGCCACTGCCGGCTGAAGAAAACAAATGATAAAACGAAATCCATAAATGGCCTGATCAAAAGTGAAGGAGGAGAATGAGAACGCGTTTTCGGGCAGAGGTGACGGCAATTTTTAATAGATTCGTGTCGGGTGGATGGGACAATATTGAATTCCGTTGCCAGGTAACCATACAATAGACGGATTTCGTATCTTTTGTTACTTGCTCATTGTGGGTGCCAGGTAGACAAGATCTTTGCCGGAATGCCGTTCATAAACACTGAACTAACATTATTCCAAATGAACTTTTTCGAGATTTTGTTGCGCTCTTTCTGTTCGATACAGCTGCTATTGATTTCCGAGATTAAATTGAAGGAAGTGAGACGACGGAGCGAGTTACACGTGTGTGACACAATAAGGCGATTCGTTATTCTGTGTTGAAACGTTTTAAAAGGAATGAAACCTGAGGAATACCGTAATTATTTCCTGGAATATATCCTCGAGTTTATCAGATAACGATCGTCTATTGAATCAATTATCATCACGCATATCTTACCGTAACTCGGCGGTGATGGAATTGAAGAAATCCCAACCTATCATATGTATTTAATTCGAAAAAGTTGAGTACAATCTTCGTACTTTATTTTGTACTTGTTTCTAGGGTAATAGTTTTTGTCGAAACGTTTGTAAGCTACGAAGTCTCACTAGGATGGATTTATTGATGAAAAATCCGGGGTCGAGAGTAGGTACTTTTGAGAGCTGTCCCTGAATAGGTACACTAGCTTTTAGGCTTCGTATTATAATAAAGGGATAAAATACTGCTCTCGAAAGTGTTCTCTTGAAACATGATAAAGATACCAATGAGTAATGAAGCGAACTGAAATATGCCCTGAAGAATAAACAAAAATTGTGTGAAATGGGTTCATCGGAATGAAGTAAGATTTCATAAAAATTCAGAATTTCACAGCTACGATACTTGACTAAAATATGACTCAAGTCTTCCATTTCCTTTGTTAGAAGCTTACAAAAAATGGAAAAAACTCATGTACAGGGTGTTACATAATAGTATGTCACAACTTAAGGGGATGAATCTACGTATAATTTCAAGAAAAAAGCCCAAATAAACATGGGCCCGCAAAAGCTTCGTTACGGAACTACAGGGTGTTGAAATAAAAAAAATTGGGTTTTTCTTCACAACTCCTGCAGTTTTTGCCATAATCAGTCCAAATTCGAAATGCGAGCTATTTTCAACAGTCTCCATCATTGCACGTCCTGAATCTCAACTAGAATCTACATGGTGCTTTCTTTTCCGGAGCCATGTCTCCTTTTTCCTTTCAAACTTTTTTATGGTACGCCACTGGTCTTCCTAAAATCAATTTTTGATATTTTCGTTCAATTTAGAAACTGTTTTGACTCATGTAATTTTTCAGTATCTCTAACCGTTTTCGAGTAAAGTCTTATTGTTTTTATGTTATTCGCTGAATAAAAAAATAATAGAAATACTCGATAGGTATGCCAAAAACTTGCTTTTATTTTGATAGCTCGTCATCTGAGACTCAACTTGAGCTTATTCAATATCAACATACAATCCTTCAATAATTTTTTACCCAAAAACGGTAAGAGATACGAAAAAATTACAGGAGTCAAGAAAACTTTTTAATTGAACGAAGAAATCAAATATTGATTTTACGCTGATTAGTGAAGTACCGCAAAAAAGTTTGAGAGACATGGCCCCGGAAAAGAAAACACCCTGTAGATTCTAGTTAATATTCAGGAGGTGCAATGATGTAGTCTGTTGAAAATAGCTCGCATTCAAAATTTGGACTGAATATCTCAAAAACTGCAGAAGTTGTGAAGAAAAATCCCCTGTAGCTCCGTAACGCAGCTTTCACGGACCCATGTTTATAACTTTTTTTTCTTAAAATTACATGTAGATTCACCTCATCAAGTTGTGAGATACTATTATGTAAGTATTTCACGATCTCCCACTGTATGAACCCTAAACTAAGTCAAGAAGTTTTTTCCTTTGTGTCAGACAAATGATGTACTGCTGCTGTTTGTAGTCATTCAGAAACTTTAGTCGATATTTGTTATAGTACCAGAAGCAGAACCGCCAGATCATGAAATAAAGGAATCCTGTAGTGCCTCATATAATTCAGATCTACCTCCGTACTGATAAGCCTCGTTAGATTGGAATATCTGCCTGTTTATGCTCTGGATGATATTGTTTCCTTGTAGTTTTTTTGAACGTCTTTAGACACTCAGCACTGCTGATTGTTGAAACGGCAGTGAATAGTGGCCAAAACCGGCTAGAAAGTTTCTTCCTAGTCCGGGATTGAACTCGAGACTGTTGGTTACAAGTTCGGTGCTCTACCTTTTCGGATTACGAGACTACTCATTCATTATGTTACTTGATATCATTGAACTTTGAGCCGAAGTGAAATAGTTATGTGAACGAAAAAGCAAATTCATTTGGAATTGTGCAAGTGCATTCAAATAGCTACAAGTAAAGGATGGGACGTAGATGAAAATTTGAAAGAATTAGAAAATTGACGTTCGAGCTACGACGTGGGTTATCTCGTCTTGTGCATACCGATGTCTCGAGACCCAATACGCTCGGCTGGATAGACACGGAGGAAATATCCACTTATTTCATATTCTCGCGACGTTTCTATAGATGGCGTCGCCCCGAACCCGAACATATACATCGGCGTAATCTAAGCACCCAGCAGCGGCTCAGATATGGAAAATACTCGAAAACGCAAAAAATACAATCTCCCCATGAAGCGAAGCATGTAATGAATTTCAGTTTCGCTTTATCGGCGCCGGAAAGCGGGGTTTTTCCGAAGCGCCAGCCCGTACTGGAAGCTTTCCAATGGCGCGCGTTTTCCCAGACGTTCCGCTCCATTGCAATTGTGATCCGCCCGCCATACATTGACATACGAGATGGTTGAAATTAAACGACGCTTCTTCTTGGGAGGAGGGTCTTCCGCCTTCGTGGGGGAGGAAGTTAAAATTTTAATATTCCCGATATTAACTGGAGACGTCGCGTTCGTACGTGAACGCCATTTGGGTTGATATTACTTATTTTAACAAGATCCTGAGAGGGGTTCCGGTTCTCAATGAAATATTCTCGGATTATGTTCGCGATTTAGTGGTGTAGAAGGTATAATTATACCGAGCGATGTGGGGTTCTCCTAAGGAAGGCTGAAGGATGTGGACTCACTTCCAGACATAATGAAGAAATCTGTGCATTAGATGTTAAATCAGCTTCGTCTCGAAACTCATTTAATTCTGAAATGCCACAAAGAAGAAAAATGAACAAAAATATATTAAATGACAACTTTTTTGCTAAGCTTCTTCTAAATCGGATACTAAGAGATGATCAAATCGAATCGTTTTGAATTAAGTTACAAGTTTCACCTAATACACTTTTTAACAGGAATCATCTTTCAAAGAATTGAAGAATAAAACACACAATACAGTGGAACTTCCCTATAACGAAAGCGCTAAATACGCAAAAAAATTCGTTATAAAGAAATTTCGTTATACAGAAAAATTCTTTCTCTAGTCGGCGATGTCGCAGTCGACTTCACTGATAAATTTAAGTTTATCATTCAAACTTAAGTACTCGCTTTTAGACATTTCCGCACAACTTTTCACACTAGCGTAATGGTTAGATTAAAACCAAACAGCCAGGGGTCTATTTAAACCTGTTTCAGAAGGATATCTCTGTCCGCCGTAGTGATTTAGTTTAAGGTCGGGATTTATTACTTACCCGGAAAAATTTACTACAACTGAAGGGTTTTTCAATAAGAGGTGTTATTTTGATATTCGGAGAAAAATGCTATTTTTCACTATGAATGATCGGATATTTATTTCATTATAAAGAAGAAGCTATGCCGTTAATAGTGGAAAATAACATTAGGCAAATGACCACCACGACCACGCTTACAGGACCATATCCCTTTAATGAAATTTTCAATAACCAAATCGCAAAGTGGCTGCCCTATGTCCTCGATAGCCTCACGAATTCTATCTTTGAGGCCTTGAATCAACGCTGGGCTTTAGGCGTCGACCTTGCTCTTTCAAGTTGCCCCAAAGGAAGAAGTCGCAAGGTGTTAAATGACTAGATCTCGGTGGCCAATTGTGATCACACCTCTTCCAGAGACAATACGGTCTGGAAACTTTTCCCGCAAAAGAACAATGGTTTCGTTGCTTCGCAATATTCTCGGCTGTTCTTGAGCGACGTGCACGGGTTTTATTCCTCACATCACTAACTTGTCCCAACCCAACAGCTCGAATTTTTCCATCAATT
The DNA here is from genome assembly GCA_013421045.1 of Propylea japonica. NCBI lineage: Eukaryota > Metazoa > Arthropoda > Insecta > Coleoptera > Coccinellidae > Propylea > Propylea japonica. Next base: position 13,633,422 of record CM024239.1, on the reverse strand, counting down.
TCTTTATTGCGGTCCGACAAGGTGCTTCACAACGACCCAAGAATGTTCGAGTTTTACGAACCGTCACTGCCAATTTTTCACCATATTTTTATAATGAATTTTAATAATTTCAATGCGTTATTCAAGCGTGTATCGTTCCATTTTTATTAATGGCGTAGTTTCTACTTGTCAGATGTCAAAAAGTGACAACTTCAAACGTGACATCTAACGAAATAGCGGACTATTCAAAATAACGCTTCCTATTGAAAAACCCTTTACCAACAAAACAAGCTTATGATTTTCCCTGGATAATGAACCCCTTCAAGAATGTTACTTCGAACTATATACCATCAGATATACATAAAATTATTCTCAACCATAGAGCAGCAGGAACTCTGATTGATACTACAAACTTACTCAAGTGTTAAACTAGACTGGATTCGTTAGAGCTAATCCTTTGAACTCCGAGAACACAAACAGCGAAAAACAAAATAACCCCTGTTAATCAATCAATATTTCTAATAAATTCCGAACCCAAGGCCCGCGGACTAGCGTTTGGAAGCAGCAGAAGTCCTGCTTAACTAACCGAATGATCAAATTATCTACGAAGCGTAAATTTTCCGTCTTAACAATTTGGCTACCGAATTAAATAGAAGTAAGAGCTGGTGCCGTTAGCTCTGTGTTCGTACGAGTTGCTGAAGAAAAATTTCCAGTTGATGAAATCGATTATGAACGAGAGAATCGGGAAGATTCAACATCTTATTTAGCTTTGTGTTTCGATAGAAGATTTGTCGAGTTTGCTGACTTTATAACTGTTTTCGTTATTAGTTTTCTCTATTATTTCTTATGACTTGACATGAAGCCCTAAACAGATATTTGAAAGTTTGTTATGTTTTGGGACGAATCTATTGTAGGCAATTGTAGTTTATGTTTCATTTTAAATGCGATTAAGACCATATGTTCTTCATAATTCTACAATAAAAACTTTGACGGTTGGTCAGCATTCATGATATAGAATTGTTTTGTGATTTCAATTCTGAGTGAAACTGTAAGCTGTTTGAAAGTATTTCTTCATGAAATATTTTAATATCCTCAAGTTACCCAACTCTTTTTATTCCTTATTTTTATTCGATGCAAAGGATGTGGTTAACTATTCACTATTTTTCATGACCAATCATTAAAACTTGTTTCTTTCTCATTATACTGAAAAAATTACTAGAATTGTGGCCAAATACGACGATTGTATGTAAGTTGGTTCTTTGACTTCTGTTAATAACATTTTCAGTATGTTAAAATATAATAATTAATCAATAATTTGTTGAATATAGTAAGTATAATGAGAGGGGATGACGATTCACAACAGAGTTGCCAGTTGGCATCGTTGCTAGCTGCGATTTAACTTCAACTAATGAAATCAATGCTAACGCATTCGTCATACTCAACCGCGAATTCTGATATTTCTGAATTTCGGTGATTTCAATAATTTTTTTCTCTAAAACCAGACAACGAAACAAAAAATGGATACATAGGGCAGTACAATGATTTTATATGGTTTCATTGTCTTAAGTTTTTCTGTCTTTTCTTCCAAAAGTTATCTCCTAAATATGTGTAAGAAAACCATTAAAATAGCAGCACTGGTGACGAAATCAAGTTTTGTATATAACAAACATTTATTTTCTGAGCTTCCCTGCAGTTGAGAAGGAGTGAATGATATATGTCTGCCACTTTATGCATCCCTGAATATTGCCAATTGAAATTAGAGTAAAAATCAACTTACCACTGAATACAATTTTCAAGATTGCGGCGCAAGAATATCAGCAAACATTGATCTGAGCCTTCAGAGTCCATAAGAATACAGGGTGTTACATTATAGTATGTCACAACATAAGGGAATGAATCTACGTATAATTTCAAGAAAAACATGGGTCCGCAAAAACTTCGTTACGGAGCTTTAGGGTGTTGAAATTTCCAAAAAAATTGTTTCTTTTTTCATAACTCCTGCAGTTTTTGAGATATTCAGTCCAAATTTGGAATGCGAGCTGTTTTCAACAGTTTTAACTAGAATCTACGGTTAGTAGTTGCAATAATGGAGACTATTGAAAATAGCTTGCATTTCAAATTTGGATGGAATATCTCAGAAACAGCAGGAGTTATGAAGAGAAAACCTATTTTTTTTTGGAAAATTCAACACCCTGTAGATCCTTAACGAAGCTTTTGCGGACCCATGTTTATATACATTTTGTTTCTTAAAATTATATGTAGATTCACCCTCTCAAGTTGTGACATACTATTATCTAAGACAGTGTACAATAGGAAATAATCATTAATTTATTTCATGAAAAGTAGTCACATTAAACGTAGGATAAGAGAAAAGTGCCCAAAAAAATAATAGAAGAAAAAATCGAAAACTTCACAGGACATTCAAAAATATGTGTCAAAAACAATATATTTACGTAAAATTTGCTGTAAATGGAAACTTTCTTGTTTTTCTTGGGCTTCACTCATTTGAAAATTTCAACAACACTTCATCCATCGAAAATGAGAAGAAATGGGTAAAAGTTCCCATGATCTGATACACCAAATGAAGAGGGTGAAGGATTCATAAATGAAAAATAACGAGTAAGCAGAGAGTAATGAAACAGACTTCGGGCAAAATTCACATTACGGATAAATTAATCGGTTACAGTAAGTTGGCCCCAGCTGTATACTTTTAATCGAAATTGGTGAGACTCATACACCCTAGCTCCACTGTTATTTAGTTATAAGGCCGAAAATCGTGAAATCGTTACGATAAGGGTGTTCTTTGTTGAACTGCTATTGTCGAGGTGTTTGCCAGGCCCATTAGTGCCATCCCTGCATCTTTTGTATAAAAAATATTTTTCCATGCAAAATCCCCTAACTACGTATTGTATTTGCTGTGATAAATGAGACGGAAATTCATTCTTTATTTAAGCATAAATATCGAAAATCATATTCCACCCCTATCCGGATAAATGTTACATTTTAAATTGCATTAGGAAAGTTGTGGGATGTGAGGATTTAAAATCTCAATATAAGCGGGATATTAGAAACATCGTGATTTATTGGTTATTCCATCGACGCCATACTTTATAAATTCAATAATATCAGTTACATTCGTATAATAAAGCTGCGATTTTAAAATGTCCTTTGAATTATTGATCTATGGATGCAAGTTCCATACCCCTTCCTATAACTGTTAATCTAGATCGCTGGAAATAATGAAATGGAAATAACAATAGAAAAGGAATAGGGACCAAACTTTTGATTTCTGAAACAGACATCTAACCGATAATTTAGTGCCCATTACTTTAAATCGGGGAGCTGTATTGGTTTTCGATAGAAATCCATTCTTTGATACGATGTTCGTTAATATATCATCATATACACAACAAAATGGGTATTGCTATCCATAACTCTTAATATTCGGTTTGTGTAAAAGTTGACATAATGACGAAACGGAATGAGAAAATATGAATTGTATTCGTTAATATTTCTATATTCTTGCGTTTTCGTAACTTATACTTTGACTTTCGAACGGAATGAGCTCGAAATTCGAAATGGTTTTCAAAATATACAGATCTAAAATTCACTTTTTCCGATATTACGCCTATAAGAACCTAGTAGTTTTTTCCATTCATTCACGAATTGAAGTTTTCTTTTCAACACCTTAATTGTAAATGTTAAAATTTCCTATTATGAATGGATAGAATGAGTGTAATAGATCTTAGGTACATTTCAATTCGAATTATCGTTATTAATGTTGTATTATCGTAAGTTTTATCACAAGGGCATCTAATTCCTCCGAAAAAATGAAAAAACACGTAGCTAGGTAATATTTTGACAAAAAAAACATGTGTGCTTGTGCCAACAAATATGCGTGTTGAAGATGAGGATTTTTGCTTTGCATTGTGTTTTTTCAATTTTTTTCACAGGAAAAATTAGATGCCCGAATCGTAATTGACAAGACTATTCCATAAATAATGGATTATTCAGCATACATTATTTATATAGGTATTAATTTGACAACAACTGTCAAGTTTTGCTGCGGGTAAACTCGAATAAACTGCTGACAGCTCATGCCAAACAGTTTATCCACCTATAGTCCGTTCACGAAAGGTTGAGCCGTCGGTTGGCCATGATAATTTGACATATTCCACTGTGTATATTTAAATTTTAGGTTATGATGTTTATTTTCTTGTCAGATTGATACGCAATGTTGTCAATATTGCACAGAGTTGTCTGAAAACTCGCAAGCTCGTCGGACGAGGATGGGTTCATTCGGCAACATTGAATTCATTTTATGTTATGACAGCAAATACTGCCAACTTCAGATAAATAAAGAAACGCCTACTATGTGCTCAACCTTTCGTGAACGAAGTATATAATAGTCTGTTCACGAAAGTTTGAGCACATAGTAGGCGTTTGTTCATTTATCAGAGGTTGGCAGTATTAGCTGTCATGGCGTAAAATAAAGTCAACGTTGCCGAATGTACCCGGCCTCGTCCGACGAGATTCCGAGTTATTGAAAACTCTATGTAATATAGACAAGATTGCTTATCAATTTGACAAGAAAATAAAGAATAAAACCTTAAATTTTAATATACCTACACAGTGGAATATGCCAAATTGTCATAGCCAACCGACGGCTCAAACTTTCGTGAACAGACTGTAGAAACCATTTATAATTCGAAATTGCGCGTTTCTGATTGGTGGAAATTACGACGAGGGAAATAGTCATCTATATGTATATACTTTAATCGAGGATTAGACATTCTTTTACATGTTTTTTGAGATCTTCTCGCTTTTCGAAATCATAGTCACATTTCTGTCGAATTTGAAATTTGCAAAAAATTTCATTTTTTCGCAGTTTTTTATTTTATACTGCCCTTTCCTTTGACGGTACTTAGTATGTCTCATTACCACAGTTTCCTCAGCTTGCTGAGTTTATAATGTTAATTTGCTACAGTTTCAGATAGACATTCCTCGGTGGAAAATTTCAACTTCGTGAATGGTTAAAGAATGAATAGATTTCGAAGATATCGAGAAAATGGGTGCATGTTGTCATGCAAAAAGAAAAACATGAGACAGAAGCTCATAAAAGAAGAATTTGTGTCCTTTCGACAAACCGTGATATGTCAATAAACCATATTCAATTTCAAGATGAACTCAAGTGTTGAATATTTTCATATTGAGACATCACCATCGATGAATCTATCGACAAAGGAAGTTTCTATGCGATATAATAGGTTGGTATTTCTCTCTCGAATGCCAACACTAAAATTATAAATTCAAGAATCCAGCGCTTAATTATCTAACGCCGAGGTGGAACAAAACAATTGCTTACTTGTATTCAAATAACTGTTCTCGAGATGACACGGCTTGAGAAACGAGGTACAAAATACGGTGTATGAATTCACTCATTCATATCTGACCGCACGATAAATATACATTAATAATCAAGCTATTATTGAATACGTAGTCTAAATTAGTTGATTGTAACTCGAAGCCTTGGAACATATGGAAATTACGATTTGAATAAGCGAACAAACATAAAATTAAAAAATGTTTTAATTATCGTGTTGTATTAATTGCTGTTGTATTTATGCTGGCATGTATAATTATTTCAACTGTATAATAGGCACTGTTAATGCGACATTACGATATGAACTTTGTATCTTTTATGGAATAGTTAACAGCTTTTAATTAATGTTTCTTAGTCCTTTGATTACTATTATTTGATATTATCTGCATGCTTACATGTATATTTAACTTGATCGTTTTGTTGTTTATTTCAACATTCGTGAGAATATAAATTGATAATGTATTCGATATTTCTGATAATATCGATATTCTAGTGGTGGTAGAGATAATTAAAAAGAAATAAGAAATTTTTCTATCCAGGAGTGGTTCAGGTGTACAACAAAGGGATATAAAGGGTTTTCCAATAAGAGGTGTTATTTTGATATTCAAAGAAAAATGCCATTTTTCAATATACTATAAATCAGGGGTTCCCAAACTTATTAGTGCTGTGACTCCCTTGGGTCTTGGCTATTGTTTTACGACGAAAATACTAACAAATGTTTGTAGGTAGGTACTATTAGTAACAGGCAATCAGGAAAACACGAATTTGCAAATCAATTTTTTATTTGATGGGAACATAGAAAAAACATGAATAATGATAAAAAGAGATATTTATAAACGGGCTGGCTCCTAATGAGATGGATGTGCTTGTTTTTCTGAGCATATTTTTTGAAAACGGGCCTTCAGTTTGAAAATGGCCAGTCTCATTTCTTTCTCTACGTCTATTTTAGGTCTGTACTTGTTCTTTATTACTGCAACCGCAGAAAAACCAAGTATGAAGTCGCAAATGGTAATAAAACCTTTAAAGATGCAGTTCTGATGGCATGATATTCTTGAGATACTGAGCTCCAGAATTCAAACAGTTTATCTTTGGCGTATTCCAGCTTGAGGTTGGAATCACAGGACAATTCTATCAACTGTTCTTCTTCCTCTGTTGAAAGTGTCGATGGTGTGGGTAACTGGAAAGGGTTTCTGACCCAGTCGTATTGCTGCAGATTATCGGGAAGATATTTTTGAAAGTGTTCATTTAATGAAAGCAAGTGCTGTGTATAGATTGATTTCAATGTAGGGTCAAGGAATTTTATCGATTTTTCTTGTAGAATACTTTCTAAAGCAGGGAAACAGTCAATTATTTGATCTTCTAATTTTCGTTTCCAAAAAAGCAACTTTTTCTGAAACCCAGCGGCGGTAGTCAGCCGCTCTCCCGCGCTCGCGTCGCGATGATTGACAGAATGAGCGCGGCGCTCACTCAACTCAGTCGCATCGTGGTATCGACACGCGACGCCTCTGGGCGTCGCGACTCACAGTTAGAGAACCTCAGATATAAATGATAGGATGTTTATTTCATTATGAAGAAGAAGCTATGCCGTTAATAGTGAAAAATAACATCAGGCAAATGACTACCACGACCACAGGACCTGTTAATGAAATTTTCCATAACCAAATCGCAAAGTGGCTGTCCTATGCCCTCGATATATAGCAAATTGGAACTGAGGAAACTGACGGGCGCTCTCACTGGGCACTGTCCTGTGAGGTATCACTTAAAAAACATGGGAAAAGCGCCCGATAGTACATGTCGCTTCTGTCAAGAAGCCACCGAGACAGCTAGACACCTGCTATGTGAGTGTGAAGCTGTTCACCAGAAACGGTTACGGCATCTTGGCTCCAGGTTCCTAAAGCCTGAACAAGTAATGGATGTGGCCCCCAGAAAGGTGGTGAAGTTCATTGAGACTTTGCTGCCGGACTGGTAACAGCGCGGGGATGCACATAGATCTTAAGGTCAAGGTGCTCGCAAGGTCGGTTTTGATCTGTCGCCCCTCCTCTAATCTAATCTAATCTAATGCCCTCGATAGCCTCACGAATTCCATCTTTGAGGTCTTGAATCGACGCTGGGCTTTTGGCGTAGACCTTCTCTTTCACGTGGCTCCAAATGGAGAAGTCGCAAGGTGTTAAATCACAAGATCTCGTTGGCCAATTGTGTTTACCTCTTCGAGAGATAACAAGGTCCGGAAACTTTTTCCCAAAGGATCAATGGTTTCGGACAAAGTAAACATTGTCCAGATCAACACTATCCAATTTGGGTCATAAAAAATCCTTATTCCAAAGAACGGCAAGGAATGGACCTACCTTAGCTTTCTCAACACTTTGGGCTACATCAGCAAAATTATCGGCTGTTCTTGAGCGACGTGAACGGGTTTTATTCTTCACATCACTCCCTCAAATAGCGGGCTATTCAAAATAACACCTCTTATTGGAAAACCCTTTACTACATCAGGAAGACAAATACTTTTAGGTTTAATGCCTACATTAAATTGTAAATGACGACTTTGAATCAAGAAGCATAGACCAAAGTTAATTCCAACATCTCTTCTTTATCGGCAGTGGATGAACGGCCATATTTGAGACCATCCGCCAATCCAATAAATCACCAAAATATGCACCAGGACACATTTCACATCTGTTCAAAGTGACCAGATGATATCATAATTCTGTTTTGGTATGCACGTTTGATGACCGATATTAGATCGTGTTATTTTTTCTCCTCTCATTTCGATATTTCTAGAACTTTCTTGAGCTTACCTCGACCATCTTGTTGTCATGAATTTGGACTTTTTAATTCCAGCATACTTTTTGAAACAGATGAAAGCATACTTCTACTTCTCATCTTTATCGGCTGTAGATAATAGGCCATATTTACGGCCATCCGGCAATCCAATAAATCGCCAAAAAATGCGTCAGGACACATTTCACGGCTGTTTAATGCGACCGAATGATATCATTAGGTGGTAGATAAGGCCCGCTAGATGATCATAGGCCATATAACAAGTCATAACTCTGTTTGGGTATGCTCGATGGCAATGGTATCATTAGGTGGTATAAATGATAAAATTAGATTGTGTTATTATTTATCTTTAATATTCTGTGTTATTTTTCGTCGTATTTATACATTTCGTAACACTTTCTCTGGACAATCTCTGTAATGTCTTTTTTCCTTTCAATTTTGACAATTACACTCGAGCGAACTCCTGATACTTGTACACAAAGAGTCAGGCATATTCATACTTCTTTTCTTGATAGGCCGTAGATAATAGGCCATATTCAGGCATATTCCAACTTCTCGTATTGATGAGCCGTAGATAATAGGCCATATTTACGACCATCCGCCAATCCAATAAATCGCCAAAAAATGCGTCGGGACACATTTCACGTCTGTTTAATGCGACCGAATGATATCATTAGGTGGTAGATAAGGCCAGCTAGATGATCGAAGGGCCATATAACAAGTCATAATTCTGTTTGGGTATGCTCGATGGCAATTCCTCAGATATTCGACATTCCCGCTGCAGAGCGGCCAGGTTTATTGCCAACTGGCCGTCGGAGATGGAGATAACGCGTACACACCGACAAGGCTCTTTGTTTTGCGGTGCAAGGAATTTTCGGACAAACTGGCCAGTTCGCACCCTGCATTCGTTATTCGGCACGGCGCGATAAAAGAAGCATACCGAGATTTATTCGAGGCTAGAAGAAGTGTGGAAGGATGCTGTAAAAAATGTACCGAAAATATACGGTTCGAGTGTTGGTTCTGCCAAAGGCGATGAGAGGATGATTTATTGTAATGTGATTGGTTTTATGAAGGAAAGAAATTATGCTTGGTTTTGGTGAAACCATTATACTTCTCGTTTTCTTTATTTTTTTTGATAAGGTAACTAACTTGTACTTCTTTCCGAGTTCTGGATATCAATCTTGTTATTGTTCCTCTTTGAAACCTTAAATATTAAATTAACTTGTCCGTTAGTATGGTGAATAGCTTTAAAGTCAAACATCGGAATGTTGGTTTTCCTACTACAAGAGCTAGCTTGGAGAACCTTAGGAGATGTGCCTGGAACGTTACTGCTACTACCATATATTGATGGAAGGACAAAAACCACCACACGGAAAAATATATCTTGGTGTTAGCAAACATAACCTCTTGTTGTCTTGGTTCATCATTGAATTGATTCGATCATAATCAGCTCACGAATTTGACTTCAAGACAGTAATCGTATTTTTGCCCTGAAAACCTCACAAGATTCACTGTATTTTTCGTCATCTGGCAGAATACATAAAAGTTCTGGATCCACACATGGTCAGTGTTTCGCACAAACAATTATATTGTGTTTTTGGAGAATATTGGACTTTCTAGTTCTAGTACAAGAGTAAGCTTAGTGTTTAAGGAGGTGTGCTGGAAAGGTTAGAGTTCTCGTCTATGTCAATGATTTTCCCGACGACATAGAAGCACAGCAGACGGTGAAGTTTGTGGATGGCACATAAGCAGTTATCACTGCAAGAACTGGTGATATCACTACAAGAAGTATTAGTTTTCGGACAAACTGGCCAGTTCGCACCCTGCATTCGTTATTCGGCACGGCGCGATAAAGGAACATACCGAGATTTATTCGAGGCTAGAAGAAGTGTGGAAGGATGCTGTAAAAATGTTGGTTCTGCCAAAGGCGATGAGAGGATGATTTATTGTAGTGTGATTGGTTTTATGAAGGAAAGAAATTATGGCAAATGTCTTGGTATTGGAGAAACTAGATATACTTTTCGTTATCATGATTTGTTAGTAATCAGATCATGGATTGTACTTCTATTAGTTCTATTCGAGTTCTGACAGTAATCTCGTTTCGCCCAGAAAACCTTACAAGATTCAATGTATTTTTCGTCATCTGGCAGAATACAGAATAGTTCTAGATCCACACAAGGTCAGTGTTTCGCACAAACAATTTACATTTGGAGAATATTGGACATTCTAGTACCAGAGTAAGCTTGGTGTGCTAAAGGAAGTGTGCTGGGAATGTTAGAGTTTCTTCTTCTGATGTGTCAATGATTTTCCAGAAGACAGAGAATTAATGATTCTACATGAAGCGATAAAAGAAGGGTATGCTTCTTTTATGCAGATTCAGTCGAAGCTAGAAGAAGTGTGGAAGGATGCTGTAAAAAATGTACCGAAAATATACGGTTCGAGTGTTGGATCTGCAAAGGCGATGAAAGGATGATTTATTGTAATGTGATTTTGTGACGGATAGAAATTATGGCAAATGTCTTGGTGTTGCATAAAGCAGATTTCCTTCTCGTTATCCTGGTTTGTTAGTATCAGATCATGGATTCTACTATTAGTTCTATTCGAGTTCTGGATACAAATCTATTTCCTTTTATGAAACCTTACAATATTCAATATAATTGTCTTCATCTGTTTTAATGCTAAAAAGTTTTAAAGCCAATTATTGCGAGTTCTTCACAAATAAAACAATCTACATTATGTGAAAGGAAAATCCGCCTAAAGATCGGGAATGTTGGTTTTTCTGCTACGCGAGCTAGCTTGGAGTATCTTAGGAGATGTGCTGGGAACGTTACTGCTACTCCTATATATTGATGAAAGGACCGAAACCACCACAGGGAAAAACATCCCTTGGTGTTTTAGCAAACATAAACTTTTTTGCCGTCTTCGTTCATCATTGGATTAATTTGAGCATAATCAGCTCACGAATTCGACTTCCTCCTGTACGTCAATGATTTTCCAGACGACATAGAAGCACAGCAGACGGTGATGTTTGTGGATGGCACAACAGAAGTTATCACTGCAAGAACTGGTGATATCACTACAAGAAGTGTTAATTTTCGAACAAACTGGCCAGTTCGCACCATTCGAACCATTGGGTCATGTGACTGATCTACTGGGATCACGGACCCAGGTTCTACGAACACATCAGGTTTAGGAGTTGAAGTGTCAGACGTATCAACCAACCCAACCAAATATTTTATGAATTTATTTTTTCAATCCCAGTCTATTTTCGGATTGTCTCTAGCTTTGCTTGCATTTATTGGCTTTTGTGAAATCTGTCTTATAATTTCTGGTGTGGCCTGCTATGTTTAATGGTATCTTTCAGCAACTCTGTTGAATAAGTAAAAAAGGCTGTAGCTTAAGCGCGAAAAGATCTGTATACAAAGTTATGAAGAAGTTTTTTTACATTATATTCTTAGCTCATAGAACCACACCTTTTACATGGGGCAAAATTATTTTCTCTTTCCATAATTTTTAGGAATATGGAATTACTAAGAAAAGAATAAAAGTATTCATCGCCATCAAGGCTTATCGGAAAAGATAAATAATGCAATAAGTAATCCCGAGATGGATAACACATGGAGCGGAATGAATTGATCAGTTTTTTCGTTGGGGTACAATCGTCCATGCAATAAAAACCCTCTTGGGGTCGACAAAATTAAACTTATCCCTGAAATATCGATCCTGGGACCGAACGACTGACGGGGTGTCCGACGAATTCATCTCAAAGACAATTTAAACGGTTCAAAGGAATGGCTATAGTTAAATAGGGGTGCCTAGTCGTATGGCAATTGTCTTATAGTCGCCCAACTGCGTTAGCATGCATATTTCAGCGTTCGAGAAGCTGGCGGATCGCTTGGTAAACTCGGATCCAACTTATCTACGTCCGAGGCGAATTGGAATATTTTAAATTCGCGTTTCTCTATCTCCCTAGGGCGTCGATAGCTTCAGGAAGGCGAATTCAAGCTCCAATAAATTTAAATACTTCATATGACCCGATATTGGCTATCTCTACATTTCCATGTTGTTATAAGTATCCGCCTATATTAAAAGGAAATTGCGTTATATCGATTTTTCACCATATCCCGAGGAGAAAGTTTATTCGGATGGAGAATTTCCAGCTTGTTCGAAGGGTGATACAGGGGCGTTCAAAAATTATCATACAATGGAATTTCAGTTCGAAGATTGCCAGCAGAAAAATCTTTATATTCAAGAGAATAGTATTCATCCTTACGATTTTTTCATGAAAGTTGTTCTTATTGTAAATATTCGAACTGATGAGGCATTCGTCTTATTCAGATAAAGATAAGACATTTTCGTTACTATATTTCACTAGCAACAATATATGTATATTCAAGAAATACTGAACTGTTTTAGCAGTTGAATGATATTATTGAATCTATAAACTATGAAAACTTAAACTTCCGACTAAATTAATGCACTGCAAATTTCATTGAATTAATATTATTTGTCACTCATAACATAACGTTGAAATGAGTCAGTTAATATATCAACTTAAGTTAATGTTACGATATAGGGTGACTATATGGTCATATGAAAGAGATAGGAAAACTGAATTCCTTCATTTTTATCAAGCTCATAATCAACCACAGCACAGATTTCTTGGGATCAATAGACGGATGACAGAGGGGATTTTCGGAAATTAACATAAAAGCTGTTTCCTTCAACTTTCTACGTTTCAGTTTTTCTTCTTTAGATATAATTTTCTATACTATATTTCAGTTTTCCCTTATTTGATATTTAAATGTTTCAGATTCTATTCTTTTGATATTAAATTTTCTACGTTACAGTTTTTCTTCTTTTGATATATTGAAGGAAGCAACTGTCATCTCAATTGCTGAAAACTCCATCAGTCAACCGTATGCTGATCTCAGAACAATCTGGGCTCCAATAATAAGAACCAGCTCAAAAAACATCAAATGACTTTTTTGAAAACTGATTCAACCGAAAATAGAACAAAGTCATCGATTATTTTTTCTTGAGAATTGTCAAAAACGAAAACATTTTCAAAGAATAACGAAAGTTTTCCTGGTGACGTCTGGACAAAACGTTCAATACAAGAAGTAAAATTGATGGAAACAGACCAAATAATATTCCAATAAAAGTTCCGCATCTAGAATTTCACGTTAACAAAAATCAGGTTATTTTTCGAACAAATCTTTCATTCATTTGCTTTTGTATCATACGTGGAAATGTATAGTGCCGCGTCCATATCTTCCTCTGTTCATACAGAGATATCAGTCTGCCCCATAAAATCTTCAAAATAAAAAAAACTAAACTTCAAGTATTCCTTTTGTGCATCTACGAGCTAACAATGAAATTACCTACATGAAACTTCATTATTCACACAAATAATCGATGCGCTATTCAACTCGATCGTACAGGGCAAAATCCCAAAGAATTCTAAGAAAATGCGCATTCATTCATTTGAACAATGATACAAAAATAACGAACGAGTCTTCTGGGATTTGTCCGAAAGTCGAATAAGCACGTATAAAGGAATAATCCCAAGGTTTTGACGAACCAGTGAAATTTGCGGTACCTTTGAGATTTATTTCGAAAGACCTCTAATTTTTACAACTAAGAGAGTACATTGTAAAACTAAAAGATGTAGCAGGCCCACTAATTTGTGAGGGCCGAAGTTAAGACCGTAAAATTATGCGGCGAGTTTAAATGCACAAAATGAATTATTTTGTCTTTCGCCGTGAAAGGTAGGTGTACTGAAGTGTCAGGTAGCTGCAGCTGTTGAAAATTAACTTGGAACTAATGAATTTTAGCAGTTTCGCAGTTTCGCTATATTGGGGAATGTTTGATTAAATTGATTAAATACAAGCATTAATTAAGCTTGTTTTATACAGCAAATGAAGTGTGTTGGGGAATAAAATGTTAGATGCTTCAGATGAGCTAGAAAACCTAATTTGATGTTAATTTTCTTGATTAACATTCCTAAATTTATTCAGAGCACTGGACCTGGTATGATAAACCCTCCTGGCTTTCATCATATTGATCAAATGTCCTTAGTTAGGTACATATTATCAGCGCTTTATGACGATTTCGTACTTACAGTTACAGTTCACTACGACATCTAGGTCTATTGTGCCCTCAGAGTAAAAGTAAATCTAGAGATGCGTCCGCGCATTTTTATGTAGCAAAGTAGAATCTGTTTATGCACGCGAACAACATTCCGGCGTTGCGAATTCTGTCAGTTTGGCAACATCGTTTATAGTATTTAGATTCTCGATGGGTGTGTCTACATTTTTATTTCGATTTGACGTTCATAACTGAATTATTTTACTGATTTGTTAGCAGTTTATTGTTGCTTAGGCTATTCCGGTAATTATAGCTAAGGAAAAATTAAGAAAACTTTGTATTATATTCAGGAATTGAAAAAATCCAACCAATTGTCTACTTCATTCAGAGAGGCAGTGAAATGCTTCCATCTCACTCTTACTCTAACATTGTGCCCAACTAGCAATGACACCAATATGCAATAAACCTCTTTACCAACTTTCAATGTTTTAAGATCTGCTATGCACTCATAATATGTACCTTGAATCATATAAACAGACAGGTCAGAGAGCAATCGCATCGTCCTATTCCAAATATGGCATTCGATTATAAAGGATGGAAACGTCTGTATTTCCTAGAAATATCTTTCCTGGGAGAGCATTTCCCGAACAAATTTCAATCGACCTTTCTTATAATTTCTGGTGTGCCTCCGCATTTTGAATGTTATCTTTGAGTATATTGAAGAAGTAAAGAAGTCTTTAGATTTAACGCTGAAAGATCTGCATACAAAGTTATGATGAGGTTGTTTCAGATTATTTTCTCGGCTCATGGAACCACACATTTTACACTGAGTCAAATCCTCTTCTCTTTCCAATTATCAGGGATAGAATAAATGAAATTACTGGGGAAGAGTAGAAGACTTATTCCTGACTTTTTCAAATATTGCAGTGCGCATGCGGTGACACTACGACCCTGCTATCGTGTAGGGTTACGATAAATCGAGTTGATAGCACCGTACTTACCGAACACGGGTTGGGTGTTCTGGTTAGATAAACGAACGCGAAGGTAAGGGATCGAGTTAACTCGAATAAGTATCCGAAAAAGCCTTAAGTTAGGTGCACATTACGCGCGCTACGACCATTTGGTACTAGCAATGGCACCAATATACAATAAACCTCGTTACCAACTGCCAATGTTTTAGGTTCCGCTGTACTCACATAATCTGTACCTAACTTCATAGAAACACAGGTCAAAGAGCAATCGAATCATTTTATTCCATATATGGTCGCGTCGTATGATTATGAATGATGGAAACGTCGAACCGTCTGTATTTCCTAGAAAGATCCTTCCAGGAAGAGCATTTCCCGATCCAATTTCAATCGACCTTTCGTCCGGAGCCCACAAACCCGATTCTCGCATTAATCGAAAATATAATGCCCAGTAAATGTCAATTTTTCGTTCGCCAATTATAGGAAACGGCCGAACTGAGGTAACTGCTTGTTGATTTGTTATTTATGAAGAGTTTCGCATGTCCCGTAGAGATTCCGAGGGCATGGCACATCGCTATAAACGATATGAATTGTTAATAATTCGGTTGCAATCGCGGAATAAGATACACGATTGCCCGAGGGACGGCCGTGGAAGTGAAATAAAAGAAAGTAATGACTTCAATTAGGCCAGGACAAATCGAGGTGAATTTCATATTTAGCTGAAGCAATATTCATATTTTATGTCTCATTTTGTTCATCTGCAACCGTGAACTGGACTTTATTCTTCATTATTTTTCTTTATCTTTCCGGATCGGTCACGGGGGCAGTTAACCTCATCTTTTATTCGCGTGGAGTAAAAAAGTTGAAAAATAAGCCATTGCTCTCATCGTTAGGAGAAGAAAGGTATTTAATATTTTGTATTAGCTATTTATCATCATCAGACACCTTGAAATTCAACCGTAATTTTATTTTTCGCACCTTCACTACGTCTTTATTTGATATAAGACCTGATATGCTTTTATTCCAAGAGAGTTGGATCGATTTCTGTGTAGATACATAAGTACAAAAACATTTTGAACAGAATTTCAAAATGGTGATGAAAATGTATAATGAAAAATGTTATAATCAAGGTACTATGTACTTGAATTTTATTCCTTACTTTTGAATTAACAGCTTACCTACAACCTACAACGTTCGCATTAGCTCTCAAATAAGGCAATATATTACAGATCATGTTCGTAGGCCGGACATAGACACAGTTACTTCCGGAAGGAAATATTTCAATACTTGAAACTTTCAGGGTGTGATCAAATTCTCCAATAGAAATTGAATTCATAAATGAGTGGAATGAATTCAATAGCTCACAGGACATTCAAAGAGAATGATCCTTTTTTCCAACATAAACAAGCGTCATAAGCATTTGACTTCACGTTAGAGCTTTCCTTAATTTTCCTAATTGACTTCGCTATGCTGAAGGTCTCTATGTTTCAAACTTTTAACCGCTGGTGGTCTCAAACGACTCATTGAAATAAAATTTGAGGTCAAAAATGATTTTATTCGGCTGTACGCAACAACTCTAAAACAAAAGGAGTTGAAATCAGGTGCAGGGTTATGATTATTTGGAATCTTATTTCTTGAATATTCTGAAAAGTAGAGATCCGACCAGGATCAAAGTTCATATTCAGGTATACAATGATGATAAGGAGACTTGCAAAAGTTCAAGAATATACCTTATCTGAAATTCAACTTCATAAATGAAGGAAAAAATAGTTCAGAACCTCATTCATAATTTGCTTACAGTTGATCGTAATCACGATAAATTACGGAAACAAAAACGCCTTCAGAACTTCGTATATAAAAAGAATGAAATCAATAAGCTCTCTAGGTATTTTTTCAATATGAAAAATATGCAAAAGCTTCACGTCAGTATTTTATGTTTTAAGTTGTTTCAAAAAGTTTGTTATTTGTTATAATTAATGAGCTTCGAGCATTCGAGAGTGATATAGTCCGTTCGCAAAACTCTGAGCTGTCGGTTGGCCATGACAATTTGGCATATTTCACTGTGTATATTAAAATTTTAGGTTATGTTGTTTATTTTTTTGTCAGATTGATACGCAATGTTGTCAATATAACATAGAGTTCTCTGATAACTCGGAAGCTCGTCGGACGAGGACGGGTACATTCGGCAACGTTGACTTTTTTCATCGTTATGACAGCAAATACTGAAAATCTCAGATAAATAAACAAACGCCTATTATGCGCTCAAACTTTCGTGAATAGACTGTAGCTCAATGAGCTATCAAGAAAGGAAAAACCAAATAGAAATGAGAACTTGGAAAAGGATAAAAATCAATGAGTCGATGTGGTCATCTAGATGATTTGAGGTTTTCAAATTTTTTACTGGAAATTCGATTCCACAAAATGACCTAGTCAAACTTCCATTACCGGATTCATCGCAACGCCAATGAATTAATAAGTTCTCGAATTTTCAGCGCATCAATCTTCCAGACTTTTCAAACTCCATTCGTGTCAACAATCAATATACGATAATAATTTAATTCTTGGAAGTACACTTTTTGATTGATGTCCGAGTTCATCGGATTCACGGCAATCTCTGACATCTATTCGATTTCTTCAGTAACTCCAATCTGTTTTTTTCTCGAACCTCGACTTATATAACTTAGCAGAACTTTTCCCATTCCCAATAAATGGATTCATGATACACTTCAATTCGTCGGTTCCATTCAATCATGCGATGTAGCCAATTCGATTTTTATGCGGATTTAAAGGCGTTTAACAATCATCGGAACAGTGATAATAATAATAACTTGACTTTCAATAGGGAAAAAACTTGTCTTAGGAAGAGAGAACCAAAACTGAACTGTACGGGGTGATTCACTTATCTTGGTAACCTAATTTTTCTCGAAAAGGGATGAATATTTTTTTATTCTGTTGACGGTATTTTGTGCAAATCAATATTGACTTGTGATGTGCGTAAAAGTTGGAGAAAAGAATTAAGACGCCAGGTATCGCGGAGCTATCGAAATTTTTTCTCTAGGAACATACCTTTTTTATTGTGTCAATAGAGATAATTTAATTCTGAATGTTTCTTCTGAATACCAATTTTTTCTATTTCTTACCGTCAGCGGCCTGTAGCGTGTTCTATGTTGATTCTATTCCATTTACTTTTTTCTGTATTGTGACAGTATGCCTTGATTCAGAGACATAGATATGATTGTGTTTCTTAAAATCAAAAAGACTTTGTAGCAAACTATAGTCCGTTCACGAAAGTTTGAGCTGTCGGTTGGTCATGGTATTTTGGCCGACTTCACTGTGTAGGTATATTAAAATTTTAGGTTATGTTGTTTATTTTCTTGTCAGACTGATACGCAGTGTTGTCAATGTTGCATAGAGTTCTCTGATAACTCGCAAGCTCGTCGGACGAGGCTGGGTACATTCGACAACGTCGACTTTATTCTACGTTATGACAGCAAATACTGCCAACTTCAGATAAATAAACAAACACCTACTATGCGCTCAAACTTTCGTTCATTATATTCATCATATATTATATTTTATACCACATAGAAAAGAAAAATCAAATTTTTTTTCATATGACTCAATGATTCATGTCTGAAAGTTTCGAACGAAGATCCTTTTTTTCGGCAGCTCATGAAATCAGTTGTCAAATGTTAGCATGTTTTTTGGACTCGCAAATTTGGTCAATTAGTCCAAAAAACCTTGTTTTCCGGAATTATCACTCTTGTTTCCTGAATCATATTTTCAATTCAATCGGAAACCTAATACAGGGTGTCCCGTAATTAGACCGACAAACTTCTAGTGGACATTATAGATCGTATTTTAGACAGATTCGACCCAAATCATATAATGCAAAATTGATTCGTTAAGGAGCTAGTGCCCTTCGAAGATGACGTCCTGTCCACACTTTTTGTCACATATTCGCAAAACGGAGTCACATAAAGTGCTGAAAGTTTACACATTGACTAATATGAAAAGTACGCATCGATTAGATTGAGTGCATTTCTTTCATGTCAAGCACAATCGTATCATTTGGGGGGTGCGAAGGGTATTTTTAGTTGAAACTTTTTTCACTTTCATTATTTCGCGAGATTTACATCATATTCTGATGTTTTTTCTTGAGAAAAGATGCTCTTGTATAAAAACGCCCAGATGCACCATTTCTGAAAAAAATAGATTTGAAAATTTCTCTCTTTTCACTAAATACTCAATGTTCACTTTTGTTTTGAATTTATTTTCACTTGATAATGGTTATGTTGAAGATCAATTCTATCAAACAAAGGTCATCTTCTCTCGCCAAAAATTTCGATATCAATTATTTGCATTCATGTTTTGCGAATATGTGGTAAAAAGTGTGGACAGGACGTCATCTTCAAAGGGCACTAGCTCCTTAACGAAGCAATCGAATCGAATCTGTCTAAAATATGATCTATAATGTCCACTAGAAGTTTGTCGGTCTAATTACGGGACACCCTGTATAGAAAAGAAAAGAATAATATTCATCAATTCTAGTTATTATAGATAAGATCGTAACTAGTCTTGAGAATTTTGGAAAAACTAATCGATTGCATGATGAATCTCATATCGAATAATTCAATTTGAAAAATATTCTTATACGAATTCGCCTCGAAGGGATCTTTTTATTTTTTTTGTGTATTTCACATTTAAAGAAGGACCTTCATTTCAGAAAGCGCTGAATTTATGAAAATAGCTACTTCTCCAGGGTGCCTCTATTTCGCGGAGAACATACATGCTGATCAAAAAACCGCACAATGAAAATAAAACGGCTCTTATAGCATCTTGGTTTCATTGGTAACGTTCATCGAAGTGAACTGATTGTGTGCAATAATTTTTTTCAGATGATCGTTTCAGATTTTTGAGAATCATTTCTGATACTCGAGCATGTGTTACAATGTCCACTTTTTGACCGAATGAGATACGAGTCTGAAAATTATGTTAATACTACTACCAAAACTCCAACGAACCCTAACGGAATGGCACTTTTTACAACCGCCCAACACCGCCTTTTCCGAAATTATTCCCAACTCCGATTCCCCGCTGCTGCGAATAAAATAATTATACGCGCCTCCGTAGGCCGAAATGACCATCCTATCCGTCCCTAAGAAAGTCCGAATTTGACTGACATAGGACGGACCACAAAATCGGCAACTTTTTCTTCCCGGACGGCCGCAAAAAAACGCCACAAAGACGACCATCGAATCTCGTCAAGACGAAACGTCTAACTTCAAACAACTGTCAACCATCAATAACCAGGTTGTAAATAAATATAGACCACAATAACTTAAAATTCAACGGTTAAGCGGGACCAAAATTTCAGAACTTCCTTCGAATGTTGGCGAAATTAACGAAGTTCTTTTTTGTCGGGATCTGGCCCGCATTTTAAGCAGCGATCTCGGGACGAGCTGGGTATGTTTTGACTGCTGCGGCCATTTTAAATAATTAGCAATTCTAAAGTTATTCATTTGTTTACTCGGACAAAAGAATATCGGTGACATATTTAAATATTCAAATGGGAAAGGCAGACTCTAAGCTCCTTTCGTCATCACTCTTCATTTATATGATCTGATAAGGATAAATATGCAACGAGAATACGTATTCTCTCCTGATTTCCAATTCGTTATATTTTAAGGAGGTGAATATTCAACAAGATCATTGTTGTTTCTGGGCTCTGGGGCTACGTAGTAACGAATCCGAATTGGGTACGGAGGATGTACCATACATATTCAGACAAAGGTATTTACCATATTTGAAGGACACATGTCCGAAATCCGAGGTTTCTACGATCTAGGTAATTACTCTTCAGAAAATTTCGACTGTTGTTGCATAATGATGAAAGAGAATGAGCAGTTTGTTAGTTTAATCAGATTAACAGTGAGCGACTGGCATAGTTTTTAATATGATCATAATTCATCGTAGAGACTGTGAATAAGCATATGTGAAACCATCTACTTTGTTTAATTAGAATTTGGTTGAAAATATTCAAACCGCGACACAATTTTCCATGATGCTTTTATCTTTTTATCCAAACCGACTATTCAACGAATCCAACTTAGAAAGATAAAACCTAATACACATATTTTTACAACGAACTCCGCGTAGATAGAATCATTTTTTTATTTTTTTAATTAATACTGTACAATAATTTTTCTTTAATCGAAATTTCACCAACAACTATTCATTTAGGGCACTTGGTCTCGCAGAATGTCTGTGATTCGCACTGATGAATGTTTACCAAATAGCTGAAAAAAATTCAACTGCCAATGCTTACAAACGTCACATCCACCTTAATACAGTTTTCGGTAATGAATAAGGATTTCAGTTAAATGATATTTTGTTCGTCCGTCCGAAAGAATCATTTCCTATGGTCGATAAATTGGCAAAGTTCCCATCGTTCACAGTCCTGATTTCGTTTCCTGTTACTCCCATTCTTATCGGTAGGTAATTTGATAAATCGAATGATAAAAAAATGTTCTTCAGCAGTGATAGTCAAATCTGATCAGTTTTACATTGGTCATTTAACAATCTGTGGAGTGTCACAGTATTAAAATTATTCGATCTGCTTCACGAGAGATCCTCATAAAAATGTGTACAAGTCTTTATATCAACATTGAGCACCTAAATATGAAATTCTAAACTTTCTGGATTTCCAGATTTGAAACTATTCGAACAAACATTTCAAACCGTAATAACTCAGGAATTATACGATCGATTAGGCCAATCAAGATACTAAACCTAGCCATTTCGACCTACGTAAACCTTCCCTAAATGAAGGGTTTTCCTATGGAAAATGTTATTTTGGTATTCAAAGAAAAATTCCATTTTTCAATATAAATTATCGGATGTTTATTTCATTATAAAGAAGAAGCTATGCCGTTAATAGTGGAAAATAACATCAGGCAAATGACCACCACGACCACGCTTACGCTCTTTCACGTGGCCCCAAGGAAGAAGTCGCAAGGTGTTAAATCACAAGATCTCGGTGGCCAATTGTGATCACCTCTTCGAGAGATAACACGGTCCGGAAACCCAATCAGCAAAGACACGACGTTGTTGATGATCGGCCGGTTTGAGTTCTTGTGTTAACTGAACTTTATGAACCTTAAGACCCAAATCTTTATACAAAAGACGGTGTAATGACGTTTGTGGAATGCTTCATTCCAAAGAACGACGAGGAATGGACAAATCTAGGTTTTCTTCAACACTTCCGGCTACAGCAGCAATATTCTAGGCTGTTCTTCAGCGACGTACACGGGTTTTATTCTTCACATCACTAACTTGTCCTAACAGCTCGAATTTTTCCAACCAATTCCTTTATTGCGGTCCAACAAGGTGTTTCACGACGACCCAAAAATGTTCGAGTTTTACGAACCGTCTCTGCCAAATTTTCACCCTTTTTATAGTGAATTTCAATCATTTCAATGCGTGTATCGTTCCATTTTTATTAATAGCGTAGTTTCTACTTGTCAAATGTCAAAAATGACAGCTTCAACGTGACATCTACCGAAATAGCGGGCTATACAAAATAACACCCCTTATTGGAAAACCTTTTGTATGTGATTTTTATTGCTCCAAAATGTAATTAAAAATTCAATCCAACAACACCCAAAACAAGCCTTAGTGTAATGTATATTTAAGCTCTATCTTCCTATGAACGCTTCACCTCAAGAATCCTGCATCAATTTTAATGCATAAGTTCCATAATCTACTCGTTCTCGGTACACAATACACCAAGGTGGGATTCGTTAGGCGAATAACAGACAGCGAAGAGAATCACACCATAAAATGCAGAAGATTTCAGAGTATTACAAACTCGAAACTGCATTTTCATTACAGAACAAATAAAAGAGATTGCAATCTATTATTTTTATGAAATGTCCGTGGCTAGGTATTCTCCAGTCAACGAATACGAGATGACCTAACGGTGAGTTCTTTCAATCATTCACCTTGCCAATACTTGAGCAGTAGTTTATTAGACTACAATACTTAATATAATTTACGAGCAACAGACTAGAACGAGATGCAGAATATGTTTTTCTGTGGGTCTTTCAGTCAGACGGAGAGAGTGAATTAAACTGAAAACCAGGTTATAAATTATACTATAGTTATTTACCATTTGGTCCAGGAACGCATTCAGGTTCCAAATAAATTATGATGAAAAAACTGGTGATGACAATCGAATATTTCCGAGAATCGAGAACAATGGTCTCGAAAACTTTGCATGGATTGATTACGGGGACATTTCGGTATTGAATCTCCCTGTGTTGCGATCTGATATGAGCGCTGTCATTTGTGAACATTGTGATGTCATTATACAGGGCGTTACATAATGATATGTCACAACTTGAGGGGGTGAATCTACACGTAATTTTAAGAAAAAAAGTTTATATAAACATGGGTCTCCATCATTGCACGTTCTGAATCTTAACTAGTATCTACAGGGTGTTTTCTTTTCCGGAGCCATGTCTCCTTTTTCCTTCTCAAACTTTTTTACGGTACGCCACTGATCAGCGTAAAATCAATTTTTGATATCTTGGTTCAATTTAAAAACTTCTTTGGCTCCTGTTATTTCCGTATCTCTAACCGTTTTCGAGTAACAAATTATTGAACGATTGTATGTTGATATTGAATAAGTTTAAGTTGAGTCTCAGATGACGAGCTGTCAAAATAAAAGCGAACTTTGGGCATACCTATGGAGTATTTCTATTATTTTTTTATTTTGCGAATAACATACAATCGTTCAATAAGGTTTCACTCGAAAACGGTTGAAGATACGAAAAAATTACAAACGTCAAAAAAATCTAAATTGAACGAAGATATCAGAAATTGATTTTACCCTGATCAGTGGCTTACTGCAAAAAAGTTTGAGAGGAAAAGAGAGACATGGCTTCGGAAAAGAAAACACCGTGTAGATTCCAGTTGAGATTCAGGACTTGCAATGATCGAGACTGTTGAAAATAGCTCGCATTCAAAAATTGGACTGAATATCTCAAAAACAGCAGGAATTGTACAGAAAAAACATTTTTTTTTTGGAAATTTCAACACCCTGTAGCTCCGTAACGAGGCTTTAACGAACCCATGTTAATATAAACTTTTTTTCTTGAAATTACATATAGATTCATCCCTTCAAGTTGTGACATACTATTATGTAACACTCTGTATGTTTAGTTTCTTCTGGTCGTTCTGTATGGGCATTTCCAGTATGTTGAAATATAAAGTTTTTCATATGGCAGCATTAATAGATTGTTAGATATACATATACCTATTCAATTATCCACTTGAAATTCCATTTATTTGAAGGATCATAACTGATAATTTCCCTACCTAAGCAATCCCTCCGTTGGTAAATGATGGCCAGATTTTCCGTTGCGAGAGATTCCAGAGTTTCCTGATCTTTTCCACAGAATCTGGACTGGTCGATTTCAACCAAACCCAGTCTACCTAGCTGTTTTCTGAGCCGGCAGTTGCCCATGAAAAGCACTGTTAGAAGGTGCAGCCTTTATTTGTCGAATTCTAGGAGAATTCTGGATCTTCCAGTATTGAACGTTTTGGAAATTAATTTGAATGTTCTAGGCCTGAAAGGCGAGAGTTCCTTTCTGTTTGCCTTCTACCTTCTTGTAATTTTTTGTAGGTGTTTTTCCACATGCAACCTGAGGGTTCTGGTCCTATGAAAGAGTTGATGACCCCTTTCGGGGATGACCAAAGAGTTATCCATCTGTTTGACGTCAGTGTCATATTATCTGTTGCTTTATAATGTTTCTTTTATAGCGAAAATTTTATTGAAGAATCTGTTCCTACTCACAAGATTCTTCATGGGACAATGTTTTCTCAGAAACAGTCCACTGAAATATAGCAATAGCGATAACAGATTCACTGTTGCTCCGTACAGAAGAGCTTATTAGCAATAATGAAAACTGCAACACTTAAACGAAAATCAACCAGTAATAACGCACCTAAGCAGATTTTCTTCATCAGCAATAATCTCTAAACTCGAAGTTGCAAATTACAAAGACTTCGCATTCGAACACCATCAGCCCGACTCAATTTCGTCGTGATTGCCCCCACATACATATCGAAGAGCAGTAAACCAAGCGGAATTATTATTATTTATATTCACAATGCCAGTAAAGCTTCAGTCCAAAGTCCCCCAAGTTTTACGATGGGACAGACGTATTAAACACCTGAAAGTCATTAAAACCGGTATCGACACCTCTCGCGACTTGGCTGGTCTGCCGCGATATGCAGGGGCGAACCTAGGGGCAATAAGCCACCCACATTCCACCTTCTTGATTTGCTGTTCGTCAGCCGGAATTCTTTCTGAGAACGCTCCTCGTCCTCTGCACCTGGGTGAAAGGATGCTTAATGAAAGTGTTCTGTCTAACGAGGTGCTATGGGGTTTCTGGGATTTTATAGGTGTTCAAAGAGAGTCTATTTGTTCTTGACATTTCTGATTGATTAATTGAAAATCTTCAGGTCTTGGAATGGTAACCCATTCACATTTTCCTCTGCTAACACTGTCAAATACACTTGTCATAGTGTTTGATATATGGCAAACTTTGTGAAACCATATCTCTGGTTAGTTAGTTAGTTTGAAAAGAGGTAACAGTTCACTGCGACCTCAAGGTCTATTGTGCTCCCTTACAGAGCTGGTCTGACCACACCCTTTACAGCTCGCCCTCAAGTTCCAGAGATTTGATGAAATTCAATATCTACGAAGGCTTCAACAAGGCTAGTTCCTCACTCTTACAAGTTTCTCGCCCAAGGCATTCTCTTCTTAGGCTCGCAATGCCAAAGAATTCCGTGATTAGGTGAATGGGGGTTTATTCTTCCTTCCCACAGAACTTACACACGTCAGTGTCCGATAATCCCATCCCCAACAGGTGCTTCCTGAGGCGACAGTGTCCTGTAAGAAAGCCAGAGAGGAGATGTAATTGTTTCTTACCAAGATCCAGATATCTTTTGGATCTTGCTGTTTCAAAGTTCCGAAGGAACTTAGTGGAATGATCCATTCCTGGGAGATTCCGCCAGAGTTTTTCCTTCTCGGTTTGCTCCTTCTCCAGAAACTCTTTCTTATAGGTACATTTACCTATACCATAAATATTTGTGCGCCTTCTTTAGCAAGTGTATTGGCCTCTTCGTTTCCTTTGATTCCCGAATGGCCAGGAACGCAGATTAAAAAGACCTTATTTTTCTTGCCTACCCCATTGAGTTTGTTCCGGCACTCGAAGATCATCTTTGAGTCGATGACGTAGAAGCGCCAGTGCTTTAGTAGCAGCTTGACTATCAGAATGTATGGCTATATCGCACTTCTGATGTTTCTTTCCAGATTTATATCTAAACATCTTTCAATAACTAAGATTTCCGATTGAAAGACGCTCATACAGCCATATCTCTATAATATATAATACATTTAGGCCAAAAATCACAAAGGTCAACAGCAGGCTTGTCAAAAATCTCTTCATCCATAAGCTAGTATCAGTTAATATATCACTACTCTGATTCGTCATTGGGTTCTTGTTCCTACATAAACATGGTGCTTTAATTCTACTCAAATGACTGTAACATTAGAATTATGAGTCGGAAGGTGCTTGGTGTGGTTTAGTTGTTTTCAACATTCACGATTTTCAAATCTTTCGAATATACGTTTGTCGTATGAAATGATTCAAATTTTCTTTTGGTGTACGGTTTGGAAGTAGTAGTTTGTGAAAAGATGAAGAAAATGATATTGTGAATATGAACAACAGGCAGGACTCTGTAGTAGGAGTAGGGAGTAGGTGCTTTCCATAAGTTCAACAGAATACATATATGTATTCAATATAACTGCAACCACTTAAGTTTGACGAAAACAATAAATTTTCACGGTTCTGCTTACCCTCAGAGCAAATTCAAGTAGATTTGATTAACCTATTTCAAATGTGATTTTATCAAGCTCGAACCTAGGGGCAATAGGCTACCCATATTCCACATTCCTGATTTGCTCCTCGTCAGCCGAAAATCTTTCCGACAATGCTCATCGACGTTTGACCCTGGGGCCTATTGCACCAAAATACTTTGCAACTTTTCACTTTGCATTCTGACAAATTTCAAAAGTGAAAATTAACTATATTGCACAACATTTCATACTTTGCTCTTGACTTTTCACATCGTACTTTTCAATTATGAATGCGTTTCTTGCAATGTACTTTATTTGAAAAGTGAAAAGAGCAAAGTGAAAAGTTGCAAAGTATTTGGTGCAATAGGCCCCTGGGTGGAAGGATGCTTAATGAAAATGGAAATAGTTATGCGTCTGTGTAACGAGGTTCTATAGGATTTCTGGGATTTTATAGGTGTTTGTCCCGGCGTAGTTGTTCTAGACATTGGCGATTGATTAACCAAAAATCTTCAGAATTCAGATCAGATTCAGATCGTCTAGTTTGCCATTTTCCTCGGTTATACGGTTTGTGAATCGTTGTTTGTGACAAGATGAAGGTAAATGATAGTGAAAGTCAGAAACATAAATAACAGACAGGATCTTCGAGTAGAAAAAGGTGCTTTCATAAGCTAGACACAATATTATATTCTATACACCTGCAACCACAGGGTTATGCTACTAAGATACCATGAGGGCATTGAATGTGAAAATGTTATAGCGTTTGGTTTTCTCTCCTCTGGACGAAGGGAAAATAAATAGTATATATTGGAGGTCATTACAATCAGAAGAAAGTGAATTCCACGCAATTCCTGTTCCTGAAAGAGATTGGAGGCACATCGATAAATCACGATCTTTATGTTGGAAATAGCTCAAATCACAATTAAATAAATGATCCATTACCACGAGCAAGAATAACTAGCTATTTTCCTGAGAGAGTACGTATTCATATGTCCAAAATTCATCCTGACATTCCGAAATTAAACCTCCTCTCTCTGACGACCATGACGCAACCCCGTTTCGGGCGTAGGGTTAAATAAGTAATCACGTTGAAATAATGATCGCAATCCGCCGCCCCCGGATCTCAGCTAGACCGTCGTCGGAGCCGATGCGCAAGTCTTAATCGGCGCCGCCTTCGGTGTACACGCAGAACATCCGCCAATTAGCCGCCTCCGAAAACTGCCGGATTGGAGCAGGCCGTAATTACCGCCGCGGAGGAATTTTGGAGGAGCGGAAACGTTCATAAACCACGGCCAATTAGGGGATGGAAGCGAGAAGGGAGGACGATGACGCCTTGTTGGAGGAGAAGGAGAAGGGGGTGAGGTTGGGAGGCAGGAGATCGACGGGAGATGTGGAGCTTGGGCGACACACGGACTGGATATGAATCGTATGGAAAAAAACTGTTTGGGTGCAGGTGTGGTTGAGAGTGTTGCCTTTGTGTTCCTTGGACCTTGGTATCCATTCCAGGTGTTGTAGTTGGGTTGTCACAAATTTTCTTGATTATACCAAAAATGAATTCAAGTCTTAGGTATATGTTTAAATCTATGGTTTTATTTGGAGTTGATCATCCAGTTTATAGGCAGTTTCATGAATGTCTGAGGTTCTCAGAAATCCTCTCTTGTCGAGCCTGACCCAGTTTTATAATGACGAAAAAAGTGACTGTAAATTGAGGACGGAGAAAATGAAAATATTACTCATCACTTTGTCATGGTTTTTCTGTTTCGTTTTCAAATGCAATTTAAAGAAGACGAATAGATGGAAGGAAAATAAAATTGTTTTAATGTGAAAAAGCCTTCAATACGAATATTTCAACTTATAATTTAAACGAATAAAATCTTTCACTACACACCTGGTGCCGTATTCTCGACAAGTGATTTTTCAAAGCGAATAAGAACTTCATTTCGCGGTGTGCATTTTTGCAGCTAAAAGAGGGACTCGCGCAATGAAGTTCGTATACGCTTCGAAAGATCACTCGTGCAGAATACGGGGCCTGTGCTCTTGTATCGTACGCAGAAATATATGGTACCCCGTTCACCTTCATCTCCGCTAACTCTACCAGCTTTCTATTTGACTGAATAATTTAAGTTGGAATTGAAGTGATTTTGACAGAAAGAACATGTTATTTTCGGATGACAATCCACAAAACTAAAAGGTTGAAATCAAAGTACAAAATAAGAATATCGACGATAGTTCGGAAGGAAATTATAAAAGTAATATGAATTATTCATTACTAGCAATGAAAACCGAAAATAATAATTCACTTTCTGTAATGTTTAGAAAATTGTAATTATACTTTTACCGAAATGAAAGGTTATATTATTATTATGATGAACTGAAGTGATTGTGGAAATTAAACTGATTTTGTCAGAAAGCAATATCAGTTGGAAGTGATGCGCATCAGTTCAAAATCACAACATTGTCGAATAGAACGCGCATCAACTGATTTTGTATCAGTTTGGAAGTGATGTAGCTTTAAATAGAAAGGACCTTCTCACTATATTGTTTGATATAAGTATGAATAATTTTGTGAAGCTATATCTCATAAGAACATTATAGTTATACTTAAGATATTTAAATTTTGTTTTCTTCGGCTTCCAAACAAATTGTGTTGCCACACCTTTTCCTCAAAAATCTCTCTATCAATATCCGAACTGTCATTGCACATTTGCAACAGCGTGCTGTTGTTTTACCCAAATGTCTGTAACAATCGAATTTCTTACTGAAGAATAATCTGTAGATTTGGAGACTTGAAATCTGCTGGGTAGGTGCAGGGTCGAAATGGCTTGGTGGAGTTTGTAGATGGTCCAAATTGGTCGAATAATTTCGCAGTAATGACGGTACGAATTTTTTTCGCATAGTTTTGAATCTAGGAACACAGACGTACCTAATTACTGCCGCGGAGGAATTTTGGAGGAGCGGAAACGTTCGTAAACTACGGCCAATTAGGAGATGGAGACGAGAAGGGAGAACTGAGGATTATGACGCCTTGCTGGAGGAGAGGTTGGGAGGCTAGAGATCGACCGGAGATGTGGGGCTTGTGCGACACACATACTGGATATGAATCATATGGAAAATAACTGTTTGGGTGCAGGTGTGGTTGCGAGTGTAGTCTTTGTGCTATATGTATTATTATGTATGCTGTTAGTTAAAATCGCATTTTCAATATTAATTTGAAAATGAATTATGTATTTAAAATCATAAGAGGAGAATTGGATAGTTCTATACAGTGGAACTATAACGAACGCCTCTAAAACGAATTTCTCTGTATAACGAATTTCGTTCAAGACATTGCACCTTGAATTCAAATTCCATGTTAAAAACACCCTCTAAAACGAAGTAAATTCTCTCTATTAGGAAATATTCCAAGAACATCACTCTTTGAATGGGTATTGGTAAAAAGGTATAAGGGTGGGATTTTTCCATAATTATGCCGGACATTTCTGGAACGTTGGAATCAGCTGCAAATGTTGATAACGACAGTATTACCCTAAATTATTTCGTTAATGTCGATGTTAATATTGTAACAAATGAACTTCCAACTGAAGAGGATGTGTCAAATGCGGTGTTGGAGATCACTATGATAGGAAGTGATGATACCCAGAGCGTTGATTCAGAGGATCAACAAGGGGTCGTCTCGACCCCTTTTTAAAGGCTTGAAGTACCTCTTCACGATTTGGTTTTTCGGTGGGTTGATCCTCTGAATCAACGCTCTTCAATGGACCGGAAAGCGAGACGCTTTCCGGTCCATTGAAGAAGTTCCGGAAAATATTTTTGAATCTTTCAGAAAATGTGAAGTTTTTATAAGAATAATAGTTATTTATACAACAAGTGAGTTAAATGAATGTTTATTCATGAGAAGAAAGTTTGACCCACGAGCCCGTAGGGCGAGTGGGTTAATTTCTTCGAGTGAATAAACATTTTTAACTCACGTGTCGTATACAAAATTTTATCCCATTTTGATGAAAATTCAAATAATGAATACTTTTTAGGGGAAATATTAGGTATAATTCAAATTCATAACGAGATTTCCCTTCGAATGATGGTTGCTAGGGCACTATGTAATTAAGTATTTGCAAGTGTCAATGAAAATTATAGAACAGTAAAAGAATTTTTGTTCCGAAAAAATGTTGAGCGGTGACGACGAGGTTGTAGTTCCTGAGTGCATTATACAAGAAGCAAATGAGGCAGCAGAAGCAGTAATTTCATTAAAATCGAAAATATTGTACGAAAAGCAATATACGGCATTTTGTGCCTGGAGAAATAATAAAAAAGCCGAAGGTGTCAATGAAAAAATAATTTTGGCGTATAATTCCGAACAATCCAAGAAAGTTAAATCGTCGTCTTTATGGTGCTACTATTCACAACTTAAGAAAATGTTGGCTCTGAAAGAAAAAATAGACATCGGCAGATTTCCCAAGTCACCGCCTTTTCGAAGCAACATTCCAGGGGATACGTAGAAAGTAAGTGGTGAACATTTTATCCCACAAGTGAATTAAAAACTTACCCTTGTTACCATGGGTTGAATATTGTCGTCTTTAAACGTCAAAATGGGATAAAATGTATTTTAATTGTACCACTCAAACTAAAATTACAAATTATTTGCCCCAAGAATATGTATTGTACCCATAAAATGCCTATGAGCTATTAGAAATGCACTCACACACCTTTTGATTATGTATATGTATTCAATAAAAAAATGCAAGGAAATGTTGCTTGTTTCGACATTATAGAATTATTTTTTCTGTATAACGAAAATTTTTGGCGCATTCAGAGATTTCGTTATAGGGAAGTTCCACTGTATTTAACACTACTTGTAATGTTGTCACATGAAAAATACCCTATATTTGAACATACTTCAAATGCTCATTATAGTTTGATGTTCCCAAACCTCCCTTTATTCAGATCGAGTATCAGTAAATATTCCAGATAACAGAAAACTACGAATACGGTTCATACGAGCGGAACGGAAACGAATAATTTCTATATTTGCATATGTGATTTATTCCATTTTTTGTTGGGCGGATCAATGTGAAGAAACAGGAAGAATGAAAAGGGAAGGTACTGATGAAAGTATATCTAAAGACGGTTCCATATATCATGAAAAACGCATTATCATTCTTCTATTTTGCGAATCTCCGAGCCGTATTTTCCTAGAGCTAAGGATGGCGGCTCCTGCTCGGAGTTATTTCAAATTAAAAAAGTTATGAAAATGTATGTTTCCAACCCCCGCCTTCCAACGTCATGTTCGACGGTGGATACAGGGGCGACTCTAGGCGGCGAGGGCCTTTGAAGTCAAATGCGAAAAAAGTTTGTAGGAGACATAGTTGCAAAGAAATTATGGGCAATATTTTCAGATATCAACTCGTGATGATTTTTTTTATTCTATTTCAGTTGATTCGTAAAATCATTGTCACTTGGTAATTGATTGCTTAAACCTTAGTTCATATCGGAAACTTTTGTACTTGACACTAATATTTCATTCACACGTCGCAAATTCAGATGACTTATATGGTTTAGAACATCACACAGAATATGGATAAGCTATAATTTATCTTGAAAATCATTGGTAGGGTTGGAAAGAAGCTTGAAAATGCCTATTTCTTCAATATTATATCTTTGATCTGAAAAAAACGACTGTGGCAGAAACATATTATTCAAAATTGTTATGGAAAATAATGAAGAAACAATAAATATGGAAAGAAGAGAAAAATGATTATTAGACAACCATAATAGAAATTCATAAGTCTTAATTTCATTGATTATCTCGATATTTCTGATAAAATCGGAACCAAGTACATAGTTAGGAAAACACATGCTTGATTGGACTATCAATATGATTTTTCAACCGATCAACAGTTCATCCTGAATATTTTATATTTATCATTATGTCATCCTCTAAATTTGCGATATGTAGATGAAATTTCAACTTTGGAAATTAAAGAACGATTAATTCCATTAATAAGATCAGCCGCAATATTCAAACAGATATTGATAATAATTTGTTGGTTTTCGAAAATATATGTTTTTAAAGGTGGCCGGACAGATGTCGATTTAAATACAGATTCTTCAATACTGAATCGAATATAATATCATAATAGGTTTGTTTTGGTTACGGTTAGAAACTGATCCAGGACGGTTCGCAAGTGCGCACATTCCGAATTTGTGTTTAAAATTCGCAACGACGCATGTAGGAACCGTCCTGAACAGTTCTGAACTCGGAACCAAAACAAACCTAATATCATTTCCACATTGAGATGAAATGTGAACGCTTCTGTTCATAGAAAAGTGAAATAGCGATTTATTTAATTAAACAAAATTTTAATTCGGCTTAGTGCAGAAACATAACCGTTGAAAATGTTAACCAAATACTTCAATTTTAATAAATTAAAATAGTGGTGGATGTAATGTCATTGAAATTTAGATATCTGCACACATTTATTTGATATAGCTTTGATTTCATATTCTATGAAATAGTCCGAGGCCTTGAGGTAGCGCATTTGAGCAACATAATATAACTTTATTGACAAATTCTAATCATTGTATTTTGGACTTTTTCACCTCAATAAACACAAGTTGAGCAATAGTTTAGCATAGGATATACCTATATTTTCTCAAACAGTAACTAAACCTGAAAAAAATTACGTGATTTGCAATATATGTTCAAGTTGTGCAAGTATAAGGTAAATAATAATTGTTACCTATAAGTATGTAACGGTTCTGAATAATTTTTTTAAGTTTGTGAAGAAGAGCAGATTTTCTGCCAATAATGTTTTCGTTTCACAGATTGGAAATAAAAAATTTAAATTGAATGGAATTAATTCTCCTTTTTTTGCGTGGAAATGAGAACAACATTCAAAAATTTTGTTAACTTCGTAAATCTACATTATTCGTTATCCACAAACGAATGGATTGAGCATACTTTCTTTATTATCTTCAGAGTGTAGGACGTTTATAGACAGAGTGTTGAGAAACATCGATTGAATACTATGGTAGTCAATTCAAGACTAGGCTTCAAAGTTGGTAAAAAGTATCATTTACAACATGGGTTTGCAAATAAAATGTTTCGGAGAGATTGAATATTAAATTCTAGAGCAATCAAATAATACAGAAAATATATGTATTAGATGTTCCATATCAACACCGTCTTAAGAAAACTATTGGTTGTGCTCGGATCGTTTGACAGAAGAGTTCAAAGCGATGTTGCAAAAACTAGGTCTTTTCGAAAATTGTTCAATTATTCAGTAAGTGAAGTTTAGGCTACGAGCCGTAGGCGATTTTAACATTTAGCGACCGTGACAAGACAATTCTATTACAAATGTGGAAAAAGTCAAGTTGACACATGAGAAATTTTTGGAGAACTTGTCGATGTATTTTGTAATAAAAATTGCTTTAATTGATGTAAAAAAAGTAGATTTGGCCCTTGATTGACAAGGTATACCCATATTTGTTAGTTACTTAGAACACTTAAGAAATATCAATATAAAGAATATGATAGTGAAGGTGAATCTATGAAGCATCTGACAGCAGTTGAATAATAACTCATAATTACTTGTGATTAATGGGTATTATTATGGTCAAGCAAACAGACGTATAATGGGTGGATTATACAATAGTCGTGGATAAAATACTTAATTCTTTCATGCGACTATGTACCTACTTCTCACATTGACATGAACGACTGCCGTATGGAACATCTTCTGTGTAACATTAGAACTCAAAAATAAATCGAATATCTTGTGTAATTTTTCCTATTTGGTTGCGCTAAAAGTTAATATTCTGACAACCGAAAACGGTTCATTAGCGGACCCATGTGTATATGAAACTTTTTACATATTTTGAGCTCTAACATCAGCTCCAAAACTATTGAAACGTTAATCAGTAGAGGAATCCTGAATCTTCTATCAGTAGAAGGAACCTCGAGTACGTCCCTGCTCGTGGAGATAATAGAGGCGGGTGATACGCCACGATATATTCATATTTAAATAAGAGGAGAAGTTATTAAGAGCATCTCCCCGAGTTTATAATCGTCCGTGGAAACAGGAGAGAGCACAAGACAAACCTCGGCCAATGGAAAGGCGTAACACGGTAGCTATAGAAACGAGCCAACTTGTTTGTCTTATTACTCTTATTGTAAAAGCGAATGAGCCTTTCAAACTCCGCCTCGAATCCACACATCTCTTTTTACTCCGGCAAAACTGGTATTGCCGTATTCACTTGTTCTTGCCTTCGGTACATTGTATATGTAACTTTTTGTCAATCTATTAAAAGCGATTTATTGCCAGGCTCTGTTGAATCAAGGTTTCCACCGATTCCGATTACCAAAGACGTTTTTTTTTTGCTCTGACAATGAAACGGACCCAGTATGAGAGAATGACTTGGTCTTCGCTTTTTTAGGAAAATCAGCGTTCCTAGCAGCAATAAACTACGTACTTACTACTGTTATAAAATTCTATTATTCCCATCTAACTAATAGCGTAATCGTGCAGTAATGAAGTGTATAATGAAAATGTCGCTTCAGACTTGCCTGAGGCCTCCCACCTTTGAACATGTAAGAAAAAGTTTTACGAGAATGCTTCGATTATTCCGCCATGATGTTATGATGCTACTTGTTTTAGGTATTTCACTCTTTCAATTCGTTTTTGAGTGGGCATTTACAATATGTTGTAATATAGGGTTTTTTCAGGACTGAATTAATAGTTATTTAATCAACTAGGTTATTAAAGACAGCGACTAATGGTCAAGATATTTCAACGTGTGAGTGGAGCGAAGTAGTTCCAGTAGTTTTGACGTTTCTCGTAGTGCTTCTGAATACTTTGTGTACGGTTGCCAGGAGGATTGCACATTGAAATATAGTATAAATTGAGCATGGATCATTAAGGTTCAATTTCGTACAAATTAAAATCACCTTAGGTTATTTAAAAAAGCGACTAATAGTGAAGATATTTTAACACCGATATGATGTTATGATGCTACTTGTAGGTATTTCACTTCATCAATTCGTTTTTCAGTAGGCATTTCCTATATGTTAAAATATAGGGTTTTTTCAGGACTGCATTAATAGTTATTCAATCAACTAGGTTATTTAAGATAGCGACTAATGGTCAAGATATTTCAACACGTTCGCTCCGCTCACGCGTAAATAGTTCGAGACCATTAGTCGCTAGATTAATAACCGAGTTGATTACAAGATATTTCCGACGACCTCAATTTAAATTGTGTATAAATTCTTGATTGAAATACATTCTTGTTTTGCTCATTTCAATAAGTAGTAAGTATACGATTTGAAACATTTGATTATGAATAAGTACCTATTGTTATAGTAACATTCTAAATAATTACGTGAAATCAAAATTCGAGGAAAAAATCGCTATTTTCATTTGTTACTTACCACAACGCTTCGGTTATTCCGCCATGTTTCATTTTGATGAAAGTGATGCTAATTGTTTTAGTTATTTCACTTTATCAATTCTTTTTTCACTTGGCATTTCTATTATGTTGAAATAAGGGTAGGGTTAAAAATTATCTATCCTATTCCAACGTCCCGCCATGATGACGATTCATAACAGAGTTGCCAGTTTTCATCATTCGAAACTGTGATTCGACCAATTAAATGAATGCTGACGCAATCCATTAGCTCATTCCGGTGATTTCAATTTTTTTTCGAAAATCTGACTACGGAACGACAAACGGATATCGCTAGAATTTCATTAGTCCATTATTTTTAGAATGTTTTTTTCGGAGAATAACCAAATAATACCCGTTGGTCTATAACCGATATAATACCTTTAATATTCAATTAAATTCTAAAATGTTAATTGACCCCCATAACCTACAATCTGGTTATTTAATTTTAAAGGAAATTAACGGGGAGGTTTTTGTTCTGTTTCTTGGCGAACTTACCTACTCGAAAACAAAATAGAAATGCGCAAAGTCTGATAAGTGGGTATATGGAAAAAATCATTTGATTACATTCCTCACTATAGGTATTTATTATTTTTTTCTTATTTTCATCACATTAGGTTAGAGCTTTGCAGAAAGGTTGAAAATGGATAATATTCGAAACTATTTCCAAAAGCGCACAAAAATAAAATAAAACTAAACGCGATATATAAGATCATTTCTCAAATTATATGGTGAATTACTTCAAATCCGCATAGTTTTCCATGGTTTTATTTCATTATTTAGTGTTAGGAATATGCTTTTAGTTAAATACTGAATGTTCTCAATCACGAAATAAAATTATATTCAATGAAAAGTGGAGGAAGCGTTTAATCATATTGAGAAAACGATAATTCGATACTAGAAGATATACTGCATCTATTCAAAATCCGTTTGTAAATTAAATTTCTCTATTGAAATCCCAAACCAAAGTTTAGATGTTGTTCCTTTTGAAACTTAGTGTGTTTACGCCCGGTCCACGGTCGACCGTAAGAAACTCCGTTCGCATTCATTCCATACGTATTTCGCGAACACTTGCTTGACTACGTTTACACATACTTTATGTGGTTTATATAGGTTTTTTTTACGCAAAACTCAAAAAAACGAAAGTGTCTTATCCGAAAGAAATAGATAAATTGCTCTCCTTATAGTTAACTTTTAAATTAGCTTTCTGGAGAACCAATGCTTTATGTTTGAGCTTTTCTTACTATTTTTCACTCAGAAATTTTCGTTGAATATATGTGCGGCTGGAGACTTGTTTAAAGGGATAGTTTCATAGAAATAAAAATTTTGATTTTCCCACACTTTCGTCTTTTCGCTGCCTAAGTGATGAGAACTTGGCAATTTCTCGTATTTTCCTTTTAAGCTACCTGAAACGAAACGCAAATCTCAATGGCTCCTGAATTCTGGATAATAGAGATCGTCGTACGTCTTTGTCATAAAATGCGAAGTTTTTTTCTCTGAAGTGTCTAGCTCTTCTGGTATACCATTTTTTCATAAAATTGAATTATTTAGATCTTTCAGATGTAGTGACGAAATTCCCTGGAATTCGATCTCAGCTCAGTTGGCTGAATTACATTGAAATGTTCATAGTTTTTCACCCCCAAAAAACTAAGTATACAGAAAAAAATCCACGTATGATTGTTCGGAAATGTTTTTTATTAAATCTTCAAATCATGTCGCCTTGCCGTTTTGCATAAAATCTCAACTGTGATAGGTCGGTTCAAGGTGCAATACCAAACGAAAGTCTATGTACCGATGCATTATTATGTAATTGGAATAAAAAAAAGCATGTTTTTCCAATATTTATCTATTAACACTAATATTTGCTGACGTATACTGATTAGAGTCCTACTTGTGGTTATAGCAAAATTAATTATTTGTGCTTTGTGATCAAAATGAATCTTTTACGCTGATGATTTGTATGTTTTTATATTTTGGCAACCAATTTTTTTTATGATTTTGAAAAAAGGATTTTATGCTTACTTTTCGATGGAACTCGAAATCAATCAAAATAATCATCCTAAAAATAATAACCTCCTCAAGTTATATTGTGCTCACTAACAGAAGATCTAAAGGAACGAAAATCAGTGTCTCAATGGAGAAAAACTTTCAACTAACTTCATCTGCAGAATAGGTATTCCCTCCTATCAGTTCTATATCATACCAGGAAGTTTTTAGGTGCAAAAATTCAATAGCCCTAAGTGCTGCGAACTAAACGTCTAGTACAGTCAACCGTTTCTAGTAGAAGTAATCATATACAAAAAGTGTCAACCACATTCATTTCGACGAAAACTGAGTGATAAAAAATTATCATAATAAATGCATTATGAATTAATTCTACCTTGTATTCTTGTATATTCATAATTATTCATTTATTTTTAATTGTGGCGATTCTTCAATTTGCAATCAATTATCTTAATTCATTAATAATTCCAAACCAACAAGTTTTCCGAAGGAAATATCCAATTATTCAATATTTTCATTGTTATTTATTGTTTGTTTAACAAGTAAAACATCTTTGTTCTTTGAATTATGAAATGCATAAATACATATCATATAGGTATTGTTTGAATTTTTCTCGAGAAACTCCCCTAATTGTTTGTATCGAATTCCAGAATATTGTTCTCGTGAATGGTAATCTTATATTAGAAGGAGTCTAGTAGGCATTCAGTAATGTGGCAAATTTATTTTTCAAATTGAAGTAACATTCTTCAACGAAAATAGGTAGTAAGGATATTCATTTGATCAAGAATAAGTATCGTCATAGTAACATTCTGAGATGAAAAAAAAATTTTGAAAATAAGTATATGAAATCGAAATTCATAAAAGAAAACGATACTTTTCTATGTTACTTACCCGTCCCGATTACAAGAAGTTACTCCAGATTCTCACCAAGCAGCAGGTCAAAAAGGTGTCCAAATGAAAAATTCGATTGAAATTTGTACAAAAACGGAGTAAAAAATTACTCCAGTAAAACTTTATTTAAAACAATATATAATAATATTAACAATATAATAAATATACAAATACATAATTTTAAATCACAAAAACGTTCAACGTGATTTTAAAACTATAAAGGAACTACTTTTTTTATTTATCTTCTTCATTTGAAAATTTCCATAGGAACTTTCTATACTACAATTTTCCTAATTGCGCCACTGGGAATTCTGAAATAATAAAATAAAAAAAATAAAAATTTGAAAATAAACCAAAGATAGATTAAACTAAAACAACTTATTCCAAAACCAAAAACCAAATAAAATTAAAATACATATCTATATAAAGATAGATACAAGTCAACAAAATAGGAGGAATTTTTCAAAATAAAATTTTCGGTTACAGGTCAGGGGGAAGAAGGGATACAGGTTTGCTTTGCCCATCTGGGTGTAAAATGAAGATATACAGGTATTGCCAGTTATAAATTCAGTTGATCGTTTCTGGTACCAAAAATCATATATTTGTATATTGTAAGTGAAGTAAACCTGAGAATAACTTCTCGTTTTGTCAGAATTTTGTGTGGTCTTCAGTTACCAAGCCAATGGTTTATTGCCGAAGAAACAATGTCGTCGGAATATTTGAAGAGGAAACAAACAGTAACCTTTCTCAGCAGGTAAACGGTTATTTTTGTTGTTTCAGAAAATCTTTCAGTTTACATAGTTCAATGAATATTGTCAGCTTTAGGTCCCATGGGGGACAAACAACCAGGTGTTAGAGAATAGCGAAATCGGTATTCAGCGAGAACTCGGTTCTCCCCTCTACGCTTCATTCTTTTTACCTGAGATCACCGAGATTACTTATCATTAGCTGTATAATAGGAACATCTGCTTTGTTTGACACGGTTCTACTATGTTTCTGTAAGTCTTAGGAATTTGGAACAAAAAGAAGCTTCTTACGTGGGACCAACGTTAAAACTTCGGCAAATGAAGAAGAAGATAAATGAAATAACAATTGTTTGGAAGTACGATAGGGTTCCAGTTCATTGCTTTGTACACCTGGGATGTACGAGTTTCTCATTTTAGTAAAATTAATTATTTTAAGATACAGTAGAAATTAAGGAGAAAACGTTTGGCGAGACTAGCACCGAGGTACCAAGTTAATTAAATAGAATATAATTATGAATTAAGCTCATGTTTGGCGGTCAGTCTTTTTGGATATAGTTCGATTTGGAGGTTTATGGTGAAGATTATTGAAGTCCTAGAAGTTTTTTCATCACGAAGTTTAAGCGAATTTTTTTACCGTTTTTAGCATATCTTAGCTACTATACAACCAAAAGCCCTCAGTACAAAGAATATAACTATTTTGACAGATAGAAATGTAAAACTCTGCGAGTGCCTTTTTTGTGAAGAATATGACAAACTTTCTAATGCGAAAATTCTCGCCGCTGCTGCGTTCTCGAATGCCCGGTGAATGAAAAAATGATGGCATTATGCTATATAACTTTTTTTCACAAATGCTTCGTTTTCCGAAATATGGGAGTGTTAAAGTTCTACTAAAAAACTATTACATATTTAATTATTGCTCTGAAACCGGTATAGATATGCGAATGAAATTTGGTAGGTTTCAAGGAGAAGTCGTTGGGCATTTTTTGACATGAAATTAAAAATGTTCATTATCATTAGCGCTCATACTGGAAACGATTTCAATTTAATCAATAAAAAATGGTACGCCACTGAGATATTTGAAACTAACAATCATTTTGGAATTCATCGTTCAATTTGTGACAAAAAATCTCATTTGCCTTTTTTTCGTTTAAGCGCAGTTTTTATGTAAAAAAAATACATTTGAACTCAGTCGTCCCAACAACATAACGTGTAAAAGTAACAACAACTACGCTTCAAGATGTTTTATTTTTTGCGTAAAAACGGCACCCGATACGAAAAAAAGGCAAGGGAAATTATTTGTCAGGAATTGAACGAAATGATTGTTAGCTGAAAATATCTCAGTGGAGTACCATTTTTTTATTCCATTTTCAGGTATAACTTCAACACTTTTTATCTCGAAAAGAAAGCATTTGCGGACAAAGTTATATAGTCTAATGTAATTATTTTTTATGCAGAATCGCCTTCTAAAGTGTGATGCACTCATTCATTAATACCATGTATTTCCCAATTCGAAATATGGAAATATTCGAACACTATTTTCAAAAAAATTGATAACCAACTTTTACCCCGAGGTAAGAATGATGAGAATAAAAAAGCTGTGTGTACCGGGTTTTTCACTATAATTTGACTCCCCCTTTAACTTTGTTACTAAAGGAGATACAAAAAAATGTTTCGTATAAAAGTTTCACGAAATCAACTGAGGTTTTTTGATATGAGTTCAGAAACTGAAATATATACCGGGTGGCCAACATATTGATGGCAACTTCATTTTTTCAAATGGAACACCCTGTATATTTTTCCATGTTTGGCTAGCTCTTTTTCTCCTGATTTCGAATATGTTACATTTGTTGGTCTATCTCTTTTATTCTGAGAACCACAGAGTTTTAAATTTTAAGTACTACCTGCCAAGATCTATAAGTATTTTACAAGTGGCAGAGTGCGTTTACTGAAAATGCTCATTTTTGGAGTTATAATAACGTCAATGGGAAGATATACAGGGTGAACAACATTGAATGCAACCATATTTTTTCAAATGGGACACTGTCTCTTCAATTTTCAGAGTTTCATATCTGAAATGATGACACCGAAAAAAAATATGTGAAATACCTACGAAATTCTTTATATCCAACCAATCTACTTAAAGTTTTATTTTAAAATGAATACTTAACTATTACTTAACCAATGAACAATTATAAACTATGGTAGTAAGAATAACATCAACTAAAGAAATTGCTCAAAATGACCACCTTCATTCAATACACATAGTTCATATAGTTGCCTCAAGTTGTTTAGACTATTTTTGATAGCATTATTATGGCTCCGATTCAAGTCAAAAATTAAAGCTTTAACATTTGTTTCTAATCATTACAATACTTTCATTATTCTTTGTGCGTTGACGGGATTAGTTCCGAATTATGAGTTCAATATTGGTTGATTTTATATCATTAAATTATTCTCCGCTTTCATTGATTCATGATTGTCATTATTGCTGAAGTAATTCTTTTCCTTCAGGAACGGCTATAAAAACGTGTCCAACGGTATTAAATCGGGACTATTTGGTGGCCATAAAATGGGTGCGCCATTACCAATCCAAAGATCAAATCGGCCACTTGATTATTCACGAACAAAACGCTATGCCAGATGGTTATTCAAATTTGAAACTCTGTGGTGCTCAGAATAAGAAAGATAGACCAACATATGTTACATATTCGAAATCAGAGGAAAAAGAGCTAACCAAATACGGAAAAATATACAGGGTGTTCCATTTGAAAAAATGAAGTTGCCATCAATATGTTGGCCACCCTGTATATATTTCAGTTTCTGGACTAATTTCAAAAAACCTCAGTTGATTTCGTGGAACTTTTATACGAAACATTTTTTTGTATCTCCTTCAGTAACAAAGTTAAAGGGGGGGTCAAATTATAGTGAAAAACCCGGTACATGTTAACCTCAACACCAATACGCGTGTAAATTCGCCCCTGTGCAAGGGCGTCGACGGGAGGGGGGGGAGGGATCGTCTGGATCCTGATTTGATTGAACGTTCTCAGGATAACCATCGGCCTGGACATACGCCCGTCTCATCTGTCATACTTGGCTACG
Organism: Propylea japonica; assembly: GCA_013421045.1. Lineage (NCBI taxonomy): Eukaryota > Metazoa > Arthropoda > Insecta > Coleoptera > Coccinellidae > Propylea > Propylea japonica. The sequence goes on along the minus strand of CM024239.1, from coordinate 13,590,114 downwards.
CGTCTACCTAATTAATGGTTGCATTGTTCCTTATGCTAATTGTGCATTAGCAACTCATTTAAACTGCCGCAGACGCGCCCTGGTGTTTCGAGCATTTTTTTGCGCGGTTAAGTCGGGCAAGTACTGACGATCGAACAATAGATGCACAAATTATATTTATGCATCGAGAAATCGATTCAGGGCGATTTTTCAACGGAGAGGTGTTACTCGTTTTTTGCATCGTTGTGTGCACGTCAGAAGTTGCGTTTTGGGTGGTAAAATTTTTAGAATAGAGAAAAAGATGGAAATTTTTGTGCCAATAATGAACAAGTCGTGAAAGTAGGTTTTTTTGGACAAATAGATAAAGTTCTAGGACGAGCTGTATGCGAGTACTGAACGCCTGCGAGTCAAAAGAAATATTTCCGCCGACCTCAAATCAAAAGGTGATTTTGATGTGTACGAAATTGATCATTAATGACACATTTCAATGCTCAATTTATGCTATTTTAATGATTAATCCTCATCGCAACTGTTCACAGAGTATTCAGAAGCACTACGAGAAATGTCGAAACTCTACTGGAACATAGATACATAGAAATTTTATTATGTCAAAAAAAAGTCTTGTGCAAAATGGAAATGTATTTCAATCAAGAATTCATACACAATTCATATTGAGATCGTCGGAACAATCTTGTAATCAACTCATTCATTAATCGAACGACTATTGGTCTCGAACTATTAACGTTAAAATATCTTGACCATTAGTCGCTGTCTTTCTTTACCTAGTTGATTAATAACTATTTTCGAATTTCTGGCAACCGGCCGAAAGATGTTTATTTTGCGAAATTGATTGATTGCTTCTGATACTGGTCATTATTTCTGTGGAACTTTTCATTTATTGATGGACATTGCCAGTGATTCCCAGAAATAATCAATGTAGAAATTATAGATAATTAAATTTTAGCGATTATTCGTTATTGGTTTTGAATTAGGGATTTAAAGAAAAAAAATTATTGATATCTCCGGTATGAGTCAGCGGGTTTATACGATCAGAATTGGCGGTTGAGTGTGACGTATGCGTTAGCATTTTCTTCATTGGTGGAGTGTTGATTCGCCGTTTGAAACGATGCCGATTGGCAACTTTGTTGTGAATCGTTATGTTTGCTCGTACGTCATCATGGCGCGACATTTGAACTTACGAGTGAAGACATCGCAATCTAATTAACAATTAATCGATTGAAACTAGTGAATCATTAGAAAGGTATAACAGGTAAAATACTACTATCAGTGTTGTTACATGAAATATATCTATATTTCAACATACTGAAAATGTCCATTGCGACTTTACCAATGCATCGAATAGAAATGAGGCTTTAAATGTCATAGTCTTTCAAGATTCAGTTTACAGAATAGCAAATTTCATAAAATTTAATAATTTGTAAAAAGTATTTCGATATGGCAGCTTCGAATCGAAAGCTTCATTTCAGTCAGAGTAACAAAATAAGGTCGATTGTTGAATGAGGTTATTTACAATATTGTTGCAAGATTCATCATTCAAATACTATCATCACACTTTATTTGGATCATTGTCACTAAGTAGGATTTGTAATTCGAGTTGAGTTTACTAGATCTAAACTCATCTCTTTTCTCATTTAGGAATTTTCCCCAGAAAAATTTGTAGCGTTCGACGAAACATCTAATTTTTACAGATATCACCATTGCAACATATGTATTTTGGAGGAAATTCGTTCCTCGTGTGAAGCCAATAGCTATCTCGCTCTTGATTTTGATCAAGAAAATCATTATGACCTCGAAAAATTTCCGGAAATAATTTCAACTCCCGTGGTATTACTAGTGAAGATTCCATGCAACGTTGGCGGCAAATGTAAATTATTCCGCCTCGAAACCGTCGAAATACCTAAGAGGATGTCGCAACAACCCCATAACTCCATCAACATCATTCAGTCAGTGCCATACGAATTCCCAGAAGTTCCGAGTCATACGACGTCAGACCCGTTGCGATGTCGCAAATCAAGATTCTTAATTGGCGGAGCAATCACTATAAATCAATGGCGAAAGTATTTCGCAATTAAATATTCCCCCATAACAAAACAACGGCCACTTGCCCGTACAATGGTCTTCGTCTCGCTGGGACCCCAGCATCATTTTTTATGTCCTGCGATTGTGTGGGTCCATATATCGCATAAAAAACGACGCGCACACATGCAGATATTAGTTATAGACGCGACCTCTATTGTGCCCATGCCCGATTTATGGGGTATCGGAACCGATCGAGTTCCAATCACGTCGAGGACGACTTTTTGTCCCTCTGTTTTCGGGTACCGATTAACATAAGAACAATAATTTCTTTAATCCGTGGCAAAGCGAAGCGGTGGTTCGGGTCTCATCAGAATGCAAATCGTATGCGAGATGGAGATAGCGTTATCGAAATTTGATATTCCGAAAGCTGTGGTGAAAGAAAAGATTCAAGAGTTGAGCGTGAGTCATTCGAGACGAATATTACAAGTTTTAATCGAATTATCTGAGTGTGTGTGTCGCAACGAAATACCAAAAACAGAATGACGATTTATTGTTAACATTTCTCGTTAATTTTCGATACACGGATTATTCCGCAATAAACTTGACCATAATACACATTATAAATAAACTATTCCTACATGAATGTCTAAAATAAAATAATAAAATTTTAAAAGTTCAAATGAATATTTTATTACAACAAGTAACGGTAGTTCCAATATGTTCCTTCAAATGGTCCTGATGTGAAAAAATCGTGAAACTAATTTTGTCGTTTTGAGATAAAGAAAAAATGACAAAAAAAAATTCTTTGCCTTTAAGGAGGCTCACCTAACAAATTTTTGAAACATAGATAAATTGAAAATATAGTCCATTCACGAAAGGTTGAGCACATAGTAGGCGTTTTTTTATTTATCTGAAGTTGGCAGTATCTGCTGTCATAACGTAAAATAAAGTCAACGTTGCCGAATGTAACCGGCCTCGTTCGACGAGATTGCGTGTTATCAGACAACTCTATGCAATATTGACAACATTGCGTATCAATCTGACAAGAACATAACCTAAATTTTAATATACACAGTGGAATTTGCCAAATTTCCATGGCCAACCGACGGCTCAACCTTTCGTGAACGGACTATAGTAATCATCGAAATGAATACAATCTTCAATAATCAATCTTGAATAAATCATCCCAGTCCGCATGAAGAAGGTTCTGTGAGCCTATAAATTGAAGAATGTATTCATTTCGATGATTACTATTTTCAATTTATCTAAGTTTTAAATAATATTGTCGTGAAATACATAAGATATGTTGTTCCCTCCGTACGTAGTACCTAAATATTGCATTATCTTCACCGATCATATTCCTCAGAAATAGAGAAGAAACATCTTTAAAATGAAAAGTATATTTAAAATATTCAAAAACAAGCAATGCATGAACGCATTCAAGAGACGTTAATGACAATTGTATCAAAATTCTGAAAATACAAGAGCTAAAGAGCTGAAAAGTTATATCTGGACAAATTTAATTTCGAGATATTTACCGAGAAATCTTCAATTTGAGCACTGTCAACATTTTTTCGGTGAAAAATAATTCTGTTAGCTTGAATATTTTCAACGGAAAACGACCGATTAAGTGAAATTGTCAATAAAAAAATTATTTTACTAACAATGAAAGTATACCCGATTATAAGAAATAAGTAATTTAGTTATTTCATTAAAAAAATTCCAGTAAAGTATAATTAAACCCAATTTTCCAAATCATTCCGATAGAAAAATTAATTCGATACTTAATTATTCCATCATGAAAAAAAATTTTCAAATTATAATAACAACTGGTGGAATTGAACATTGAACAACATTTAGAAATATTCAGAAAATAGCCCATTAATATGAACACATAATACTTTGGCCAATTCTATAAAGGCGAAGATTATTCTTGAAAATATAATTGTAATCATAATTTTAATTGAATAATTTCCAATCACCTTCGCACCGAAGTTGATTTCGTTTTGATATTTCGTTAACATTCAAACGTATCTAAACTTTGATCTCATAAAATGAAAATTGATTTCACTTGCTATCGATGTTTTCATGGAAGTTTAACTTCTATTTTCAATTTGACCTCTTTTACGATTATTCGCCAATTATTCATGGGGTTCACAGATTTCCCCCTGAATTTAGGCACACGACCCGTTACTGATTTATATCAAAAACTACGACCGTCATAAAATAAATCCGACTCTGTTCTCCCACCTTATTAGGAATTCATATGGGAAACATTGTGGGGAGAAAACTGAAATATTAATCCCTCATTTCTCATTTTCTGGAAAAACAATTCGCGAACTGCCCTTCTACCAAACACCAACTCCATATAATGGGAAATTGGAAAGATAAACTACCCTAGATATAATCGTAATTTTCGATACGTGGGATAGTCAATTGTGGTAAGTGAGAATTCCCTAATAGAATGTAGGAATCTTTTTCACGTAGTGAACATTTCATCAAATTGAACAATGTCTAATATACAGATTCAAAACCTTTTATAGGGTGCTTCAAAGGATAGTCTCGTTCAAAGAAGATTATTTTTTTGTTTTTGAAAACATCCAAAAGAGTTATGGAAGACATCAAAATGAATTTAATTCGGAATAAACGTGTCGAAGCTACAAAGAACTGGTTCAAGTTGCTCTATCAATCTCTTTACTTGGCAAAATTATTATAAAATTCACAGAATATTATGGCGTAACATTTATAAATTACATTTTGATAATAATGATTATTTTTCTTCAATTTCAACAAATCGCTATCAAGAATTGGTGAGTCAAATATAAATTTTAAGTGGAAAAATTACTTAACAACTGTCAACTTAGCTGTCAGCAGTTTTCTGAAACGTAATAAAAAAATTTCATGCAAGTTTGACAAGTTTATGGTTTTTATGCTGTGCCCTCGTGCATCAAATTTCTCCTGTGGAAAAATTGGAACACCCGTTTCTTATCTGTTTTAACAAAATAGCATTCGCGAAAGTTTGTTAGAACAAATTACTTAGAAACTCGTTTTTCCGAATTTTTCCAGAAAAATTAAACGCACTAGGGATATTACCTCCGAATATCTAACGATTACTTTTTATTCCGGACACATTGAGAGGAAAAATAAGTCAACTTTGAATAGAATGCCGAATCAAGAAACAAAATAACTTGAAGAAAGATGCTGAAAATATTCTCAGTGTGAAAACGCGGACCATCCACTTGGAACGAGACACCCAAAAGGACTACTATTACTTGTCACTATTTCAGAATAAAATATTGTCATACTACTTTACAGAGAAATAACAAATACTAGAAATATCCACCTGCAAATAACCATGATACTAAGAAAAAATATCTAATTCTATCAATGAAAACAAACAAGACTTACCGCTAGCGCCAAACATCGCATGGTGCATGTACTGGTTCTGGACCCCATAGCCGGAGTTGTTGCCCATCGCGTACAGCTGCTGGAACAACGTCTCCTGGTTATTTTCTTCCTGTTCCACCTTGACCGCAGAATTGGGAATTTGGGAACCCGCCATTTGCATATACTGAAGGTGGGTGTTGTTATTCAAAACCTGCTGTTGCTGTTGCTGCTGTTGAGGATTCGTTGTAGAGTCAGCAGGAAGAGAACCAGACCCGCTTGGGAGTGGTGGGGGTGCAATGAAATCGTTCGATTCGTTTTCTTTGCTCGAGTTTTCCAGGTACATTTTAATATTAGCGATGTGGCTCTTCGAGAATATGTGATCTTGTAAGGAATACTTGTGTGTATATTTGAAATTGCAGAATTTGCAATCTTCGGGTAGGGTACCGTTGTTGGTCTCCATTTCGTTTCCGATCTTGTTCAACACCAACTTGCCCTTCTTGTCTTTCGCTCGTGCGTTTTGGAACCATACTTGTACCACCCTTTTGGGTAGACCAATTTCGGCACCTAACATTTCACATTCGGCCATTGTAGGAGTATTGTAAACAGTGAACACAGCTTTCATTATTTTGATTTGTATGTGGCTCATTTGTGTTCTAAATCGTTTGTTGCCACTTCTGCCAGATTGTGGCGTCCTTTGACTGTTGCTTTGCGTACTACTGGCTGGAGAAGTGGGATTGCTTTCATCGTCATAAAAATCGTTGTTTTCAGACATGGTCTCGCTTCTTTCATCTCCGCAGATTGATCGCTCACTGAGGTCGGTCAAAGGACCAGCTTCACAAAAATTTCTTTCCTGGTCTAACATTACTTTCATCGGTCTAGATAAGTCTACTGGTTTTGATAAATCTAAAGGGATTTCTCCTTCTTCTTTTGTTTCGGTTTTGATCTCACCCCTTTCCCCATTGGAAGATGAGGGATGGGATTGTAAGTCACCCATGTATCTTTTCAAATTGTCATCGTATAACTTTCTTAACGTTTCCATATCTTGTGGAGGTAATTGGGAGAACATTGGTGGCAGCATATTCGGGTTGAGCTGTTGCATTTTATTTTCAGTACCGCTTGAATTAATACTTGGTACTGATTCTGTGCTGAGTTCTTCGTCAGGTAAGGCATCAATATTGATTTCACCCCTTGCACACTGGTCTGCATGTTTAGTACTAAGATGGGATTCGAGGGCAGATTTTACTTTGAATAAAGCTGGGCAAAAAGGACATCTCTTATTTATCACTTGAGCATGAGCTCTGAACTGTCCCTTCCTTTCTCTTGCTCTGGTGTTCTGAAACCAAACTTGAACCACTCTTTTCTTCAATCCAACCTCTCGGGCAATATTTTCCAACATTTTTCTTGATGGGTTGCTTTCGATCTGATATTTTTGATAAAGGTAGTCTAATTGTTCTGGTAATATTGTCGTTCTTAGTCTCTTGTCCTTTGGTTGATCTGAAGTATCACTTTCGTTCTCGAATTCTTCTAGTTTTCGTTTCTGATTAGCAACATTATTGAGCATATTCAACAAAGGATGGTGCATGCTTGGTGGAGTTGCAACCTTGGTTAAATCACTGAGGTTAGCATTCAGTTGCTGTAGTTGTGCGTGTTGTTGTAAAATTCCGAACGGTGAATCGGGTGAGTATTGTGGGAACAAATTTGGGTTCATGATGTGAACTAATTGATGTTCTCGCCATAAGTCGAATCGTGGAAATACTAAATTACATTTGTCACATTGGAAGGTACCTTCTTTCGTTTCTGCATTAGGAGACATTGGGTAATTTCCACTATTAGATGTTGGAGTTGTAGGAGCATTTGGGTGCATAGGACTCAAACAATTGTTAGCACTTGGTTGGTTTTGTTGAACTGGTTGATGATGTTGCTGATGAGCCTGTTCGCCTACTGTGGTACTAGAGTTGGAATCCTCGGAACTCAGAACCGCAGCGATTTGTGCTGCTGCAGCTTGAGCTTGTGCTGATCTTTTAGCATCTTCTTCTTTGAAACAATGGGTTTTTTGATGTCTAATGAGTTCGTAGTATCGTTGAAAAACTAATAGACATTTTTTACATTGATAGTTCAACCCAGGAGTTCTTTGGAATCTATTCGTACCGGCTTCATCTGGTAATCCAGGTGAGGGCTCTACTGCTGGTTGGTTTTCATATACCTTTCGAGCTTTCTGTCGAGCATTTTGGAACCAAACAACAATAACTCTGGGGCTCAGATTCAGCAATTTTGAGAGATACTCTAAGTCGTCATCTTTAGGATAAGCGTTATTTTCGAAGAACTCTTGGAGTACTTTTATTTGGTAATCGGTGAACCTTGTCCTATTGGCCCTTTTTCCTGAACTGCCACATGAAGCAGAATTGGAACCTTGGCTATTATAGTCCCTGTTTGGACTCATACATCTATTTGGTGTCATTGGTAGTATCGACTGTAGACTATTTGGGTTGGGAAAATTTTGTTGATTCATTTTTGGTGGCGGCAACATAGGACTCGTTAATCCATGATGACTCGCAACTGATGAAAGTTGACTGAGAGTTGGAGTACTTGTAGTCATACTTTCTCCGAATTGGGATGCTATTATAGATGCTAAGTTCATACTGCTTGGAGTAGTTGGAGCAGATACCATAGTGTTCATATTCTCCGAACTAGCTATCGAAGTAGCAGGACTTGGAGATGGTTGTACGTGAGGTTGAATTCCGAAAATGTTCTGTTTGCTTTCTACACTTTCATTCAATCTTTCATCGATTGATTTGTTGTGTTCTTCAGTTGACTCTTCTTTGATTTCAGTTTTAATTTCTGCTTGAGTAGGTGAAGATGTTTCAGAAGGTTTAGAAGATTCCTCTGAGAGACTTCCAGAATTATTCAAAGGCATGACCTTAGCTTCACCAGTTTTTTCGTATTCTTCGAGATTTAAAGTAGTGGAAGGAGGATTGTTGAAGTTATAGGGACTGTCCTTGTTTCTTTGTCTTTCTTTGAACAGAGTATTTCGGAACCAGTGCTTGATTACTTTGGGTGGAAGGCCACTCTGAGACGCCATCTCGTGAATTTGTTCTTCGGACGGTGAGTTATTTATGTCGAAGTGTGCCCGCAAAATTTTCAATTGATCATCTGTAATGCGTGTTCTTGCACGTTTCTGGTTCGCAGCAGCATTCACGGCCTGAAGATCAAAACAATACAAGATTTAAAATGCTGTGCGTTATTTCATTGTCAGTATTACAGAGATTTATATGTTCTCAATAGCTGACCAGTAAATACAAGGGCTTAATAAATTGTAACAAATTGGCAATAAATCAATTACGATAATTATCACAATGCAAGGCTACAACATACAAACGGCAATTAAAATAATCAACCGCTGGATCTGGACAGCCACTAATACTCGCTTTATAGAAGAATGTGTAATTATAAGTTTAAATGTGTAATTTGAAACGCTTCGTCCACAAAAAGTGTCCTAAAATGCCGGCCCTTGACTGTTTAATTATGGACACCATACGATCTAATTAAGTTTTATGGATACTAACCAATAACCCTAATTAATAGAGAATCAGGTAAGGCAATGAAATTCAAGGTTGTGTGCAACAAAATGCTGTGATGATTCTTGACCCTCGTTAAAATATGTTTTCGATGAAAAATATTCATCGCAATTGAATATAATTAGATTTTGTTTCAAACCGGTAATTTCACTTCAGTTTTTCGAATTCTCTTTATAAAATAAATGTAACAAAATCTCTTTGTTATCAGCGTAACCAAATTTACAATGGTCTCGAAATCTAAGATAAGAAAAAAACAAAGAATAAAAGAAAGATTTGAAATATATTCGTAGTTAAGAAAGGATGATGAAATTAAAAAAAAATTGATTTGCAGAAACTTCAGATTTGAGAATACGATGACTATAGAAATTTTGTTACATTTAAAATTTCAACGAGTAATTTATTGAATGACGAATGGTGGTATTGTTCGATCAATTCACACGATCTCTGCAAAAATCAACATCAACAATAACATTTCATGAATGAAACATGAATTGAACCAAACGAAGGGAATACTGATCATATTCTAATCGTCATTCACCGGTGTATACGTACTGTATATTAATTTTTGTAGAACTCACTCTCAAAGATTATTCTGTCCGGACAAAAATATAAAAAAGTTTTTACCTTAGTGATATCCTTAAGTTGAGTTGGGATGATTGCACTCATTAACCTTCAAAACTATGAGATCGATACCACAATCAGTTCACGAAATCTACGCACAATCAATGTCTACTTTTTACTGCACGAATAAAATACGAACGTGAATGGAGAGAATGTTAATTATTGTTAAAATTAGTCATTCACCTCAACTAACGACCATGTGTTTGTTGTTCATTTCCATAACTTGAGGGACTAAAAATTACACGATATCAGAAACTAGGGTGATAAACATCGACATATTTCGAGAGGTTTACAACTTTTTTCGGATTTTATCTGAGAAAATTGTGTTCAGATTTCCCTTTGAAAATTCATAAGAAAATTTAAAAAATGGTACCTAGTTGATTAAGTGATTTTGATTGATTGATAATGATACTGAATGAATTCGTTAATTTAATATAAATGTTAAAAGACTTTGAAATCTAATCGAAAATTATGAATTTTGTTATGCCGCATATGTATAAATTGATTTCGAAATCACCAGAGTTTCACGAATGAAAAAATTTAATTTCAGGTAGTTTATGATGAATTTTTAATGCTTCGAACATTCTTAATTCATATAATTACGGCATTCGTGAACACGCAAATATAACAGAAAACAATCTGAATGAGTGCAATAAATAATTCATTGAAAAAATTTGTTCATTTAATGTATTCAATATGTCAATTATGACCTATTAAGTATTTTTATTAAACAAAAAAAGTTGTGTTTTGAAACCTCTTGAAATACTTATCCTTTAAAGTATTCAATTTTGCTAGTTCATGTCGGATTCATTTTTTTGACACTGATGGCAATTAATTTTGAAAAGCAATTTTAAACAGATTTTCTTGAGAAAAATCTATATCGAATAAAAATTTTCCGATCGTATATTTAATTCAAAAAATAATTGGACATTTCGAACGATAACCATGTAAAGCTTTCAATTTTTATTTTTTGATTCAAGAACTAACTGGTAGGTATTTTGTAAGAAAAAATCTAGAATGACTACCGTTTAAAATATCGATATATCTTCCAATCTTTATTTTGATAATTTCTGAATGAAATTTAATCAAGGAAATTTGGGCGCTGAATCCATTCGATGTAACGAAAAATTCAATAAAATTTTCGAAATATGTAGCAATCGAAAACAACCGATTTTAAAAATGAACGTTTGTTTTCAAAATTAACGAAACACATGCTTATTTTCAACACGTTATAAATTATTTAGAATATGTTGATACTCGAATGAGCAACCTAATTTTAAAAGATTTCGAATGTCATAGTTGATATAACGAATAGAAACACATCCGCTGAAGTAAAAAAAATTGAATTTTCATACCAAAAACGTAATCCAAACAATGCGAAACACAACAAACACTGATTGAAAACCATTATCTCCATTCACGTCACGCAAAACTATCAACGAAACCTTCACTCACCACTTGCTGTTGCATCAATGCTTGTTTATTCATCAGCTGATCTTGAGGTCCAAATTGCGCCATCGGATCGTAAGGTGGTGGCGGCATCATCAAAGGTACGAGTGGCGGTTGAAGATTCATGGCGGCCAAAGCGTTCAACCCCAATGGTAACCCCATACCCATCATTTGCATCATCGGATTGAAGTTTAATTGTTGCAATTGCATAACATTAATTGCAGCTTGCATTTCCGACATTTGCTGCGCTAAAGCCATTGGGTTTTGCGCCATGCTCTGGGCGATCATCGCCTGGATATTCGCCGGCAGCGCCGAAGAATCGGTGCTGCTGACGGGCGTCGTGGATGACGTCGGCGTCGAGGGAGCGGTGGACGTCGCCTCTGGCGGCGTTTGAAGTTCACTTTTGGCTTGGACGTGGTCCTTGGTTTCTTCATCTTTTTCTGCTTTCACTTCCGACACTGGGCTGGAGGTGGTAGGGGTGGTTACCCTGGGGTCGCTGTTAAGCGTCGACGAGGTCGCCGCCGTCACCACCACGGTTTTCTTTTCGTAGTCGCTCTTGAACTGTTGAGCATATTTTTCTAAGTATTCGATTGGCACAAAATCTTTATGTACTTCTTCACAGTGTGACTTTAAAACCCACACACTAGAGAACTCTTTATTGCAATGTTGACACGTCGATTTACTTACTTCTGGAAGGTTGTTCTCGGATGACTCCTCTTCGGGCTTCTGTGCGTCCGTTTGGTCCTCTGGGGCACTGGTGGCGGGTAACGGCGACGTTGGCTGGCCTTTGTCTTCATCCTCTCGAGATCGTTGTCTTCTTTGAAAACTTTCATTATATTGCATGACCAGATCAAATCCAAAACTTTCTAGCAAGCTCTTGTATATTTGTGTCGATTTCTTCGGTATACCCATCTTAAGCGAAACATCTTGATCGTTTGACGGTGTTGGACTTTTTGTTTGTATCGGGACTACCGACTCTTGGGCCTGGTAGATCATCGGAGTGGCGAACATACAATGCAACTGTTGATGTACATTCAACTGATCTTGCGAGGCGAATATAGATCCGCATTTCTGACAACCAATCATCCCTTGACTACCTGCAATCGGTGCCGGTGATACCGGGGTGGGAGATGCCTTATCCCCACTACTTGGGCTATTCTGTTTAGGAGACTGCGTGGCTTCAGGTTGTTCTATTAATGGTTTAGATAAATCTATTTGTCCGGTCATTGCCAAATCTTGTAATTTACCTGCTCGGGTTTGGTGAAGTACGCTACGCATATGGATGTCGAGCGTACTACCTTGACTGTATGCTACCTTACAAATGTTACATCGATATTTTTTTCGATCTTCTTCTTCAGGTGACATGCTTTTCGATGACAAATTTTGGGCTTGACTTGTAACAGGGGACACAGGTGGATTATTATTGTTATTTTGTTGCTCTTGTGAAGACCGTTTCAGTTTATGTAAATGACTCACCGAATTGTAATGAACCAATAGTATATTTTTCTGGGTGAAACTTTCTTTACAAACGTCACATTTAAATGGTCTATTCGGGTCCAGGTATTTTTCCATAGGGTAGCTTAACTTCTCACCTTTTCGGTGCAAAAGGGTTTTATTATGAGCAGTTAAATAACTTTGTCTTGTGAAAGCTACTTTACATCGATGGCATTTATATTTTCTATTAGCGTCGGTGTAGCTATCCTCGGCCATAGCTTGACTGTTCAGGTAGTCTTCCAAGAATTGTTGATCTTTGTAAATAATGCTATCGTCGGAATTATCGCCATCGTGTTGATTGATATCTTCTTGACTAGTGTTTAAATCTTTGCTTTCGTCACAATCTGTCATTTCAACGTCGTCGTTTCGCATCGACTCCTTCTTCAATAACTCATTAGTGGAACTGTCCAACACCTGTCCTTGTATACCGGCGAGTAATAAAGGATTGTTCATTAGGCTTTGTTTGTATACATTCAGTTCCTCGTCTGTCAGTTCGGAATGGACGCTTTCAACGTGTTTATGAAGCGCCAACAACGATCGGAAGTTGCGACCGCACAAAACACATTTGGTAGCGTCTCTGATCATGTGATATTGCGAATGTAACTGTAATTTTTCGAGAGTTTTGAACGCTAGCGAACACTGGTTGCATCGGTATTTGTAAACGTGTTTCTCGGACACCGATATATTCGTAATTGAATTTTTAGCGTGAGAATCTTTGAAATGCATCTGTAGGGCATGTGCGGTTGGAAAAAATTGATTGCAGCCTTTTTTCCAACAGACGTAGCCGGGTCCGCTTGGCGTTTGTTTGATTTCCAGATGACCGGTTTCGTTCTGATGATAGCACAGTTCGTCGATATTCTTGAACGATTTGAAACATGTCCCGCAACGTTCGGACTCGTGTTCTGAATTGTCGTCACTGATGGGCGACATCAGTTCTCGTTCCGCCTCGTTACTGACGTCGCTTTTTTCGAGTTTGTTGGCCGAGTCTTTGGACGAAACGGAATTAGGCGAAACCGTCAGGTTCGTCAGCTGGTTGGTTGCGTGGTTAGGCGTTGGTGTTCGCGAATTTAGCCAGTGGTTCTGATCGACGAGCATCAGAAGTCTTTGGAGTCCTTCGCTGTTCACTGAATGAACTTGCATAACGTGTCTTTCCAGATTGGATCGTTCTTTGAACGCGTCTTCGCAAAGAGGGCACTGGTACATTTGACTGGGTGATGTGGTGTTTGCACTGTGCTGGGCCAAGATATGTGCTTGAATGCGCATCTCTGAGTCACTGGTGTAGTCGCAATATGAACAGCAATGTTGAGAAACGTTGCCTTCGGTATTGTTGCCGTCTTCGTTTTCTTCTCGAGAATCGTTTCTGGCTTGTTCTTTTGTAGAATCAGCTTGACTTATTTCTGAATTCATGCTGTCTCGACGTTCTGAAACAAAGGAAAAAATATTCAATAAATGTTCATTCAATTAACAAACATCAAATTTTAATTTGAGTTTTTCCGCAATTGATGTGAATAATAAATGGAAATTAGATTGTTCTCAGCAGTTAAATGGATTTCAGGACCATTTACATGATGTCAACCAAGCATGAATAAAATAAAACCATCAATGTTATCGCGAATCATTTCTTCGAAGGATAGAGTGTGGAATTACCAAAGAAATATTTCTCACACCATTCGTCTGTTAACGTTTGTATCATTTCTAAGAAATATAGGATACGTTTGACCAATTAACCCCATTGTATAGGTAGTATTTCTATCAACACTCAAAATAAGTACCTGAAGTGTGACCATAAACCATAATGGTTTATTAAAGAAGAAGCTGGGTAAGATTTGAGTCCTAAAAGTCTGAATAACTCACACAATAAACTTCTTGACAAAATTTTTCGAAATTACAAAGAGTGAAGAAGATTCAGGTACCTATTTGTAAGAAAATGAATACGGAATGAATACAATGCTAATGAATGAGACAGGATTAATCTTTTGTTCTGTTCGTATTTCACATTTCCTTTTAAATTTAATATAAATTATCGTGAATAAAAGGAACAATGTTCGATCAGCAGGTAAAAATAGTTTCAACTTATGACTAACATTCTTGGTATCAATTATATGAAAGAGAGTTCGAAGTTGTGTCGAAACATCAAAAATATTCAACTAAAATAATGTTTTCATCAGTATATATCGGATAATAAGGGAGTTGAGAAAAATATTATTTCTGGCCAAGTTCAATGATAAATCGATCTAGAAAATATTGATATTAATTATTCCCGATTTTTCCGAATATTATGAATATATGAGTATAATTAAAACAGAAGGCAATTCTATACTAACAACCAGATGAAATTATAAAACGTGTATTGAAATACAGTGATGATAAATAATTTTTTTATATTTAATCTTGAAATACCGTTTAAATATGTTTTCTGATTCTCTCTCAACGATGAGGAAAATTATTGAATATCTCGATGGAATCTGCTCGTAAATGTTCACTTTATGAACTGAAATCGAAAATAATGCCATATGAATAAAATAAATTCAACTGCATGGTAATGACCCATAAAGTTCACAGCATATGAAAACGATAAAGCATTAATTTCGGAAGAAGAACAAGGATAATTCTTCGCAATTCGTTTCATTTTAGAAAGAATAATAATAACACAGTTTTCCATTTATTGGCAGTATGTTGAAATATATGTAGTTTTTTTATATGACTGCATCAAGATAAGTGTTAAATATAGATATACTTTTCTAATTATTCATTTCACGTTTCGACTAATCAATTTTCAATTAAAAATTGAATATGCGATTTTTAAACTCATGATGACGTACGAGCAAGCCTGGCATCGTGGCAAACTATGATTCAACATTCAACCAATGAAATGAATGCTAAAGCGTACGTCGTATTCAACCAGACAAAGAAACAAAAAACAATTATCGTTATGTTTTTCTCAGGGTCTATTCAGGAATTTGAGAAATGGCTTTTTTTGCATTTCAGAAAGTATGCATATTTGTTGTTTGTATTATTGTTTGCCCTGGTATATTATTATTTATTGTTAAATTTTTATGAACTTTCAATTCCGAAATTGGAATTCATATGTCCAAAAAAACCCGATGAAGGGCCCGTAAAAAAAAGAACTGTGTTTTTTCAGGTATGTTGAAAATACTTTACAAAGTGAAATCATGCGCACACTTGCAGTTGTAAAATAAAACGTATAAAGTAAACTTAATAACAGGTTTTATCTACCGAGGCATGCCATCGATTCTAGAGTACTGTCCCGATCGCGACAATAAGAACAATCGGTACGATGTTTGTTCCATTGTGTCGAACGCCCTACAGCGCTCGGCCCGCCTACCCACCCGAACTGGATCCGATAAAAAAATATCCCTAATTACACAGATACCCGGCTTTTATTAAAATGCCCGTAATTACTCATGCAGGACATATGGCAAGGCGAAGAAAATATAGCCAAGGGTGTAAAAGGCGCTCGACATTTTTTATTGTCTGCTCGCATTCTTTTATATTGCTAATGAACAACCCCGTATTGTACAACGACTTCGAATCACGATATTCTTGTTCTTTCGTAATTTGACAAAACGGATCTTTTGTCCGAATAAAACCGGGACTTTCTAAAAGGAATATCCAATTATCGTCACGAATATTTTCAGACTGGAGAAATTATTAATCGGATGACAAATTATATATTTCAGAATGAGTAGTATGTTGTTAGGGTGGAAGGTATAATAATAACTCTTTGATATATTTGGCTGGCAACGAAAAATGGACTAAACTGAAATTCTGTCTTAACCGTGAAAAAATTCAGGTGAATTAAGGTCACATTCCAAGTCCTGATCGAAAAAATATTATTTTACAGGTTATACTGAAATATTATAACATCCAATTTCTTCATGTTTCATTCGATAAGCATTTTTCAAGTTAACCAAGAGAATTTCAATATGTATTATATTTTTCAGAATGAGTATAGTAAGTATGTAGTTAGGGTGGATAGTCTAATAATAACTGTTTGATGTATTTGCAGACGACGAAATATGCAATAAAACAAAATTTAGTCTCAACCGTAAAAAAATTCATTTTGAGGCGAATTGAAGTCCTGATCGAAAAAATTTAATTTATACTGAAATATTATACCTAAATTATTCGATTTCTTCATATTTTTTCAAACGGCATTTCAAAATTTCTTAAAAACTTTATAGGTTTTCACTCCCAGTCTCTCAAGAAATGCAGAATCCTCCCAGAATATATTTTAATCGATATCTGGCATATCAAAAGTTTCAACCACCAGATTTTTGAATTTCACTTGAATTTCGAAAACTTTTGACAGGGCATATCAACATCAATTAAATAATGTTGTTATTATTTTATTAATTTTTAACAATACAGAGTATATTAGTGAAAGCTAATGTCCATAAAATTCAATCAATTATATAAGCTATATGGCCGTAAAATAATCTATACTGAACTGAAAAACCTCCAATTAATACTGAATACACGAATATGAAATGAGATGAAGGAAAAGTAACAAACAGAAATAATCATACAAAAAATTCATATCATTATAAAGAAATATTTGCTGCAGTTAATTCGTTTTCATGAAAAATGATAGGACTTCTAGAAGGCGAATCAAAACACGTGGCTCTATAAATTAAAAAAAGACACTTCTTCTACTACATTAGTACAAACTGTAACGCACACTGCAAAAAAAATGTTGAAAAATATTAGTGTTATAAATGTTCTGTATATTCCAACAATTCTGAAAACTTCTCCTATACTCCACAATAAAAACAGAAAAAACATGTTATAAATATTTTTCCACAGATAAAAATCGCTTACCTTTCTAATTTATGTAGTGAATATCGCAAGCACTATAATATTTTGGCACGTTATTTTGAGGAGCTCTCACACTAACGACTTCAAATATCAAATGAAATTCAACCTGGCAGTCCGATCGTTCAAGTTAAAATTGTTTGAATTTGGTGTTAATCAGGTAACATTTTACAGGTTCCTTATCTACAGCCCTCAAAATGAAATAATGACTTTTCTACCTAGCTTAAGGATGCTTTTCAATTCATTCTAAGAAATAATTTACTGAAATATCCCAAAATTCATCACTTTTTACTTAAAACCTTCATAATACTACATATCGTAAATTTTCAGAGCCAAGTTAAATCACTTTAGTGAAAAAGGACACACCCAAAATTGACAGGTTTTGGATATCAGTAAAAATACAGGCTGTTTCTTGATAGATACGAAAAATCATTTCAGGAAAAAAGTTTGAAAACGTTCCTTTCATTTATGGATAAATGTAGGTCTGGAAATGCATGGTTTTCAAGATACAAGGTGTTGAAGTTTTTCTTAAAAACAGACTGAAAATGTGGAACGCCAATGAGATTTTTCAAACTTACAATTATTTTTTAATTCTTCGTTTAATCTGTAACAAAAATCTTTTTTATCGTTTTTATGTGCAAAAATAAAACATATTAACGCTTGTTGTTACTTCAACACATTACGTTAAGTTGTTTTATTCTTGTACATAAGAACGGCGCCTCACACAAAGAAAGCAAAAGAGTTTATTTGGCACCAATTCATCGAAGAATTCAAAGATAATTATTTGTTTGACATATCTCAAAGGCATACAACTTTTCATGTGAAACTTAACACCTGGTATCTTGGAAACCACGCATTTTCGGACGTACATTTATGCAATTTTTTTTAAAAAATGATTCTAGGAATCACCCTCTTAAATCTTTCCCATCAATTCAGAAACAACTTGTATATTCTTTCAATCTATAGAACTCTAAACCTTTCAACCTTATAGTGCAAATTCGGTATAGAAACCGATTTATTCATTCATTGATTATATGATGGTTTTTTGTGAACATTTACTATTTTTAGTTCTTGGCATTCCATAAACAATATACATCATACTCGTATTATCTCCCAAGTACAAAAACTATTGTTCGGTTTCGAAGTTACTTCTTTTAATCGTTTTCATTTCAAAATTTGTAATATTTTCCTTATGCAACGCAAAAACTACAATGCAAATAAGCTTACCAGGTGTATTTTGTTGTTGGTGCTGGTCCACTGGTCCAGGGACTACATGGAACACCTCGCCGATCTCAGGAGAATTCTCTTTACCTTCAGCTCGTCGTTGGAGCTGATGGAGCTGCTCCATATGAAGATGTTTCAGCGATCTGACGTGCTGAAGAAGTGGCAATCTGTTGGAGGCTGAGAAACCACACAGCGAACAATGATAAACTCTTGATTGCTCTGGTCTGAGGGTGGTACATCTTTCGCAAATATGTTTCAATAGGGCGACACCAGCGTCGTGTCTTGCAGCTGCAGCGTGAAGCTGCAGTTTGTGTGCTGAATTTGTATAGTAATCACATGCGTTACAGCGTATTTGTACTCCTCCAGGGGCTGAGGCATATTTCAATTTCCATTCGTTGCGGGGTCCCCCTTCTTTAACATGGTTCACATGTTGCAGCCTTTGGAGATGTTTGTCAGTCTTGCAATGAAGTTGGAAGTTAGCCTTAAGATTCGTTTTATAGGTACATAGTTTACAGACGTAATGTCCAGCCACAACAGCTAGAATTTCTTGTTCTCGTAATCGTGTTCTGTCTTGTGCCAAATGTCTGCCAAGCTCCTCTAAGCTATCTGTTGTGAAGAAATTACAGACACAGCATTGATATATCTTTTCTGGATCTGGATCAGCAGGTTCTGGCGGTGGTTCCATCGTTTCTGGGTTCAAACCTAGGTCTCCATGCTGTCCCAAATCTGCGGGTCCAGCATGGCCAGGTATCTGACCACCAGTCATCATTTGAATAAGTAAAGCCTGGTTATATGCCATATCGGCTAATGCTGCTTCGGGCTTGTCGCCAAGTCCTGGATACATGCCATACAAGCTTTCCATATGTTGTTGACTTGCATGTGGTTGATGATGTAAGGCAGACAAAGTCTGCATATGTTTCACGTTTTGTTGAAGTACGAGCATGTTGTGCGTATGTTTTTCAGAAGTCATATGTATTCTCAAATTTCTTGCCACGTTTGTTTCGTAATTACATACGTCGCATCGAAAACTTGGTTTTGGTTTATGGCCACTACTCACTGGAGAATGATGTAAAGGAGGAGCTTTCGGCGAGGACTGCCGTGATTCAACGTTTGGAGCACCTCCATTTTGTAGTTCTTGCATGTTGTTTAGATGTTTATCGGATTGCATATGGATACTAAGATTGCCTTTGGTTGTTGTAGAATAATTGCACACTTCACAGCGATATGGTTTGTAGCCACATGTGTAGGTTTCACCTCTCGCTAATCGCGGATGAGGTTGTCCTGCTATACAGTATATACAGCTTGTTTCAGCTTCAGGATGTTTCTCTTTCATATGTATTTCCAGTGTTTCCTGATATTTGTAATGCCAGTTGCACTTTGGGCACTTGAGAGTCTTACATGAGTTACGACTATGAACATTTGCAAGGCCTGCGGGGCCGAGTCTACCAGATGCGAGGATCATTTCACAACGCGCACATTCTACGCCGGAAGGTCTACCCTGCAGGTGTTCAGGGCAAACTCCGATTGTAGTACCAGTCATGAAAGCGGGAGGTGGTGCGAATGGGGGAGATGGCGATTTGCCAGGGGTTGTTCGAGATGAAGAACCAGGAGGAGTATCAGTAATTGGTGAATGGTGACCTTCTTGTTGACTGTAAGGTACCATCATTTGAGATCCGTGATTGTCTTGCGATGGGGCTGGCCCAAGGGGCTCTAATAGGGAAACCATAGGACGTTTGTCGGCACCGACACATTGCAATATGGCCGAACAGTCTGCTGCCAGAACTTCGCGTTCATTTTCTTTCAACGTGACGCCGTGTTCTGACTGAGCGTGATTCGCAAAGGAACGAGCGAACCCGAAGGATAATTTGCACATAAAACACATCAATATCGGTTTGATGGGCACAGAAGCCGGTCGAGGAGGTTTAGCGTCTCTAAGAGAAACCACTCGATAGCTATGTACTGCAGGTAAATCGGAGGTGCGAGTAGTCTGTCTAAGAAGACGCGAAACATACACAGCTTGAAGGGGTGGCACTACTTCCGGAATGTTCACTTGGGCTTCGCTATCACTCTCAGAATCTTCGATGATATAAGCTGAACCGTCCGGATTGTATACAATTTTTCCAGCAAACTGTTCGACATCAGAATTGTTGGCTGCATCAATTGTATGAGACATGGCAGGAGAGGGCAGTCTTGTCGATGGTTGTTGAGGTGGTGGCGAGGCTCCAGGAGCAGCTGGTGGTGGACTAGCTTCCTGCTCTGGGCTCATGGCGGCGTTTTCAGTCGGGGTGTGTTGCCGCTCGGAAGGGCCGCCAGAATTTACTTCAGGCGCCGCAAACAGAGTGGGCATCGCGGCGCATCACATGCTTGCCAACTAAACGCCCTGCAACAAAAAACAAAGCTTAACATACATATCTCGCTCTGTAATGTTGCATGAATAAATTATAACAACAGAATGTATCAACAAAAGTTATATCAATCTAGGACGGGTAGAACACTGTAAAATAGTTGGGGTTTATTGAAACAAAATTTGTAAAGCCATCCGTATTCAGGATAAAAAAGTCATATACATTTTTCACGATTGCGCCGAATCTATTGACAACATTGCATAAATGATGAAATTTTATATATTATTATTATATTATATTTTAGAAGCTGAATATATATCCAATAAATTTGTTTTTATGTCTGACTCATTTCAAATGGAATTGAGTTGAGAGTCCCAGTTGCGAATGCGGAGGAGCAGAGGAGACAATACATCTGATAAATAATTGTTTCATATATATGTAAATTTCAGGATGACTTGGGGGCTTTACATGAAATTGCCGAGTCGTTTTTGAATTGGGTTGTTAATTTTGAATCGATATAATAGTGTGTCAATCATTTTATTACTACTTTGTTACTTTTTCAGTTTCAGAATTTCGAAGGCGTCTTGGAGAGGATTATCGTATATTTCATTAGACTCAATAAAGAAGAAATCCTTCATTATTCAAATAGTTTTTAAGTTTTATTTTGTAAGAATGGCGAGACAGGGGTTTTTCTACTGAGGTTTTTCCCTGTGCTCTGGTATCATACGAAAAAATGGTATGGTACCCCGTTTTGCACTAACCTCAGTTAGGGATTTAATTTTTGTTTTATGTATTGTATTATGTTAGCTCTTGATTACAAAAGAATATACAGGTTCCCCATGTCATGGGGTATTCGAATCACCCCCATGTATGTTATCCGATTTTTCACGGTTTCCGAGTTATGATTTTTTTTATGAAATCTGAGAATTTTCAACTTGAACATCTTCAAACATTTTTTTAAAGAAAAGTAAAAGACTTTTCTGATATTTTTTGTTGTGAATAGATCGCCATGAATTGTACTTTTATACATAAAATAACCAGCATTGTAAATTTGATAAAAATTATGGAAATGTTGGTCTCAAGTGAGAAAGTTACGTATTTTGGATCATGATCTAAATTTTCAAATTTGAATTAAAAATGTAAACAGGTTACTTCATGGTTTCTTAGTAGGCTCAAAAACTGCGCTCAACACTCAGCTTTCAGAATCATTAATAAAAAATGGTAGTCTACTTTTGCTAGAATTAGCCTTCAAAGTCAGTGAGGTGGAAAAAATCAAAGAACTAGACGTTTACTCAAAAATTATGTTTTGCCATTTTGAGATTTTTCTGATCAAGTTATGATAGAAAATGCTGGTTATTTTATGTATAAGAGTACAATTCATGGCGATCTATTTACAACAAAAAAATATCAGAAGAGCCTTTTACTTTTCTTTAAAAAAATTTTCGAAGATGTTCAAGTTGAAAATTCTCAGATTTCATAAAAAAATCATAACTCGGAAACCGTGAAAAATCGGATAACATACATAGGGGTGATTCGAATACCCCATGACATGAGGAACCTGTTTTTTTTATTGACGTCAATCGTCCGGCCACCCTGTATATAGAGTGTCAGAGTAGTTTGTACCAAGTATTAGGTACTAAACATAACTTTTGATTATTAGATTTATGAAGCAAAATATCAAATGAACTTAAACACCATTCATTTTTTCCCCAAAAAGGTACCCTTGGTAAAACTGTACTGTGTACCGTTTTCAGAGTACATATTTAGATTTGAAAAATAAGAAGCAACGAGTGATGAAGAAGAAACCATCCCAGATATAAAAACTATTATTGTTTCAAGACTAAATAAATTCAAATTTCTTTAAATTGCGAATAATCAAGCTTGATCAATTCTTCATTATTGTTTTATGTTGATGATGAAAACCGTCTTCTCTGTTGTTTAACCTTATTCATGGAGTATTTTTCCGTCAGCTACTGTCTGATGATTCTAACTGCCTCTTTATAATTTAGAGAATGCACAATTCATCTTCGGTCAGAATAAACATTATTCCTTTCAAATTCCATTTAATAACAAATACATCTTTATCGACTATCGCAAACGATAATGAAACCTAATCCGAGGACACTGAGTGGATTGATTAAATTCAAGTGAATCCCAGAACAGTAATTACTGATAAAGTTTAAATCTTCGATAATAATATTTACAAGCAATACGTGTGATATGTTCCTTATTTAATTTCCCATGTGCGGAATGCACTCGATCGATAAACAAGTTCCGCCTATTGTTATTATTTATTCTGCCGTTTTTTATAAGTCGGAGTGATTTGGAACACAACCTGTTCATTTTATTGAAACATAGATATTATGTTGACTAGTTTGTCGGAATATTGGTTATTTACTCATTCTGATTCGAAAATGGTATCGAACGATTGTATTTGACAAGGTGTTTGACTTTGAAAATGCTGATCATTTCCGTACAAAATCATAATACATGCACCAATTGTGAAAAATTTTTCATTTCAATTGCAAATGAATGAGTGCAACTAATGTTTTCAACAATGTTTTTCTCATTTTCTCAGATAAATCTGAACTAACTTTCTGTGGGGAAATATTTCGAAAATGAATCTAGCTGTACCGTTTTTACTCCAAAAATATTTTTTTCTTCAGGATTTTTCAGTATTTAATAGTTGATTCGTTCGTATACCTATTCGCAGCTTTCAGTTTGTTTTTCAAATGTTATAGTTTTGATTTGAAACTGACTGTGGCGGAAATAAATAATTCGAACTTTGTATAGAAGAATTTCTATATTCCACCCAAAAATAATGTACGACGAAGAGTAAAATTGTTGCGAAAAAGAAATACAGCTGCAATGTTGGGTTCACTGTTTCACTTTTGTTTAAGATATTATGGAGACAAAATTTGACATTGCAAAAAATCTCAGAGGAAAAAGTAAACCTAGAGTTGCATCTTTTTATGCAGCCAAGTAGAAACTGTTTATACGCGCGAACAAACTTCTGGCGTTGCGAAATCGTGCAGTATGTTTATTCCGTATTGGCATAATTGGTTTATAGCTCCCCTACTCTGATACTAACGGCTTGGGTCTTTTAAAGATAATTCTGTCAGTTTGACAACATTGTCTGTTAGGCTTCGGTTTCTTGATACGTTTTGTTTACATTTTCATTTCGATTTGACGTTCATAAACTGATTTATTTCAATGATTTGGTGGCAGTTTATTGTTTCTTAAGGCTATTCCGTTAATAATAGCTAGGGTAAAATCACGAAAATATTGTAGTATATTCAGGAATAGTAAAAATGAAAATCATGTCTACTTCTTACACTGAGGGAAAACTTCATTGTCCTGCCGTTATGGTGCGCTGTACAAAGATATCTGACAGCTGAATTTTAATTTTATTCTTTAATTGTCAAAATATTGTCTCTCATAAAAAGTATCACATTTAGAGTGCAGTGGCGGTAAAATTAAGTTTTACGAATCTCATTCAAAAGGTACAACATCTGAGCCCTATTGCCGAGTTTTTCACCAGCCAGATCTTACAGTTTTTCACAATTCCGCCATTGCTTCTACACATCTCGTAAGTTCGGCTTTATACCCTACGAACATTTAATTGTCAGTATTTTCATAGATTCAAATTAACCGTTGGTTCAAGTTTCAAGCGATAGAGGGCCACTTTAGTTATTTATTTGGAAAATATATAATTAACTTTATTAGATGAATTTTATGATTAGGTTAATCTAAGGGGAACTGACCAGAAATAATCAGTACTAATTTTATTCATATGTGAACGAAAAAAATGATTAAATATTGGAATAAAGCTACCAAACATCGTCGTTTCACTGGCAGTAGTGTTGAAACGGCGCGAGAAGTCGCATCGTCTATTATACCGCATTCCTTTGTTCGTTCGAAAAATAAAACCATTAAATATTCTGTTTCGAGTCGGGGGAGAGAGAATAACGATCTATATAATTGATATCTTCGGGCAATGCAATCAGGAACGATCTAGTCTTTAAATATTCAAACTGTTAGCGTACGGGCAACATCACTTTTTCGAACAATATTGGTCTTTGAATATTGAATCCAAAAATTATATTGTACACGCGAATGGCCACCATTAATGGGGAGTATGACCCAGTGCTTTTTAGTGGGTGATCATCCTGAGGACGCCCAAGGGTAGAATTAAATTTCGCAATGCGCAATTTAGAGGAATTACCTCTTCAAAAAGCAACGTTAATTTCACGTTGCACTTTCTCGTGGGTTGTAATTACGTTGGCTGTGGCGTGTTTTATCATGAGGGGGAGGGGGCAGGGGGAAGCAGACGCGGGTACTTGCTGGGTCTCATATTTTCTGCAAATCAGAGTTAGTCGTGAACGATGAAAGATACTTTGATGGTTGAATTCTGAATTATGATATAACTTGATATTATACAGGGTGATTTTTTTAAGTGTTTCATTAGACGTTTTCGAGGAAGGAATAGTAATACAGATTCAAGATTTTGGAGTTTAGTTTTAGAGTACATGAACTTCAATTGTAAAATATTTTCAAGAGGAATCTACTTCCGGTTTCACCGGAAACGAATGTAACTTCGTTATTTCAAGTGCAACACCCTGTACATGTATACATATTCGAATTCTTCGTTCAATTCTACACTGATTAAATGTATGATATGTGCAACCACTCAAGCGGTTCTTGAATTATAGCCTCATTATCAAATTTTCTGAAAAAAAGGTTGTCACAAATTTTGGTCCATATCTACAAAATCCCTCATTACAAGAATTTATTTTTGCGAAAGTGGAACAAAAGAAAGTACGCTGATACTGTTTCTTGTATAACTCATGAGGAAATATTATACAGGATGTCTGAAAAAGGGCCCCAAAGTGAGCCTCAATAAAACTATGAAATCTCACTTTTTTCAAATGACAACCCTATAATTTTGCAATTCCAATCGATGGCTCGTCAAAAACTAGTTAGGGTGTCCCGAACATTTCATGCCTCTAAAATCAGTAGTTTTGCCGTTATTGAATAAAATTCGGATTTCAGGACTGAATCAAGGTTTCTTAGTCTAACCATGGATTTATAAGGAAAGAAATTTTCAAGAAGGCTATGTCTGTTGATTTATAATGCATTTTAGAGAACTGTCATTTATACTTTTTTTATTCATCGGGCACTATGCAAAATATGAATTACAGTAACAATGATGTATTGAATATGTTCTTCATTTATGGTGAATGTAAGAAAATATTAGAAAGGACAGTCAGAACTTCTAACGAAAGAAATCCACATTTACTACCTTTAACAAAATCGAAGTTCAGTATCAAAACAATTTTCTCCGTAGTGGAAGCATTAACCCAAAACGGAATCGTGTGAATACAGTAACAGATCATTCATTATTATCTATTACTGTATTCACTCGAGTCTGTTTAGGGCTAAGGCTTCCGTACGGAGAAAATTGTTTTGATACCTCCTGAACTTTGATTCCGTTAAAGTCAGTAAATGTGAATTTCGTTCGTTGAATTTATAATTACCTGTTCTAGGAATTTGTTACATTTGCCGCAAATAAAAAACATACCCTTGATATATCATTCCAGTGAAATTATTATTGCATGTTATGCTTAGTGCTTGATCTGTAAGAAAAAGTAAGAATGACAGTTCCTAACATAGCCTACTTCAAAAATCCAAGCTTACAAACTGTGCGAAACCAGTCTTTAATCGTGAAATTCGAATTTTATTCAATAACAGCCAAAATACTGATTTTAGAGGCATGAAACGTTCGGAACACTATAACTGGTTTTTGACGAGCAATCGATTGGAATTACAAAATTATAGGGTTGCCATTTGAAAAAAGTGAGATTTCATAGTTTTATTGAGGCTCACTTTGAGGCCTTTTTTCAGACACCCTGTATAATATTTCTTCATAAGTTATACAAGAAACAGTATCAGCGTACTTTCTTTTGTTCCACTTTCGCAAAAACAAATTCTTGTATTGAGGGATTTTGAAGATATGGACACTAATTTGTGATAACCTTTTTTTCAAAAAATTTGATTATCAGGCTATAATTCAAGAACCGCTTGAGTGGTTGTACATATCATACATCAAATCAGTGTAGAATTGAACGAAGAATTCGAATATGTATAAATATACAGGGTGTTGCATTTGAAATAACGAAGTTACATTCGTTTCCGGTGAAACCGGAAGTAGATTTCTCTTGAAAATATTTCACAATTGAAGTTCATGTACTCTAAAACAAAAATCCAAAATCTTGAATCTGTATTACAATTCCTTCCTTGAAAACGTCTAATGAAACACTTAAAAAAATCACCCTGTATATCAGTATAAAACCGTGGTTTGAACACATTTATCAAGATTTTTGGTGGAGCAGGTTTCAAGTGGGGATTTCGGACTACAATGAAAATTCTCAATATTGATGTCAAAAACGACAATATGTGACATCGAGACTAATGGGAATTTCCAGTAATTTCTAAAAAAATTATTTTAGAAATGATGGACTTTGAGAAAATCATGGCGATTATCGGTATTTAGTTTCTGAGTCAGGTTTTCGAGAAAAAAATTGTTGAAATCGCTGAAATAAGCTAGCAAATTCAAAAGATTACATTTGGCGTTTTGACGTACGCGTTAGTATTAATTTCTTTGGTTGGTGTTTAATCGCAGTATACAATGCTGAAAATTGAACACCTGTTGTGAATCGTCATCTCCACTAAATATGCTTCAATTTAAAATTAATTACTCCAAATCATAAGGTTAATTATTCAACACTATAGTGTATACACTTAATGCTGAAACATAAAGACATCCCTATATTTCAATATAATAGAAATTCAATCTGTATTTTCTGAAAAAATTAAGAAATTTGAAATTTTTAAACGATCAAATACTTCAATAACACTGGTGAAATTCAAGAAATGAAAATGCGAAAGAAGTTTTCAAAAATTGTTATACAACTTTCACACCAGTAACAAAATTAAGTCTTTTTGGAATATTCGAAAAATATAGCAACGAAAACAAATTTAAAGTAATTTTATCAAATACCTAGTTCATTAATGACAGCGATTAATATGCGAGTTGATTTTCTCGTCGACCGCATTGTTATTTCAGTGTGAACTTTTGATTGAAATGAATACATTCTCATTTCGCTCAAGACATACATAAGACATGATATAATTTTTTATGTTTCTGTATTCAAGTACAGTGACATTTCTAGGATTACTTTTGAATACTTCTTGTTCGGTAGACCAAAACAATCTCACCTTAAAATAGCATAATTTGAACATTAAAATGAGTCAATATCGTTCAATTCAGTATAGGTTAAGCATACCTTTTATTTTTAGGTTGACGAAAAACTCATTTCAATATGCAATATTTTATTCTTTATATGAACTTTTCAACTCTATTTTTCGTTTCTGATTGAATACGTAAATATCCATTGAAAACTGATGTTTGCTTTGGATTGTTCAATTATGATTTCTTCTTTTCTTTAATAAATCAATATTTCAGATAAAATGATTCAAACCCAAAGCTCTGTCGCCTATAATTTATATTTTCTCAAATCAAGAGAATTCAACGTTTATCCAATAAAGTGCCGTCTCTATATAATCGCCATCACCATCTTCACGTTAATCACGAGAATAGTGCAAAAATCGCACGAAATCACAAAAAACGACGAAAAGAGTATAATCACCTTCGATGATTAGTCTGAGGCGGTGTGGGAATTAGTAATTACTAAGTGCCTTGTCGGGACAGACCAATCATTTCATCGATTCCATTTTATCCGAATACTTAGAAGTGAATTGTACGACTGTAGCAGGCGCCGGACCGAACCGAAACCCGAGACACACAATCCAAGAAGTAACACGTAATTATGAAATTTTTTCGTCAAATACCAACCCTCAAGTTTGGGAGACCAATTTTCGAGTCTGCTCTATAATGAGCCCATATCGCATGAATTTCTGTTCATTTGGGAACATCTTTGTAGTTTTGATACTGTTTCGTTCGGTATCTTGACATTTTTAGTCATTCAAAAAGTTTTTGAAAAAAATCTAGTGTTAGTTTCGATATTTTAGGGGCATATTCTACACCTCGAAATAAGAAAAAGTTCCTTTTGAACATAGGTCTGGAAATGGGCCGTTTTAGAGGTCTGAGCGATTCCCAGGTTTCAATATGTCAATTATACTAACGCAACTAAATACGATGAATTAGAACATTTATTTTTGACTTGAAGTATTTTACTCACTTGAATACAGTGGAACTTCCCTATAATGAAAGCGCAGAATTAGCAAAAAAAAATTCGTTCTAAAGAAATTTCGTTATACAGAAAATTTGTTTCTATAGTCGCCAATGTCGCGGTCGACTTCACTGATAAATTTAAGTTTATCATTCAATATTCAAACTTAAGCACTTGCTTTTAGACATTTTCGCACAACTTTTAACACTAGCGTAATGATTAGATTGAAACCAAACAGCCAGGGGTGTATTTAAAACTGTTTCAGAAGGATCTCTCTGCCAGCCGTAATGATTTAGTTTAAGATAGGGATTTATTTCGTGTCCGGAAAAATTTCGGAAAAACCCAACCTTATACCTTCTTACCAATACCGATTCAGAGAGTGATGTTCTTTGAATATCTCGATATAGAGAGAATTTACATAATTTACTTCGTTTTAGAGGGTGTTTTTAACATGGAATTTGGAACATTTCTATTTTGACAAGAGATACATTTGAGATAATATAAACTTCTATGTTTATAGAGTTTTAAATTCTATCGCATTACTTCTGAATACTTTATGTTCGGTTGCCTGTGACAATTGCACATTGAAATAGCATAAATTGAATATAAAAATGGATTATTATTATTATTCAATTCCGTATACGTTTCATTTTGTGGTCGATGAAAAAACATTTCAATTGTAAGTTCAGGAAACAAGACATCCGAAAGAAAGAAATGAAGCAAAGTCGCATTTGGTTGCGCTATTAGTGCAAATTTCATTGTATATTGACGACAATATTCAACTCAAACCGAGATAACGTCAGAAAAACTGGAATTGAAGAATTGCACGGTTAATCCTGTCGAACAAAGCATCGCATTTGCATTAGTTCCTCATGCTTCATAGAATTCCATAACCATTCATGTGAAAATGTATTCCTTTGGGGGATAATATTTTTAATTCGCAATTAAAAAGCAAATATCGAAGCTACCGCAGATAATGAAGACATTTTATGCTACGTGCAAAGAATACATGACCTTTTATGAATATGTTGGAAATACCAAGATAGACAACTTAATGTCACAAACTCAGGGAAATCTCGCTCAATAAGGAAGGTGTCGTGCGATTTAACGCGTGAAATATGGCGTTTTCTCGCTCTTGTGCAAGATGCAACCATAACCATGTATTGTGTATTTGTGAGTTGGAATTTGTTGCTCGGTCATATAGCGTTAATCTGTACAAGTAGTTTGATCTTCAGGTGCGTGAAGAAGCGAGTATCTTATATACAAGTTTAATATTCAATACTCCCTTTCACCATTTTTACCGATTTTTCTGTTGTTTTTACATAAGTTTCTCACAAGTTTTTTCCTTATTCCGTAATTGAAGTCATTCAATCCAACTTCAGACATACCGAAATTGTCTAATAACAAAGCCTGATCGCCAAACAATTTTTTTGCGTTTTTTCAAGTACATCAGCTAGTAAATTTAACCCTACATCTGAATCACTCGTGTATTAATACTTCTTTTAATCACAGAGGGTTTATGAAGTTGTTGAGGGTCGTTCCCCCAAATAAAAAAATTCACGTTAATTTCCATATTCAAAATTGGAGCGACCCTAAACAGAACGTGGGCAAAAATCGCTGTATGATAATGGTGATTCAATCGAAAATATTCAAATGATAAGCGGCTAGGTACCCACCTTTAAAGCGGTGTCGTGTGGCCTTATTATATACAAGGTAGTATATCTGTGTATATACCTATAATTTAACCACATGAAATGTTAAGGTACCACTGGAATATAAACCTTTTTCATTCGAACTCAAGAACACGCTTCGAAACACCCCGGAACGTGGCGCTTTTCAATAATAATGGTATACGTTATGAATAATAAAGGCAACAGATGGATCATTTCAATATCAATACAAGCATGAAATCTTAATTTCCGTAGTTGGAATAATATCGGGACAGAACATCTTGTTTAATTTATGTAGGCGAACGTTTTGGGTAGAATTTGAGATGAAACGATTTTTATGGAATTCTTTAATAACTGTCAAAATAATTAACAACATTAGAGCGTGATAGAATATCACTTCGCTCTATTGATTAGCCATAACTTTATCATTTCATATTTCATAACATCTTCCTGTTTCCGTGAATTGAAGAAAATCGTGATTTTTTGTGCAGTGGCAAATTTGAATATTTTGGGAGCTATTAGTTGCGGGTTTTCATTTGCATTCGTACCTTCCGAAAGTATCGGACTCACGAGTTAATATAAAAATATAATGCAACCGTAGCTTCAAGGATATTAGAATTTGGATGATCGTTTTCCAAAAATGAACAAGCGTGTAATAGAAATAGATTTGAAATTGCCACAGGGAGTTTGAATTAATTCTTTTCATATTATACTATTACGCCTTGAACGCAAACATATGAAAAATATAGATTATTATATTTGCTCGTTTGACCGAATATAAAATTTTCGAATAAAACACTGATTAGTTTTTTGCAAACTGACTGAAGTGTTGAATATTTGTTTAATTGACGTTTTTTATTTTCCTAGTTATTGAGCACCTCAATATAAAATTTATAGTTTATTCGTTTGTTTCTCTTGAAACAAGACAGTAATAGTTATTCAATCAACTAGGTTATTAAAGACAGGGACTAATGGTCAATGTATTTTAAAGCGTGAGCGGGGGGAACGCTTTAATAGTTCGAGACCATTAGTCGCTCGATTAATAACCGAGTTGATTACAAGATTTTTCCGACGATCTCAATATGAATTGTGTATGAATTCTTGATTCTTTCGTACACATTAAAATCACCTTTTATTTCGAGGTCGGCGGAAAAAACAATTTAATTTAGATTTTGAACAATGAGTTCTTCTGATTTCTTTGGTATTTTTTATCTACTCTTCGAATATTGTCCGATCAAAATACTACTCGAAATATCTACACCATTTGAGATCGTTCATTTAATGATCATATGCAAATATTCCATGGTAATGATCTAAGTTTTATTGAAAACCAAACTTTTCATGCTTAAATATATGGTAACATCTCGCTTGAGTAACTGGATAACATTAACCTACTCGGGAACTCCAATCAACATTCAAATTGTTTAATAGAAATATTTCCAATAAAACGATAAATAAACCCGTTTATATTCCAATCATTAAGGAATCAATTTTCCAGACTTCTGACTAATTGGTCAATCGATCCAGCTCTGATGATACCCGAGATATAGAAACCACCTGAATCGGTTGGTTTTTAGAGCAATATTCGAACACGTTTAAGTTACGATATGTTTTGCAAGGTGAAATTTCATAGTGATGAACATTTTAATATTCAAATAAACCTCGTAGATGAGGTATAAAACGGTCGTCATGATGTGATTTCATAATTGAATACCTAGTTATGTCATATATATTTCAATTTTGTAAGAACTTGTTAATATTATGAATTTGTTGTACTATAATTCCGAATCAATGGTTTCACATATCACGATTGAATTTCTTGGGAATTCTTAGTTTTGAAGAAACTGTATGGAATGGAAATAACTCCGTGAATTTGATAGAATTCAGTAGCATTCGATAATTTATGACAATTTTTTTTAGATGTATAGAATTATTACCCAAAAGTGAGAATTTGGTGTACAAAATTTCAGTAATTATTTCCCCTAACCTCAAACCAAACCATCTTAATATCATCATTATATAAAATCTCGAGTGAAAGCCGGTACAAGAAAGGTGTAAAAACTTTACAACTCGAAAAACAATCAAACGATTGTCGTTAAAATGTTTAACATCACAATATGAAACTTCTGTTCACCAAAGACAACAAGCAGGTTATCAAGGTGATATGTGATATTGACTATAAACTTCCATATTTACTGGTCGACGTGATGTAAGTAATGAAAATAAAAAGTCAATTAACTTTCCCAATAAGATTTTAAGAACATCACTTACATTATGTTCGCTAATTTGATTTTATAATTATAATCGCCTGTGTTCCTAATAAGGAAACATTTACTTTTACAGTGTAGTAAAAATCAACTTAATTATCCGAATTTTTCTCAGTCGCTATTTTGTATTTTTACATCCAAAAAATAATGATTGATGGAGAAATTTCATTACCGAAATGAATGAAGAAGAAGAATAGCCATTTTGAAGAATTTAATCAGCGAAAATAATGTGGAACGAAACCATAATTATAACCAACGCCTTGGGAAATTAACACCTTGTGGTATTAATTGGAAACACGTAATGGATGCTAAATAGGCACCTGATGACTAGAAAACCTATCATGATGTTCTTAGTTGAATGAATAAACAAATTTTGAAACAACGCATTCAGTGATGCAATGAGAAAGCAGAATACACACATCCTTCAAATTTGGTTTGATCATATGTGGAAATAGGCATACAAAATCATATTGGAAAGATTTTACAGTGGAATTTATGTTTGGAGTTGATATTTATACTGAATTTTATTGTTTCAGGTGAAATATTTAAGATTAACTTACCTATGATGTAATTTTTTCATTCTTTTCCTCACGTTTCAAAGGAGATTATTGTCCGTCTGAGGATATTCCCTGAAAAGAAAAAAGTTTCAATAACAGATCCTCGTAAATCATGTAGTTTTTCAAAAATTCAATCAAGAGTAGACTGAATAATAATATGATGATTCGAGGGGCAAACGCTGAGCAAATTCTGTACACCAGACATCCCCTCAGTGAGAGACATCCCCAGATATCACCAGACATCCCTCAGACATCCCCAGACATCCCCAGACATCCCCAGACATCCTCAGATATCCCCGGACATCCTAGGATTCCCCAGACTTCCCGAGACATCCTAAGATTTCCTGGGATATCCTCGATTACTTACAAGTTGATATCGGTTTAATGAGTGATTAAAAAACAGTTTGTAGCACTTTGTGGTGTCCCGAAATCAAATTGAAAAAAAAATCTATGGTAATTACCAAATCTATTGTTTTAATCTACTCTAGAACATAGCATAACACTATAAACATATTAGGTATATGTAGGTATTGAGTGTTTTCGAAACAGAGCAGAAGTGAGTTCTCTGAAGACGACTTATATTATTATTCAAAATGTATAATTCAATGAAAATAGCTATCTATTTGACATCCCTCGATATTTCTGAACTGCCGAAAAAAGAATCTGATTAGTCAGTGGCAGATCCGGATTCGAGTTTTGGGGGGGGGCACACCGGGGAAATTTCAAAAACCACTCGCGTAGGAAGGAAAATTTTTGGAGTGTCGTGGAAATTTCATTGAAAATTAGGAGCGAGCAGGGGGTGGAGTTATTGGTCCTGGAGGAAGGCACGCCCCCCCCCCCAGTGGCTTTTCAAACCCAGCAAAGCCGTTAATGGAATGTTAATTTCTGCTCGTATGATTTTCGGTATCAAGAATGAAATTTTTTTATGACATACCCCACAAATTATATGATATATTTTTATTCATATAATAATTTTATTTCTTGAGGTGGAGAATTCAAACTATTTTCCAGGATAAAGTCCAATAGTAATTTTTCACTCTTTATGACCACGTTCGTCATTTTTTTCCATTTCTTGTTTGAAATTATTTGTTTAAAATATATCATACTTGAATTGACCTTTAATGTGACTTATAATACACTGCGCAAAAATATTAACCCACATTCTGAAAATCTCAATTTTAATGAAAGTTATTAACTCTACATTGACTTTATAACTTATTCTTTATGTTCTCTCGGGGAGGTTTTGACCGAAACAAGACACATTAAATGGAAGAAAAATTCAGGGTTTCACCGAATCTTATGTGAAAAAGAGAATAAACATTTTCAAATACTGGAATGCTGATAAGTGATTTAATACTTGGTACATATTTCCACCCCAGCTCGGCAACGACGGTTCATACTCAAAATGTTCTGATCTAATCCTTTCCAGATTTCTCTGAGTTGGATTCCAAAGTCATTAAGAGTAGCTAGATGATTTTCTGAACTTCTCTGCCTTCTATTGAGGTTGTCCCAAACCTGCTCAATCGGATTGAGATCTCGACTTCTCGTTGGCCATTCCAGAGACTTCAACCTCTTCAAGGTACTCCTGAACGATGCGCGCACGATAGGGTCTGGCATTATCGTCCATAAAAATGAAATTTCAGCAATGTATGGGACAAATGGCACTACATGCTCTTCAAGAATGTTCCTTATATACCTTCAGCATTCATAGCACCATTATCAACGACCACTAGGTCTGTGCGAGCAGTCAAAAATATTCCACCCCATACCATAATCGATCCTCCCCGAACCAGTAGTATTCAGGAAATTGCACTGAGCATATCTTTCATGTGGACGTCTGTATACAAGGGAACGTCGATCACAATAGTAGAGGCAGAATCTAGACTCATCTGTGAAGAGAACTATTTCCCATCAGCCTTTTTCCAATGGATATGCTCTCTCGCAAATCCAATGCGCCCTTCGATGGGCTGGGTAAGAGCTGGGCCTCTTGCCGCGACACGAGGCCTTAAATCATTTGTCTGAGGCGATTTCTTAATGTCTGAGTGCCAATTTGCACCCCATGAGTTTGCTCAAGCTGATTTTGAAGGAGGCGAGCTGTTGCAAACCGTTGTCTCAACGAAGAAACTCTGAAGTAACGTTCCTGAATGGCAGTTGTTACCAGTGGTCTACCCTGTCCTGGTCTTCGGACATTCATACCCGTCCCCTGAATCGCTGCAACATTCTCGGCACATTTGTATGGGAAATTCCAAACCTTTCTGCAATTCTTGTGTATGTCTACACTTCTTCTCGCAAAACTACCGCTTGGGCACATTCTTCTTGGTCAAATTGCGGTCGAGTGTAAAAAATCAAACGAGAGAAAAACTATTGATCACTAGAACTGATCGAGAACAACTGATTTCAGAATGGAGCAATACATTCAAATCTGATAATCTCATCTTTTTTCATTCCTGCTGGGAAAAAACATCTGTATTGAAGAAAAACGTTGAAAGTGGATAACATATGCATGCATAATTCTGATGAAAAAAATCATCATTGAGAACACCTTCAATTGTAGAATAAATTTGAGATTTCCATAATGTGCGTTAATTTTTTTGCGCAGTGTATTTCATCTAGATGAAGATTTTGATGAAGTTAGAAAAAATGTTCACATTAATAAAAACACTTACATTTAGGTACCTATTCATTCAAGCTCTTTTTTTGACGCAAATATAATATTTTATCAACACCTGTGTACCACCAATATGATTCGATCAAATTTTAAAGGGAAACGGATCCTGTTTTTGATATCCTTCACTCGTCCCTCAATGAAATATATAAATATAAGGCATGTTGAAAAAACAAGAGACGATCATAACTATTATTTATTTAAATATACAGGGTGCGCGGAGCGGGCTGCTCTTGAAGGTTTCATGTTTGTTTCTGATCACTATTTATAATTATGATTAGGAATGTATCCCTCTAAATTTCCATAAAATTTGGTGGCGTTTGGTGGGTATTGATTATATTTTCAAGAAACTTCTTAATATAGTCAATTTAAACGCTTTTGTCAAATAGTGCAGGGTTTGAAAGGAGCATTTGGTTTATTAATTTTTTTTAATTGTTTGTGTTTCAGTAACTTGGGTGAAAAACCTATACAAGTTTTCTAAAAATGCCGAAACCTAACAGAATATGTTTCAACCCACATCTATATTTCTTTACAATTCTAAATCGCTCTGTATCGAGTGAGCAGATATGAAAACTCTTGTTAAAAGAGTTTCAGGGTATTTACCATACCCAATAAGAATAATTTATATCGATTGAAAAATATTCTGGGAGGATTCTGCATTTCTTAAAACTTTATAGGTTTTCACTCCCAGTCTCTGAAACAGAAATAATTAAAAAAATTCAATTAAGATGAAGTGCTTCAGCTAGAATCTTTGCACTTATTTATCAGGAGCAAATTGGTCTTGAAAAAATTGTTGCCTAACAGTAAACTGAAACGGGAAATAAATGAAAAGGATAATGTAACGTTTCGTTGTCTATATGAGACACCTTCTCCAGACAAACTTGTAAAATCTTCAGAATTGTGTGTTTTTTTTCATTTATGACATTGAAAGTTGTCAATATATAGAGATGTTTGATTTATTTAATTTTGAAATTTCCTGATGTCTTTTCTTTCTTCAATAATCAATCCAAATACAATCTATTCCAACAGAACATTTGGCCAAATTATCTACTTCATCTAACAAAATACATGTGGATTTCTTAATTCTCTGATCTCCGCTATTTGAAAATACATGATCAGCAATTTGTGATGTTCTCTATTTTTGATGTTGTTCTTATGTTCCCGTTTTCTTATCTCTAAAGGTCTTGTTGTCTCTCCTGTATAAGATTTTCCACATATACAGGGAATATTGTAAACACAATTTTTTGATTTTTGTGTCTCATTCTGGTTAGAATGGATCTCAAATCATTTTGTGTTTTGAAAACAGTTTCTATGTTGAATTTGGAACCAATTCTTTTTATTGTCTCTGAAAGGCCACGAATATAGGGAATGACGTTCAACAATTTGGTTGTTTCTGACGGTTTTCTGTTTGTACCTGACCATCATTAGAATTTTGATTAGATAAATAATTTATGTTTGAGCAACACTTTCGTGATATTAATGCCCGTATTCTGCTTTTCATCTGTAAGCTGTAATTCTTTCCGTAACTATCGTAAGGACTCTGACAGATCAATCGTACGCTACGATCTCGTAGCTCACAGATGAAAAGAATAAAACAAAATTAGCAATGAAAAACCTAACTCCACCATTTTTCGTATTCTAATTGATATTCATAACGAATAATGTATCTATAGATTCCCTTTATTTCGTCGGTATGTAAATAAAAAACAGCTTGACATCTCTAGATAAACATCAACTTCCCTAGACATCCCAAAGACATCCTCGGACATCCTCAGATTTCCTGAGACATACCCTGATTTCCTGAGATATCCCCAAGACATCCCGGGACATCCTTCGATTTCCTAAGACATCCCCGGATATCCTGGGACATCCCAGAGACATCTCCAATCTTGTACACCAGACATCCCCAGCGGTTTACCCCTCGTGATGATTTTATGAACAACTCAGGAAATGCTGTATTAATGAAAGGTTTAGTGTTATGCAGTACTGCAGATAAAAAATCAAATGTAAACAGAAGCCAACATGAGGTCTTTATGTTGATATTTCCTTTGTTGTTATAAAAATTGAGAATTGATTTTTTTTGTTTTTCAAGATATTCGCACTGTTTTCGTGATTCTACATTTCAATGTGTCTTGGAGTGATATGAGGGTTAGATGGTGGAATAGGCGCATGATTTAGGGTTTATTTCACAGAATTGTACACAAAGTTATCTCACCCAGAAGCGTGCGAGCTAAATCTCGCCCTCAATGTTGTAAAAAAACTATAATTGTAGTATCATAATAAAGACCTTATTATTATTATTATATTGAAGTTGAATTACATCAGAAAAATGCAGAAATACTGTTATGTTTGTAAAGCATTTTTTACATTATATGCAATATAAAAACGTTGTAATATGCATGCAAATATGCATAAAAAATGCTTGAGATATGCACAAAAATGGGCAAAATATGCACGAAAATAAGCTGAATATGCAATATTGAATATTGACTTTTGCGAACTCAAAAAAAAAAAAGATGAGTAATTTTCATTTCAAAATCAACATATCAATAACTCTAAATAATATAGTATTAAAATCTAATTCAATGTTTTTTGAACGTTTACAATTAAATGTTGTTCCAAATGTTCAATTGTTAAATTTTGAATATTTTTGTATGTGGAAAAGGTTCGTTCCACATCCATGGACGTAGTTTATAGTTTAAAGAGGGGTTACAGTTCACTGCGACCTTAAGATCTATTGTGCCCTATCCATGGACGTAACTGGGTAGAATTTGAACCTTGGTGCTATGTTCTCCCTTATAGTTTCAGGTAACTTCTGCCGTCCCATTAATAAAACTCTCGATAAGAGACAAATCTTCGAAACCTGGATTTCCTTTCAATATCCTTTCAAAGTTTATTTGAAAATGCCAAAGGCAACGTGAAGTGTCATTTGGCGTATTATTTGGATACATACGTAGAGCTTGGCTACTAATACTGCATTCCGAAATGCGATGAAATTGATTTGCAAATCATACAGAAGTCACAATTATAAATATTGTTACTCAATATCATATTTTGTGGAGTTTGGTCAGATGCACCACTTTTATCGAATTTCGCAATGCAGGGAAGAAAAAATGTACCGAAAATAAGCATAATAACTGGATCTTAGCTAAAATATGCAATTACCGCTTGAGATGTCTCAAATATGCAATAGCATATGCAAATGCATATAATCCGGTCTCTATTGATGCATCTGTCACGAAAAAGTCCCACTTTCAAACATGATAATGAGGAATATTTCGAGAAAAGCACATAAAATGAAGGAGTAACGAACCTAAAATTCATAAATATAAGACTATAAAAAAATCAATTGCCATAAAATTGGCCGAAAGAGTTACGGAAACAGTGCCGTGCGTTGATATGAACACGAGTATGAACAGAAAAAGCGTCCCTTCAAAATCGAAAAGAACGATCTAAGGAGAAAAAGCACATAAAATGAAGGAGTAACGAAGATGTTGAACTTAAAATTCATAAATATAAGACTATAGAAAAATCAATTGCCATAAAATTTGCCGGAAGAGTTACGGAAACAGTGCCGTGCGTTCATATGAACAGAAAGCGTCCCGTCAAAATTGAAAAGAACGATCTGAGAAGCGATTCGGCCTTGGTCTCATAGATAACAATAGATAAAATCCTACTCGCTCTCTACCTCTCTTCCGCTCGCACGACTTGAATGGTCAGTTGGTGAATGGGGTAGTAAACCACCAAATATACAGACTACAAGCGGTCAACGAGGGGGAAGGGAAAGCAATTCAGAAGGGACAGGGCTGACCGCCCTGAAATAACAAACCAGGTGCCCTTACTCTCTTTTTTCAAATAGGTCAACTGCACATACCTCATGATAGATGAACTAAAAGGTAGAATAAACGTGTGAAAATCTTTTGACGTGCCAGAGACACTGATTTCGTAACGGTCCGATTAGAGGGGTGATAAGGGGACACAAAAACGATCGAAGAAGTCCCATTGTTATTTCTTCTTAATAAGTATCAAGGAACGGAGGATATGAATATGTATGGCGTGAGAATGTTTTGGTGGTCCCACAGAGTTTTGGCTGATTGTTTGGAACGAGTTTGAGTTGATGAACTCGATGACAATTAAATCTACCATAAAAACTTACAGAGGCACTACTCATTTATGTGACGACCATAATTTTCATTTTAAAGGTTATGAAAGAAAAAGTTTATTGATTTACAGTGTTCCTTATAGCGAACGACTGTATAACGAATTTCGTTCAAGACATTGCACCTTGAATTCAAATTCCATGTTAAAAACACCCTCTGAAACTGAGTAAATTCTCTCTATAACGAAATATTCCAAGAACATCACTCTTTGAATGGGTGTTGGTAAGAAGGTATAAGGGTGGGGTTTTTCCATAATTATGCCGGACGTAGGTAATAAATCCCGACCATACACTAAACCATTACGGTGGGCAGATAGATCCTTCTGAAACGCTGGAATCAGCTGGAAATGTTGATAATGACAGTATTACTCTAAATTATTTCCATTATGTCGATGTTAATATTACAACAAATGAACTTCCAACTGAAAAGGATGTGTCAAATGCG
The DNA here is from genome assembly GCA_013421045.1 of Propylea japonica. Classification (NCBI taxonomy): domain Eukaryota; kingdom Metazoa; phylum Arthropoda; class Insecta; order Coleoptera; family Coccinellidae; genus Propylea; species Propylea japonica. The sequence continues at coordinate 13,549,149 of CM024239.1, read as the reverse complement.
GTGTTGAAGATCACTACGATAGCAGTGATGATACCAAGAGCGTTGAAGAGGAACTTCAAGCCTTTAGAACGAGTCGCCTCGCCTTCCGGTCCATTGAAGGGGTTCCGGAAAATATTTTCGAATCTTTAAGAAAATGCGGTTTTTTATGAGAATAAAATGTATTTTTGTCTCCAACCATCAAAAAATGTTGCCATTTTTGTATTATTTTCAGGTGCAAAAGCCATAAATTCCCTTACCGTACAAAAATTTGCTCGTTGCTTAGCAACACTTTTAATCCTGGGATTAAAAACCCTACTTTTAATGCTAGGACTAAAAGTAATTGCATTTGACGTCTACTTGACAATCAATATTCACCAATAATACCAGATATCCCTGACAACCGACTTATGTACTTTCGCTGTTAAAATTAGTAGGTGTTCAAATTTATTACCAAATTATTAAGGATTTTTTGATAAAACCGAGTTTATTTTAATTCTGACTTGGTTGCAGAAAAAATAGTATATATTATACGGACTGAAAGTGCCTATTTTTACTCGCAATTTTGCATTCGCTCGGCTTTGTCCCACTCAGATAAAAATTAAAAAATTGTAAATAGATGTATTGTATACGTATCTACATAAAATGCCTATAAGCTATTAGAAATACACATACACACACCTTTTTGATTATGAATATGTATTCACAATAAAAAATGCAAGGAAATATCGCTCATTTCGATACTTGACAATATAGTATTTTTTTTATAACGGAATTTCTGAATCACGAAATTTTTTTGCGTATTTGGCGATTTCGTTAGAGGAAAGTTCCACTGTATTTTTGAGGCTACTTCCATCATATTTAAATCTTTTGTTCCACATTTCGGTCAGCATTCGCCAGCTGTCATCAGAAAAACACTTTGGACTCTTACGCTCAGTAAGCAGAGGTTTAACGAATAACATCCCCGTGAATACAAAAATAATGAAAGCAGAGAATAATATTAAGCGATTGAAATCAATCAATATTAAACTCATACTTACATACATGTAAGAAAGTGGTATCAAACAGAGCACCTATGGATGGCCATTTCGTCCTTATAAGCACTCATCAGCACAGCAAAGCATATTGCCTCAAGCGAGGACGAGATAAACTCTGAAAAATCAGTTTAATATTGGTTGATTTCAATCAATTAATATTATTCCCTGCTTTCATTATTTGAGCACAAAGAATATTTCAATGTGACTTATTGTGTTTGGGAAAAATTGTCCAAAAAATCTTTTATGTTGAGAGGACCAGAAAAAATCAGAATGAACTGCGAGGAAGAATTGAAAAAATTGGAGGAGTATACAACAAAAAACCTCTGAGCTATACTTCAAAAACCTGCGTTAGTTATACATTTCACACATTCACTATAATGAGAAAGTGAAATCGATTCAATCAAGAAAAAGCTAACATGAAACAGTAATGTTTTTCTGTATAAATCCACACTCGTTTGTACTAATGATTTTTACAGATTTAACGAGGGCAGCATACATTGCTAATGATTTATTCAACGGAAGAGGTAATATTTCTTCATAGCATATGCCCTGGAACGTTGTCCATCTTTATATATTATTGATGAAAATTGAATTGTCTCGTTAGTAATTACACCTAAGAGTACACCATTAATAATTTGTCTCTCACTTACAGAGTTTACTTAAAACTACTAATGTACCACATAATGTGTTGATCAATTATTGAACTTCACAGATAGTCTCAGGCTAGCATGAATTATTTATGTAACAAATATTGACAGGAAAATTATACAGTCGGCATCAGAACACATGTAATGTATAATTTTCTCTGAAGCTCGATTTTTAGTTGAACTTTTTGAGCTGGGTTTTCTCAGAGACTGGCCGCTCATTTGAGAGTATTAATTACATAATAATCCCTGATGGATGTAGATAATGACTAGATGTGATAATTAATTATGAATTAACCTTGATCGGGAATATCTGTATTTTATAGTTCACTTGCTGGATGCTGTCTATGATTTTCTTCGTAGAGTGTTGTAATAATGATAATTATACTTTTTGATCAGGAAAATGTGGAAATTAATCATTCACAATTCCTGCTTGGGTCAATTCATCTTTTTTTTGTTGAGAGAATTGACAGTTATCTGTCACTTGGCTTGTATATTGCTACAGTTCGTCTCGGAAAAATTACAAGTGTTAACAATAAAGAACAAATAATATGTCTAGATATTTGTACTGGTGTTTATTGTCAGAAGATAGTAAAAACTAAATATGAAATCTCAATACAGAATAATTCAATTCTTCAGATGTTCAATTCATAATTTAGAGAAAATATGAACAGTTGGACAACATCTACAATTTATTTTATTGGATCAGGTCCAACCTTATCAGGAAGGTAATAAATAATTTGTAGCCCAATTAACATCAATATAACATAACAAAATATTTTAACACAGAAGAAATGATATTAACATTATACATACAATGTTGATGAAGAATAAAATTAAAACAATATAACGAATACTAGCCAGATAAGAACACAGTTTGAATGAAGTAAAGTAGGTAGAGAACTATTTAATACATACATGTCATGGAATATCAAAACAGAATTATGTTTGATATAATTATTAATAAACCTTTTCTATTGGAATTTCATCAGAGGACACGCCATTTCATGATGATTTTTCTTGGTACAATTTTAATCATGAAAATAGGTTTCTGATTACATTGAAATCTATTATATTCGCTAAAGTAAACTGAGATTACAAAGAAACATAATAACGCAAAATTATACGCAACTTTCAAACACAACAATCATAAACCGTTGTCGAATGATGATAATACAATATCGAAATCACAATTAACAACTGAAACCTTCGAAGGCAAAACAATTCAGCAGTTAATGCTCCCATTAAAAAATTTAATAATTCCCTCAATCTTGAATTTAATTTGGAATAACCTAATAAATATAAATTAGCCAAATTACTAGAAACTTGCGTGCTGCAAATGCCGCTTTTATAATGTTTTAGCAATGGAAAATATTACGGAATTAATGACAAACGCGAATGGTTTATTATAGAAATTTTTACAGCGGTTGAACGTGCGTGATTTTTTCTTTAATTATGTAAGTTCTTATAACCTCTCGAAAAGGAATAACGATAAATTTGCTTATTTGGTAGGTCATTAAGGATATTTTAGGAAAACCTCATTTTTTGCAGGTCAAACTTACTTTTCAGTAGTATTACAAATGAGAAAATTGTGCAGTTACAACTGAACTGAAAAACGCTGGATTGATATGAGAACTATTATTAACATATTCTTAACCATATAAAGTATTTATGCATATGAAGAATACCAAGACGAGAATAATGGCATTTATGACATATCTACATGAAGTTTCTGGCCAAGAATGGATAAATACACATTCCCAAGAGTACAAGAAATTTTCCCATCACACAAACATGATTTATTGGTTTCACATCTATGTAAGGAACACCTATAACCCATTCTTCACTTCAAGAGTGGCAAGGAAAATGGAGGCTTCATAAGAAACAAGTCATAAACCGATACAATGGTAGGGCTATTTGAGGATTTCCAAGTAGAGCAGGTCGGCCAGTGAGTACCTAATGTGCAAACTACTGCTCGTTAAGTACTTTGAATTGTCTCTACCATCTTTACGACTTAAGGTATTAATCTTCCTACCACACGGTACTATACTGGCTCTGATTTACGTAAACGTTTACGTTGGGATTTGATTTCTAAGATTCAAGCTGCGTTCACATTAATTTCGGGGGCTAACAGCAGCTTTGCTTCGCGTACTAAGTACATTATGGATTTCAACGCAGGCATTCACAACGAAATACATAGCAACTCCCAATCAAAATGTATCAAACCAAAGAATATACTAGACATGACACTGAGAGATCTTTTAAATGGAGTAGAGGACAACAAAATTCAGATGCTGAATTTGGCAGCAAAGCGTTCATGAAAAATATAATTGGGAGTGCGTCGGCGGTCGGAGTGCATCATTCAGAACACACTATTTATGCCCCATTATTCCTCGTTTGAAGTTCGCAAAAAACACTGATGGGGATTCAATTCTGTGAGTATCACAACGCTTTCGTGTAGAAGTGAAATCGGAATATTCGAAAGTCATGGAGCGAAATTCAATATTTTTCTTCAACCCCTTAGCTGAAACTGCACCTAACTTTTTTTTCCAATGCAAACATATATCGTGTGTTAGTAGATCTATTGAGAATCTCTAGACAGATGGAATCTTACCATACTGTGTATTTTTTTCATTTCCTTATATGATTATAGAAAAATAACACAAACTTTTCATTTAAAAGGTGCTGCATTGAAGAATTGAATGGCCAACAAGATTACTCGACTTTTAATCAAAACAGTTAGAGAAAAGCACACGCTCTAGCTGTCATGATGGTTTGAGATGGAGGTTTTCTGGGTCTACTCAGAGGTACTGAAATTGATATTACCATGATGGATTTTGTTTCTCCTTGATATTATTATATTTCGGTTTGTAGAATGAAAAAAGTAGCAATTTATTAGAACATTCGGAAAAATGATCTAACCCGAAAGTTTGAGCGCGTAGTAGGCGTTTGTTTATTTATCTGAAGTTGGCAGTATTTGCTGTCATAACGTAAAATAAAGTCAACGTTGCCGAATGTACCCGTCCTTGTTCAACGAGCTTGCGAGTTATCAGAGAACTCTATGCAAAATTGACAACATTGGGTATCAATGTGACAAGAAAATAAACAACATAACCTAAAATTTTAATATACACAGTGGAATATGCCAAATTGTCATAGCAAACCTTTCATGAAAAGACTATAGGTATATAAAAATCTTGTTACGAAATAGATTTTCAAACCAGAGTATACTGAAAAACAAATGGAACTTCAATGATCAAAATAAACCAAAACAAACATTTTCATCCGCAGAAAGTTGCGAAGACTATGAGATCAAAGATTCAAGACATTTGTTTGATGGATTCTAAACTCTTGCTATAAAGTTTTCTTTCGACCAGCACTTTCTACAAGACTGATTCGCAATTGATCCAAAATTTTGATCTCTCAACTCTGAATGCAGCGTCATAATACCTAGGTACTTAGATTCTTCCAGTTTAATCACGAAACAACATGCAGCTGCTATGTATGAAATTCTGAATTAAAAAAAAAAGTGTTTCTAATCAGATTGTACTGAAGAACAATTCAAACTTCATTCGCCAAAATCAAAAAAAGCTAACATTTTCATATACAAAAAAACAATCGAATCAGTTTGTCTACCATAAGCATTCAAGACATCTCATGAGTCCAAACCCATCACCAATTGAAAACCAGCCAGCACCTGCCCGAATTAGCAAATTCAACGGTACGGTTTAATACAACTAATGACAATTCGAAATGATTACATTCTTAATTATCGATTGACACGCGAACCTTGTCACGCACTTGATCTGGAGAACACTCCTGAAGAACGAGGCAGTTGTCGTGCGGACACCCTAGTTTGAAGAGGGAAGTAAGTCACTTACGAGCGATAAATTGAAGTTTAAGCACGAGGGGGTACGAGACGAAATTGTGTATAAATGCGTCCGAATGGGACGTGATGGATAGAATTATACTGATGGGAGATTGTCGGGATGAGATACTGATGACTAGAGACCGGATTATATGCAACACAGAAACGTTGTATATGCATGAAAAATGCTTGAAATATGCACGAAAATAGGCAAAATATGCAATATTTAATAATGAATTCAGGGAATTCAAAAAAGGAAAAATAATTTTTTATTCAAAATCAACATATCAATACCCTTAATAATATGGTATCAAAATTTAATTTAATATAATGTTTGTGTGAACGTTTACAATCGAATATTGTTCCAAATGTTCAATTGTTAAATTTTGTCTTCGATCTTTTTAAATATGTGTGTATGTGAAACAGGTTCGCTCCACGTCCACGGACGTAACTGCTGAGAATTTGAACCTTCGTGCTATGTTCTTCCTTATAGTTTCAGGTAAAACTTCTGCCGTCCCATTAATAAAACTCTCGATAAGAGACAAATTTTCGAAACTTGGATTTCCTTTCAATAACCTTTCAAACTTTTTTTGAAGTCGGAATGCGATAAAAGTGATTCGCAAATCTGACAAAAGTCACAATTATTAGTATTATTACTCAATAGACCTCATATTTTGTGGAACTTGGTCGGATTCAGCGCTTTTATCGCATTTCAGAACGCAGGGGAGAAAATATGTACCGAAGATATGCATCATAACTGGATCTTAGCAAAATTATGCAAATAGTGCCGAAAATGTCTTTACATATATGCAAATGCATATGTGGTCTCTACTGATAACCAATAAGAATTGACCGAATTCTTTTTTCATATTGATAGACTTAGTTTCACTTAAGGAAGAGTGATCCAATTCATATTATGAACCTACCATGTTACATGAGACACATGATATTTTCGATTTTTCATGTGTTACCTACCTCAATATTACACAATCTCTAGACTTCTTATGCAAGTGTTTTTCATGAAAAAATAATTGCAATCGATAGATGCAAAAAGAAACCTGGAAAGCAACCATCTTTGGTGTGACATGTGATCTGGATTACAAGAAGCATTAAATGTCATCGACTCAAAGCTCAAATGAAGTATAGTCCGTTCACGAAAGGTTGAGCGCATAGTAGGCGTTTGTTCATTCATCTGAAGTTGGCAGTATTTGCTGTCATATCGTAAAATAAAGTCAACGTTGCCGATCGTAGCCAGCCTCGTCCGACGAGCTTGCGAGTAAGCAGAGAACTCATGCAATATTGACAACATTGCGTATCAATCTGACAAGAAAATAAACAACATATCCTAAAATTTTAATATACACAGTGGAATATGCGAAATTTTCATGTCCAACCTACGGCTGATCACTCGTTAAACTTCTTAATTTTGATGACTACTTCATAATCCAAAACAGTGGATTGGACCTAAGAAGCCCATTATTAATTAGTTCAAAGTAGAAATTTTCATGAATACCCCAATATTGAACAGACAATATAAATTTCCAATCAATCGTTTCTAGATCAAAATTGTTAAATAACGCTAAATAAAAGTTGTCAATTCGCAACAATGAAATCGCTGTTTTACGTCACATACCGAATGATCCCAGATCGTTCTCTTTAATTGGAGTTAAAGTAAGAGGAAAAATCTGAGTAGCAAATTAATAAATGTGGCACTCGACACGCTGTTGGAGCTTTCCAACGAATGATTGCGCCTTAATGACTCCAATAAATATGTAATTGTGACAACACAAATCCAGACTTAATAATTTATATCACTATTTCTTTGTGGACTTTATTGCACGTACAGTTTTTAGACTTATATTTTCAGCGACAATAACATCGAAAGTCTCTTAGCCAGTTGAATTTATTAAGTAGAACACTACTTATAATAGTGTTGATACGCACACCTATCCTATAATTGTATTTAAGGTTCAGTTTCAAAGGAATTTATACTTGGAGCGTGAATCGTTCACAATGCATTACCTCAGGTATAAATGTCAATTAAAACGTCAGTCTATTGATTGGGTTTCCCAACTTTCCAAAATAAAGACTATTAATTGTTAAAGGAGGCTGGGAAGAGAAAGTAATATATTTTCTATAGATAGATTTGAATGCTTATATTGCTTGTATACAGTAAGTACATATAATGAATCATGTCAACGCTCATGATAAAATGGATTGATATTTTTTATTCTTCAAACAAAAAAAAAGAATTAGAACATATTTATGTGCTTTTAAGACACAAGTTTTGACGTTGAAAAAACTAAGTTAATTTCAGTTTTGTTGTCGAGAGGTAATAATTGTTCCAAACTTTAGTATGTCATTACGAAGTGCTAGTTGTTGTTTGCCTTTCAATATAAGCAACAATAAAACATAAATTACCCATACAAATGCAATGACAGCCGCGAGGCAAAAACTGATCAAACTTAGAAACAATCAGCAAATTATTAATCAAATTTTTTTCTTTCTGATTAAAAATCTTTCATCTTTCAAATTCAACAGAAATAGGTCGATTTTGAAATGAAATGAAACAGTTGTGAGGGTTTTACTAACAAAATTCATTCATAAATTGAAAGGCCATTTATATTTTTGATTAAACATCGTTCGAATGTCTACCGCGGTTTGTCATAGTGGCTGTACTTCCATTATAGATTATGCCAACAAGCCACAGATATTCAAACAAAAATAATGCTTGGTTTCAGGAGCAACCATGCACCAATGGGAATAAAAGAAGTAGCTCAGTTTTCATATAATTTCCCCTTTCATGCAACAAAATTTCATTCTACAATCACGAACTCATTCATTACGAACAAAAGCTATTGTCGCGAGCAAATGCATAAAATTAAAACCTTCGAAACTCATTAGAATTCACTATAGCGTTCTTAATTCCCAGCTATTACAATTAGGTCGATTTGATTTTATCGGCTAACTTCGGTCTTGGTAAAGTCGAAGGTAGCGTGACATATTAAGAAAAATGGTCGTCCAAAAAGTACCAACAAAATACGTCTAATTGAGCTTTTTCATAATGACCAAAAGTAACAATTACACAATCACATGAGCCTTGATGTTTTAAATGGACGAATACCGTGTCCGATCTGATAACTGTGTAAAAACACAATTCCGAGCGTTCAGTTATGGATCAAAACTTTCGACAAGACAAAGAAACATTGATTTCGTGTAAAGGAATTTGGTTATGAGTTCACGATTACAGGGAAATGTATGTAGAAAAATGTGACGAGCAGCCGTCTTGATGAGATGAATGTTATGATGAAATAGCCATCTGTTTTTCCCGATTTAATTCCAAGATCTTCATTGTTTTTGCATCTCGTGTCGTTGTGAATTTTTGTTTCGTGCCAATGTAACACATGTAACGCTGATGAAATCTTGAAAGTCTTGATTGCTGAAAGGATGAACCCTTGAAAAAAGGTACTAAAAATAACCTCATCACAGACAGTAGATTGAATGAAAATCTAAAAAAGCCCTGAGCAGGTGCTTTTGAGCGCTCGTTCATAGTTGGAGCAATGAGGCTTTTTCCTCAAAATTGTGTGAAAGACTTGAGATCGATACTAATTATATAAATGCAAAATCTCGGAATGATATTCTGAATATTATTCAAAAACTAAAATGTGTAGAAACCCGAGTAGAAACTTGACAATTAAAAAATGAAATTCTTTGGTTCTGAAGATGCGATCTCTTGGAATTTTGTATGAACATTCAGTATATTAAACTCCATTCGCAAAATAAATTTCACACGAATCGGATTTCTTGTTATGGAAATATAAAGAGTTTTTTTTAATATTCCAAATGAATTTTCCATGATTCTGTTAACACTAGGACTACAAAAATTTGCATGAAGCATATTATGAGCATCTTGCTTGTAGCCGCAAATTTTTATCCCGATTGTTTTCGTTTTGTCTGAGATATTCTGGGACAAAAATTTTGAATGGCTATATTTTATGGAAAACCCTGTACGATTTGGCTGGTTAACGAACTTAACTGCGGCATTTGGGTATCAAACTGACCCTGAAAATCTCCACTCTCTAGGACAATCCCTTCGAAAGTTGTGTTTCTTACAGCCGGACCACGGAATCGTCATCAGAAAATCGAACCCTATCATTTGAGAACATTTTAGTCTCGAAATCCGAAAATTACAGACGTTCGGCCAAAACGATATAGCACTCGTTAAAGAAAACGAGCGCTCAAAAATGAAGCTTCTGTCATTCGTGTATCGATAGTTCTGTGATTCTTCAAACAGAGCAATTTCGTTTTCTTCGTAACCTTGTGTCACATGATATCTATTTGGTGCTAGTATTATCATAAAAGATTTCATCTAACTAGACAGGTCTAGTCTCACGTCATTCGAGAGCGAATGTTCATTGAAATAAACAATATAATTGTGCTCTGAGCTCTGATTAGCCAGCTCCTTGACTATTATTCCATTCAATTTTATGAACTAGGTCTTGCAAATAAAGTCTAATTGGAAAAACACTCCAATTAAATTTGGAGACGCCAATCTCGAATAGTGGCCTTGATTTGATATTTCTACGACCAGCGATTGCTCCTTTATTCAGTTTTTTGGCCGAGCATGCGCATTCGTGAGAAGAAAATCCCATTTTATAGAGAATTTTTGACAAGTGGGAAAGGGATGTTCGCGCATGTTACATAAAAACAATACAATAAATTAAATAATTTAATATTTATGTGCAAATTTTTATTATCAGAACGAAATGAATTTCAAAAGTTTTTGTAGTTTTATCTATGGAATGACACTTGTTGAATGAGAATGCAAGAAAAAAGATTGAAGTTGAATATTCAGATGGAATCAAAATATAGTTATTTGATCAACTGGGATATTAAAGACAGCGATTAATGATAAAGATATTTAATTATCAATAATAGTTCAAGACCATAAGTCGCTGGAATAATAACCGAGTATCAACTCCTACAAGATTTTTCCGACGACCTCAATATGAATCGTGTATAAATTCTTGATTGAAATACATTCTCATTTTGCACAAGACATACATTTGACATAATGAAATTTCTATGTTTCTATGTTCCAGTACAGTTTTGGCATTTCTCGTAGTGCTTCTGAATACTTTTTGTACGGTTACCATGGGGATTGCACATTAAAATAGCATAAATTGAACATTAAAATGGATAATTAATGTTCAATTTCGTACACATTAAAATCAGCCTTCATTTTAAGGTCGACGGAAAAAGAATATAATTGGATTCATCTACAGAAGATTTATGAATTCATATGTCATTTAAAAATTTTGAAAACCTGTATATTCATGTCTTGAATAAACTTAAGAACCAGCGCTCAAGAGCTGGTAATCATAAATATCGAATCTTTTTCGAATGGAGTCAGATATTTACGATATTTACCAATATGAAAGTTTACACGAGTAGACATAGAAAAATAGTCTGCACCTGGGTTATTGATTGAAATCTTCTTGTTGTTCTTTACTATTGCATTCCATGCTACCATTAACGCAAGGGAAAAATCACATTTACGATCAAATTAATTAAAGGTATTTGCATCATTAACATTTCTGTACGATAGTGAACATCAAATCAAGTATTTTATAGCCGATCAGGTTGTAGGTATAAATCAATTGCATAATTGAAACGGTTCAATAGATGAAATTAAATGTTTCTCGAAACTTTTCTCATTAGTGTACTACAATGAATTTACTGTTTCGTATAATTTAACTTAGGTACTTAATGTTAGGTTTTAATTCCTAGTTATCAGGATTGTTGATTTGATACAGTTGACCAACTCAATACAATGCAACAGAGTGTATCAATTCTAGAACAATTCGAGTGGAAAAATTTACTTATTCAAAATCGATGAGCTTGTTCAAATGCTATATGTTTGTGGGAAAGTTTCTTGAAAACAGAACTTGTGAAAAATACAGGGTGTCTGTGAACAAATGCGAGAGGGAGATCATTCCTCCTGAAAATAAGCAGGGGTAGTTCATATATTTTTTTTTCGAAATTGACCTCCCTTCCAAGATACAGCTTTTGGATGGCGATGACGAGTTGACAGTTTTTAATTTTTTTTAGGATTCCTAAAAGACACTGAGTCATAAAACTATACATAATATGATTCACTAAGGGGATGTTACTCACACAATTTTTTTGATCCCATAACTTTATTATTAGGGGTTGAAAATAAGAACCCCTTATGATTTTCCTTCAAGAATTGTTTTCGTGGGATAGATTTTCGAAAACTTATGCTTACTGATCCAAAGGAAATTCTATTTGTGAAATAAGAATATATAATTTATTTTCCGGAAATCAGTTATTAAACCTCGAGAAAGATTCATAGAAAATCTTTATTTCCTATCATAGACATACAATATCTGAGAATATTTATCTATGGAATACTTTATACGATGGAATGGAATGAACAGTAATCATAACTGCTTGTAAGTTTTTATTTTTCCGAGAAAAGTATCGACTATATCGAAATTTTGCAGGAGAATTTTTCTCCAGAATTGAATGGGAAACTATAGGAGAATTTGATTTTTCGAAAAGCTCTCCTACGAAACCAAATTTTGAGCGAAAATCATGGGTGTTGTTATTTTCAACCCCTAATAATAAAGTTATGAGATCTAAAAAATTTGTGTTAGTAACATCTACTTAGTGCTTCATATTATGTATAGTTTCATGATGTGTTTTTAAGCAGCCGTTAAAAAAATTAAAAACTGTCAACTCGTCATCGCTATCCAAAGGCTGTATTTTGGAAGGGGAGTCGATTTCGAAAAAAATTCATATGAACTACCCTTGCTTATGTTTTTGAGAAATTTCTGACTCTGAAAACTGCTTAACTTGTATCGCTGAAATTTCGACTTTACAAATGGAAGGACGTAGATAGAAATACGAAAGTTGAATTCATTAGAATATAAAATGAAATTCCAAATGACCATTTCGAAATAACAAGAACTAATGAAGGTATGTCTAATCGGCAAATTCACGAAATAAAGAATGAAATAAAAGAGAAAAATCTCCCTAGTTTTTTGTCAGCGCAATACCCTTTTCTCCAACAGGTTTTATCAATCAATTGGCAATTCTGATTAAGTCTTTATTCGTCGTTATTGTTGCCCATCCCACGGGATGAAAACCAATCGTAAATATATCAAAATGATATTCCATAAAAGCTTATAACATTGCCAGGACTTTTTACCATCAGTATTTATCGAGGAATTATTGCTTCTGGTCCGGCCAGTGCGCATAAATCTAGATTTATTCATCGATAACGCGCTGCAGATGTTGGTGTTGTGATCTTGGGAGATGTAAATATTGATTCACTATGACGTCGAGATCGAGAACGTTTCCGGCGAACAGGCTCTAAATAAATGGTGTTCACCACAGCCTGGGAGAGGATGATGTCATAAAGGTATGTTGAAAGCCATCGCGGTGTAATTTTCAGGTACGATCTCGAGAAACTAGCTTCTTCCGAAAGTCTCTGCCTTTGGGCGAGCTTTAACACTGAAATATATCTTCATAGAGAGCGAACCGAACGGGAATTCGAGTTGGTTCTGAAAAGTACACGACGAGAACTTGCTGTAGACATAATGATTCGGCATCAAAAATGTATGATGTCCCAAACTGTGACATGGAAGGAAATGGTGGTACAGCAAGGTTTGTCAGAGAATTTTAGATTTACAAGTTTTGAGTCTTCTTGAAAGCTTGATTATGTTTTTTTTGAAAGGTTGGCAATGAGACTCTTTGAAATTTGTTGATGTTGTGATCTCGGAAGATGCAAATAGTTTGATTCACTATGACGTCGAGATCGAAATCGTTTCCAGCGAACAGGCTCTAAATAAATGGTTTCACCACAGCCCGGGAGGGGATGATGTCATAAAGGTATGTTGAAAGCCATCGCGGTGTAATTTTCAGGTAAGATCTCGAGAAACTAGCTTCTTCCGAAAGTCTCTGCCTTTGGGCGAGCTTTAACACTGAAATATATCTTCATAGATAGCGGGAATTCGAGTTGGTTCTGAAAAGTACACGAAGAACTTGCTGTAGACATAATGATTCGGGCATCAAAAATGTATGATGTCCAACAAACTGTGACATGGAAGGAAATGGTGGTACAGCAAGTTTTGTCAGAGAATTTGAGATTTCCAAGTTTTGAACCGTCTCGAATGCTTGATTATGTTTTTTGATAGGGTGGCAATGACACTCTTTGGAATTTGTTGATGTTGTGATCTCGGAAGATGCAAATAGTTTGATTCACTATGACGTCGAGATCGAGAACGTTTCCGGCGAACAGGCTCTAAATAAATGGTGTTCACCATAGCCTGGGAGAGGATGATGTCATAAAGGTATGTTGAAAGCCATCGCGGTGTAATTTTCAGGTACAATCTCGAGAAACTAGCTTCTTCCAAAAGTCTCTGCCTTTAGATGAGCTTTAACACTGAAATATATCTTCATAGAGAGCGAACCGAACGGGAATTCGAGTTGATTCTGAAGAGTACACGAAGAACTTGCTGTAGACATAATTATTCGGGCATAAAAAATGTATGATGTCCAACAAACTGTGACATGGAGGGAAATGGTGGTAAAGCAAGTTTCGTCACAGAAATTGAGATTTCCAAGTATTGAGTCGTCTTGACAGATTGATTATGTTTTTTTTTGATTGGGTGGAATGACACTCTTTGGAATTTGTTGATGTTGTGATCTCGAAAGATGTAAATATTGATTCACTATGACGTCGAGATCGAGAACGTTTCCGGCGAACAGGCTCTAAATAAATGGTGTTCACCACAGCCTGGGGGAGGATGATGTCATAAAGGTACCTATGTTGAAAGCCATCGAGGTGTAATTTTCAGGTACGATCTCGAGAAACTAGCTTCTTCCGAAAGTCTCTGCCTTTGGGCGAGCTTTAACACTGAAATATATCTTAAAAGAGGGTGATCCGAACGGAAAGTTGAGTTGGTTCTGAAAAGTGTTCGAAAAAGTTGCAGTAGACATAATAATTCGAGGATCAAAATGTATAATGTCCAACAAATTATAACACGGAAGGAAATGGTGGTACAAGCAAGTTTTTTCATAGAATTTAAGATTACTAAGTTTTCGGTCGTCTTTAGAACGTTCTGATTGCTTGAATAACATGTTTTTTATAGCGTAGCAATGACACTCTTTGAAATGATTCAATTCCTTCAGGACATGGAATCTACCAGCTCGACTTCTGTGTCAATCAGAAATTATAGCGAGTAGATATGACAGAATGGTTTGTAGAACTGCAAAATATATTATCTACACAGCTTTTTATTCAGAGTCTGATAAAAATATTGATATCATAATACAATAAAAGAAATCTTTCAAGTGATTTGGAAAACTTGATAGAATTTTTGGAACTATATCATTTATTGCGTTTAACTCATCCCAATGTCCCTAAAATGCATAAAACATAAGTCGATGCTCAAGCCACAGAGTCCAGGGATGTGGCTTTTTCTACAAAGTAAACATATTGTTTTTACGCAAATCCTTCGAAATTCGACAGATAGTAATTATTTCTGGAAGGGTCCCGAATAATTTGATTTACAAGCAAATAGTGCTTTGAAATTCGCAAATTACTTGGGTTATAATAAACATTTGTTTGCTGGTGTTCTCGCAAGTTAATTGATAGGAAATTATGAAAATTTCTATTCTTGGGACTCCTCTAGAGGTGCTTCCAGCAGTGAGTAAGTGTTCCATTGAAATTATTGCCATAGAAATCAAGAGAAAATCACGAAAATGCATAAAATCGTTTTATTTAGAACACTCGCAGCTGTAAGGAAATCTTAACTTTCTCTTCAATGAATTTGTTCACGAATTCAAAATTTCTTAGCGATTTGTCGAAAATAGAATTCCTTATTTCGTTTTCATCATGTGAACGCCAAACTAAGGAGTACGCCTTCAATAACGTGATCGTAAGACATAAAAAACCTTGGGCGATTGCATGTTGGAAAAGCTTTTTTCTTTCATTACGATCAAAAATAACATCCAAAACATGTTTCAACATCCAAATTTATTCATCTGAACTTAGAGTCATTAACACTCTCGATAAACGTTTCCCAACCAAATAACGAGTTGTATGCCATTCTCACAAATATTAAACCTAATTAAAATCAGAAAAGCACACAACAGAATAATCAGAGAGAGCAGAATTACAGATATTTCGAACAACACACCGAGTTCCAGACCGGAGCTTTAAATTAAGAGGTTATTAAAGAATTATTAGGCGTCATACACAAGGCACCGTATAAGCTTAACGACCATATTTCATCATATTGGCACCTTAGGAAGGGAGTGCCGTTCTCCTTACTCATATTCAGAGTTTAGAGATGTCGAGTTCCTCCTACATCCACTACCGTTCGAAGGAACGGCTGTATAACAGAAGGCCAGGAAGTATGCCGAGCAACGCCGTAGAAGGCGTAAAGGTACACATGCAAAGAACACCGCGGCATTTCGAGGTAGTCCTTTTGAAGCTCTTGCAAATGCATAATGCGAAGGGTAACACCGGCAGTAGTTGACACTGTGTGGCGAGTTGATGATTTGTTATTGTTGTTGAATTGTTTCATTACTGCAGGAAATCACTTTATACTCTTAACTTTCAGAAAAACCACTTTAGTAACTCTTCGAAAATGTTTGTCCTTTTTGACAGTTCTCAGAAAACATCGAATTACTGTGATCTATTTTTGTGCTTATCTTCTCAGGAGAGCATCGTGCTATTGTTTCGCTACCTGTAATTTTCTAATTTTCATTTATTCAATTGTCAAAAATTTACTCGATATTTTTCAGGCTCGATCTAACCATTGGAGCCCAGATGTTTCCAAGTTTCAAAATTTTTCTTAACTGAATACAGTGGAACTTCCCTATAACGAAAGCGCTAAATTCGCAAAAAAATTCGTTATACAGAAAATTTGTTTCTATAGTCAGCAAAGTCGCGGTAGACTGCACTGATAAATTTAAGTTTATCATTAAAACTTAAGCACTTGCTTTTAGACATTTTCGCACTACTTTTCACACTAGCGTAATGGTTATATTGATTCCAGAAGAATCTCTCTGCCCGCCGTAATAATGGTCGGGATTTATCACGTACGTCCGGAAAAATTTCGGAAAAACCCACCCTTATACCTTCTTACCAATACCCATTCAAAGAGTGATGTTTTTGTTATTGGAATATTTCGTTATATAGAGAATTTACTTCGTTTTAGAGGGTGTTTCCAACATGAAATTTGGATTCAAGGTGCAATGTCTTGAACGAAATTCGTTATACAGACGTTCGTTATAGGTCCACTGTATTTCAGAAACACTAAAAAACCAAAACGGACATCCAATGCCAGGATCTCAATCAGGAATTGTCATCTACGAACCGGAGAAAATTGACAGAAACTGTGGCAGTGAATTGAAAAATCTCTTAAACTGTTTCGAGTGTATTTTTTCAGGATAGAAACGTTGGACTTTTAAAAGTGTCTGATTCACCAGATACCACTGAAAAGTTGAAATTAAATAGAATTCATAACAACATCTGACAAACAGAACGCCTTCGACTTCATTATGAAATATTGAACATACAAGAATAGTTTGGCACTACATATTCGAAAAATATAGCAATTCATAAGTCAGTAAAAACAAATTTTTCCTATCCAAAATTCGAAAAACCATTCAGTTTTGCGGTTCATTCGACTTCGCATCCCTAGGATGCGTTAAAAGTGAAAATTCCGAAAATCCAAGAATTCTCATCAATCATACAACTGAAACAGATCAAACTCCGAAAAATAGCGATAAATCGAGTTCGAATTTATATTGTCAATATAAATGTTTTGCAGCACTACCCCTTTAAACAAAATCACGAACCCTGCCAATGATTGATACCCTTAAAAGAGTCAGCAGGAACCCGAAAACAAAGATTGTCACTTTCCACGTGACATACGTCAGATTATACCGTCACGAAACAGCAAGATCATCTCTCAGCAATAAAAAAACTTTATACGGCCATACACCAGAAGACTAGGAAAGGAAGTAAAGTATGGCGAGCAACTCCATAAAAGGCGTAAGGCACATGCAAAGAACGCGGCATAACGGCCAAGTATGACGTTTTGCAATTCAAACAAACGATCGGCCATATCTTGGAAATTAAATTAACGCCATACACGTGTTCGAGAGATAAATTTTCGCGATGCATCCTCAAAAACAGCGGTACCAAATTTAATAATTATCTCGGCGGAATCTAGAGGAACTGGTTACCGCCGCTGAAGATGCTACGGTAAAGAGACGGCCTGGTATCGGCGCCAGTGGCGGCGGAGCCTGTCCTATCGAAGGGTTGGGGTATACTGAACACTCGACTGAACAATAACACAGAATACTAGAGGTGACACTTAATTTCTTATGAATGAAACTTTTTCTGGGCAGAGGTTCACGGTGTCGTTAGACCACTGGTCTGTTTAGAAATTCTTACCTGAAGATTCGAAGATCATTCTTGAGGGTTTCATGGTACCAATTCGTCTAGCGTAACATTAAACTTAGGACAAGTAGCAGAATATTTGACAGTGCTTTTATACTATCCCTTCGTGGTAGTCGCAATTTAGACGATTTTGCACTACTTACAGGTATCAACTTAACTTGTTCTACTCAAGTCTTCAGTTTAACGTTCTGTTACGATTTGCTACACCGTAGGTTGCGATCAATTTCTTTAATAATTATTTTTTATCAGAAAGCAGTTTTATGGCTTCATCCTACCATAACAATGAATACACAGAATATAAAACCTGACAGTTGTCTTCTCGAAATAAGATGAGTTAATGTTGTATTTAAGAGCATATATTATTTCACCACATTGTAGTTAGATCTATTGAGTATTTGACCATTTTCTCAGAACTATGAACATTATTAGGAGGTGTGTTAAGCCATAACTTTTGATGATGTTCCTGAATAAAAACATGCATCATTGTCGAAATACTTTCAAAAGAAATTTCAAAAAATAGAACGCAATGTTGCCATTAAAATCATTTCGAATAGGTTCATCTCTGAGTGTTGGGAAACCCATCGAATCTTTGTACATAACGGAGAGTCCCATAAAGAGAGAATGAACGAATGATCCTTTTTGAACTTCATCATCTTCCGCCACTGGTGAAGATCCTTGCACAAGCAGAAATAAGTCTGTGATCTTTCCGCACATCGCACCGCAACTACGAAGAATCTCGCCAATACCTTCATCACCTGTTTTAGTCATCCAACGGAGCGGAATTTCGCTTTGGAATATCCGCGAGAATATCCGCCAGATACGCCATATATCATACAAATCGACTATTTCGAGTATGTTACACTCGAGATTTGTTTGATCTGTTGTAAAATATCGAGTGTTGCGGCGATCAACAGTCAGAGATATAGCCGCTGCCCAAAGCGAGCGGAATATTGTATTAGTGGCAATGTTTATGTTGGACTTTTCAAGCCCCTCCCAACGTCAATTTACTACACGTACGTTTTCATCGGTTTGTTCTGTGCCGATTCATCACGTCCACGGTTTCTTGACCAGGTTTGAGAACTGATTTTGATGAAACAATTCAACATTTTCCTCGACATTTTCTAAGCGTTGTTGAAGCGCCTATCTTACCAAGATTAATATTCATATTCTACTGAACACAAATGACATGAAAAAGGTCAAAAAATAGAACACAATGTTGCCATTATAACCATTTCGAATATCTCTTAGTGTTGGAAAACCCTTTGAATCTGAGTACATAACGGAGAGTCCAATAAGAGAGAATGAACGAATGACTCCTTTGGAACTTCATCGTCATCCGCCACTGGTGAAGATCCTTGCACAGGCAGAAAAAAGTCTGTGATCTTTCCGCACATCGCACCACAACTGGTTTTGATTAAACAATTCAACATTATCCTCGACATTTTCTAAACGTTGTTGAAGCGCCTATCTTTAAATGACTAATCTCCATATTCTACTGAACACAAATGACATGAAACATGTCAAAAAATAGAACGCTATGTTGCCATTATAACCATTCCAAATAGGTTCATCTTCCTTTGAATCTAGGTACAAAAAGTCCAATAAAGGGAGAATGAACGAATGATCCTTTTTGAAGTTCATCGTCATCCGCCACTGGTGAAGATCCTTGCACAAGCAGAAAGAAGTCTGTGATCTTTCCGCACATCGCACCGCAACTACGAAGAATCTCACCAATACCTTCATCACCTGTTTTAGTCATCCAACGGAGCGGAATTTCGCTTTGGAATATCCGCGAGAATATCCGCCAGATACGCCATATATCATACAAATCGACTATTTCGAGTATGTTACACTCGAGATTTGTTTGATCTGTTGTAAAATATCGAGTGTTGCGGCGATCAACAGTCAGAGATATAGCCGCTGCCCAAAGTGAGCGGAATATTGTATTAGTGGCAATGTTTATGTTGGACTTTTCAAGCCCCTCCCAACGTCAATTTACTACACGTACGTTTTCATCGGTTTGTTCTGTGCCGATTCATCACGTCCACGGTTTCTTGACCAGCTTGGCATCGTTGGTAATATCTCTATAACCGGCCGGCTGTATGATTAGAAAATGAGTGTATGCTGGCTGAAGGTGAATATTAGTCATCAGGAGGCTTTGACTCTTGAAAGAGGAAATATTTATCTATAGAAAAGTTGTTTAAACTTGATTAACCTTGATATTCATCGATTGAGATGTATGGTAACATGTGGCAACATTTCCGGTACATCGAAATCGGGAATTTGCATTTTTATGACATTTTTTTTCGCGTGTTAGGTGCTGTTATTCGTCCAATTGTTTTGATCGACCATAAACTTACAGATGATGCTTCAATCTTGAAGGAATAGGTTTCATACCTATTGAGATGAAAGTGAAAATAAAAATAGGTATCTGGTGACATAAATAATATTTGTCAATACTTTATATTTCAGCGTACACCAGGTGTTAAAAAACAAAGTTTCAAATCAATTAAATTTCATAAAAGCATGGGTCCCCAAATGTTTTTCGATTCATCTACTGGTGCAACAAACACAATATTCGATGTTTTTGAGCGCTCGTTCTACTTGAACGAGTTTTTTGGGCATTTTGATTTTGTATCCAATTCAAGTTGCTCACTTTCTTCTACTTTGTTGTTGAGACAAAGTTATTATAACTGCATTGAAATCAAAAATGAATCGAATTACTTCTGTACCGCATTTAGTTGTGCTTGTAGTTATGTTTTGAAAACCGAAAATCGCTCGTATCTCAAAAACGGCTCCTTTGCGGATCCAGTTTATAAGAAACTTTTTACTTATTTAGGGGTCTAGAATCACCACCCAAAAATATTGAAAAGTCTAAAACTGAGTGAATTCTCTGTCTTTTACGAAATATTTTTGAACATCACTCTTTGAATGGGTATTGGTAAGAAGGTATAAGGGTAAGTTTTTTTCCGAAAGTTTTCAGGGCCTACATAATAAATCCCGACCTCAAAGTAAATCATTGCGGCGGACAGAGAGATCCTTGTGAAACAATTTTTGATACACCCCTGGCTGTTTGGTTTCAATCTAACTAATCTAAAAGGAAGTGCATAAGTTTGAAGGATATACTTAAATTATCAGTGAAGTCGACCGCGACATTGCCGACTATGGAAACAAATTTTCTGTATACCTAACGAAATTTCTTCATAACGAATTTTTTTGCGGATTTAGCTCTTTCGATATAGGTAAGTTCCACAGTATATTAAAAATAAAAAGCTTGAACAAGGTTGTGAGATTGTCTCAACCATATTTCCGATATCCTCAGTTCTCAAAAATTTGCAGGGACGAAAAGCTTTTTCCTTCGCTTTTGCCCAAGAATGAATAATTCAAATCAGACCAGACAGGCAGGTACGCACTTAAACCAGCGCAGAGTCCGAAGCGGCAAACCAGAAAGTACTGACTTTAAACCCCAAATCGTATATAGAGTTTTTTATGACACCCTCCAAGTTTACGTTTGGAACGCTGTTAAAAGGGAAGTTTTTACTGCGGTTGAACGGTGGAAAGAGGACAAGGGACGGTCGATATGTTTACTAGAAAGTTGGTTAAAAATATTTCTTTATTTACGCATGTCACCCGACATGTTACTTTGTGACATTACGACGATTTGGAGGAGCGTTTTTTGTCCCGAAATGAATGAAATGAAACATTTATTTGGGGATCGGTTGAAGTTGGGACAACAAGCGAATTGTGCTTCCGTATTTTGTCGAAGATTCCGATATGATGAAACCTTCTATTCGTATTTGATCGTACTGGGTTATGGCGTATGTCAAAAATTGTTACAAACTTGATAGTTTCCAGAATAAGAATAAGAGACTTTATAATTATAGAAGAATTTATTCAACTGAAAAATAAGTGTTCAATTATAAAATTGAAAAAGTGAATATTGGGGTGAAATTATCTTTTCCGCCGACTTCGAAATAAAAGGTGATTTTAATGTGTACGGAATTTATGACATTTATGACCCATTTTATGCTCAATTTTTTAGCCATTTTAATGTGCCATCCTCATGGCAACCGTTCACAAAGTATTCAGAAGCACTACGAGAAATGTCAAAACTCTACTGGAACATGGATAAATAGAAATTTTATTATGTCAAATGTAAGTCTCGTGCACAATGAGAATGTATTTCAATCAATAATTCATACACAAGTCATATTGAGATCGTCGGAAAAATCTTGTAATCAACTAGGTTATTAATAGAGCGACTAATGGTTTCCAACTATTAACTATTAATAACCTAGTTGATTGAAAAACTATTATTATTACGAAACCTAGATTCACATTAGAATAATTGAAGGAATGAATCTCGAAATGAATAAGACGAAAATAGTTTTTGCTCAGTTTTTGGTCACATGACATGAAAGAAATTATTCTATAAGCCGCAGGTAAGAAGTTTAAAAGTAATGGTGGAATCACTTATACGTGAAAACTCGAAGATCTGAATGGCGACAAATTCAGCAATAAGCCAACAAAGATATTGCCCATTTTGAAAACGATTCGGAAAATTTTATTATATCGGCGCTACATTTCAAATGTCGCTCAAATCGTTCCTATGAAAATTGATAGTTTTGAGGTTATATCAGAGACAATATTTCTCGCAATATTCTTACACAGCGTACCTTAACGGCCGGAAAATGAAATTTTTCGAATGTGAAATTTTGTCGCTATAATATCTGGAAAACACTGTACAATATCGGGCATTGACAATGGCATTTGTTGGCATTATTGGCATTGGGTGGCATTGCCGGTACTGGTTGCATTGCCGGTATTTGCAGCAAATTTTTGGCATTTGTTGGCATTAGTAGGATTTGTATAAGATAATATTTCAAATTGTGAAACCTAAAATACTGCAAAAATGACTTGGGCGGAAGACGCTTGACATCGGATAGCATTGTTTTAAGCTCTATATAATTGTGGAATTGTTTGGCATTCTGGTGTACAAAATATGGCAACCGGTTTACCCCTCGAGCGAAACAGTGATCCAACCCTCACTTTTGAACAGTCACGGCATAAGTATGAATTGTCACAAATTTCAATGTTCTCAGAATTAGAGTAATAGAATCATTTATTGAATTGAAATGAGTGTAAAATACCCGGTAAGATATAATATAAAGATGAACTGAAAATTTTGGTGGGAAGTTTTTTATATTCATCAACAAAGCTCAAAGTGCGGAAATTAATGAGATTTCAACAACTTGCGGATAAATTTCCGGTTTCTGACATATAGAAATTATTGAAATCACCAAAGGTAAACACGAGGTTGAACACTTTGTATTACATAATAGTTTCTGGAGCACTTTCAATGCATTCTGTCACATTATTGAAACCAATTTTTTTAAATGTAAACTGATTCACTATTTGAATTGATACCCTTAATGAGTTTAACAACTGAAAAGCTAACAACACCGCGACATCAAGTGATCAAACTAACTCAACGTTATCAATAACACATGCTTTGGCACGCCTCAAAATCACTGAGAATCACATCCTGGCGCATTCAGAATAGCTTTTTCCGAAGGTTGAAATAACTATTATTTGAACCATTTTTGGATGAAGAACTCATTTCAATGACTCAACTAAAAAAAACACCATACATAAAGGAGCATAGGAGGCATTAAATTATAATGGACCTAAACCAACACATTTTGTGGAGTCGTTCTCAGGATCTCAAATCACATGCCTCTATTTAATCTGCTATTTTATCATGCCAAAAAAACCTATGAATTATCCAGTCAATTAATATAAACAGTTTTCTAGCTATAATCCACCACAATACGGAAATTATCGAAGATCCTATCTACACAATACTTTTCAATCCTATCAACGAAATTAAAATTAACGTACGGTTGGATCAGAGAAAGTTTCCGAACAATTTCAAACAGTAATTACCTATCAGCCATTAATTGCGTGACGATAATAATGATCGGAGTATGTCTAATTGTCGGGGGAACAATCCACGTTTGTGACCGAGAAATAAAACAATTATGCAAAAGAATTATATAAAAAGTCGTCAGAATGACGAAAAAACCGCCATTAAAAAGTTATTAAACAGTTTCTCGTCGACGCTAATTACGTCTGTATAATTACTGTTTTCACGCCGGGGACTTCAATGAAACCGAGGCTCAAACTTTGTTTTAATTGAATGTAAAAGAACATGAGGAGAAATTAATAATATGCAGTGGCAGAGGAAATTTTTTCAGGATAATAAAATGGTACTAAACTTCTGTTTGGGCAAAAATAAACTTCAAAAGAAACATGCTAACATGCTTTAAACAAGACTGATCAATCCGTATCAATCAATCAAGGTAATTCTCCTTGTAGCTTTTTCTTCTAAATTTTTTTTCGCACCCAAATTCATTGTATTTTTCCTTGTGTCAATTAGGAGAATATTATACGATTCCTTTTCTTCTCGTTATTTATTTTCATTAATTTATTTTCGAGATTTTCAATGATCTGAGATACATCAAAAAAGTATTAAAATCTTAGTAATCAAAGTCCCAAATAATATTATATAATACCGAGTGTAAAACCGATTCATGAAAAACTGCAATATGAAATAGACTTATTTTATTTTCCCTAATTCTCTGAGTTCTTATAGAAATTAATTTAATTTTGTATGAATATCGTTAAGTATTTCGGAGTTAAAAAATTAAGGTTGACAGAAATGATCTCTTTATATATGAATTGACAGATGATACGAGTAGATAAATCCGAGATGGTATCTATGTTCTGAATCCAAACATATAATAATGATATGTAGACATGGAATCTGTGTGGGACTGATAAGATCTCGCACGTTGCTCTATAAATATGGCAAAATGATGATTTGCCAGGCAGACTTTACCTCGGACTTTACCATATAATGTATTTTCATTTATAACTTTATTGATTGGTGGATTTGAAATCTTAAATTCATAATCAAATTTTGTCTAATTTTATGTTTAATTTAAAAATAATTTTCAATGGGATACTATTGCGGAATATTGTATCTTGTTGAAACAGTTTCATTGAAATTGTTCAAATTCAACATTCAGATAGAATAAATGTCATTCCTCATTTCACAATTTCCAGTTTTTATAGCAAATTAATTTTTTTCGTACAATTCAAATAGGATAAATTCACTTGGAAATTACTTGAATCAGAGACAAATAATATATTTTTTGTGTTGTAGTTTGAGTCCACATTTTGAGCAAGCAAATTATTCCCCATCTCGTTCACTAGTAGGTACATTCAAATAATTAAAATTTGCCACTTTTGAATTCAGGAGATTCAAGTGCTCGTTTTGAAAAATATTTTTCGTATAGCTACCATAAAAAGAAACTTTTGATGCCAACATTGTTAAGTGGAAGCGATAATCTTTTTAGCGCAACATTTATGGCATTGAAGGCATTACACACTAATTCAACAAGCATTTTACAGTGTGAAATGATAAAGGAATCTTAAAAAAAGTCTAATAACTATGTTCAAATTCGAGTTATGTGTTATTAATTGAAATATAGTTGTAATTAATTATTAGATTGAATTAATGAAAAATTTGGAAGTTTATTATCATTACCAAATTTGACTATCCTATTATCAGAATAGGACAGTCATACAAAATATCGTATAGGACCCTTGTGTTTAATATATTATTATTCGGTTTGTGAAATTTTTTAGTTCTCTCTGCTCATTCTCGAGGCTATACACATCTTTTTTACCTTCACAAAATAAATTTACAACACTCGCATCATAAATAACTATTTAAATGGTATGTTGGATAAATTTGACAAGATTTAAATGATGAATTGGACAGTAAAAAATATGAAAATAGGAGACTGCAATTACTTTAGGTTTTCACTGAATCTCTATTTTTTGTCATCATACATTTTCTACTGAATTTATGTTATCAAGTAATAGCAAACTCACAATAGTAGACGCAATCAAAACAACATAACAAATGATTAACACATGCCCTATTATCAATAAAGGTTCGCGCCCAAAACGACGCTTATGTCACCCAGACAGGACAAGATGTACAGAATTTCATGAATCATACAGCGAACCACGTTTTCATACATAATATATAAGGCCATATCGCCCCTTCAGTTTTTACCCTCATAATTGAGGCTTATGAAACAATGTGCGCGATGTTAGGGTTACAACTCAGTCTATCAAAAGAGCCAGTCTTGTCATCCATATGCTGGAAATGGGGAGAGCCGGACATTTATTTGTATCAAAGGGTAGAAAATTCTCTCATTCACTGATGATGCGGCACATTCGAGAGATTCTCATGAATAAGATGAAACAAAAGATAGAAAGAGCACATGGCCGACGATAAATAACAAGTTCTTGTAAGGAGAGAATTTTTCGGGTAATTCACATGTATTGAAAAAGGTGGGATTGACTTTCGGATTGAATTCATATTTTTCTTCCTAAAAAATTGGTTTGATAGGATTAAAGGATAACTGACATAAAAGACGGTAGATCAATCACAAAAATGTATATTTCGAGAATATCTATTTTTCGAGCTACTTTTAGATATCATTGATAAATAACACAACATAAGCCTATTAACGAAACTATTCAATTTGATATTTTTAAAACAACAATATGGGCTTAAGACGAAATACCGAGCGAAATACCCTCGGAAATACCTATAGACAGCAGTTTAAATTTCAGAAGCTCTTTGGTTTGAAAGATAATGGGGACTGAAAAAGTGGTATATGTATTGAGGTATTTCTAATCAACATTGCAAATATAAATTCAGTTTCAATAAGAGCAAATGCGCCTTTTCGCAAACGACTGAAGAATTTGAAAATTTAAATACACCCACGATACCAGTATCCCTAATTTTGGAGGTGAAAAATGACAGTTGGCTATAAGGAGAATCAACCGAATCTTTTAAAAAAATATCCTATACTATTCCCTTCCCTTCTCTGAAGTAGAAACCTCGGTAGAAACTAATAAATATTTGCATTTTCAACATGATCGACTTCAAATTGAATCAGGAACTGATGTGATGAAAACCATCGAATTCAAAAGAAAAGACACTTGGCAGTAAAACTGTTCCGAATAGTTTCATAAGAATATGTAAGAAGATGTCTATACCGAAAAAAATGTAAACCTATTTCTCCTAAGGTTATTGATTTCTGAGAGTTTGAAATATGATACAGAATATTCAACTGGCTCTAAAATATCATGGGATTTTCAAATGAGAAAGAATATGCACTTTTCTTGTTCATATTCAAGGTATGCACCCCATGTAAATGAATTCCTCGGGAAGTGATAAAACATTTTCCTGAAGAAAATCTCACAAAAGAGTGATCAAATTGAATGAATGCTTCGGTAAAATCTTGTCCCGAGTTTTGATCTATAAGATTCTTCAGAACAAATGCTAGGTTGGCTTTAATTCTTATTATTCAATATATGAAACCACTTTTCACTGGAAGGATTTTAAATGAACAAGTCAAAAGCGGCTCACAATTTCCAAGATTTTTTAGTGAAACAGAACAGAAAAAACATGATAGGGCGGAAACTGTTTATGAACCGGGAAAATTTTGACACCAAACAAAGCAGATTCAACTTCCAAGCCCACCAGATACTGCTACAACAAAAATGGAAAATTTTTGGCATAGTGGCAAGAAGCAAGACAAAATCAACAACATAATCTGAGTTTTAAATCAGTTAAATATGCCAGATCTGCACTGTGCATGCTTTCTATCTCCATCTTACTTTAGATTGGAGGCATATAGTCTTGACGGTAATGAAGCAGATTCTCATAGGATAAAACACCAGAGAAAACTATTACTATATCTGAACAGAATCTTTGCGAACCAAGAAATTGAAAAGAAAATAAACTTATTTTTGACAACTTCAGATCTTCACATCTTCACTCTGTTCCTCTCACATTTGAGGAAAGATTGATGAGAACTTTAAACAGGATATGCTGAAAGGACGAAACTGCTAATTCCTATGTAACCAAGCAAGATCATAACACAATCTTCTAACATTAAATGGAAATTAACTAAATGCAATCTGAACTTCCTCTCAATAACATGTCAATGAGCCTAAATGAAAAGGAAACATGACAACTGACTGAACAAGTTGCGTATCAGGTAGTATCACTAAGAAGTGATCTGAATAAATTTCCAGATAGGAAGGTAGAATCTCTCAAGAAATATTACCATATCATAGTTTGCATAATAAATGCAAGATCTACCCAAACAGCACGTGCTATTGTTAATATAAGCACACGGCCTAGCACGCGAACCCGGAAAAGGAGCTATGCAAAACAGCAGGTACCTATGCAAAACGACCTGAAAGCTCACGTGGCGAAAACATCCCCTTTAAGATAAACGCCGCAAAAATACCGACGACAAATTTGCATATCCTCTGAAGAACCTACCTGTTATCATGTCCTTCAAACGGGTTAATATCCTCAAACACCTGAGTCACAAAAGTAACAACAACTTATAAATAAAGAAGGAGCACTGGAAATGCACAAATTCAAATATCACTCAACATAAAACTGTTGAATCACAACACAAGGACCGATTGGAATGAGCGTACACTAAACAGCGGGCATAAAACTATACAGGTGTCCATAAATAATAATTAAAACGTGTGACTGTGTTGCGCGGACAACATGACCGCTTCGTGTTTGAGCTTCAACTGTTTCTGCATAATGTTGACAGCCAATGAGGGGCGGGACTAAGAGGGGATAACACCCCCACTCTGACACACCTGAAGAGGAGGGGATAATAGTGGGGAGAAACGGAGCCCGGTTGAATGCTCTCGAAATAAGTTTAGAGTTAAGTTGGCAACAATTTCATTTTTCTTCGTCTCTTGATTGGGTTGCTCTCCGTGCGACTAGAGGTTTTATTAGGGAAAATGATTAGTATTATTAATTTGGGATATTTTAATTGAATTGTTGTATTTGGTCTTGGTTAGATTTGATGTGATGATTTGTGTATTTGTTGGTAATGGATGAAGAAACAGGATATTATGTGGTCTGCTCAGCTGTGGAGATTCTCATTTTAGTGAGCAAAGAATAATATTTTATTTTCAATCAATACCTACATAATATCATAGTTAATTTTTCCTATAAGAAATGCCTTATCATTGATTGAACTTTAACTTGGTAGGCAAAAAAATTGAGGTTTTCGGCAACTGTCTGGGAAATACCCACTTCCCAGATGTTTTTTCCTTGAGAGCGTAGCATTTCCCGGCCTAGTCTGAGAAGTATAGATGAATGTAGTTGATCACCCCATAGCAACGAAATAACGCGGATAATTCATATAAAATTAGTTGTCAAAATTGGCATGCTTTGCATCGAAATTCGCAATAATTCATCGATTCGATGGTGTTTCTCCACGGTTGCCAAATAAATTGGGTGCAAAACACGTCCCACAATAGCTTTTTCAGACTTTTGTCTACTCGTCCAGAAAAACCCTACTTCCCAGACTTAATACTTAAATTACCATTATTTCATTTATTCCTCCTTGACAAATTATTATATCCAGACGAATGTGTTGAGAAAAATTGTCCACATCAATTATTAGTTTCACGAAACTGATTTTAAGAGCGGAGCGCTTGTTCAATTCTCTTGTACAATACCTACATACTTTTGTATGCTTCATTCATATTATCAGAGAACAAAGTTTGTATGTTTAAGAAACTCTGAAGATACAGTTGACATGTTATTTGAGGATCTTAAAGACATGGAAAAATTCAAAATTCACTACGTATTTATAAAAAAATATTATATATTCACTGTTTTCATAATGATAATTCATATGAAATATATACTTGTTACTATATGTAGGATAATTTCATTCCATAAATATCCATATGAAGCAAATTTTCAGCTTATGAAACGACTAATTATATCTCATCAACTATTGACGGTTTCTTGTCGAACAGAAATATATTATTAGGAATGTCAAATGTATTCAGTAGGTATGCAAAATAAAAATGTATATCAATGGAAAAACTGAAAATTCAAGAAACGTTAAGTTAATAATTTATTTTATATCAAGAGAGAAGACATTTTATCAAATACATTTGCGCTTTTTTAGAACTTTACCTTTTCTGAATTTGGAAAAATAAAAGTTATAGGTAACATGTGTATACCTCACATAACACAATTATACAGGGTCTCTATAAATGATTGTAACGGCGCAGTTGGCTTTGGAATATGCAAACCACAGAATTCTGTGATCATGCAATGCTCTGATTGGTTAGAGATTGGTATTCTTCAATCCAAAGCCAACTGCGCTGTTACAATCATTTATAAAGACCCTGTATATGTATGATACCTACTGAAACAAAGAATGAATCCTCACTGGGAACATATATATGATGATTGGATGGTTGGATTGGCTTAAAAAGATTAGCTGAAAGGAGAAAAATCTCAATAGTGCATCGGAAAAAAACAAAACAAACAACAATGAGATAGAGCGAGAGAAAATCACCTCTGATGTCCGACAAACTACAATCAAATTTGATCTCTTCGGCTTTGAATCCCTTTGAATCCATTCAAAACGCTAATGAAGTTTCTTCATAACCAGAAGGTCCTTTTCTCCAAAGGACGAATTATCAGAATTGCAAGGAACTCTACAGACCCAAAATAGTATAGGTAATCATGCGCTATGGATTTGAAGGCAGTGGAACTTCCGTATAACGAAAGCGCTAGATCCGCAAAAAAATTCGTTGTACAAAGAGAATGTCTAAAAGCAAGTGCTTAAGTTCGAATGATAAACTCAAGTTTAATAGTATATTATTCAATGAGCGGTAATGCAGGTCAAAACACACGCAGATGAGTTTTGCACCACGAGCCGTCAGGCGAGTGGTGTAATTCATCAAGTGTGTTTTGAGCATTACCGCGAATTGAATACTTTACTTTATCCACGACTTCTTCAGTAAAATTCGAATTAATCTGCATTTAAAAATTTTGAACAGTTGTCAAAAGCATTGACAACATTTCGTCAAACCTCTGTACTCTGTGGTCGGGAATCAAATCAGAGTCTCTAATCAATCAATATATTGTATGTTCTGTGTCAATCAAGTACTTTGGCAACTTCAAAAATTCACGTTTTCCAAAAATAAATCTGGAATGAATCGCTAGAACGTTATCTTGATGGCTGAAATAGAGTTCCGGATCGATCCTACTTTTTATTCATTTTTTTTGTGAGCAATTTCATTCTTCCTAGGTATTTTTATTAGCGGGAGTTATGAGCGGGTGTTATTATAACACTCGCTTTTCGGTTCATAGACATGTCTACGGTTGTGTTATGACTACCATTACACATAGAAATTAGTTAGTAGGAGTGGATAATAGTATATTATTCAATGAGCGGTAATGCAGGTCAAAACACACGCAGATGAGTTTTGCACCACGAGCCGTCAGGCGAGTGGTGTAATTCATCAAGTGTGTTTTGAGCATTACCGCGAATTGAATACTATACTTTATCCACGACTTCTTCAGTAAAATACGAATTAATCTGCATTAAAAAAATTGGGAACAGTTGTCAAAAGCATTGACAACATTTCGTCAAACCTCTGTACTCTGTGGTCGGGAATCAAATCAGAGTCTCTAATCAATCAAGTACTTTGGCAACTTCAAAAATTCACGTTTTCCAAAAATAAATCTGGAATGAATCGCTAGAACGTTATCTTGATGGCTGAAATAGAGTTCCGGATCGATCCTACTTTTTATTCATTTTTTTTGTAAGCAATTTCATTCTTCCTAGGTATTTTTTATAGCGGGAGTTATGAGCGGGTGTTATTATAACACTCGCTTTTCGGTTCATAGACATGCCTACGGTTGTGTTATGACTACCATTACTCATAGAAATTAGTTAGTAGGAGTGGATAAAAGGAATTTAAAGGGAATTTTCTGTATACAGAAAATTCCTTATTATAGTAGTCAATGTCGCTGTCGACTTCACTGAAAAATTTGAGTTTATCATTCGAACTTAAGCACTTGCTTTCAGACATTTTAGCACAACTTTTCACACTAGCGTAATGGTTAGATTGAAACCAAACAGTAAGGGGTCTATTTGAGACTGGTTTAAGAAGGATCTCTCTGCCCGCCGCAATGATTTAGTTTAAGGTCGGGATTTATTACGTACGTCCAGAAAAATTTCGGAGAAAACCCACCCTTATATCTTTTTACTAATACCCATTCAAAGAGTGATGTTCTTTGAATATTTCGTTATAGAGAGAATTAACTTCGTTTTAGAGTGTGTTTTTAACATGGATTTGGGATTCAAGGTGCAATTTCTTGTACGAAATTTGTTATACACAGATGTTTGTTATACGGAAGTTCCATTATTGTATTGCCAATTCAACTTGAATTTCAGATAGGTACTCAATGAAATACTTATGACAACTTACGTCAAAGTGACATGTTTTTTTTCGGGGGTAATATCCCTAGTGCATTTAATTTTTCGAGATAATTCGGAAAAACGAGTTCCTATGTAATTTGTTTAAACAATTAGCATGAGCGAATGCTGTCAGGGGGCTATTGCACCAAAATACTTTGCAGCTTTTCACTTTGCACTTTGCATTTTGACAAATTTCAAAAGTGAAAATTAATTATGTTGCACAACATTTCTCCCAACATTTAATTTCTGCGAAGTGCTTCTCAGTTTGGACTTGACTTTTCACATAACACTTTTCAAATATAAATGCGATTCGTGCAGAATAATTCATTTGAAAAGTGAAAAGTGCAAAGTGAAAAGTTGCAAAGTATTCGGTGCAATAGGCCCCTGGTCAAAAGATTACTTAGAAACGAGTGTGCCAGTTTTTCCACAGGAAAAATTGTATACCCGAGGGATATTTGAGTAAGAGTTACATATTCATTTCATTTCGATTAATTTTTTTTCATTAATAAGTTATTTAATAAACTAGGTTATTAAAGACAGCGATTAATGGTCAAGATATTTTAAAGCGTGAGCGGAGCGAACGCTTTAATAGTTCGAGACCATTAGTCGCTCGATTAATAACCGAGTTTATTACAAGATTTTTCCGACGATCTCAATATGATATGTGTATGAATTCTTGATTGAAATACATTTTCATTCTGCACAAGACATATATTTGTCATAATGAAATTTCTATGTATCTATGTTCCAGTAGAGTTTTGACATTTCTCGTAGTGCTTCTGAATACTTTGTGAACGGTTGCCATGAGGATTGCACATTAAAATAGCCAAAAAATTGAGCATTAAAATGGGTCATTAATGATCAATTTCGTACACATTAAAATCACCTTTCATTTCGAGGTCGGCGGAAAAATAATAAAGAATCATAATATCACAGCATACCTATATATAGAAACCATCAACTGGTAAAATTTACATTGAATTTTTTCGTTTTTTTTTTCGGAAAAACTGCGGAAAGTTAAGTTGATAGTTGTTCAGTAACTTTTTCAATTAAAATTCACATGTTACATACCAATTCTTGATATCGATTGGTTGAACTAAATAGGAAGGAAATAATCGAAAAAATTTACTCAATCGAATATACTTATGTTATTTCCACCATTATTCTTTACACGGACAAGGTTCCTTAGTTATCTGACAAGTCATAACTCTAACCTCACAACTTTTCATCATACAGAGTGTAAGTGTCAGGAGTTCATGCCTTCTAATTACAACTAAGTGTTGAAGTACAGATATACATCAGTCTATTATAGGTTTCAAAATAATTAACAACGGTGAACAAATAACAAATAAGTATACGTGAAGATATATACAAAACAAACGGAGCAAACAAAGCCGAAGGTGGTCGTTATACGCAATAGTCACTTTTATTCACCGAAAAAAAGCGGAAGATTCCAAATAACAGTGTTGTGAGTGTCAGGCGGTCGTCCCCAATTTGTCAGTTCTCCTGATGATGACACGCTAGACACAGGGTGTCCAGAGCCAGGTGGTGAACGAATTAAGAGAAAGCTATCGGTGATATTTCATCGAACTAAAAGCTTACCGGGTGCGGTATAGAATGTTAAGTAATGATGTATAAGAAGTTTTTTCTCGTTGTTAACATCTTTTCGACAAGTTCTTATCGTGTGTTTACTTGGCTTATACAGTGTGGAACAGGCAAATGGAATGAATTCGATAACTAATAAATGAGAGCGTGTTGGGAAAAACGCTTGGACAAGTCGATTTGTATTTTAGATGCGTATTTTTTTGAAAAAATAACTATAGGGTATGTCATGTGACAGTGGCCGATACCAACTTTCTTATTTTAAATCCAACCCCCTGTATATTATTAGCTTCTTGGAATCTTCAGAAAATTCTAGACATAATTCATGTACAATGTTCCATACCTATCTCCTACTATTTCGGAAATATTAAATGTTTTCAAACGTATCACAAAAATTAACATTAAAATATAGTCATTTATTATACAAGGGAAAAAAGTAATAGATTTTAGCTATTAGCTCCGCTTCGCGTCGGGATACAAAAAACCGAGAGCTAAAATGTAATATTTTTTGCCGTGTATAATAGGTACACTATTTTTTTCTGTGTGAGAGATAGATATAACTTCTCACGAAATTACTTTTATCCCGGATACATAGAAACTCACTTTTCTGACAGGGAAAAAAGTAAGTTCGTGAAAAGTCATATTTTGTGACCTGTCAAGAGATATGAAATGTCAAATTTTTTTCCCGTCACAGAAAAAAAAAATTATTTTACTTCACAAGACGTTCGCGGCGAAAATTTTGAACATTTTCTACATTGAAATTAATGTTTTTTGTTTTTTTTTTCACATTATTTGTGAAATAAAATAATTTTTTTAATGTTAATTTTTGTAATACATCTGAATACACTTAATTTTTCCGAAACAGTTGTATAATAGGTATGGGACAATGTACTAGAATTATGTCTAGAATTTTCTGAAGAATCCAAAAACTTATAATATACAGGGGGTTGTATTTGAAATAAGAAAGTCGGTATCGGCCACTGTCACATGACACTCCCTATATAATTATTTTTTTAAATGGGCATCTAAAAATACAAATAACAATTACAAAATAAGTACAAGCATTTTTCCCAACACGCTCTCATTTATTTGTTATCGAATTTATTGCATTTGGCTGTTCCACACTGTGTAAACATTTTTTATGTTGTAGGTATAAGTACTTGGTGTACTTACCAACAACTACTTATTTCTTATGGAAGGAATCCATTTTTGAAAATGATGTTCAAACGAAGATTTTTTTCACAGAATTAAATGAGTTTTCCATTTTTCCAGGTCTGAATTAGTTGGGTAAAAAAATATGCCAACTTCTAAAATTGATTTTTTTCGTTTCATTACAATATATTCTGTGATTCAATATTCAACCAATGAAATGAATGCTAACGCGTACGTTACAATCAACTGCCAATTCTGATCGTTAGCTTAATATTTCTACGATTTCAATAATTTTCTTCTCGACATCCGACTAAGAAACGAGAATCGGATAATTGATATAATTTTCTTAGGGTCCCTTAATTCTAAAATGATTTTTCTGGTCATCACTGAAAATGCCACTGTTTCAATATGAACTTCCACACAAAAGTTTTTTTCAAATTAACACGTTTTTCACTCAACGACTCATCTAATTGATGATACAGTATATTCAATCCACCGCAGCTGGTTGCTTATGTTCGTCACGATTCGCAATCGCAGAAAACATTCAGAAAATGCTGAATATTACCCATACCGAATTAATTCAACAGTTGAATATGTGAAATATGTCGGTATTTTCACCTTATGACAAAATCGGCTTATGCGCACAGTGAATTTTCTAAATAATGTTCAGCTTGCAAATGAATTTTAAAAGACATATTTTCCTTATATACCTCAATAATTGTGAGAAATCAATAGATACTACATACCTACTATCTTACTACTCGTTGATAGCTATGAACGAATATTATGCTCTTTATATACAATTCATAATAGTTATTTTGGAGCTTGCTGCAATTTCTTTAATTTTTCATATTGAATCTAGTTTGTTCAACCAATGCTTATGAAAACAAAATTAACATGACTTTTGGTCTCCCCTAGTCCTAGGGTAAGACTAGCTTATGATAATTTCTCAAATAACATAAATAACTACTTAAAAGTATTTCTCGAATTTTTTTATACAATCACATATCTTAACTGGTATCAATCAGCAAACATTAAAACGTTTTTCACGTAGAGTAAATGAAATCAATAGATACTACATACCTACTATCTTACTACTCGTTGATAGCTATGAACGAATATAATGCTCTTTATATACAATTTATAATAGTTATTTTGGAGCTTGCTGCTATTTCTTTCATTTTTCATATTGAATCTAGTTTGTTCAACCAATGCTTATGAAAACAAAATTAACATGACTTTTGGTCTCCCCTAGTCCTAGGGTAAGACTAGCTTATGATAATTTCTCAAATAACATAAATAACTACTTAAAAGTATTTCTCGAATTTTTTTATACAATCACATATCTTAACTGGTATCAATCAGCAAACATTAAAACGTTTTTCACGTAGAGTGAAAAACGTTTTAATGTCTCGTCTAATTGATGATACAGTATATCCAATCAACCGCAGCTGGTTGCTTATGTTCGACACGATTCGCAATTGCAGAAAACATTCAGAAAATGCTGAATATTACCCATACCGAATTAATTCAACAGTTGAATATGTGAAACATGTCGATATTTTCACCTCATGACAAAATAGGCTGATGCGGACAGTGATTTTCTAAATAATGTTCACCTTGAAAATGAATTTCAAAACATATTTTTCTCTACTATAGCTCAATAATTGTGAGAAATCAATAGATACCACATACCTACTATTACTACTTGTTGGTAGCTATGAGCGAATATTAGGCTCTCTATATACAATTCATAATATTAAGTTATTTTGGGGCTTGCTGCAATTTCTTTCATTTTTCATATTGAATCTAGTTTGTTCAACCAATGCTTGTGAAAACAAAATAAACATGACTTTTGGTCTCCCCTAGTCCTAGGGTGAGACTTACTTATGATAATTATTCAAATTATATAAATAACTACTTAAAAGTATTTCTCGAATTTTTTTATACAATCACATATCTTAACTGGTATCAATCAGCAAACATTAACACGTTTTTCACTCAACGACTCGTCTAATTGATGATACAGTATATCCAATCCACCGCAGCTGGTTGCTTATGTTCGTCACGATTCGCAATTGCAGAAAACATTCAGAAAATGCTGAATATTACCCATACCGAATTAATTCAACAGTTGAATATGTGAAACATGTCGGTATTTTCACCTTATAACAAAATTGGCTGATTCGGACAGTGAATTTTCTAAATAATGTTCACCTCAAAAATGAACTTTAAAAGACGTATTTTCCTTTACTATACCTCAATAATTGTGAGAAATCAATACTACATACCTACTATTACTACTTGTAAATAGCTATGAGCGAATATTATGCTCTTTATATACAATTCATAATATTAAGTTATTTTGGGGCTTGCTGCAATTTCTTTCATTTTTCATATTGAATATAGTTTGTTCAACCAATGCTTGTAAAAACAAAATAAACATGACTTTTGGTCTCCCCTAGTCCTAGGGTGAGACTTACTTATGATAATTATTCAAATTATATAAATAACTACTTAAAAGTATTTCTCGATTTTTTTTATACAATCACATATCTTAACTGGTATCAATCAGCAAACATTAACACGTTTTTCACTCAACGACTCGTCTAATTGATGATACAGTATATCCAATCCACCGCAGCTGGTTGCTTATGTTCGTCACGATTCGCAATTGCAGAAAACATTCAGAAAATGCTGAATATTACCCATACCGAATTAATTCAACAGTTGAATATGTGAAACATGTCGGTATTTTCTCCTTTTCGCACTCGTGGAAGCGAGGAGATGTTTGGGCGAGAACACTTTATGTATTGATAATTCCCCTATTAACTTTTTATTATTTATTTAGCTGTCTTCGAGTAAAGGTAGATAAGTTTCAATGGAAATGAAGATAAGCGAGTGGTTATGAAGTGATTGATTCGAGTAGTCATTTCCTCTACCGAGATATTTGCGGTGTAAATTGAAAGATGAGATGCGGAATATCGGAGATAAACAAGTTTTTGAATACGGTTGAGTTTATGCCTTCTGAATTCCGTACATTTTCAGAACGACCGTGGTATGAATTGATTTCAAATGATTAATATCAGATTCATTTCGAGAAGCAAGAATTCGAGAAGATATACAGGGTGTCAAAAAAAAAGTACCATGCATAGTGCCGCGCGATAGAGGGTCATAAAATATGAAAAAAAAGTCCCATGAATATATGTCCGAAATTGCTTCCTTCAAGAAATACAGGGTGCTAAACTTTAAACACTTTGGACAGAGAGATAAAAATTGATCAAAATCTGATATGCGCTGGTTTTGTATGATCCAGAATCTAAATATCCCATTAGTTTTTAGAATACTAATAGAGGGCGACAATTACAGAATTCCTTCACATTTAAATCAACCCAAACTTTTTTGGCTCATACTGTATGTCATTCTGGACTAGAAAAAGCGATTCCTTCATTCTTTTTGTTCAAAAAGTTAAATACTTTGTGGAAGTCGCTAGGACCAACGGTTTCCGGTAAAAACGTATCGAAAATGGTCCAGAAGCGCTTAAGTAAACTACTTACAATATAGCAAGAACAAAATACAGTGGAACTTCCCTATAACGAACGCCTGTATCACGAATTTCTCTATATAACGAATTTCATACAAGACATTGCACCTTGAATCCAAATTCCCTGTTAAACCACCCTCTAAAACGAAGTAAATTCTCTCTATAAAGAAATATTCAAAGAACATCACTCATTTAATGAGTTCTGGTGAGAAGATTTTTTCGGACGAACGTAATAAATCTCGATCTTAAGCGGGCTACAGACGATCAACTTAGTTGAAGACTATGTTGTCACTAGGTTGTAAACCAAATGAAAGTGAAAATAGCGGTTGTCAACCAAGTTGAAAACATCATTTCAGCGGTGGTTTCCGTCGAGTGAACTAGTCGGCTGATTAGGAGAAATTATCGAAACATGGAGAGAGATATTTCGTTATATGTTATTATAAACGATGTATGCGACAATGTGGTGCAGCACAGTTCTTGAATGAAAGAATTTGGACCAAGGATTGGTACCACAATCGGTCTCATTTTTCCGGAAATTGGCCTTCCCTCATGACAAATCCGTGGTTAAAGTCAATCCGGTCCGTGGGACCGTCCGGCCATAAACACGATAACTTTCTAAGGAATTGCCCTTGAGACTTGAGATTTTCAGGGCGAGTTTGGTTTCCAAATGCCACAATTAAGTTCGTTAATCAGCCAAAACATACAAGGTGTCCCATAAAATATGACCATTCCGAATTTTTGTTCCTTAATATTTCAGACAAAACGAAACCAATTGGAATAGAATTTCTCGACCACATGCAAAATGCTCACAGTAAGCCTCATGCAAAATATTGAAAGAAATAATCATTATATGTCATAACAAGATATCCAAGAATCGCATCATCTGAAGCATATAGTTTAATTTTCTTTTAGTTATTGATTTTTACATATTTCGTTTTTTAATAATTTCCATAATATAAGTCTGATCATCCTGAGATTTTGCATTCATTTACTAAGCATGAATCTCAAGTACTATACAAAATTTTGAGGTGATAGCATTATTGCTCCACCACGCTCAAAGCATCTGCTTATAGTTATTTAATAAAATAGGTTATTAAAAACAGCGATTAATGGTCAAGATATTTTAAAGCGTAGGCGGAGCGAACGCTTTAATAGTTCGAGACCATTAGTCGCTCGATTAATAACCGAGTTTATTACAAGATTTTTCCGACGATCACAATATGATTTGTGTATGAATTCTTGATTGAAATACATTTTCATTCTGCACAAGACATACATTTGTCATAATGAAATTTCTATGTATCTATGTTCCAGTAGAATTTTGACATTTCTCGTAGTGCTTCTGAATACTTTGTGAACGGTTGCCATGAGGATTGCAAATTAAAATAGCCAAAAAATTGAGCATTAAAATGGGTCATTAATGATCAATTTCGTACACATTAAAATCACCTTTTATTTCGAGGTCGGCGGAAAAGGTTTTTTTATATATCTCGGATTTTACTCTCCATAATTCAGGAAGATCTTTCACCCAATCAAAGAAATCTACCCAAACTTGAATGTTTGGAATTTTGCTCATATTTTCCAGTTAAATTACTACCTTTCCTCGAATATTTACGACGGATTTTGAATACGCTATGAGATGTTCACTTTACAAGGTAGAATTCCAACTGGTGTTGTCAACCTAGTTGATGACTACCATACAGACGCTCCAACTTAGTCGTCAACATCGAGCTCCGCCCACCAAATATCAAACCGATTTGATCTCGCATCAACTTGTCTTCAACCTGGAATATCAACCACCAACCAGCCTACAGACGTTCAACTTGGTAGTCAACATGCCGTGTTTACAACTTAGTCTTCAACTAGGTTGATCGTCTGTAGGCCCCTTTAAACTAAATCATTACGGCGGGCAGAGAGATCCTTCTGAAACAGTTTTAAATACAACCCTGGCTGTTTGGTTTCAATTTAACCATTACGCTAGTGTGAAAAGTTGTGCGAAAATGTCCAAAAGCAAGTGCTTAAGTTTGATTAAATAATAAATTTTAATTTATCACTGAAATCGACAGCGACATTGACGGCTATAAAAACAAATTTTCTGTAGAACGAAATTTCTTTACAACGAATTTTTTTGTGGATTCATAGCTTTCGTTATAGGTAAGTTCCACTGTACTTAGAGAATTAAATTCTAATAACAACAGCAAAATACTGACTAATTAACAAAAAAACATTTAGTATTCAAAAGGGGTTCGAATTGCTGGCCTTGTGCTCGAATACTAAACTTTAACATCCTGTATTTCTTAAAGGTAATCCGGATCAATTGATACTAGGGCTAATCCGGATTAATAAGGAATCCGGAATATCGCGTTTTACTATGTAGTAGAGGTGCAATTTGAAAAACGGGTAAAATAAATATAGCTTTTATTATCATAAAACCAATATATTATTCAAAATAATCAGTTATTTTACGTTATTTTTTTACTGTAAGAGAAAAAAATGTTCAAAGACAGCTTTATCCTGTATTCATATCTTTCAGGAGCTGAATATCAGTAATTGCCATGAAATATGGAGTAAACAAAGCAGAATCAATCTGAAATCCCCCTGCAAAATTTTGAGTTGATAGCCTTATTGCTACATCAATGAAATTGCGCTCAAAAGCGTCTGATCATGGCTCTTTTTAAACTTTTTTATATAAGAACAGATATTTAGTTTAATGTGTTATCATATCCAGCTTCAATCACATGGACTGATACGCAACGATAAAATTCATCCAGCAATCCTTCAATTCGCGTACCACAGTTATTTATCTTCTCATTTCAACGAGTGCATAGGAAAAGAATAATAGTTGGGAATACATGTTTCACATATTCAACTGTTGAATTAATTCGGTATGGGTAATATTCAGCATTTTCTGAATGTTTTCTTCAATTGCGAATCGTGACGAACATAAACAACCAGCTGCTGCGTTCTCTGCGATATACTGTTTCTGCATTACTGTAGATTTCGTAGTGACGGATGAAGATTTTCAACGGGTCAAAGACCCTCTGGGTTTCCCGAATAGTGAGGAATGTTTGAATGATGACAAGAATTGTTCGAGTTTTGACGCGGCTAATTTTAGCGACTAGGAAGTGTGTGATGCTGAAAACGACTCACAGATGGCTGTAGGAGTTAGGAGATGTAGCATGGTGGACAGGCAAATACCTTTAAAGGTTTACTGAGAAGGTGGAGGATTGTTGGGAAATGAGAAACTATACTAGGGTATCCTTTTATCAAGTCTCTTATTTCTCACAATAGAAGATGAAATAAACAAACATTAACAATTAATATCAACAATGGACCTGATATTCGTTACACTTACACATCTGTTGATATGAACTATGGCAATAATTGTATGGAGTTTGCGAAATGAAATAATTTGAGATTATTAGTTACCCTTAAAAATTATGACGTGGGAACGTTGTTAGCAAGTAAAGAACTTGCTTGTCGCGCCGTAAAGTGTGAGTATACGTTTTTCTCGATTATTTCAACTATGGCTGTGAATAACCGATGTTATGTATAGTTTATATCTCAATCATCATGCTTCCATTATTGAACAATAAAAATTATATTTTATACCTGGTTAAATTTGATGTTTTTTTGCGTTCCTTATATATGGAACACTAGGCTTGTATTAGGGTACTATCTCTGTGCAGTTCAAGATATTGCGGATTTATTGAATTGTAATAAATTTTGAGAGGATTTCAAACTGAATGATGTATGTCGAACTGCCAAATCATAAAGACTCATCAGACAAGGATTCTGCAAATGAAATACCTATATGTAAAACAACTTACAGCAATTGCCGAACTCGACATGGAAAACGGTTCAAGGCCGGGAATTTTTCTTTGACAGATTATATTGAGGAATACCAGATTCAAGATGATGTAGTAAAATTATCAACTATTACGTCGCCATCGAAGAGAGCTGAACGCTATAGATATTCTGAAAAATTTATTAATTCAGTCCCTAATGGGTTAAGAATTCGCAGCTATTTGTTTCACACGCGACCTGTCGTTTCCTCTCTGCACGTAAAAATATCTAGTAGGCAGGCAGCTAGTCGAAGTTCAAGGCTCGTGAGATGCAAATAGCAAAAGAGGTTTTCGATATCGTTCAATCTCGAGTATGTAACTCATCTATAATAGCAAAATAAATATATCAATATGTACCGGCTGCAGAATTATTGCCACTAAGGCAGTAAATGTGGTGATCCTAAAATCACGTCAGTATCTTGTGGATATTCTCAGTCAGTTACTAATTACAACGTTTTCTCTTGATTTGAAAATTCAAAATATTTCTATTACTCCCTGTACCAATTCATATTGCTATTGATTCCTAAAAGAAAGTGTTGCTTCGGCAAAGTTCGCAAACGCTATCTACCTACATTTAACGGTCAAATCGGACATCGGAATTAAAAATTAGCAGCAATAAGATTTCACGGTATGTTACTGTTAACCGGACTAATAATCATTTCCGAATAATAGAAGGTTAGATCCGAGGAGTGCAACCATTAGTCAGCAGTGCGAACTGACGCGACCTGTCGTTTCCTCTCTGCACGTAAAAATATCTAGTAGGCAGGCAGCTAGTCGAAGTTCAAGGCTCGTGAGATGCAAATAGCAAAAGAGGTTTTCGATATCGTTCAATCTCGAGTATGTAACTCATCTATAATAGCAA
Source organism: Propylea japonica (assembly GCA_013421045.1). Taxonomy (NCBI): domain Eukaryota; kingdom Metazoa; phylum Arthropoda; class Insecta; order Coleoptera; family Coccinellidae; genus Propylea; species Propylea japonica. The sequence continues at coordinate 13,505,691 of CM024239.1, read as the reverse complement.
TATAAATATATCAACATGTTCCGGCTGCAGAACTATTGCCACTAAGGCAGTAAATGTGGGGATCCTAAAATCACGTCAGTATCTTGTAGATATTCTCAGTCAGTTACTAATCACAACGTTTTCTCTTGATTGAAAATTCAAAACATTTCTATTACTCCCTGTACCAATTCATATTGCTATTGATTCCTAAAAGAAAGTGTTGCTTCGCAAAGTTCGCAAACGCTATCTACCTACATTTAACGGTCAAATCGGACATCGGAATTAAAAATATTAGCAGCTATAAGATTTCACGGTATGTTACTGTTAACCGGACTAATAATCATTTCCGAATAATAGAAGATTAGATCCGAGGAGTGCCACCATTAGTCAGCAGTGCGAACTGACGCGACCTGTCGTTTCCTCTCTGCACCACGATACACAAACACCGGTATGCCGACGCGCATCGAGAGTGACGTCACTGGGAACATTTCCATAGCATTTGCGTGATAGAAGTGTTAGAACTCGAGAGAATTGATTAGAATTTGTTCCTAATATTCTCCCAATGATGTAGATGCTCACGCCGGAAGAGTTTAGACTACAAATCTGGCATACCGGTGTTTGTGTATCGTGCTCTGCACGTAAAAATATCTAGTAGGCAGCACGCAGCTAGTCGAAGTTCAAGGCTCGTGAGATGCAAATAGCAAAAGAGGTTTTCGATATCGTCCAATCTCGAGTATGTAACTCATCTATAATAGCAATATAAATATATCAAAATGTACCGGCTGCAGAATTATTGCCACTAAGGCAGTAAATGTGGTGATCCTAAAATCACGTCAGTATCTTGTAGATATTCTCAGTCAGTTACTAATTACAACGTTTTCTCTTGATTTGAAAATTCAAAACATTTCTATTACTCCCTGTGCCAATTCATATTGCTATTGATTCCTAAAAGAAAGTGTTGCTTCGGCAAAGTTCGCAAACGCTATCTACCTACATTTAACGGTCAAATCGGACATCGGAATTAAAAATTAGCAGCTATAAGATTTCACGATATGTTACTGTTAACCGGACTAATAATCATTTCCGAATAATAGAAGGTTAGATCCAAGGAGTGCCACCATTAGTCAGCAGTGCGAACTGACGCGACCTGTCGTTTCCTCTCTGCACGTAAAAATATCTAGTAGGCAGGCAGCTAGTCGAAGTTCAAGGCTCGTGAGATGCAAATATCTACCAAAAGAGGTTTTCGATATTTTTCAATCTCGAGTATGTAACTCATCTATAATAGCAATATAAATATATCAACATGTACCGGCTGCAGAACTATTGCCACTAAGGCAGTAAATGTGGTGATCCTAAAATCACGTCAGTATCTTGTAGATATTCTAGGTCAGTTACTAATTACAACGTTTTCTGTTGATTTGAAAATTCAAAACATTTCTATTACTCCCTGTGCCAATTCATATTGCTATTGATTCCTAAACGAAAGTGTTGCTTCGGCAAAGTTCGCAAACGCTATCTACCTACATTTAACGGTCAAATCGGACATCGGAATTAAAAATTAGCAGCTATAAGATTTCACGGTATGTTACTGTTAACCGGACTAATAATCATTTCCGAATAATAGAAGGTTAGATCCGAGGAGTGCCACCATTAGTTAGCAGTGCGAACTGACGCGACCTGTCGTTTCCTCTCTGCACGTAAAAATATCTAGTAGGCAGGCAGCTAGTCGAAGTTCAAGGCTCGTGAGATGCAAATAGCAAAAGAGGTTTTCAATATCGTTCAATCTCGAGTATGTAACTCATCTATAATAGCAATATAATATATCAACATGTACCGGCTGCAGAACTATTGCCACTAAGGCAGTAAATGTGGTGATCCTAAAATCACGTCAGTATCTTGTAGATATTCTAGGTCAGTTACTAATTACAACGTTTTCTGTTGATTTGAAAATTCAAAACATTTCTATTACTCTCCCTGTGCCAATTCATATTGCTATTGTTTCCTAAACGAAGTGTTGCTTCGGCAAAGTTCGCAAACGCTATCTACCTACATTTAACGGTCAAATCGGACATCGGAATTAAAAATTAGCAGCTATAAGATTTCACGGTATGTTACTGTTAACCGGACTAATAATCATTTCCGAATAATAGAAGGTTAGATCCGAGGAGTGCCACCATTAGTTAGCAGTGCGAACTGACGCGACCTGTCGTTTCCTCTCTGCACGTAAAAATATCTAGTAGGCAGGCAGCTAGTCGAAGTTCAAGGCTCGTGAGATGCAAATAGCAAAAGAGGTTTTCAATATCGTTCAATCTCGAGTATGTAACTCATCTATAATAGCAATATAAATATATCAACATGTACCGGCTGCAGAACTATTGCCACTAAGGCAGTAAATGTGGTGATCCTAAAATCACGTCAGTATCTTGTAGATATTCTAGGTCAGTTACTAATTACAACGTTTTCTGTTGATTTGAAAATTCAAAACATTTCTATTACTCCCTGTGCCATTCATATTGCTATTGATTCCTAAACGAAAGTGTTGCTTCGGCAAAGTTCGCAAACGCTATCTACCTACATTTAACGGTCAAATCGGACATCGGAATTAAAAATTAGCAGCTATAAGATTTCACGGTATGTTACTGTTAACCGGACTAATAATCATTTCCGAATAATAGAAGGTTAGATCCGAGGAGTGCCACCATTAGTTAGCAGTGCGAACTGACGCGACCTGTCGTTTCCTCTCTGCACGTAAAAATATCTAGTAGGCAGGCAGCTAGTCGAAGTTCAAGGCTCGTGAGATGCAAATAGCAAAAGAGGTTTTCAATATCGTTCAATCTCGAGTATGTAACTCATCTATAATAGCAATATAAATATATCAACATGTACCGGCTGCAGAACTATTGCCACTAAGGCAGTAAATGTGGTGATCCTAAAATCACGTCAGTATCTTGTAGATATTCTTAGTCAGCTACTAATTACAACGTTTTTCTCTGATTTGAAAATTCAAAACATTTCTATTACTCCCTGTGCCAATTCATATTGCTATTGATTCCTAAAGAAAGTGTTGCTTCGGCAAAGTTCGCAAACGCTATCTACCTACATTTAACGGTCAAATCGGACATCGGAATTAAAAATTAGCAGCTAAGATTTCACGGTATGTTACTGTTAACCGGACTAATAATCATTTCCGAATAATAGAAGGTTAGATCCGAGGAGTGCCATCATTAGTCAGCAGTGCGAACTGACGCGACCTGTCGTTTCCTCTCTGCACGTAAAAATATCTAGAAGGCAGGCAGCTAGTCGAAGTTTAAGGCTCGTGAGATGCAAATAGCAAAAGAGGTTTTCGATATCGTTCAATCTCGAGTATGTAACTCATCTATAATAGCAATATAAATATGTACAACATGTACCGGCTGCAGAATTTTTGCCACTAAGGCAGTAAATGTGGTGATACTAAAATCACGTCAGTATCTTGTAGATATTCTCAGTCAGTTACTAATTAAAACGTTTTCTCTTGATTTGAAAATTCAAAACATTTCTATTACTCTCTGTACCAATTCATATTGCTATTGATTCCTAAAAGAAAGTGTTGCTTCGGCAAAGTTCGCCAACGCTATCTACCTACATTTAACGGTCAAATCGGACATCGGAATTAAAAATTAGCAGCTATAAGATTTCACGATATGTTACTGTTAACCGGACTAATAATCATTTCCGAATAATAGAAGGTTAGATCCGAGGAGTGCCACCATTAGTCAGCAGTGCGAACTGACGCGACCTGTCGTTTTCTCTCTGCACGTAAAAATATCTAGTAGGCAGGCAGCTAGTCGAAGTTCAAGGCTCGTGAGATGCAAATAGCAAAAGAGGTTTTCGATATCGTCCAATCTCGAGTATGTTACTCATCTATAATAGCAATATAAATCTTTTAACATGTATGTACCGGCTGCAGAATTCTTGCCACTAATTCAGAACACGTGGTGATCCTAAAATCACGTCAGTATCTAGTAGATGATCTCAGTCACTTATCGATCACAACGTTTTCTCTTGATTTGAAAATTCAAAACATTTCTATTACGCCCTGTACCAATTCATATTGCTATTGATTCCTAAAAGAAAGTGTTGTTTCGGCAAAGTTCGCAAACGCTATCTACTTACATTTAACGGTCAAATCGGAATTAAAAATTATCAGCTATAAGATTTCACGGTATGTTACTGTTAACCGGACTAATAATCATTTCCGAATAATAGAAGATTAGATCCGAGGAGTGCCACCATTAGTCAGCAGTGCAAACTGACGCGACCTGTCGTTTCCTCTCTGCACGTAAAAATATCTAGTAGGCAGGCAGCTAGTCGAAGTTCAAGGCTCGTGAGATGCAAATAGCAAAAGAGGTTTTCGATATCGTTCAATCTCGAGTATGTAACTCATCTATAATAGCAATATAAATATTTTAACATGTATCGGCTGTAGAATTATTGCCACTAAGGCAGTACACGAGTTCACAATGCTATTATTTACGGAATACAGAATTCTTCGCATATCCCATCGACTCGGGAAAGATATAGTGCCTCGTTGGCTCTGAATTCCACAGATCAGCCGTGCCTTTACTGCATACGCTCGATGGTCGGATACCGGTCGTAGGACGATGGTTCGATACCTTCGACCGTTTCTGCGACTGTTCTCCTGATCTTGTCGGGAGAAAATTAATTCATTTTTGCCAACTGGGCATTATCAGAATCATTGAAATATATTTTGGTTTTGAGCGTTCGCTTCTTGAGGAACAATGTACTAAAGTTTGACCAATTGTGTGTGAGTTTAGATTTTAAACCGGCAGTGAAAAATCTAAGATCAAAATCAACTTTTTACGATTGCTGACGTGAAATTTACATCTTTTTTGCTTTTTCTGTTTGAGGTTTCGACCAGAATTCCTCCATCCGTTGTCAGGAAAAACACCTTGGACTCAGAAAAGCAACTTCCGTCGACCTTCGAAAATGTTTGTCATTTCTGACAGTTGCCAGAAAAAAAATTTTCGGTTCGTTACACGAAAGTTGCTTCCTCCATTTTTTCATTTCCAGTTTTTCATAATTTCATATTATCGAAGCTTCACCCCATAAAATCCTGAGGTCTTCATTCATAGCCTATTGGACAAGCTTTGACTCATCAGTATCCAAGGCCGTAGTGAAAATTTTCAGAAGTACAGGATTAGAACATCTCCTCTAAGAATTCTCATTTTGTCATTACGTGAACCCCCCGAATTTTTTCTGGTTACGACCTTGTCAGTATCTTCATGTTGTTCTAGTTTTTTTTGTTTTTTGATTTGCACATTCAAAGGAAGTTCAGTTTCTCCAACATACCTTGTGAGTGTGTTACAGCCTATATTAGAAAAAGTGCATGTCTCTTGAATGTTCGAATCAAAGAACATGAAAAACTAGCTCAAAGGACAGGGAGATACAGAAAAGTCGATACTTGTCTTATATGCTTTGAATGAAGACCATAGAATTACCAAATCAGAGAGCAATTTTTCATTCTACTATGAGCTCAACTTTCCTGTTCATATCGAAGGCATATGAAAACAGAAACTATTGATGGGGTATTCAATATGTGCATCGATCCTTCAGGGCGGAGAATATGAGTTTGTCACAGTATTAAATGTAGGATTTAATGTCAGGAGTTTTTGTGCGCTTCTTCATATTGGAAAAATAATTCAAATCAAAACTAATGAACTAAACTTGCAACTGTGATTATACACGGCTTGTTTACAGGACAACCGACAACAAGTCAAAACGCCAGCGATTTAGCGTATAAAGTAGCCCAGCTTTCAACTTTAGTCGCAGCTTTTTTACAATCAGATTGTTGGCTTGTGAACACGATTACACTGAGCGAATTTACAATTAGCTGACTAAATTGGCGATGCGAAATCGTGCCTCATGTTTATTCGGTATTGGTATAATTGGTCTAAGGCTTCCCTATTCTGATACTAACGGCTTGCGTCTGTTACAGATAATTCTGTCAGTTTGGCAACATTGTCTGTTAGTATTCAGTTTCATGATGAGATGTGTTTACTTTTTCATTTAGATTGGACGTTCATAAACTGAATTATTTCAGTGATTTGGTGGCAGTTTATTGTTGCCTAAGGCAATGCCGTTAATTATAGCAAGGGCAAAATTAAGAAAATGTTGTATTATATTCAGCAATTGTCGAAACGAGAATATAACTCATTGTTTACTTCACCTCATTGTTGCAGTATATCTCTATGTCTATTTCTTACTTCGAGGTGAGGTATGAGTTAGCATTCACTTCATTGGTTGAATGCTGGATAACAGTTCACAACTATGCAACTGGCCACTGTGTCGTGAATCGTCATTGCCACTAATTATTATGGTTGCTCGTACCTACGTCATAATGGTTCAGTTTGAACTTAAGAGTGTAGAAATCGCGTCCATTTGTATTTTTAGATGCGCATTTAAAAAAAATAATGATATATTAAGTGTTTTCAGAAGGATTACAAAAATAACATTTAAAAAAGAAAATTATTTTATTTCACAAATAATGTAAAAAAAAACAAAGAAACCTTAATTTTAATGTAAGAGATGTATTGAGTGTAATGTAGCGAATTTGTGAAATAAAATAATTTTTTTTAATGTTAATTTTGTAATACATCTGAAAACACATAATATTTTCGAAACAGTTGAAGATAGGTATAGGACGTTGTACATAAATAATGTCTAGAATTTTCTGAAGAATCCAAAAAACTAATAATATACAAGGTGTATTTAAAATAAGAAAGTTGGTATCGGCCACTGTCACATGACACACCCTATATCATTTTTTTAACAGAATGCACGCATCCAAAAATACCAATCGATGTGTCCTAGCATTTTTCCCAATTCGCGCTCTCATTTATTCGTTATCGAATTTATTCCAGTTGGCTGTTTCACACTGTATACTGAAAATGCCCATTGGATCATCGTCAAATCCTCAAAAAATCTTCCCACTGCACGTCATAGTGCATCATTCAAGTCCCCAACCTACTACCAGCATCAGGTGTTCAGTGTGAAACTATGAAGAGGATAGTAAAACTTTATGGGGCGCAAAGTCACACGTCGCTCTTTGAATGGAAGGCTCGCACTCTTTCAGCGTTCACTATCATGTGTCGACGCCTACGGCGACGCTCCGAACTAGCCAAGACGTTCGCGATTTTTTCCTCCAGACATCTAGTGTGCAGTGTGAAAAGCACAACCGCCAGCGTGCGGATTTTCACATACGGAAAATCGTTCTAGAAGGCGCCTTTCGTAGTGTGCGGTCAGTTCGCCGGTCAGATAGAAAACTAGAATGCCATTGATTTCCTCGATGTTGATGTGAATGAACGCCTAGGCGTCGACTGAATGAACTCTTCTGAATTGGTATACGAGTGGTCTATAAATAGGGAGCGAAAAATATGTCTGAGGTACTTTTACACGTGGTTGTGGTGGAAGGAACTAAGGAAAGCGATTTAAATAAGGCACTTTTTGGGAAAAAGCGTTGGGAGTGTTTTGGGAGCTTTTACATATTTTATCGATGGCTGAATTTCGCTGATGTTTGGTTATTTATCTTTAGTACAGGTCGGACGACCGATGATGATATAGCAGTGTTTAAAAAATACTTTTTTCACTAAGAAATGAATGGTGTTGTATAAGCTGCATGAGATTTCGCCAATAATAATTTAATCGAATTCTTATAACTGATATATATTCTTTTTAATTTAAAGCTAACAAAATACAATACATTAAAGAAAAAAGTTCCTAGCTGAGGTTGGTGCGAAACGGGGTACCATATACTATTCTTGCGTATGATACCCGAGTACAGGGAAAAACCTCAGTATAAAAAAACCCTGCCCGCCATTTTTACAAAATTGAAATTTAAAACTATTTGAATAAAAACCTTCAATATTCAGATACAAAATACTTAATTCTTGCTCTTTGGCCAGGAGTGTGTTTCAAACCAGGTCTGGTCAAGTGATGATTTTTCGAATCTCCTGTTCTTATAAAACCGCTGCAGGACCCTACTGAAGGGTAATCATCTCCCATAGATTTAAACAGTGGTATTTCATCCTGAATATCGAATTCAATTTCGGAACAATGATAAAAAAACGTGAGACAAACACAATAAATACTAATAGTTCGTCGAAATAGAACCATAAAGAATTAAAGAGTAATATGAATTATTGAACCTAAGAATAATAAAGACAATGAATAGATAGGTATCATTGTGTAATTCGTTCTACCAAGTTCTTCAAAATATCAACCAACATTTTTAACATGGAAGTTGACTTTTTTGAAAACAATCAACTTTAGTGCGTATACCTTTTCTGTGTAACATTGGCCTTTCGATTGGTTCTCAAAAACCATACTTTTTCCATTTGCGTAGAAGTTGGGAGAAAAAATACCCATTAACACCTCAAAATCTTCATGTATTAAGACTTGAAATGAGAATTCTGCATAAAACTTTGCTTATTACAATAGAAAAATGTTCAAGAAAGTTGTTTAATGTACGATAAAAGGTTCCTGTACTTATCTCGAAAACGGTGCATTATATAGTTGGCTAGTTAATAGAATCTTTTGTTCATATTTTTGAACGAGTTATAACATCCCGAAGTTTGTCGCACCCATACCGTAACACCCTGTATGTTCAAAGTTTTTTTATTCAAAATTCGATGGAGTTCGGACCCTTACCCGAAATTTTTCAGAAGTAAAGGATTAGAACATTTTCCTTTAAGAGAGTCATTTTGTCATTCGGTGGACTCCCCCCTTTCCGAAATTTTTCTCGGGCTACAGCCTTGAAGTAAACAATATAGTCCGTTCACGAAAGGTTGAGCCGTCGATTGGCCATGAAAATTTGGCATATTCCAATGTGTATATTAAAATTTCAGGTTATAGTCCGTTCACGAAAGGTTGAGCACATAGTAGGCGTTTTTTTATTTATCTGAAGTTGGCAGTATTTGCTGTCATAACGTAAAATAAAGTCAACGTTGCCGAATGTAACCGGCCACGTTCGACGAGATTGCGAGTTATCAGACAACTCTATGCAATATTGACAACATTGCGTATCAATCTGACAAGAACATAACCTAAATTTTAATATAATAATATATACACAGTGAAATATGCCAAATTTCCATGGCCAACCGACGGCTCAACCTTTCGTGAACGGACTATATGTTGTTTATTTTCCTGTCAGATTGATACGCCATGTTGTCAATATTGCATAGAGTTCTCTGATAACTCGCAAGCTCGTCGGATGAGGTCGGGTTCATTCGGCAACGTTGACTTTATTTTACGTTTTGACAGCAAATACTGCCAACTTCAAATAAATAAACAAACGCTTACTATGCGCTCGAACTTTCGTGAACGGACTGTAGGGTAGATTTCATTTCTACAATTATTGAATAAAATACCTACAACATTTTCGTTATTTTTAACTACCGAAATCACTTTGAGTAACAATAAATTGGCACCAAATCAGTAAAAATAATTCAGTTTATGAACGTCAAATCGAAATGAAAATGTAAACAAATCGCATATGGAAACTAAACGTTAACAGACGATGTTGCCAAACTGACAGAATTGTCTGTAAAAGACGCAAGCAAGTATCAGAATAGGGGAGCGTTAGACCAATTATCTCAATACGGAATAAACATACGGCACGAGTTCGCAACGCCGGAATATTGTTCGCGAGCATTAACATATTTTACTTGGCTGCTTAACAAATACGTGAAGGCATCTCTATAGGTTTACCCAAAGATACACATCCATAAAATATTTTCTGTTATAGTGATTCATTTATATATCAAATATTCTCGTAAATCCACCAAATTATCCACAAATTTCCTTCTTACCGCATCGATTTCGGTACCGAACTTCAAAAGTGCCACTTCCTCTTCCACCCTCGGAAATAATTTTTTAATTCGCCGCAGAATTATTCACTGCAGGGAATAATTAACAAGATAAATCATTACTTTCTCGGTTGGTGTAAAATTCCGTATAATTTCTGGGTACGTCTCGTCGGACAGGCGGTAAACCAAGAATCGTGCTATCTAATTTTCCCCCTTGTTTACAGCCAAGTCTGTGGGACTTTTTGTTTTAATTAATTAGAACCTGTTCCGGCAATTACCAGGGCAATTTACATTCGTCTTCTGGGTCTGATTAATTTTTGAGGGTTATCAATGGTATGGGCTTTCTTCGTTTCCTCCTGTTTTATTTGCTGCCTTTCATGAATTATTTGCTGTACAAATATTAATGGGAGTTTTTGCTTCCGGATTTTCGAATAAAATTAGGCTATTCCAGATATCGATTGAAATATAATCTGGGAGCATTCTGCATGTCTAGAAAGCACCTTTGGAGATAAGAAAACGCGAACATAAGAACAACATCAAAAATAGAGACATTATAAGATCAAAAATCGCTGATCATCTATGTTCAAATAGCGGAGATCATTTATGATTAACTGAAACAACACAAATATCCTAATGACGGAACCTGATAATTAAAAATGGAAAATTGAGGAATACACATGTATTTTGTTAGATGAAGTAGATAATTCGGCCAATTGTTCTGTTGGAATAGATCGTATTTGGATTGATTTATTGAAGAAGTAAATGACGTCAGGAAATTTCAAAATTAAATAAATCAACATCTCTATGTGTTGACAACTTTCAATGTCAATTAGACCGCAAATGAAGAAATCATGGACCTATAATACTAACTGGACGTCGAACTTCCTTTCTGTCAACGTAGAAAAAGTGAGGCAAGGGCCGCCATTTGCAGTTTGGGATGAAACTCGTATATTTTGACGTTCTATATTTATGTTCTGTGTTCTATTCCATCTGTGCTCGATTTTTTTTTTGAAAAATTGACACTTCTCAAGTCCAACCCAAACTGCAAATGGCCGCCGTTTGCCTCAAAATTTTTGACAGGTTCTTCATCTAGTTAGTATTATAAATCTATGGAAGAAATACACAATTCCAAAGAATTCACAAGTTTGTCTGAAGAAGGACGTTACATTATCCTTTTCATTTATGTTTTTTTAGTTTTATTGTTAGGCAACAATTTTTTCAAAACCAATTTGCTCCTGACAAATTATTGCAAGGATTCACGCAGGATCATTTCATCTTAATTAATTTTTTTTTAAATTATTTCTGTTGGAGAGACAGGGAGTGAAAACCTGAAAAGTTTTCTAGGTAGGCTATTCCAGAATTTTGGTTCGATCGATGATCGACTAAAGGTTATTTCCAGTACTGAATGGTATTTATCTTCGGATTAACTCATTCAGGCCGTCGAAATTTATAAGGAATAAACAATATGAATGAAAAAAATTAGTAATCTAATTGTTCATGAGGTGTAGTTACCTATCGTAAGTAAGACGAATCCAAAACGGATCAACAGATTATTCTTTGGATTTTAGGATACTTGCTGATTTTTTTTCAGCATTACATTTAGATACCTCTTTCAATATAGGTAGGTACAGTGGCGGCAAGCGAAATTACAACGAATTTTTTTCCTCTTGTAAATTGGGCTTCATTAATATTATGTAGCAGCTGTCCTAAGTACGTTGTCTAGTGAGGGGATCCCAGAAACCCGATGAGCTGAAAGAAAAATGAACAAAACGAGTGGCACATTTTCGATTTTTGAAAGAATTCATTTGGTGAAAACCACAACTTTCTGATGAGTGGAACCGTTTTAGAGCTATTAGAGAAAATTTGAAAATGGAGTCAAATGAAAAGTTCTCATAACCTCTTTATTACTGAAGTTATAAACATGAAACTAAAACATTATACAGGCACTTTTTCAATAGAATTCATTGAAGTAATCAATTTTTCTTCATTACATTTTGTTCCAGCTCATCGGGTTTCTGAGATCCCCCCACTAGACGGCGTAGTAACATAGATTTATAATACTAATTAATATTAAAAAATTAGTATTATAGGTCCATGCGCAGTAATTGAAAACGAATGCCAAAACGAATCCATAGAATACAACTTCCTTTTGTCTGATTTAATAAACTGAAATACACCAAATATGCTCTGTAGAGTAGTTCACTTTTCGCTTGCCGCCACTGTACATAGGTTTTGGATATTCAGTCGCCTGTATAAGCCGTATGGTTGTAGGAATTGCTAAACCAGCTTTTGAGCTGTTCGATCATATCATTGGATCTAATGGATTAAAAATGATTCTGAAAATTTTCAATCAATAATGATAAATATTATTAATTATTTGAATAAGTCTTCACAGATATATTTTCATTAACTCTTTTGTGAAATTTAACGATTTGTAGTTCGCGGGAACAAATATATTCAACGCTTCAGTATTGGCTCGGTAGAGAAAAAATGGTTCAATTTTATTTTTTTGTTTGTCGGAAACCAGAAGAGAAAAATTCATCTGTAAATCTGTCTGGCTTTGTTTCATAATCAAGGGCAACTCAATGTTGACTTTATCGTTTGCTTGTGTTTCTAATCTATTTTTGATAATTCAACCAAACAGTTCGTATTGGTGGACCCTGACTTTCTTATATAATCGTGATTTTTTTCGTATGGGTGATTTTTTCAAGTATCAAATAATCGTAAGAATCATCGAAAGCTTACTCATCATAAGTTTTCTGTCCCTTGACAAAGTAGCAAACTTTCTCTTTGAAATCGAATTTTCACCAGTCGATGTAATGAAATTCATTTAGACGATACCTTGAGAATGCTTGGGTAATCTGGTCACTTCAATCGGAAATAAACGATTTAATTAAATTGATCCCTCTGAACCCCTTCCAATTTGAGGGGCTTGAAAGAGATTCCATGAATACTTAAGTGTCCTTAAGAACAATGCAAAGGAATTTTAGTCGAGTAATCTGCATATATTTCTATATAAGTGCTTGAAATGATTTTTCAGTTTAATTGCTTCAAATTGCAGAATGTTTAACTGTTTCTTTCGATCAGTGAAGTAAAAGTTGAAACATATGAATTGATTTTGACTAATGCACATTTTTGGACAATAAAATGAAATATTTTTCCTCATTTCTTTTGCTGAAACTTTAGCTAACTTTTTTTCAAATGCAAACGTTTGTCGTGTGTAGACTCGTTGAAAAGCTCGTGACACATCTGCCATACTATTTTGTTATTTCACTTATTCAGCTATTAGGAATTGTAACAACAAAATACTTTGAAAACCAAAATATTTTAGTATCCTCCCAGTACTAGGCTACGAGTAAATTAAACGTAGTGGATGCTGAAAATGCCCTCAACCTTCTACTTGGCAAGCTCCCAAGCGATGGTAAAACTCCTTTTTGGAATTCCGAATGGTCTCAGCTGGTATGTACTCCGGCAAAATAATAATCGATTCACTTAAAAACTCGATGAAGTTCGTTAATTCATAAATAAGTTATTTCAAGTCCAATTCGATTGAATTTTTCTTCCAATTGTAGGTATATTCATCCTTAATCGGACTCGAAATAAGATATTTATGAATTAACAAACTTCATCGATTTTTTGAGCGAATCAATTGTTTTTTTGCCGGTGAGTGTATAAATGTAATTCTATTTTACAGATCTTGATAAACTTTGTCTTTGAGACATCCTCAGAAATAGTGCAGTGATGTTTTGTCTTATTTCTTTATAACCACACAACTGAAATAAAAATGTAGTATGGTAAGATTCCACTATCACGAGCTTTTCAACAAGCCTACATACGACATATGTGGCAGCTAAAGGATCGAAGAAAAATTTCATTCTTTACAGTGGAAATTTCCTATAACAAAAGCGCTGAATCCGTAAAAAAATTCGTTATAAAGAAATTTCGTTATACAGAAAATTTGTTTCTATAAGTAGTCGGCAATGTCGCGGTCGACTTCACTTATAAATTTAAGTTTATCATCAAGCTTAAGTTTGAATGATAAACTTCCTATAGACATTTTCGCACCAACTTACACACTAGCGTAATGGTTATATTGAAACCAAACAGCGAGGGGTGTATTTAAAACTTTCAGAAGGATCTCTCTGCCCACCGCAACGATTTAGTTCGAGGTCGCGATTTGTTACTTACGTTCGGAAAAAATTCGGAAAAAACCCAACCTTATATACCTTCTTACCAATACCCATTCGAAGAGCGATGTTGTTTGAATACTTCGTTGTAGAGATAATTTACTTTGTTTTGAAGGGTGTTTTTAACATGGAATTCGGATTCAAGTTGCAATGTCTTGTACGAAATTCGTTATACAGAGAAATTCGTTATACAGACGTTCGTTATGGGGAAGTTCCACTGTAGTTCAATTATCATTTGAGAGGCAATTGAATTGTTAAGCAGTAAAAATATAAGAAAACCTATGTTATGTATCCCGTTATCGCAGCTCCTCTTACATATTAATCCTTTCAGCGTTCGGAGCAACCATTTAATATCTTCATCTTAATTCAATCACTAAAACTAAAAAATTGGAATATCAGTAAAACAAACCGGCTGAAATTTTTCTTCGCTTATCAGATTCGTAGAAGCAACCAAGCAAGCTTAATAGATTCAGTCGAAGTGTTGAAATCATAATATTTATTTATTCCTATATCTATTCATTTATGGAAATTCTGAACAATTAGGGATGTCTGTTCCACACCTAGGCCAATTTGTTCCGTCGTAAAAATACGCATGTAAATAGCCAGCGGAATGGCTTCCTTCAATTTACGTCTTTCATCAGTGATAATGTTGGTAAGTAGTTGTTATTTAATTAGTGCTACAAACGGATGCCTCCTCTTTAATTGAATAACATGCGTTAGTTGCCTTATCTTCACGGATCTTCCCACTTACATGGTGTTAAGTTATAACGAGTACACTTGGACTGGTGTGGAATAAAATGAATAAATTTGATTTTGTTTGATTTGGGCATTCAGATTTACTCATTGATAAGGTATTTCGAATAAAAAATTAGGGGGAACTTCAGAATCTTCACATTTTTTCAGAGATAAAAAGATCTCCAAACTAGAAAATTCGAACCAAATTATTTTTGAAGATTTCGATATTTCAATTAACGAATTCGAATTCATAAAAATAATTACAAGTGAGTGATTGGTTCCACCAACTATTCAATTACGAATTGAACAAAAATTTAAATTTACTGAATGTCATATAAAAATCAGAAGCTTGCATGCCTTTTTATATTGAAAAACGATTATTCAAATTTGGTTATTATATACTAGGAGCTATTTATTATATTATAATCACTCACGAATTAAGGTTTCTGCACGAGTGCTTTGGAAAATAGCCTGGTCCTTTCTGAAGTGCAGTGGCGGCATGCAAAAGATGAACGCCTCTATAGAGCAAGTTTGGTTTTTTTGAGCGCTCGTTCTACTTGAACGAGAGTCTGTAATTTTCGAATTTTGAGCCGAAAATAATATCAAACGAGAGGGTTAGACTTCCTGATGACGAATTCGTGGTCAAATTGAATTATCTCTGTGGGGTTGTCGGCCGTCCGGCTGTCCGTTAGCATAATAACTTTTGAAGGGATTGTCCTAGATTTTCAGAATGAGTTCGGGTCCCAAATGGCTCGGTTGAATTCGTTTACCAGCCAAATCGTACAGTGCGTTCCACAAAATATGGCCATCCAAATTTTTGTTCCTCAGTAGCTCAGAAAATACTGAACCAATCGAAATGAAATGCCACGGCCCAATGCAGGATGCTGATAACAAGCCTCATGAAAAATTTTGTGGCCATAGTGTGAACAGACTCATAGGAAATTCAATTGGAATATTGAAAAAAAAAATTATATTTCCATAAAAAGATATCCGATTCGATTGAAATTCTGAATGTTCATCCAAGATTTTGTAGCCAAAGTGTTAACAGAACCATAGAAAATTCAATTGGAATATTGGGAGAAGAATCTTATTTCTGGGGATGCAAACTACTGTACTGAATGTTTGTGCAAAATTTCAAGGGGATCGCATCGTCAGAACCGAAGAATTTAATTTTTGTAATTATTTATTTTCAAATATTAATTTTTTTTATAATTCTTAGAATTTAATTCCTATTGTGCTGAGATTCTGCATTTATATATTTGGTTTCTCTCTCAAATCCCATATAAAAATCTGAGGTGATAGTCTTACTGATCCACCAAAGAACGAGCTCTCAAAAGCTCCTGCTCAGGGCTTTCCTTAAGTTTATTTAGTTGATTAAATAAATCAGGCTTTGGCATAGAAAAGTTGTATTCTGTAGATTTATTGTGACGTTGGTTGTCAATTACTACGCGATATATAATCATAGATATACATGACATAAAATATTAATGAAGCCCAATTAACAATAGGAAAAAAATCGTTCACATTTCGCATGCCGCCACTGTACATCTCATCGGCGAACCTACCTTCTGTAACCATGATTACTGGTGACTTACTATAGCACTATTGGTATTAATTATTTATTCATAAATAAACAAATGAATAACATTATATTAAAAAATAATAAATTGAGCTGGCAATAGCTTCCTTGCGGTAAGGTCACCGAGGAATGTCACACCCTCAATATTCTGCAGTCTACAAGCCTGAAAAAATGTGAACAAACTTTTATGATTGATAATTTATAATAACATAAACCCAGAGAATGAAGAAGTGAACTTTGTTGTTTTCATCGAATTCTTCAGCAAATCTCCAGTCATTCAGTGACATATCACATATCTTTTATATCTTATTTACAACAATAAACAAGTTTTCAGCTTATAAAGTGAACAAGAATATTCTCACCAAACAAACAACTGACTCTCGACCAACCCATAATATTGCAACGCAAATTACAAAGTCGATTATTATCAGGAAAAGTACGAAATGATTTTCTGCCGCAGAACTGGATCACCTCCTGACATTGATGTGTGCGTCTCAATATAGTTATTCCAGAGACAATTACGTTTTGAAGAATCATGAGCTCAGAGAATAAAGAAGTAAACAGTTTGAAGTTTTCACCAAATTCTGTTTAAAATCATCGGAAATACAGTGACATACTACATATCTTTCACATCTCAGTTACAACAAAAAACAAGTTTTCAGTTTGTAAACTAGCCAAGGATTTTCTCGTCATACAGACAACGGATCATCGACAAACTCATAATATTGTGAAGAACGCAAATAACACCAAATCCTGTAGGAAATCTGCAGAAATTCAGTGACATATCAATCATATCACACATCTTTTATATCTCCTTTAAAACAATGAACAAGTTTTCAGCTCGTTCTCGTCAAACAACCATCAGACCCTAGACAAACCCATAACATTGTGCACAACGCAAATAACAAAGTCGATTATTATCAGGAAAAGTACGAAATGATTTTCTGCCGCAGAACTGGATCACCTCCTGACAGGGGCGTGTGCGTATTGATAGTGATTCTTGTAACAATTAGATATTGAAGAATATTCAATCATGAACCGAGTAATTGGGGAGGTAAATATTTTATTATTTCCACCAAATCCTGTAGGAAATCTCCAGAAATTCAGTGACATATCACACATCTTTTATATCTCCTTTACAACTATAAACAAGTTTTCAGCTCGTTCTCGTCAAACAACCATCAGACCCTCGACAAACCCATAACATTGTGCACAACGCAAATAACAAAGTATCTCTGAACCCTTTAGCGTCCACCATTATGTAGAAACAGGAATGAAATAATGCAAAATGCCTTCTTATTGGTGAAACTGTTTCTAAACAGTTTAACCAATAAGAAGGCATTTTGCATTATTTCATTCCTGTTTCTGCAAATAACAAAGTCGATTATTATCAGGAAAAGTACGAAATTTTCTGCCGCAGAACTGGATCACCTCCTGACAGGGGCGTGTGCGTATTGATAGTGATTCTTGTAACAATTAGATATTGAAGAATATTCAGTCATGAAACCATTGATTGGAGAAGTGAACATTTCCACCAAATTCTGTCAAAAGTCTCCAGAAATTCAGTGACATATCACACATCTTTTATATCTCCTTTACAACAATAAACAAGTTTTCAGCTCGTTCTCATCAAACAACCATCAGACCCTCGACAAACCCATAACATTGTGCACAACGCAAATAACAAAGTCGATTATTATCAGGAAAAGTACGAAATGATTTTCTGCCGCAGAACTGGATCATCTCCTGACAGGGGCGTGTGCGTATTGATAGTGATTCTTGTAACAATTAGATATTGAAGAATATTCAGTCATGAAACCATTGATTGGAGAAGTGAACATTTCCACCAAATTCTGTCAAAAGTCTCCAGAAATTCAGTGACATATCACACATCTTTTATATCTCCTTTACAACAATAAACAAGTTTTCAGCTCGTTCATCAAAACAACCATCAGACCCTCGACAAACCCATAACATTGTGCACAACGCAAATAACAAAGTCGATTATTATCAGGAAAAGTACGAAATGATTTTCTGCCGCAGAACTGGATCATCTCCTGACAGGGGCGTGTGCGTATTGATAGTGATTCTTGTAACAATTAGATATTGAAGAATATTCAATCATGAACCGAGTAATTGGGGAGGTAAATATTTTATTATTTCCACCAAATCCTGTAGGAAATCTCCAGAAATTCAGTGACATATCACACATCTTTTATATCTCCTTTACAACTATAAACAAGTTTTCAGCTCGTTCTCGTCAAACAACCATCAGACCCTCGACAAACCCATAACATTGTGCACAACGCAAATAACAAAGTATCTCTGAACCCTTTAGCGTCCACCATTATGTAGAAACAGGAATGAAATAATGCAAAATGCCTTCTTATTGGTGAAACTGTTTCTAAACAGTTTTACCAATAAGAAGGCATTTTGCATTATTTCATTCCTGTTTCTGCAAATAACAAAGTCGATTATTATCAGGAAAAGTACGAAATTTTCTGCCGCAGAACTGGATCACCTCCTGACAGGGGCGTGTGCGTATTGATAGTGATTCTTGTAACAATTAGATATTGAAGAATATTCAGTCATGAAACCATTGATTGGAGAAGTGAACATTTCCACCAAATTCTGTCAAAAGTCTCCAGAAATTCAGTGACATATCACACATCTTTTATATCTCCTTTACAACAATAAACAAGTTTTCAGCTCGTTCTCATCAAACACCATCAGACCCTCGACAACCCATAACATTGTGCACAACGCAAATAACAAAGTCGATTATTATCAGGAAAAGTACGAAATGATTTTTGCCGCAGAACTGGATCATCTCCTGACAGGGGCGTGTGCGTATTGATAGTGATTCTTGTAACAATTAGATATTGAAGAATATTCAGTCATGAAACCATTGATTGGAGAAGTGAACATTTCCACCAAATTCTGTCAAAAGTCTCCAGAAATTCAGTGACATATCACACATCTTTTATATCTCCTTTACAACAATAAACAAGTTTTCAGCTCGTTCTCATCAAACAACCATCAGACCCTCGACAAACCCATAACATTGTGCACAACGCAAATAACAAAGTCGATTATTATCAGGAAAAGTACGAAATGATTTTCTGCCGCAGAACTGGATCACCTCCTGACAGGGGCGTGTGCGTATTGATAGTGATTCTTGTAACAATTAGATATTGAAGAATATTCAATCATGAACCGAGTAATTGGAGAAGTAAATATTTTATTGTTTCCACCAAATCCTGTAGGAAATCTCCAGAAATCCTGTGACTTATCACACATCTTTTATATCTCATTCACAACAATAAACAAGTTTTCAACTCATTCTCGTCAAACAACCATCAGACCGTCGACAAACCCATAACATTGTGCACAACGCAAATAACAAAGTCGATTATAATCAGGAAAAGTACGAAATGATTTTCTGCCGCAGAACTGGATCACCTCCAGACAGGGGCGTGCGCGTATAGATGGCGATTCTTGTGACAATTAGATACTGAAGAATATTCAATCATGAAACCCGGGATTGTAGAAGTAAACATTTTGTTGTGTCCACCAAATTCTTTAGGAAATCTCCAGAAATTCAGTGACATATGACACATCTTTTATATTTCATTTACAACAATAAACAAGTTTTCAGCTCGTTCTCGTCAAACAACCATAAGACCGTCGACAAATACATAATATTGTGCACAACGCAAATAACAAAGTCGATTATTATCACGAAAAGTACGAAATGATATTCTGCCGCAGAACTGAATCACCTCCTGATGACAGAGGCTTGTGTGTATCGATAGTAATTCTTTTGACAATTAGATATTGAAGAATAGTCAATCATGAACCCAGTAATTGGAGAAGTAAACTCTTGTCGTTTCCACCAAATTCTGTAAGAAATCTCCAGAAATCCTGTGACTTATCACACATCTTTTATATCTCATTCACAACAATAAACAAGTTTTCAACTGATTCTCGTCAAACAACCATCAGACCGTCGACAAACCCATAACATTGTGCACAACGCAAATAACAAAGTCGATTATAATCAGGAAAAGTACGAAATGATTTTCTGCCGCAGAACTGGATCACCTCCTGACAGGGGCGTGTGCGTATCTGCCCGCCGTATCTCAAATTTTCTCATCTCATCTGAACAAAGCGCTCTTGTATGCAAATATCAAGGCGTCGTCGGCGGTGTAAAAAATCCATCGCCGAAGTTTTCCGAATGTCATTCCGAGCGTTGCCGAAGGGGACACTCACACAGGCAAGAAATGGAATACTTATTGATTTTGAATTTTATTTAGCGAGTCTTAGGTGGTGACATTCCCTGATGCAATCAGGAATGGAAAGCGGATCCTGTATTGTCTCATTTTTCGTCCCACATATATAGGGGGTTTTCGTACGACTGAGTTTGACGGGCGGGATTGTCGGGAAAGAATTCAGATTTCTTTGAAGTGCACTGGAAGCCCTGAGCAGAATTCTCTGGATTGTGTATGCTGAAATATTTGGATGATATACGATTTTCTTTCTTGAATGAAAGGCTCGTTCGAATAAACAGTCAAATGAAACCGATGAAAAAGTGCTTTTTAGTTACATTTCCTCAAAAATTATTAATTGTACTTTCGAAAAACATAGGTACTTTGTTAAATTTTCATTTCAGCATATCTGATACTGCTGAAATAAAGCATGATCTCAAAACACAGTTTTTTAAGCTTTGCGAATTCTTACTTACAAATTTCCGCTGTTGTTTTTTTCACAATTTTGTTCATTATTTCATGATTGCAGCCTCATTGACCTACAGGGTGTTAGTGAATAGAAGTGAATTAATTGATGCAATCAGGAATGGAAAGCGGATCCTGTATTGTCTCATTTTTCGTCCCATATATACAGGGTGTTTTCTAAACATGCGCAAAAATTTAAGGGGTTGATCCTTGGACTATTTTAAGCATGTTCTGTTCTTTGATGATTTTTGAAAAACCTCTTTGTTTCGAAGATACAGGGCGAACAACATTTTTCATATTTTTAAAATTAATAATAGTTTAAATAAAACTGCGTACCGCACTGTGTTTACTAAGTAGGTACAATTATATTTAAATGTGGAAGACTTGCGAAATCGGATCATTGCTGGGTGTAACTTAATAAGAAATGATCCTGGTGTTTTTGAAAGGGTTCGGCAGTCAATGGGGAGAAGATTGGATGCTTGTATGCTGGCTAGAGGTGGTCATTTTCAACAGTTTTTGTAGGTTAAGTTAAATTTTCATGTAATTTTTCATAATACCTAGAATGTAATTATCTAAAATTTTTTCGCCTGTATCTTCGAAACAAAGAGGTTTTTCAAAAATCAGGACAAAATATTCTTAGAATAGTCCAAGGAACAATCCTCTGAATTTTTGCCGCATGTTTAGGAAACATCCTGTATAGGGGGTTTTCGTACAACTGAGTTTGACGGGCGGGATTGTCGGAAAAGAATTCAAATTTCTTTGAAGTGCACTGGACGCCCTGAGCAGATTTCTCTGGTATTCTGGCATGTGTATGCTAAAATATTTGGATGACATGCGATTTTTTTTTCTCGAATGAAAGGCTCGCTTGAATAAACAGTCAAATGAAACCGATGAAAAAATGCTTTCTTGTTGCATATTCCTACAAAATCATAAATTGTTCTTTCGAAAAACAGATACTTTTTTAAATATTCATTTCAGCACATCTGATACTGCTGAAATTAAGCATGATCTTAAAACACAGTTTTGTAAGCTTTGCGAATTCTTACTTTAGTGATTCATTTTCTACACTTACCTTACACATTTTCCGCTGTTAGTTTTTCCACAATTTTTTTCATTATTTTATTATTGCAGCCTCATTGACCTACAGGGTGTTAGTGAATAAAAGTGAATTCCCTGATGCAATCAGGTATGAAAGCGGATCCTGTATTGTCTCATTTTTCGTCCCACATATATAGGGGGTTTTCGTACGACTGAGTTTGACGGCTGGGATTGTCGGGAAAAAATTCAGATTCTTTGAAGTGCACTGGACGCCCTGAGCAGATTCTCTGGTATTCTGGAATGTGTATGCTAAAATATTTGAATGAAATGCGATTTTTTTCTTAAATGAAAGGCTCGTTTGAATAAACAGTCAAATGAAACCGATGAAACATGATTCATTATTCTATTTAAATTTTTATTTCAGCACATTCGATACTGCTGAAATAAAGCATGATCTTAAAATACAGTTTTCTTTCGCTTTCCATTTTTTCATCATTTTCTGATTACAGTCTCATTGACCTACAGGGTGTGAGTGAATAAAAATGAATTTCCCGATGCAATTAGGAATGGAAAGCGGATCCTGTATTGTCTCATTTTTCGTCCCACATATATAGGGGGTTTTCGTACGACTGAGTTTGACGGGCGGGATTGTCGGGAAAGAATTCAGATTTCTTTGAAGTGCACTGGAGGCCCTGAGCAGATTTCTGGTATTCTGGCATGTGTATGCTAAAATATTTGAATGACATACGATTTTCTTCCTTGAATGAAAGGGTCGTTTTAATCAACAGTCAAATGAAACCGATGAAAAATGCTTTTAAGTTGAATATTTCTTCAAAATCATCAATTGTTTTTCCGAAAAACATAGATAATTTTTAAATTTTCATTTCAGCACATCCGATACTGCTGAAATAAAGCGTGATCTTAAAACACATTTTTTTCTAGCTTTCTTTAGTGATTCATTTTCTATACTCACTATGCAGATTTTCCGCTTTTACGTTTTTTCACAACTTTTTTCATTATTTTATGATTGCAGTCTCATTGACCTACAGGTGTTAGTGAATAAAAGTGAATTCCTCGATGACATCAGGAATGGAAAGCGGATTCAGTATGGTCTCATTTTTCGTCCCACATATACAGGGGGTTTTCGTACGACTGAGCTTGACGGAAGAATTCAGATTTCTTTGAAGTGCACTGGAAGCCCTGAGCAGATTTCTCTGATATTCTGGAATCTGGCATGTGTGTGCTGAAATATTGGGATGACATAGGATTTTCTTTCTTGAATGAAAGGCTCGCTTGAATAAACAGTCAAATGAAACCGATGAAAAAATGCTTTTGAGTTGCACATTTCCCCAAAATCATAAATTGTACTTTCGAAAAACATAGTTACTTTTTTAAAATTTTCATTTCAGCACATCCGATACTGCTGAAATAAAGCATGATCTTAAAACACAGTTTTTTTCAGCTTTCAGCGAATTCTTACTTTAGTGATTCATTTTCTACACTCACTATGCACATTTTCCGCTTTTACATTTTTTCACCATTTTTTTCATTATTTTCTGATTGCAGCCTCATTGACCTACAGGGTGTTAGTGAATAAAAATGAATTCCCTGATGCAATCAGGAATGGAAAGCGGATCCTGTATTGTCTCATTTTTCGTCCCACATATATAGGGGGTTTTCGTACGACTGAGATTGACGGGCTGGGATTGTCCGAAAAGAATTCAGATTTCTTTGAAGTGCACTGGACGCCCTGAGCAGATTTCTGGTATTCTGGCATGTGAATGCTGAAATATTTTGATGACATGCGATTTCATTTCTTGAATGTAGGACTCGTTTGAACGAACTTTCAAATGAATTCGATATTCCAAAATGCTGATTTGAGTGGTCTTATTACTCAAAATCATCGATTCTATTATTGAAAAAATAGAAACTTTCCTCATTTTTATTTCAGCACATTCGATTTAGCTGAAATGAGAAAGTATGATATCTAAAAAGAAATTCCAGAATCAAGACGGAAAGGAGTCATTTTCTATAGTCTCACACATTTTCCGATCATAATGCTTTCACCACTCACTGATATACAGGGTGTTAGTCTCAGCTCAATGAATAACACAGATAGGCCCTATCAGATGTGAACAGAGGCAAAAATAAGGAAAAAAACTCTATGTTTATATTCTTTCCACCCCTAGCTGTTTATAAACATTAACCGAACATTGGTATTTCATCTGATTTACAAGATATTTGCTCCAGTTTTCGTGATTCTTTAGTTAAATATGCTTTGCAGTGATTTTGAAATTCATTCACGTGAGAAAAATACTGTTTATTTTGAAAAACATGTGAAAATCATGATTCCTTAGAAACATCATTCCAAAGTTCAGTTCAGTAGTGTGAATTGATTATGAGTAGAATGTATTATTTTTATTATATGTTACTCTCATTCTGAAAACCTATAAATAGTTGCTTTACTGTCGCCTAATTTTGTAACAAGTTTTTTGTCTTTATCCCGAAATTGAATTGGATATTTAGAATGAAATACTTTTGTTTGAATCTATGGGAGATGAGTACCCTTCAATAGGATCCTGTAACGGTCTTAGAAAAACAAAAGATTCGAAAAATTATCACTTGAAAGGCCAGACCTTGTTTTTAAACACCCTCCTGGCCCGAGAGCAAGAATTAAGTATTCTTTATCTGAATATTGAAGGTATTTATTCGAATAGTTCAATTCTGTAAAAATGGCGAGACAGGGTTATTTCTACTGAGGTTTTCCCTGAGGTCTGGTATCATACGCAGGCTAGTACGGTACCCCGTTTTGCACTAAACTCAGCTAGGTACTTTTTTGTTTCATGTATTGTATTCAATTAAAAAAAATATAATATAAGTTGGGTGCTTCTTATTTCTAAAAAGTATTTTTATTGATCTCAGTTCATGAAGAAGTTCTATTTATTTCGTTTCAGTGCCCCAAAAAAGCACTATGCATTTCCTTCATCATGAACTGTCAAATTTCAAAACATTAACAAAATTTGTTTTGTGTATCTGATCCTGAAATCAACTCCATTGATATCGCGCTTGGGGCTTATATTTGTTTTTATTGACCTGAGGTGCTATTCAATAAGTGCGACAAAGTAGTTATTATGCATAAGAAAATAATGTCGATTAAATTATGACTGGTAAAACTGATAATAACATCATCTTTCAACGAAAACGTTTTGAAAGTTTTGACATTCAAGATAGTTTTGTATTTGAGTGTTTGTTACATACAAAACTTGATTGGTTTTATCATCAGAAGAAGGGTTTTTATATTTTTCCACAAACTATTCATATAAATTTTCTACCGAATCTTTCTGAAGTTATTTTGAATACAGATATCAATTGTTTTAGATGAAATATATCTCTGGGATTATTATTATTAGTTTGTAGCTTTTCGACAATTTCGCTTATGCAATTTTTGTGATTGATTTTGATAAGAATTTCATTCACAAAAATCGGCCAGAATGTCGTTCCTAATGGCATTATGTTATAGACAATATTTATATAACAACCTCATAGGATATACAGAATCTTGTTGCTCGTATTTCAAAAGTTCGTCTAACAAAACTTGTAATTCGACTCACTATCACGAAAGACGAATATCATTCGCTCTTTCGAATAGCGTCACGTCGTCTTGAAATGAGGAAATAAATCAAAGAAGAAGAAACAAAGCACCTTTTAGCGAAAACATTCATCTTGTTCCACCATCTTGAGAATATACTGCTCATTAGTGATCAATGCGAAGTAAATAACACTAATGAGTTATTATTCCACCCAGCTATTATGAATTGAAGGGCAACAACGATATATCTGCGTGGATATGCATCTACTATATATTATATTGAACGTTTAGTATACTGGTACTTACCACTAAAATACCGGATGGAGTTTTTTCAGCGTAAGGTATCTTCTCTGGAATTAAAATGAAACATTTCAGGAAATTTGTCGATTCAAAATATTCGATTAAATATCCAATGATTAGTCCTTCAGAGTAGGAAGTAAACTTTTTCTGTTTCTCACTTTGAGATCCTAACTCAGTTAACCTAACCTAACTTTTGCACAACCATCATGTATGCCCTTTATTTATACCTTACTATAGACATTTGAACTCCTTTCCATTCTTAGTCGAGTCAATTTGTACACCAATTCAGTCAATTGCTTAAAAGCCTAGGAGTGAAAGTAAAAATGATCAAATACAGGTTTCAAAACAGCCAGTTGTCGAGAATTTTCGGTAAAGAAAATTCAAGAAAAATGCTGAGCAGGAGCTTTTGAGCGCTCGTTCATTAGTGGAGGAATGAGACTTTTAACTCAAAATTTCATATGGGAGTTGAGATTCATACCAAATATATAAATGCAGAATCTCAGCATAATTATATTCTCGAAATTATTCGAAAAATTTAATACCGTAAATTGGGGATACTTTGTGACTAGTGGGTAACTTTGTGACAATACGCAAATCGAAACAAACTGCCCAATATTTTCCAAGTTTCGCGCGCATAGAGAATTTTTTCTGTCGCCGGGCGACAGCACATATCTCAGCCCAATCAAATATATCTTCATAAGTGTGGTAGGCCTCTCTAGTAACTTGTAGACTGCCATGAGAAGAGCATACCGATTCTGTCGATTTTTTCAAAAGCCGGAAACTTTCGTCTGCACAGCCAAATCTGAAATATTGTCAGTTAAAATCGTAAATAGGTTCATTTGCTCCTGTAGTTATCATATTATATTCGAAATTATAGTCAAGAATCATTGCTTTTAATATATTTTTTTCGAAGAAAACGAAAAAAAAGTTCGCAGCATGGGGTAACATTGTGACATGTCACAACGTTTTTCTAAATAATTACATATGATTTTTTTAAATTTTTTGCATGTGGACTGCGACCAAAATCTTGCCAGAATGCCTCAAATATATAAGAGACGCTTGGGAGAAAGAGCTTACAGAAATCCCATGTTGCTGAAAAAGCTGGTACAAGATATTTAAAAAAAGGCTGCAGAAAATTTGAAAGCAGTATAAGCTTTTTAAAAGCAACGAATAATAAAGAATTCCATTTTGCCACAAGTTGAGGATTTTTGCGTGATTGACTACTGGCAATAACTAAAACAAATTTTGAAGGAAAAGAGAAAAAAAGGGAAAATTTTTCATTACAAGGCTTACCTGATCACTAAGAAATTTTGTAATCCCAGGAAAATTTTACAGTTTGTAAAATTTGTGAGTGTGTAGTTTTATGCCTACTCTCATTCAATCTTAATATTAACTCTTATTTCAGCCCATCACATGTTTTCGTTCTTATTCAGAATATTAATTTTGTTTTCAATGAAAATTGAAGTTAATTCATGTTTTTTTTTATCCAAAAAATATGAGCACATACTTTTTTTTAATTTTTAGTAATTTTATACTCAAAAGGCAGGGGTATTATTGTGCTCTGATTCGAATAATGCTTTGTCACAATGTTACCCCGAAGCACGGGGTAAAATTGTGACAATTTCAAATTCGAAAAAGACTATATCAAAATAATTTTTTCAACAATATTATATTCTCATTGTGTATCGAATGGACAGATATTTACTGTGTATTTTTTTCACCTTTTATCTGCTCAAGAAGTGTTTAAAAATGTGTGAAAACCTCCAAAACTGTCACAAAGTATCCCCATTTTACGGTATGTAAAAATGAAAAATTGAAAAAATTAAATTCCATGGTTCCTCTTGAAGTCTTGCATGAACAATTCAGTATATCAGTCTCGATTCACAAAATAAATTTCATTCGAATCGGATATCCTGTTATGGAAATATGGAGATTCTCGTTTTCAATATTCCAATTGAATTTTCTATATGGTTCTGTGTACACTATGGCCACAAAATTTTGCATGAGGTGTCTTATGAGCATCTTGCATGTAGTCGCAATATTTCATTTCGATTGGTTTCGCTTTGTCTAAGATATTGAGGAAAAACATTTTGAATGGACATATTTTATGGAACACCCTGTACGATTTGGCTGGTTAATGAACTTACCGAAGCATTCGAGAACCGAACTTACCTTGAAAATCTCAAGTCTTTAGGACAATCCCTTCGAAAGTTATCGTGCTAACGGACGGCCGGTCCTACGGACAGAATTAAATTTGATCACCGATTCGTCATCAGGGAGTCGGACCCTATCGTTTGAGACCATTCTCGGCTCAAAATTAGAAAATAACAGACATTTGAGCAAAACGATATAGCACTCGTTTTAGTAGAACGAGCGCTCAAAAAGACTAATATAACGAAAATCAGTTTATCGATTCTGAATTGGATCAACATCAGTTTGTTGAAACTCTGTGCAACTGCCTCTCATCTCTGAATTTAACGTGAACAATCACCAATATTGGTGATGTCAAAACACGAAAACAAATTTGTACAATGTGCCAAGCGTTATCGAATCTTATTCTGCGTACAGCTGCAAAATTTGTCGAAAGTTTTTGATTTATCAGTGACATGAACAAAATGCTCCTATTTTCTGTTAATAACTGAATTTCTTGAACCATGTACGCAAAGGCCATTTTGTTTGTAACGTTTCTAATTATGATGTACTTAATTGATTAATAATACATGAACCTGAAGATGGGCTCTTCAATCAACACAACCTAACCTTTGCACAACCATCATGGATGCCCTTAATTAAGTGATTACCAATGAGTCATTCGCTATACCAATCCATTCAATCGCTTAGAAATCTAGCAGTGAAACAAAGAATACCAAATGCTGGTTTTGTAACAACTATCGCTGACTAATTTTCGGTTGCTAAAAGATGAAGAATATAACAGAAATCAGTTTATCGATTCTTCATTGAACGAACATATTACTTGAAACTCTTTGCACCTGCTTTCTTCATCTTTAAATTCAATATGAACAATCACCAATACCGGTAACGTCAAAATATGAAGAAGAAATTTGTGCAATGTGCCAAGCGTTATCGAACCTTATGCATTATTCTGCGTACAGCCGCAAAATTTGTCAAAAGTTTTTGATTTATCAGTGACATGAACAAAATGCTCCTCTTTTCTGTTAATAACCGGATTTCATGAACCGTGTACGCGAAGGCCATTTTGTTTGAAACGTCTCTTATTATGATGTAATTGATAAATAATACATAAACCTGAAGATGGGCTCTTCAATCAAGCGTGACGCGACTACGAAAAACCACTTTTTCCTGCGGTTAATTTCGTTGTTCACCATTGCTGTCAATGCGGATGACGAGACCGATCATGGAGCGTCATTATGGTCGTATTATATCAATTTTGATGGGTTCGATCTAGGAAAAATTGATGGAAAATCAAGAATGAGTTCTTTCACACAGAAACCACGTATGTTACGTGAGAGGTAGGAAAAATATTTATATTTCGTAATTTGGATTAGATGTTTTTGTATGAATGCCGCAGGTTACAGAGCAGCCTTTTGTCTGAGAGGAGAACCTACGGATACTGAGTGACTTGAAAAAAGTAAATATCGTATTGAAACCGAAATATCGGGAAAATCTCACAAATGCTACATGATAATCGATAGATATCAAAAATATTAATTCGAAGTTGACTTGATATTTTTGGATCAGTTTAGATGGTGTAATTATTCCTTGAAATATATAAGACTGCTTTACTTCTTGCATTATCGATATCATTTTTTTCCTATTTATCAGCGGCGATGCCAGCTTTCGAATCAGAAGGGTCAAGAGGGGGATAGGATTCTTCAGTTGTTGTCATACTGGATGAATTGGTACAATTGTTTTAAAAACAGGCTTTATTCAAGGAGGGCCGCAGATATTTAGGAGAGCCTGAATCACCCCTTCCAATACAATGATTAATTACTATTTTCAAAAATATTCTCCTTTTGCCTTTTATTTAATTGGATGACATAGGATTGTGCATAATATTTTGAGCTGACTAGAGGTGAAGTGGAGTATGTACTTTCGAAACTGATTATTTTCGCGAAAAACAGTACATCATTGTTTTCATAATTTCAAGTTATTAGTAGTAAGCTCGTTAGTAAGTTACTGAACGCTAAACTTCTTTGTCATTTATTCAAGGAAAAAACCCTTAATCTTTTGAATCCTCGAGGTATTTCAGTTCGATCTGGTTGAAAGTAATAAATTGACACAAAAGAAATGTATCGAATTGCTAGTAATGAAGTGAATTCACCACGGAAATTGAAGAAAATTCACTCTTAAGACTACTCCTGCATAAAATGTAAGTAGTATTCTGATAACAACTGTTATACAGGGCATCTGTGAAAAAAGCTAGGGAATTTGGGAGATGATTTCTCGATGAAAATGAGCAGGGGTATTTCGATTCTAGATAAAAAAGAATAAGAAAAGAAAAATATTGGAAAATTGGACACTATTTATTATCTATTGTTTACTTCGTGATAATGCCGACTAGATGAAAAAGTTTCTTGCAAGAATTCGATACAGTCGATACTTTTCTCGAAAAAAATATAAACTCACAAGCAGTTATGATCACTGTTCATTCCGTTTCATCGTAGAATAAATATTCTAAGATATTAAGTTTTTGAAAGAAAATCATAAGGGGTTGTTATTTTCAACCCCTAATAATAAAGTTATGGGATCAAAAAAAAATGTTGTCAGTAAAATCTACTTGATTAATCATATTATGTTTAGTTTTATGACTCAGTGTTTTTTAGTCTAAAAAAATTAAAAACTGTCAACTCGTCATAGCCTTCCAAAGGCTGTATGTTGAAAGATTGGTCGATTCCAATCGAAATTCGAAATTATATAAACTACCCCTGCTTATTGTCATCGAGGAATCATCTCCTTCAGTCCCTCGCATTTGTTTTCAGATACCCTGTATAGAAATCCAACGCGAATCAAATCGTCATTTTGATATCAATAAGGATTAGCCGAAAGTCTACAGAATAGGACATCAAGAATATGTCCCATCAAGAAGATAAAATTGTAAGATATTTCTAAAAATAAAACACTCAACAAGTCAAACCGCATC
The DNA here is from genome assembly GCA_013421045.1 of Propylea japonica. NCBI lineage: Eukaryota > Metazoa > Arthropoda > Insecta > Coleoptera > Coccinellidae > Propylea > Propylea japonica. Next base: position 13,474,560 of record CM024239.1, on the reverse strand, counting down.
AGCACAAACGAAAAAAACTGAAAATGAAACTCTGCTCACAAAATATTGCATATACATATTGAGATACCTTGTTAGTATGGTAGAGCCTTTATTCGAGAAACAGTTTCATTCAAAATGGCAACAGAAGAAAAACTGAAACAAAGATAATTCGAGGAAGCGAAACGTTTAACAAGGAGCAAAAATGTTCCATCATCAAGAAGAAAAAATCTCATCATTATCCTTTGACCATTAAACTCACATCAAATTCCCCTTTCAACCAAAAAACGTCTCTAAATACCCTCGAAAATTATTCCGAAAATGAAATTAAAGACCCTCATTTCGACCCAGTTTCCAGGTGGAATCAATTACGATCGCTAATGAACTTGCCACCCCTAATCAAATCGGCTAAATTACTGGAACTCCAGAACAGACGCGACCAAAAACCGGGGGTAAACCGGCCGTGAATTACCAGTGTTTAAGTGATAATTAACATTTATTTCGGGAGGAATAATTAGCGGCAAAGGGAGGGTGAGTGCGGAAGGATCTGAGAGCATCTCATCATGGGATTAATGGAGACATTGTTTGAGGCGTGGAAACGGAGCTTTACATGCAAATTAAGTCCTTAGCATGCAAACCAGGAAATTACCAGCATCCTTGGTTGTTCTGCTGTTCGACACGCCCAGGGAATGGGAGAGCTTTCGAGTTAGATTTTCCTTTTTAATTCCTTTTATATTCAAATGAATGGCAGTAAAAATTAATTTTTATTTCATTTGATTGTCTGCGTTATCGTGTTCTCTTTGTATTTTTCACATTTTTTACGAAGAAACATAAAGTTTATGTTGAAGCATTTGCTTTTATATCCCGAATTTTTTATTTATGATTTTTCATTTTTTTCGGAAAGTTTGTGAATGTCTCGTATTGCTATGATTTTCAAATGCATATCAATATTTCCAGTTGAAATGTTTGTTTTCAAACTTTTGGATTGACTTTCAGAAAGTAGATGTCATTTTATGATGGAGTTAGTAAAATTTAATTATATTTTTTTGCCATGTGCTGATTAAATTGTGTTCTCTGTGTATTCTTTATGGAGTAACATTGAAATTAATGCCGACGTCTCACCTGTATACTGATTTTTGAAAATATGATTTTTCATCTCCCCGAAATTTACTTCAAGTGAATATTTCAAATTGTCCTCATTTCCGAATAAATATTAATGTTTCCCCAGTCGACATCTTATGTCTCATATGTTTTAATGATGTAGCTTCCAAAAAGTTGAATGTTTTGAGTCATGATGTTTTTTCATTATATTTTTATCATTTTTTTTAATAAAATTAACAAAAATATTTGATCTGCCATTTCAGTTCAATGCTGTTCACATCACCTGTTTAAAAACATTCACTTTTTAAACGAACAAAACAAATATTATGAATAAAATTACAATAACATTTACCTATGTTATCAAGAAAAACTCAATAGAAAATTTCAGTACTTCGAAATTTATTTTCAGAATATTGGGATGAATGACAATACACAGCATAGTAAGAGACAAAATAATCACATAATTTGAACTTTTTGGATCGTTTTTTCTCTTCATTTTTCGATCTTCATTTCGAATACTATTGTTTTCTGTTATATAGGGATGAGGTATCTTATTTTTAAACTATACTATGTTGGTATGCTTACCTACGATTTCCCAATAGTGGTTCAGTTCTCGAATGGATAAAGATAATTTTTTGTGCATATTCAGGAGTACCATTTGTTCGGAATGGCAAGAATATAAGCTAAAATTTAACGAATATCATCTTTGTTGTTGTTCTACAGGGTGTCAAAAAAGAAGTACCATGCATAGTGCCAGGCGATAGAGAGCCATAAAATATGAAAAAAAATCCCATGAATATATCTCCGAAACTGCTTCCTTTAAAATACAGTTTGTTACATTTTAAATGTTTATTCGTTTTTTTTAATTGTCTTTTTTCTTTCGAAAAGGTATACTTTGTTGGAGTCCCTAGGACCAACGGTTTTGGTAAAAACGCATCGACAAGTTATGATGCACGTAAACTGTCCAGAAGTGCCAAGTACACCTACTTACAATAGCGACGGCAAAAAACTTCAATAATTAAATTTTAATAACAGCAGCAAAACGCTGATTAATTAACAAAAAAAAAGAATTTAGAAGATATTCGAATTGCTGGCCTTGTGCTTGAATATTAAACTTTAACATCCTGTATTTCTTGAAGGAAGTAGTTTCGGACATATATTCATGAACCTTTTCTTCATACTTTATGGCCCTCTATCGCGTGGCACTATGCATGGTACTTTTGTCCTTGACACCCTGTATATACCCAGTTCTTATTTCACAGGAGGTAGTTTTCATTTCAGTATTTGAAATATAAATTTCTCCTCATTGTATAACATTATTGAAAATTTCAAGAATACAATTCTCTATTGAGTGATTTAGCTAAAATTTCGTAAATTAGAAAATTTTTCTATTCATTAGAAAACCAGTATTTTTTAGCCTGAATAACTGTTTTCATGCATCATTGATTTTGAAGCATGGACCTATAATACTAACTGACGTCGAACTTCCTTACTGTCACGTAGAAAAACGTGAGGCAAATGGCCGCCATTTGCAGTTTGGAGTGAACCACAATATTTTGATGTTTTATGCCATCTGTGCTCGAATTTTGATTGAAACATAGACGTTCTTTTGAAAAAAGTGATGAAAACCGAACTCTTTATATTAGTGTTCTGTGAACTCTGACATTTCGGTCTATTAAAATTATAAATATTTTCGATTCTTCTGATTAGTTATTAAACAATATTGGTAATCCTATCATTTTGATTCGTTGAAAAAAATAAATAATGGAATATTGGTAATTCTAATATTTCAATTCATAGAAAAAGTGACATCTCTCAAAATATTTGTGGTTCACTCCAAACTGCAAATGGCCGCCGCTTGCCTCAAATTTTTTGACAGGTTCGCCATCTAGTTAGTATTATAAATCTATGTTTTGAAGGTGTAGAATCAAACCTAAACTTCAAAAGGATGGCATTACCAGAACCATAGAACTTTTTTTTTCAAATTTTGCTGCTATAATTCAAGCAGTACCCAAAAATTTGAGGTAGTTGCGTTTATTGCAACCATAGAAAAGTCTATCGTTATATTCAAAACAATTCTTTCCCATGAAGGAGGAAATAAATTAGCGAAGTGAATGATCATAAAAATTTTCGAGAGGACCGTTACATTAAAGCCGGGGGCACAATAGACCGTCGCAGTGAACTGTAACCCCTCTTTAAACTACATTAAAGCCGAATATTTGTTGTTCATTTTTTGAATAATTTTCAATCGGAATATTGGAAAGAAAAATCCTTTTAATTCCACAACAAAATATAGGAATGAGTGAAATTCAAAATTTATAGAGAATCGCAAAATTATCCATACCAAATAATTCAGAATTTGTCAATTCGATCGAGCCATCTAGCTGAGTTATGCATTCATAATATTGTGTAGCAATATAGCAATAAATCCTCAAAAAGTGTAAGTTAAATTCCGAAGCTATCAAGATCAAATATCATCATAAATCTCCAAAGATCCCCGAAAACCAACAAATCACCGCATTAATTAGTTTACAAACACACAACTGTTGACAGACACCATCGAAGCAACAGGTCCCTGTTTTAATTAATAGCAGAGCATCCCCCTTAATTACCCCTTTCGCTGGTCCATTATGCAAAACCGGGAAGCGACCCTCGCAGTCGACCGCGATCCAACTCATCGCTAAATATATAATTACTTAACGTCTAATTGACGTTTATTACAAAAAGGGGTGTAAATGAAAGATTTAAATGTTCAAGATAATCACCGGCTGGCTTTTTCTCGCCCCGGGGTGTTTTCTTCGCGGAGATTTTAAAACGCCGATACGCCGCTTAAAACTGATTAATTGAAAAAGGGGTTGGTGGTATCTTTCGGCTTGATTGTTCTTCTTCATTATGGTTTTTCAATGAAGTTTTCCGTCTCTTTATCAGGCCGTCGTTTTTTATGATGATGGGTTTATCCGGATTGCTCTTTTTTCAATTTGAATTTTCTTTCTTGATTAGATTTCTTAGGGTTTTAAATGAACTTGGATTTAATGGGAAAATTGGTTCACCAAGCCAAGGAAACTTCACCCATAGCTATGGGTGAAGTTTCCTAGCTAGCTAGCTGTGATTCATTGGTACAAATAAAAGTGAAAAAACTTTTTTTATTTGTTATTTTTCCATATCTGAATACCTGGTGAGGCTCTAAAAATGACATCGTCTAATTGACGTTTATTGCGAAAAGGGTGTGAATGAAAGATTTAAATGTTCAAGATAATCACCGGCTGGCTTTTTCTCTCCCCGAGGTGTTTTCTTCGCGGAGGTTTTAAAACGCCGATACGCTGCTTAAAACTGATAAATTGGAAAAGGGGTTGGTGATATCTCTCGGCTTGATTGTTCTTCTTCATGATGGTTTTTCAATGAAGTTTTCCGTCTCTTTATCAGGCCGTCGTTTTTGATGGGTTTATCCGGATTGCTCTTTTTTCAATTTGAATTTTCTTTCTTGATTAGATTTCTTAGGGTTTTAAATGGACTTGGATTTAATGAGAAAATTGGTTCACAAAACCATGGAAACTTCACACATAGCTGTGGGATTCATTGGTACAAATAAAAGTAGAAAATATTTTTTTATCTGTTATTTTTTCAGATAAGAATACCTGTTGAGGCTCTCAAAATTAAATCTTCTAATTGACGTTTATGACGAAATGGGGTGTAAATGAAAATAATGAAATATTCAAATGTTCAAGATAGCCACCAGCTGGCTTTTTCTCTCTCCCCGAGGTGTTTTTCTTCGCGGAGATTTTAAAAACGCCGATACGCTGCTTAAAACTGATAAATTGGAAAAGGGGTTGGTGATATCTCTCGGCTTGATTGTTCTTCTTCATTATGGTTTTTCAATGAAGTTTTCAGTCTCTTCATCAGGCCCTCTTTTTTATGCCAATGGTTCATCCGGATATTCCAGATTGCTCTCTTTTCTATTTGTATTTTCTTTGTAGATCAGTTTTCTTAGGGATTTAAATGTACTTGGATTTAATGAGAAAATTGGCTCACAAAAGGAAAAAAGTTCACACCTAGCTCTGTGATTCATTGGTACAAATAGAAGTAGGAATCTTTTTTTATCTGTTATTTTTTCAGATATGAATACCTGTTGAGGCCTCTCAAAATTAAATCGTCTAATTGACGTTACGAAATGGGGTGTAAATGAAAATAATGAAATATTTAAATGTTCAAGATAGCCACCGGCTGGTTTTTTCTCTCCCCGAGGTGTTTTCTTCGCGGATATTATAAAACGCCGATACGCCGCTCAAAACTGATTCATTGAAAAAGGGGTTGGTGGCATCTTTCGGCTTGATTGTTCTTCTTCATTATGGTTTTCAATGAAGTTTTCCGTCTTTTTATCAGGCCGTCGTTTTTTATGATGATGGGGTTAATCCGGATTACTCTTTTTTCAATTTGAATTTTCTTTGTAGATTAGACTTCTTAGAGTTTAAAATGGACTTGGATTTAATGGGAAAATTGGTTCACAAAACCAGGGAAAGTTGACACCTAGCTCTGTGATTCATTGGTAAAAATAAAAGTAGAATATTTTTTTTCATGTGTTATATTTTCAGATCTGAATAACTGTTGAGGCTCTCAAAATTACAACGTCTAATTGACGATTATTACAAAAAGGGGTGTAAATGAAACATTTAAATGTTCAAGATAATCTCCGTCTGACTTTTTCTCGTCTCGGGGTGTTTTGTTCGCGGAGATTTTAAAACGCCAATACGCCGCTTAAAACTGATTAATTGAAAAAGGGGTTGGTGGTATCTTTCGGCTTGATTGTTCTTCTTCATTATAGTTTTTCAATGAAGTTTTCCGTCTTTTTATCAGGTCGTCGTTTTTATGTTGATGGGGTTAATCCGGATTGCTCTTTTTTCAATTTGAATTTTCTTTTTTGATTGGACTTCTAAGGGTTTCAAATGGACTTGGATTTAATGGGAAAATTGGTTCACAAAACCAGGGAAACTTCACACCTAGCTCTGTTATTCATTGGTGCAAATAAAAGTAGAAAAATTTTTTTTCTGTTATTTTTTCAGATATGAATATCTGTTGAGACATTTATTACGAAAAGGGGTGTGAATGAAATATTTAAATGTTCAAGATAAACATCGGCTGACTTTTTCTCGCCTCGGGGTGTTTTCTTCGCGGAGATTTTGAAACGCCGATACGCCGCTTAAAACTGATTAATTGAAAAAGGGGTTGGTGGAATCTTTCGGCTTGATTTGTCTTCGTCATTATGGTTTTCAATGAAGTTTTCCGTCTCTTTATCAGGCCGTAGTTTTTTTACGACGGTGGGGTCATCCGGATTGCTCTTTTTTCAATTTGAATTTTCTTTGTTGATCAGTTTTCTTAGGGTTTTAAATGGACTTGGATTTAAGGGGAAAATTGGTTCACAAAATCAGGGAAAGTTCACACGTAGCTGTGTGATTCATTGATGCGAATAAAAGTAGAAAATCTTTTTTGTATTTGTCATTTTTATAGATCTGAATACCTGGTGAGGCTCTCAAAATTACATCGTCTAATTGACGTTTATTACAAAAAGGGGTGTAAATGAAACATTTAAATGTTCAAGATAATCACCAGCTGATTTTTTCTCACCCCGGTGTGTTTTCTTTGCGGAGATTTTAAAACTGATTAATTGAAAAAGGGGTCGGTGGAATCTTTCGGCTTGATTGTTCTTCTTCATTATGGTTTTTCAATGAAGTTTTCAGTCTCTTTATCATCCCGTCTTTTTTATGCCAATGGGTTTACCCGGATATTCCAGATTGCTCTTTTTTCAATTTGAATTTTCTTTGTTGATCAGTTTTCAAAGGGTTTCAAATTGACTTAGATTCAATGAAAAAATTGCTTCACAAAAGCAGGAAAATTTTACACCTAGCTCTGTGATTCATTGGTGTGAATAAAAGTCTTTTCTTTATTGTTATTTTTTCTGATCTGAATACCTCGTGAGGCTCTCAAAATTATATAGTCTAATTGACGTTTACTACAAGAAGGGGTGTAAATGAAATTTCTTTTTTCAATTTGAATTTTCTTCGTTTATCAGTTTTCTCAGGGTTTCAAATGGACTATGATTTAATGGGAAAATTGGTTCAAAAGGCTGGGAAAGTTTATACCTAGCTATGTGATTCATTGATGCAAATAAAAGTAGAAAACTTAATCGGGATATTGAAAAAAACTCGGGATATTGAAAAAAAACCCTATATTTTCACCACAAAATAACCGATTCGAATGAAATTTATTTTGAGACTGAAATTGCTTTTCTAAATGTTCATGCTCAAGATGAATAATTTTCCATTTTTTCGAATAATCCAGAATTTGTCACTTCGATCGAGCTGAAATTTTGCAATGAAATGTTCAATACCAATTCACAGCAATACGAAAAAATTTGTTGTAGTTGCAGTATAATAGAACTATAAAAAGTCTGTCGCATATCTGAAGAAAATTTCAACATTTTCATGAAAAAATTTCGATTGAAATGAAATCTAGTTGAGGATGTATTTTGGAGAAGTGAATTACATTATGCAAGTTTTCAAAAGGAGAGTTATATCAGACCCTAACATTTTTCTATCCTTAATTCTCGATTTTTCACATATGTATTTCATTTTTGAACAATTCCCTGAGAATAATCTATAATTTGCTTTTTTATTGAGTAAATAACTCTGATATCCTCGAAATATCCATAACCCGAACGAATATTATGAACAAAAATCATATTATAATTGAGTAACCCAGCAGCTTCGAGCTCTAAAACAAAACGAAACACACTAGGTCAGTACTTCGAGCTTCTAATTGTACAGGAGCAACTGACCAATTGAAAAGGATAACCATATATCGAGACACCCTTTCTAGTAATAATCTCAGCTACTCTGTTATTGATGTCGTATCAATAAGCGTGTCGTTTTGATATGTTATTTGTTCAATTTCTATCACATTTACTCCTTCTGTCAACGTTTCGGCCAGCAATTGCCAGCCGTCGTAAGAAAAACATCAGACTGCTTTCTGAGAGTTAAGAGTCTTAGAGTGAGGACAACTGCCGAAAGCTGACCGAAACGTTGAACGGAAGAAGAATATATGATTGAAATGTTCTAATAATATATCAATGAATGTTTTATCACCAAGAATTCACGTCAACCAAAAAGCAAACCTACAACCTTTCTTCGTATTAATCTAATAAACTTCCCTACTTCCTCGCACTAAATCATCGTTTAACTAAACGCAACTACTCCAAACATCTAAATCTGACGGAGCCCATCTGACCTACAATGAAGTCAATGACTTCTTCAATGTAAATCGTAACGTACCTCTTCAAGTTCACAGAGTTATGATCATCTATGATTAAAATTAAGAAACATTAGCAAACACAGTAAGGTTCACCTATCATTTATCCGTCATTTCAATTATCCAAGCACGTATGTACAATGTTCAAACGTACGCATGCATAAACAATGTAATCCAGCCGGCTCAGATAGAACACATTGTGATTAATAATCAATTCTTGTACGAATGAGTGGAATTATTAATCAGAGTTCTTGTAATAAGCAGCTGCCAAACATCCGATAAACTGATGTTCACGATTGGATCCTAATCATATCTTTATATGCAGCTATTGATAATTACAGAGGTTTCTTATTCTGCCCATCACGCGAGTGTGGCCTTGAAAATGTACGAAAAATTTCCACTTGGAGCGGATGATCGTGAGAAAAACGACGAAAGAGACTTTGTGTTGATGACTTGTTGATTATTGGGTACCTACACAATGTGAAGAATGTGTGGAGTCTTTTGGTCACCAGAGGAATGACAAATTGCCAAAATCTTGTCATATGTATAGCGTCGATCATTAAATTTTAGAAAAATAGATCTCTACTACGAGTTATCGCTGAAAGCTGTTAGCCATAAACTGTCTTCGAGCTGTCTCTAAATAGTAATTAGAATTGCTAACTAAGTAAATATTCGAAAGTACCAATTAACTTCACTTCGATATTGATTTTATCAAAGATACCTATTTTTGTCTAATCCTGATAAAATTTCGGCCTATTTTCAAAAATTCTACATTCAGTTTATTTCTTGAATAATATCAACTGCCACTATACATTAACACATAAAAAGTTGGAAGGTTAACAATGAACAATAAACTCATATAGGAAATTTAGTAGGTATTGGTTCCTTAGGTATGGGTACTATTCCATTTTGATAATTGCATACTCATGCCTTTCATTCATTTAATCATTGGAATTCAACAAGGTCGGTTTCACACCCATAACAGTATTCAGAGTCTAATCATCAAACTAGTGATACAGTAAAAAAAATGAAACTACCAAACAATTGATGAAGAAAAGAAACAAACATAATACTACAGTCAGTCTATCTGCCTATAAAAAGGTGACAAAAAGTTATAAATAACCCAAGAATTTGTTATCAATTCCTTTTTGATCGCATTAACATCGTCATGAAAAATATCTACCTTTTTCTTTTTTAGGAAGCAAGTTTGCATTCTTTACATAGGAGAGTTCTATTCGCAATGTGTTTATAATTGCTGCGATGCTGCAGTACCTGTTTTCAAAGCAGAAAAAATAGAAATATAAAAATAACGAACCGCCAATCATTCATTTTATTACATTAAGTACATAATTGTTTCTATATTTGAGATACTAAAGTGTCCCTTAAATGATCGAAACAAAAAATCAGAAAAAACTAGCTAAATTTGGAGATACCGATAATTCAAAGCTTGTCCAACATGCTTCTAATAATGATCACAGGATTTTATGGGGTAAGCTTCCATAATATCCGAAAAAGAAAAAAATTAGACGAAAAAATTTAATGAAGCAGCTTTCATGTGAATTAACTAAAATCCCTATCAGTCCAATAATAAGATCCAACTTGAACAATATGAGTTGTTCGACAATTGAATAAATCAAAAATAAATCAAATAAAAATAAAAGTCATCGATTGTTTACTGAGAACTTTCAAAAATGGCATTCATTCTCACAGAGCTACGAAAGTAACTTTTCTGAGAGTTAAGAGTGTTTTCCGAAGATGGCTGGCGAATGCTGTCCGAAACATTGAGCAAACGGGGTATACAGGTGTTACATAATAGTATGTCAAAACATACTATCTACATGTAATTTTTAAGGAAAAAAGTTTATTCAAAACTTCGTTACAGAGCTACAGGGGTGTGGCTTTTTCAAAAATTGGTTTTCTCTTCATTACTGTTGCAGTTTTTGTGATATTCAGTCAAGCTACATATTTTCAACAGTCTCCATCATTGCACGTCCTGAATCTTAACTGAAACCATGTCTCGTTTTTCTCTCTCAATTTTTTAGCGGTAGGTACGCCACTTTTCAGCGTAAAATCAATGTTTGATATCTACGTTTAATTTGAAACTTCTTTGACTCCTGTAATTTTTCCCGCATCTCTAACCGTTTTCGAGTAAAAAATTATTGAACGATTGTATGTTTTTCGCTAAATAAAAAAAATAATAGAAATACTTGATAGGCATGCCCAAACTGCTTTTATTTTGATAGCTCGTCATCTGAGACTCAACTTATTCAATATCAAATACAATCGTTCAATAATTTCTTACTCGAAAACGGTTAGAGATACGAAAAGATTACAAGTGTTAAAAAAGTTTCTAAATTGAACGAAGATATCAAAAATTGACCAGTGGCGTAACGCAAAATGGAAAAAGGAGAGATGGCTCCGGAAAAGAACACCCTTTAGATTTTAGTTAGATTCAGGACGTGCAATTATGGAGATTGTTGAAATGGTACGCATTCCAAATTTGGACTGAATATTTCAAAAACTGCAGGAGTAATGAAAAGAAATTTTTTTGGGAGTTTCGACACCCTGTAGCTCCGTTACGAAGCTTCTACGAACCCATGTTTATATAAACCAATTTTATTTGGAAATTCCAAGAATTTCACGTCCACAAGTTGCAAATACTTACTTAATGTCACGGATTTCTACAATTTTTCAACATTAATCATTATTTATAAGACTCGTACTAATAGTCAAACAATAATGCCATAATAAAACCAGATAAATAAAATAAAAACGTCAAAATACGAGTTATCGTCAATTGGGTCCTTCAGCAGGGTATCTCAGCCAAATCCGATCGCATTCTTTTGCCGTTTCGTGTAAGAATTCCAGTCGTGTGTGATCGTTGTCCAAACGTCCAGTTCGTGTGTCCCGTCTGTTATCAGCAATCCTTATGGTATTGTGCTCTGCTAAATGCTAGTTTTACACCAATGGCCCCTCAGCCAAGAGCCCATTACACACCGTCATATTAATCCTGGGCAGTTTTTTAAGCGGACCCTTCGATGGACTTTTTTCACTCGCGTCGTTGCTTTTTGTTCGATTCACGTCGTCGGGATAATTGATCCCGAGCTGATTTCAACTGGATTAGTCTTTAACTTGCTTCGGGGGACGAAAATATTGGAAGGTTTCATGTCCGGATAATTTCCTCAATTCCGAGAGAGAAAGAGAAAGGGGGATTTTAATTATATACTAGAAAATCACTGATGCTTGCTGCGTGGTATTCGGATTTTCAATTTCGTCACGGTTTCCTTTGAAGTGTGAGTGGCGAAGAAGATTGTGGACGAAGGAACATTTATTGATATATTACTTGGGCTTTTCCCTCATATTTACTCCATCATTTTGAATCTAATCACCATTTTAACACCAAATTAGGGGTAGCCAAAAGTTTTTGTAAATAGCCAATATGCATCAAAAGTATGATCACTTCAAGTTAAATTGAAGATATGGAAATTCTCAAGCGAAACAGCTGTCCCAAGAATTTTTTGGAATAGGTCAAAGCAATAAGACACAATAATACAGAGCCCAAACCTATAAGTCGAACAGAACTAGCACAACAATAACCAATGTGATATCATATGTTGAAGAGCTCTTGGAAAGAGAGATTAGAAGAATTTGAATCCGGACAATGTTAAAAAAGCATTCAAGATATTATTGGTCTAATCTGATAATGAAAATCAACTAACCAATTACTGCATATATTAATACATTGGAGAAACCAACGTCCACTGAATGTACGAATCGATTAAATTAAAGAACATGAAAACTAGCTCATTTGGGTGATACCTACTGATGGGTCGAAGCTTGTCCAAAACATACTTCGAATCAAGTCCATAGGATTCTATGGGGTGAAGCCGTTTAGTGATATTGGAAACATCTACATAGGTTCGAATAAGGAAATCCACCCTAAAAGGATCAAATGAATTTTTGATTACTGCATACAGAAAAAAAGACCAAAACCATGGATTATTTTCTGCGAACGAACAAAAATGACAATGATTTTCAAAGAGTGGTGAAAGTTCTGAAAGTAAAAACTCTAATGTGTATTCCTGACGACGGTTAGTGAATGCTGGTCAAGAGGTTGAAGAGAAGAATTAAATTGAATGGAAATAGCCCATTAATATATCAATGACCACGAAGATCCACAATTCTTACAATGATGAGCAATTTGTCTGTTACCGATTTGTTTCTTTAGGTTTAGATGTTAAGTTGAAAAATGTCCAGATATAGTCTGAATAGAATATACAGTGTGATGAGAACGGAAAATTTAGAATCGAAGTATTTGACCATAGTTTCATACAATTTGATATCAGTTATAACAATAATTATTCAGCAATTATCAAGTATTAGGGGTGGGGGTGTGTTAATTCTCATCTGTATTAGTCTTTAACTTGCTTGGGGGACGAAAATATTGGAAGGTTTCATGTCGGATAATTTCCTCAATTCCGAGAGAGAAAGACAAAGGGGGATTTTAATTATACTAGAAAATCACTGATGCCTGCTGCGTGGTATTCGGTTTTTCAATTTCATTCACGGTCTCCTTTGAAGTGTAAGTGGCGAAGAAGATTGTTGACGGAGGAACATTGATGTATTATTTGGGCTTTTTACCTCATATTATTTCATCATTTTGAATCTAATCACCATTTTAACTCCAAATTGGGGGGTAGTAAATTTTTTTTTATATTTTTTACTATTGTGCTAATCAACACTACGGTTAGCGTATGCTGACCAAGAGTTTGAAGAGAAGAAGTAATTGAATGGAAATATCAATGGCGAAGAAGATCTAAAACTTACAATGATGAGCAATTTGTCTGCACTGATTTGCTTCTTCAGATGTAAAGTGGAAAAATGTCCAGATATAGTCTGAATTGAATATACAGTGTGATCATCCGATGAGAACGGAATATTTCGAATCGAAGTATTTGACCATAGCTTCATACAATTTGATATCAGTTATAACAATAATTATTCAGCAATTATCAAGTATTATGGGTGGGGGTGTGTTAGTTCTCATCTGTATTAGTCTTCAACTTGCTTCGGGGGACGAAAATATTGGAAGGTTTCATGTCCGGATAGTTTCCTCAATTCCGAGAGAGAAAGAGAAGGGGGATTTTAATTATATACTAGAAAATCACAGATGCCCTGCGTGGTATTGGATTTTCAATTTCGTCCACGGTCTCCTTTGAAGTGTAAGTGGTGAAGAAGATTGTTGACGGAGGATATATTACTTGGGCTCTTTTAATCATATTTATCATTTTGAATCTAATCACCATTCAACACGAAATTAGGGGGAGCCAAAAGTTTTTATGCAGATTCAAGATTCTTTATTCTTGCAAAAAAAATACACAACATGAATAAATATGCGTCCCATTAAAATCTACCTGGGGTGACAAATATAAATTAATACATATAAAATAAAATGCAATACAAAATATAGATAAGTACCAACAATTAGGACCAATATTTGACAAACAATTGAAATGTATCATTTCCATTGACGGCTTTGTTACCGCAGATCGCCTGCCCAGAACTCTGCTAGACTGTATAATAGGTTTTTCTACCAGCATGGCTTTCAGTTTTTTTTAAGGGGTTTTCTTTCCATTTCCTTGAGTCTCAGTGGTAATCTATTATATATTTTTATTGCCTGATGGTTTGGTCCGATTTGAGCTGCTGAGACTCTTTGGTACAGTATAGTAATACCTACTTGTCAGCTCCTTTGGTACTATAAGAATGTAAATTTGTGTTTTTAGTGAGGTCGTTTTCTTCACTTTTCACATATAGAGCACATGCGATAATGTACTGACTCACAAGTGTAGGATTCGCTGCTGTTTGAAGAGGTTTCTACAGGTATCTCTATTGGTTACTACTCCGCCACAATATTCGTAGGCATTGTTTCGTTTATGAATATATTTTTCTACTCCACTGCTTTTTCCCCAGAAGAGAAGACCATAGGTAATCCTGCTGTGAAAATATGAGAACTAAGCTATTCTTGCTGAATTTTTATCAGCTATTTGCATTATTGTTCTAAACTATAAACACTGCTTGAGACAGCTTCCTGGCAATATTTTTAGTTGATTGTGAAATTTAAGGTTGTCTGCCGCGTAATACCAAGAAATACAGGCGAGCATCCCTTGGGGGTTTAGTTTCGAAAGTATATCTTTCAGTTTTGCTCACGGTTATTTCAGTTCATTGAACTCGAACCAAGTAGCTGCCTCTTCCAGGACTTCTCCTTCAACTCAAGGTGACTCTGTCCAGTGTTGAGAAAACTCGTTTCATTTGCAAAGAGTATTGTGTTCTCCGATTCAACTGCATCTGGCAAGTTGTTTATGTACCAAACGAACAGTATGGGTCCCAGTATGAAGCCTTGGGGCACACCACAATTGGTGTGCGCCCATTTAGATTCACAGTTAGCATATACTTTCTGGCATCTATTACCCAGGAAGCTTCGCATCAACTTCTTCGCTACCCCTCTTATACCATAGCGAGAAAGCCTCTTAAAGAGTATTTTATGGTTGATACTCTCAAACGCTCCCAAACTCACATGTTAGAAGTTCGCACTTGCTGCCTGTATCAATAGGCATAAAGATTATGATCTCTTCAAGTTAAAGTGATACCATATGTTAAAGAGTTATCTGAAAAAATAAGAATGAATGATTTGATCGATTGAATCATAGAACATGAAAAACTAGCTCATCTTGATGGAGATACTGACGGATCAAAGCTTGTCCAACATTCACGCTGCTCTTCGCTTCGCGCTTCCTAGATGAGCGTCTACCCATTTGTTTCAATGCAATTTCAATAGAAAACGACGCGTGTCTTCCGAGCGCTTCGCTTCGTCCAAGTACGCGTTTAATATGCCCCGCGTCTAACGATTCGACTCTTCGCTTCGGGCCTCTAGATGAGCGTCTACCCATTTGATTCAGTGCAAACCTTTCTGGCGGAAAACATGCTTTATCCCGCTTCGTGCTTCTTCGTCGATGTGAGCGTCAACCTTAATTGTATCATATCAAGTATGGCTCTTTAAGTTATGATCCTTCAGAACCTCAGATGTTCATATAATATTATTATTTTCTTGTGTTTGTGGCTATTGTTTTGTTTCAGATGCCCTTTCAAGATATCCAGCCAGAAGGTATATACTAGAAACCTCGAAGACATGCTTCAGGATCTAAACTGATTTCTGCGGAACATCATGTATGAAGTGAACTCTATTTATTCAATATAGAAAGTCGCAAAATGTCTTTTTCACGTTTTCCATTCGCTGAAAAAAAACAAAATCATGGTATACATCCATGTAATAATGATGAGATTGATAACAAGTTTCTTCATTGACAAAAACTATTTTTAACCGTATTTTTCTGCGAGTGAAATTCAGGATAATCTGAAAACACGAGAAAAACGTTCAATACCAGATGCTAATCCAATTTTATTCGCATTAAATATATCCCAAGAAAACGCAATTAATCTGAAACTTGGGAACTCAATACACCTCTGAATTTTCTTTCCACGGCACAGAGCGTTGATGAAAACAACGTCTGGGCAGAAACGAGGTTAGAACACATATTGGATTTCCAATAATAAATTAACAAAATCCAATTAACGCAAGTCTGGAGTTAAAAGGTTTCCCAATTCTCTAATGAATGATGATTCTATTCGTGACCACATTATGTTTGTGCAGAACAAACATAATGAATAGTAACAGAGGAGTCAAGAGAAAACTTGCGAAGATTTTGTGATGCTGTGTGACCCGAACTCAATAAGTACCACTGTGGTGATTTGCTTGCATTAGAATTCCAAAATTAACTGAAAATGCGATCTTAATTCATTTAGAAGAATAGAATAAATAGTGGTTGAACAAAATTCGGGAATCCATACTAAAATTCGACCAATATTTTGACTAATGTTTGTGCTTTTTTTTGCATGATATGTAATATAATTTTTTTTTGTTTTCAGAATGAATAAATTATTATTATTATATTGTAGTCATTTCCGGTATCAGTGCTATTGTTCGGCGAATTGAGTATTTTTGTTATGTTATAAACATTTCTTAATATTCTCCGTAAATTTTAAATACGACTTCTCGGGGACCATAACGCATTTAAGCCGAATATACCGAAATGTTCATAAAAAAATTCTAAGGCACTTCCGATAACTCAATTCGCGCAGAGACAGAGCTTGAACTATTCACCTTTCATTTCATGTTCTGTGGAGCAATTTCTTTTTGAGTGCTCGTTTCACTTAAACGAGTGTTTTATCGTTTGTAGTTTTCGAATTTCGAACCAAAAATGTTCTCAAACGATTAGGTTCGACTCCCTGATCAGAATCCGTGGTCAAATTCAATTCTGTCCGTTTGGCCGTCCGTCCTAGAAACTTGAAATTTTTAGGGTAGGTTTGATTCCCAAATGCCTTGGTTCGCTAACCAGCAAAGTCAAACAGTGTTTTCCATAAAATATGGCCATTCAAAATTTTTCATCCTCAATATCTCAGGCAGAGCAATACCGATCGAGATGAAATTTTGCAGTCATATGCAATACACTCATAAGAAGCCTCATACAAAGTTTTTGGCCATAGTATCAACCGAATCATAGAAAATTCAAAAGAAATATTGGGAAGAAAAATCCTTATAAAGGGTGTTTCCAAATTAACGCAAGATTTGAATTTGCCGCCATTTGTGCAGTGAAGTTTGGCACCCTGAAAAAAAAGCAATTTGACAGCGAACAGTATAGGGTTATTAAAAATGGAGCGTTACACGATAGAACAATGTGTCTTCATTATTGAAGAATATTTCAAAATAGTGAAAGTTTGGCGGCTGCAGTTCGAAAATTTCATAAAAATATGGTCGGAATAGGGTTTTAACTTCGTCAACTGTGAAAGATTAATTGAAAAATTCATGGAGACTGGATCCGTTGGAGACGCCAAACACCTGGTCGTCCAAAAACAAGCCGTTCAAATGTGAAGTCGAAGCAGTGCGTGAGAGTGTTGCTGACAATCCAGGAACCTCAATTCGACGTCGTGGACAAGAATTGCAAATTCAAGAACCTCTCTACAGCGTATACTCACCAAAGATCTGTGTCTTCATGCTTACAAATTCAATTAACACAACAATTGAAGCCTAATGACCATGGACAGAGGACAGAGAAGAGAGTTCGTTGAATGGATTATTGAACATCAACACATGGACCCTGATTTTTGGAGCAAATCACCTTAGCGATGAAGCACATTTTCATCTTGATGGCTTTTGTCAATCGCCAAAATTGCCGAATTTGGGATTCGGAGAACCCCGAAAAACAATGCATCCACAACGCGTGACTGTATGGTGTGGATTTTGGGCTGGAGGCATAATTGGGCCATCTTTTTTTTGAAAATGATGCTGGTCAAGCAGTGGCTGTTACTGGTGCTCGATATCGCGACATGATTACACAGTTCTTCCTACCAAAATTGGATGTTATTGATGTGTCCAATATGTGGTTTCAACAAGACGGTGCCACATGTCATACAGCCCGTGAAACAATTCAATTACTGCATGAGAACATTTCCAAGTCGTGTACTCTCTCGTTTCGTGATCAAAATTGGCCTCCTAGATCGTGTGATGTAACACCATTAAGACTTATTTTTATGGGTTATTGAATCACAAGTCTATGTCAAACAAGCCCACAACCACCCGTGCATTAAAGGAGGAGATTCAACGCTGCATCAACGAAATTCAGCCACATTTATGCAGAAAGGTCATGGAAAATTTCAACAAAAGAGTGCATGCAAAGCCGTGGAGGCCATTTGTCCGATGTGTTATTCCATACATAACCCTATCCTATGTACTTTACGAGTCAATAAAATATAACTATCAAAAGACTAAAAACGGCGTTTTCTATTTAATTCAAATCTTGCGTTAATTTTGGACACCTTTATTATCAAAACAGAAACAAAATATTGGATTCAAGTGAATTTTTTTTGGGGTTGAAGATGCTTATACTGAATGATCATGAAGAAGCAGAACGTAAAAAAAATGTGGACGTTCCGTCAATACAGCATCAGAAAAATCTCTTGTTATATCGCAAAAAATTCCCATGAATAATATTTCGATTGAAATGAAATCGAGGTTGATGATGGAAATTGGGAATGTGAAATCAGAACCATAGAATGTAGATATTTTAGTTATCCTTATTTATAGATATTATGATTTTTTCTGTCGATCCAGCCGACATAATAAATTCGATATGGTCTGAGATTTTTTTTAGTGACTTCCGGATACCACCGAATGGACAAATGTAAGCAATCTTGGTTTCAGAATGAGAGGCACATGATCTGTTCAAATCGAATATGAAATAGCTGTTGTTTCAGCTCAATAACTTCAGCATTGTTAGTACCCCAAAGTAATTCGAGGTTCGAAAAATAAACATTATAATTGGAAAAGGAAAACTATTATGTAGAAGTAACAACGGACTTCATAGTATTTATAACTTAATTACAATTAATTTCAGATAATAATTATACATGTTGTATTCACAAAGTTCCTGATCACCAGAGCGTGCAAGAAACGTATTTATTTAATTATGTTATGAAAAACATTTAAAACGAGGGACAAACAAGAAGAAAGGATGGTCGACAGATCTAACAATTATTTTAATTGTCCTGTGTTTTCGATGCATGAAATAAAACTGAAATTATTGCCCGAAATAAGTCATTCACTATGAAATAACTCAATTTACAACACATTGAACGAAATTTTTCTATAACAAATTTTTTTTCGGATTTAGCGATATCATTATAGGGAAGTTCCACTGTATTTATTCTTGATTTTGGTAATATTACAATTATTCCATTTAGGCTTCGTACTGAGAACCAGTAACAGTTACAAATCGGATTTTTCCTATTTCATTACAATATTCAGAACTACTCTACCTGATATTTGGAAAACGAAAATAACTAGTTTTGAAGTCGAAAAAAATTATAAAGGGTTTTCATTGTTTCCAATTCCTTCTTTTCAGATACAACTCCTCATTTTCAATTTTCAACAAAATAATTATCTAATAGCTCAAATGTTCTGGGCCCATTTTTGCTTTTGCATCAGTGGTGAAAAATTGTATACTTGCTGTCTGATTAGGCGAATAAAGAAAATTACTGATGTCATAAAAATCCAAGAATTTATGGTTCTTTTTTCTGAATATCAAAATACAGGGTGACTGGTGACGTAAGGGACAACGGCTAACTGGAGATAGAGAACCTCAACTGAATGAGGATTGGGGGTTTAAATGTCCCATAAGGCTATTAGTTTCAGAGATACAGGTGTTTTTTTTGCAAAAGTGCTAAAACTATAACTCCCATATCTTCGTCAATATGGCAAATTTTTCGCTGATATTTGGCAAGCTTGTTAATATACATATTTTCCATCAGATCGGCAAGAAAAAATTCCCAAAAATTGCAGGTCCGTATTCAAAAATTTCAATTTCCCTGTCAGGTGAGAAATATCACTCGGTATATGAAATAAAAAAATTAAATTAGGAAATTGGAATCTGCAAAAAACACTGAGTAAAAATCTGTTTTTAGTTTCAATGGCACAAATTTTTTAAAGTTTTTATGATATGTTGAAAGTCGAATATTACAATTTTTTCATATTGAATTCAAGAACACACTATTCCTGAAAGAAAAAAACACTGAATTTGAGATGCTTAAATAATCCTGACGCATTTTGAATATTTCTTCACATCTTGAAATACTTTTTCATTAAATTTTCTATCAATATTATAAGAAAAACTCAAAAAACAATACAAACACAAAAAGATTAACAGTAGCATATATGGTTCATAAAAAATAAAATAAACAAATGCTTGATATGCGAGAGCCACTTATTGGCTCTTTTGAACAATTGAAGTACGTTTCATATCCACAAGATGAAAAATTACTCTTGATAGAACAGTAACACTAGATTTCAGGTCTCTTCTCAGAACGCCTGAACAATAATCCATCTGATACTTATTCTTTTAACAAAATTTATTCTTCTATTAAATGTGCAATGATTCATGAGAAAACAACTAAGCTAATGCTCGAAATCAGAGCAATTTGCTTCAACGCATTTATTGGCTCTCTTGAACTCTAATGATTTCTTTCTCTTTTGAGATGAGGATTATTCTGAGACCAAATATTATATCCGTTCATTTTGCGCAATCCAAAAACAAGTATCATCTACATATTCTTCATTCGTGAATATTGAAGGCATTTTTCAGTAGATAAACAAACGACACAATTCCCAATAATTCACAATCAATGAATGTATGAATATAAACGTCATTTTTTGAAATAAACCTACTCTGTGTAGTAGGATGTATTTTATTTATAATGAATAATTAACCTCTTATTCTAAAAAATCACTTGTTTCCCTAATAAAATTAAAGAAATTCATATGCTTCTCAAAAGAAGATGAAGTTGCTACACCTAAGTACATATTAGAGGAAAATAAGTCCTCAAGATTCATACATTATTTCATTGAAGAATAAATTTTGTTGAAAACATAAGTACCAGATGGATTATTGTCAGAGTTCTGAGAAGAAAGTCAAACTTTTCTCGAGCTGAAATCCAGTGTTTCTGTTCTATCAAGAGTATAATTTTTCATCTTGTGGATATAAAAAGTACTTCAATTGTTCAAAAGAGTCATTAAGTAAGTGAGGGGAATGGCTCTCGCATATCGAGCATTTGTTTATTTGATTTTTTTATGAATCATATGTGCTACTGTTCCTCTCTTTGTATTTCTATTGTTTTTTTAATTTTTCTTATAATATTGATAAAAAAATAATAAAATAGGAGTTCAAGATGTGAAGGAATATTCAAAATGCATCAGGATTATTTAAGTATCTCAAATTCAGTGTTTTTTTTATCAGGAATAGTATGTTTCTTGAATTCAATATGAATAAATTTTAATATTCGACTTTCAACGTATTATAAAAACTATAAAAAATTTGTGCCATTCAAACTAAAAACAGATTTTTACTCAGTGTTTCTTGAAGATTCCAATTTTTCAATTCATTTTTTTTTATCTCATATACCGAGTGATATTTCTAACCTGACACGGAAATTGAAATTTTTGAATACGGACCTGCAATTTTTGGGAATTTTTCTTCTCGATCTGATGGAGAACATGTATAGTAACAACCTTGCCAAATATCAGCGAAAAATTTGCCATATTGACGAAGATATGGGAGTTTATAGTTTTAGCACTTTTGCTAAAAACACCCTGTATCTCTGAAACTAATAGCCTTATGGGACATTTAAACCCCCAATCCTCATTCAGTTTGAGGTCCTCTATCTCCAGTTAGCCGTTGTCCCTTACGTCACCAGTCACCCTGTATTGACACTGAAATTTTTCATGAATTGGAACAAATTTAAATAAGGGGTATTTGTTCGAATGATGGTGAATTATGATTCATTTATATTATAAAAAAGGTCAACATCATCTGGACAGGGGTGCTCAAGTTATATGACAATTGAATTTCATAGATTATACAGGGTGCTTTATTGGTAAACGGAAAAAAGTCGATGATGAATAAATCACCTATCTCTTTGTTTCTCTTTTTCTCCACTCGAAAAAAGTACACAAAATTCATCAAGACATCGTTTTTGAAACTTGGTAGACCCCAAACAATGGTATATTCGGGACCACCTGGAGGTGCTTTATCCATCGTAATATTTTTCGGTTTGCCATTGAAACAGTATCGCAGGTTCGGAAAAAAATGTCAAATTATAAAAATCTTTTCATCAAAATAAAAGGTAGAGAAGGAAAAGTCATACCAAAATTTTCACGAAACTATAATTCCATTTTCAGGTAGAATCATCGATATGAATTCGAAATTGAAAATCCAATGAAAAGAATAAAATGGGGAGAAGTAAAAACTGATCATTTCAAAACGAATATTTCGATGCCTCATCTTGAAACTCATTTGTAATTTACCAACCTTCCTACCTACCTAGAAAACTGCCTTTTGAATAATTCTGAGTTTTGTCCAAAATTAATTTTCAGTTCCTCTCTTGACAAATGTCCTCGATTCAAAACTACCTCCATGTAGTTTATGACTTCAAAAATCTAATCGAGTATTTTTGTTGATTTTCCATAAAAAAGTTATTAAAAATTCCCCTGTCGATCGGTCAACACATCAACCTTAAAATTATTACAAATGTTCGAAAACGAACAACATTCACTTATAATTGACCGGAATTGTAATCAGGAGTTCATGGAAACATTACGTTCTGAAAACTCATTTCAATATGGAATGCCCCAATTCGGTCAAAAACTTCCTCTATACACTTCTCACAGCACTATCCGGACAGCAGAAAAATGAAATAATCAACTAGAAAACTGCCTTGAATAAATAATAGACAAAATTCATTTAAACGCTTATCCTCTGACAATAACCCAAGTTTATGCGTTAAAAAAATTGAAGGTACCTAGCCAAAATTTATAAACATTTTTCTCAAAATAAAAGTTGAGGGTGAAAAAAAAATTTCGAATATTTCCCGGCTCTCATTTCAGGTTAGATCAGCCCAGCGTTTCCCAACCTGTGGGGCGTGCCCCCCTTGGGGGGCGCGAATGAATTCAAGGGGGGCGCCAACAACCCGCCCCTGCCACAAACGGTTCTTGCATGGCTCGAATTAGAACCACTTTACTAACTAAAGGGGGGCGCGATGACATTTTAGATTGAAAATTGGGCCGCGAATACTGAAAGGTTGGGAAACGCTGGGTTAGATCATAGAATCAACTGAGTGCATTTGTTTTTCAAATCCTATTATAGACATTAAATTATGTTATCTTGTTAAACTACACATAGGTGCTTTCATTTCAATATATTCATTATTGATCAACCACGCGAATTCGAAATTGGAAACATATGAGAAGAAATAACCAATAATCATTTCAAAACAAATATTTCAATGCCTTATTTTGAAAACCTGTTCGTAGATAATTTTCAAAGAGTGATAACTTTTTATAAGGCATTTAATATGCCTAGAAAAATGCCTATCGAATAATTCATAGTTTTCTTCAAATTTTCCTGTTCCCATGTTGACAAATATCCTCGATTCAAAACTACCCCAATGTAGTTTATGACTTCTAAAATCTAATCGAGTTTCTTTGTTGATTTTCCATAAAGAAGTTATTAAAAATTCCGCTGTCGATCGGTCAACACATCAATCTTAAAATTATTACAAATGTTCGAAAACGAACAACATTAACTTATAATTGACCAGAATTGTAATCAGGAATTCATGGAAACATTACGTTCTGAAAACTCATTTCAATATGGAATGCCCCAATTCAGTCAAAAACTTCCTCTATACACTTCTCACGGCACTATCCGGACAGCAGAAAAATTAAATAATCAACTAGAAAACTTTCTTGAATAAATAATAGACAAAATTCATTTAAACGCTAATCCTCTGACAATAACCCAAGTTTATGCGTTAAAAAAATTGAAGGTACCTAGTCAAAATATATAAACATTTTTCTCAAAATAAAAGTTGAGGGTAAAAAAAAAATTTCGAATATTTCGTGGCTCTCATTTCAGGTTAGATCAGCCCAGCGTTTCCTAAACTGTGGGGCGCGCCCCCCTTGGGGGCGCGAATGAATTCAAGGGGGGCGCCAACAACCCGCCCCTGCCCCAAACGGTTCTTGCATGGCTCGAATTAGAACCACTTTACTAACTAAAGGGGGCGCGATGACATTTTAGATTGAAAATTGGGCCGCGTATACTGAAAGGTTGGGAAACGCTGGGTTAGATCATAGATTCAACTGAGTGCATTTGTTTTTCAAATCCTATTATAGACATTAAATTATGTTATCTTGTTAAACTACACATAGGTGCTTTCATTTCAATATATTCATTATTGATCAACCACGCGAATTCGAAATTGGAAACATATGAGAAGAAATAACCAATAATCATTTCAAAACAATATTTCAATGCCTTATTTTGGAAACCTGTTCGTAGATAATTTTCAAAGAGTGAACTTTTTATAAGGCATTAATATGCCTAGAAAAAGCCTATCGAATAATTCATAGTTTTCTTCAAATTTTCCTGTTCCCATGTTGACAAATATCCTCGATTCAAAACTACCCCAATGTAGTTTATGACTTCTAAAATCTAATCGAGTTTCTTTGTTGATCTTCCATGAAGAAGTTATTAAAAATTCCGCTGTCGATCGGTCAACACATCAATCTTAAAATTATTACAAATGTTCGAAAACGAACAACATTAACTTATAATTGACCAGAATTGTAATCAGGAATTCATGGAAACATTACGTTCTGAAAACTCATTTCAATATGGAATGCCCCAATTCAGTCAAAAACTTCCTCTATACACTTCTCACGGCACTATCCGACAGCAGAAAAATTAAATAATCAACTAGAAAACTTTCTTGAATAAATAATAGACAAAATTCATTTAAACGCTAATCCTCTGACAATAACCCAAGTTTATGCGTTAAAAAAATTGAAGGTACCTAGTCAAAATATATAAACATTTTTCTCAAAATAAAAGTTGAGGGTAAAAAAAAATTTCGAATATTTCGTGGCTCTCATTTCAGGTTAGATCAGCCCAGCGTTTCCTAAACTGTGGGGCGCGCCCCCCTTGGGGGCGCGAATGAATTCAAGGGGGGCGCCAACAACCCGCCCCTGCCCCAAACGGTTCTTGCATGGCTCGAATTAGAACCACTTTACTAACTAAAGGGGGCGCGATGACATTTTAGATTGAAAATTGGGCCGCGTATACTGAAAGGTTGGGAAACGCTGGGTTAGATCATAGATTCAACTGAGTGCATTTGTTTTTCAAATCCTATTATAGACATTAAATTATGTATCTTGTTAAACTACACATAGGTGCTTTCATTTCAATATATTCATTATTGATCAACCACGCGAATTCGAAATTGGAAACATATGAGAAGAAATAACCAATAATCATTTCAAAACAATATTTCAATGCCTTATTTTGGAAACCTGTTCGTAGATAATTTTCAAAGAGTGAACTTTTTATAAGGCATTTAATATGCCTAGAAAAAAGCCTATCGAATAATTCATAGTTTTCTTCAAATTTTCCTGTTCCCATGTTGACAAATATCCTCGATTCAAAACTACCCCAATGTAGTTTATGACTTCTAAAATCTAATCGAGTTTCTTTGTTGATCTTCCATGAAGAAGTTATTAAAAATTCCCCTGTCGATCGGTCAACACATCAATCTTAAAATTATTACGAATGTTCCAAAACGAACAACATTCACTTATAATTGACCGGAATTGTAATCAGGAATTCATGAAAACATTACGTTCTGAAAACTCATTTCAATATCGAATGCCCCAATTCAGTCAAAAACTTCCTCTATACACTCCTCACAGCACTATCCGGACAGCAGAAAAATGAAATAATCAACTAGAAAACTTCCTTGAATAAATAATAGACAAAATTCATTTCATCGCCAATCATCTGACAATAACCCAAGTTTATACGTTCTTCATGGTATTTCCTCATGAATGATTAGAAAACTGTTTTCTATTCAACTATACCAACAATGAAAACGTGAAGCAATAAGGAGCACAATAATGTGTAGATATTTAATAGACTATGTAAAGCTTTATTAAATAATATGGGTAATGTACATAATAATAACATGCCACAATAACGGTTACTAATAAACCCGAGGAGATTCAGATAGCTGGCATTTTGATAGGATCAATCTGGACTCGTTTCCTTTGTAGAAGTGTCATCCGAATTGAAAAACCATTAATTCTTGCATTCGTGATTCCTGGGCGCAAGCGCTCCGCTCCCCTTTTATAAGCTTAGGGTTGAAAAAAACTCCAATCAATACCTTAATGACTACTTTACGGTGGCATACGTAATGAAGTCTGACGTCATCCTGAAATCAGTGGAGGCTCGAACGATACAAGCGTTGGCGAGTGGTTGATACTAAATGAATGATTATTTTTTTTTAAATAGGGAAATAAGTTTTTATGAAAATACTTTTACTCATTAGGAACTCTCTCTTGAATCCAATTTTTTCGATGAATTTCATAACATTTTGGGATTTTGGTCTGATACCAATGTGAAAATGAAATTTAAGTCTGAACAGATTACTTTTCCACTCATTTTAATTATTGGTCTTTCAATATGGACCAAATTTATTGTTTTTTAGCTTGGTTCGCTAATGTCACTAGGTCAAATAGAATATGCATTTTACAAGTAATTTGCTCAGTTGCAGGAACGTCCATTAAAATTTAAAGGTCCATTAAACCCTTAATCCCCCATTAGTTCCTTGTAATAATGGAGGATTAAGAGTTTAATGGACCTTTAAATTTTAATGGACGTTCCTGCAACTGACACATTATCTGATAATTTAATCATGCGCGTATCTTGTCTTGAAAATAATGAATTGATGAAATGACGCAGAAAATTAAGAATATTGAAGTTGATTCTGAAATTTTCATTATTTTTATTTCAATCAACTCAATATTGAGCATAAGATGCAAAAATAATTAGAAGAAACACTGACGTCAGAAGCTTTTGAACTCTTGTTTGTATTGGGAAAGCGATGAATCCAATTCAACTATCCTGAGCGCTATTGGTTTCATTCTATTCATCTTCAAAACTCAAAATTATCAGGGTAGCTTCAGGAATAAAAAAAATATGAATTCAAGGATAAGTAAGATAAAACCTGTAGCCCTCAGGATATTAATATTTGATTTATCATTTTCCCAATATTAACATGAGTGCAAAAGCTCTTGACTCCACATCGTATAACTGAACAAAGCAAACACGCAAAAAATCAAACTAGAATTTTTTTATTATGAAAGACCGACATGGTCCACGTAGGGACACGAAGCCTATGTATTAATAGTTATTTAATCAACTAGGTTTTTAAAGACTGCGACTGATGGTCGAGATATTAATAGTTGGAGACCATTAGTATCTCGATTAATAACCGAGTTGATTACAAGATTATTCCGACGATCTCAATATGATTTGTAAGAATTCTAGATTGAAACACATTCTCATTTTGCACGAAACTTCCATTTGACATAAAAAAATTCTATGTATCTATGTTCCAGTAGAGTTTTGACCTTTCTCGTAGTGCTTCTGAATACTTTGGAAACGGTTGCCATGAGGATTGCACTTCAAAATAGCAGAGAAGTTGGGCATTAAAATGGGTCATTAATGAGTCGTATGATGATTACAACAGGAATCTATAATATAGATATACCAATTACATATCAACGTCAGAAGATTTTCACATTGAGTTTTTGAATACAAACCATTATAAGGAGCCAAAATATTTGTATTTTTGAAAATTTTCTAATGGTACGATTCTTCGAAATCCAGCACAAAGGTGCGCGTTAATGTTTTAATTCTAAATATCGAGTTTGATATTCATCGGATCTGTAGTTTCGCTAATATCAAAAAATCAATGAGACGAATTTCGAGTGAGAGTAACTCCTGAACTAACCAACCGATTTTGCCTGTTCCTAGGAGCATACAAAGATGTTCTTGTAGCAAATTTACCATGAAAATTTAAAAGCCGTAACACGAGTTGTAGTAACCAGAAATTTATTGGTTCATTAAGCACTGACAAAATATTTTGTTCATTTCAATGCCACGTTCCTTGAGAAATATTTCAGAAGTTTGCGCGTCATTATTATCCTTCAAATCAACAAATTTCGAAATGATCGGATGTGCGTTTTCCCTAGGAACAAGCGAGCAGAACCATATTCTTGTTTCAATATTACGTCAAATTAGGTTCTTCATCAATTTTATAGCATTTTAAAGTTTCACATCTCGACCAAATAATCTCTAGAGCATGCCAACCGTAATTGTGAGCCAAATGGAGGATGGAAATCTCATTTGAGCAGTTCGTTCAAAGGCTCAAAATTTCGAAAATCACAAACTGAATACTTTTGTTCTCATTGGTTCAAACAACGCCCAGTAATCTTTTTAATATATGAAGGATTTAAAGTCATTTTAGGTAAATTAACAGGGTAATCAGAGTACTCAAACCACACCTTCATTCGATTATGAATAACACTAAGTATTAATTCTCTAGAAATAAAAACGAATACAGGGATTTATATGTATAGTTTCCGGGTATAGCTTGTTGAAATGAGCCATTATCTTTGAGACCGAGTAATTGAAAAGTTCACTTAGAATGATTAAATTCATCAACGTTCAATACACAACACAAATATACAGCGCGACATCGTTAGTACCAATATAAACATTAACTAAAGTAATTATGGTATATTTCAATGACAATCTGATCTAATGAGACAAATCGTATAAAAGAGAAACATAAGCACATTGTTAGACCTTGTCGAAAGAGAAAAAAAATAATCAATTATTTTACATACTTATCCCTGCAGGCGTACATATTCCGACTACTTCAGTAACGCGCGATTCAATTGTATACATGTACATGACAGGTTATTTTTTTCAAATTTGATATAAAATATAGTTTATGTTCACAACCTGAACGTTCCCATTTAAATATTCCTTACATAGCACATATTCTTGATTTACTCTGGTCAACGACAGGTACTAAGAATAATGTGTTAATTATATTATATTTGTACCGTACTGGTTTAACATTTCAAGAAATCAAATAGTGTGGGCGGTGGCATAGTTTCCAGAGGAAACGATTAACTAGGACAATTGCCTAGATGACTGAACATGGAGACAATGAAATTATTATGAACTTATACAGGGTGGTCATTTGAAAACGAAACAGACGAGATTACAGACGAAATAAATTTTTCGATAGAAATGCTCGGACAGGTCGATTTCTGTTTCGAGGGGACAACTTAAGATGTAGGTTACGGACGCATAGCGCTTCAACCCTTGCTACTACAACCCTCACCCCCATTTTTGAATAGGGAAGATGGGGTGAGTGATACCTCATTTGAAAGGTATTTTTTATACTGATTTCAGCACAGTAATGTGTTTTTCATTTTATGCATTAGTTCTCGAAATATTCTTAACTAAGTATTTGAAAATGAAGTGGTGTTTTCATGGCACTTGTAGTGTTTTTTTTGTGAAAAATCGACATTTTGAGCTTCAAAACAACCATGACTGTGGCTTCCTTCCTCCAACCACTGACAAGAAATCTTTAATCAAGATACCGAACAAACAAAGCGTATTGCGAAGGAGCTCAATCTTCCTGAAACTCAATCTAAATTATCTTCGATAAATTTGCAGTATTTCCAATAACATGCGGTAACACTTGATCGATAGAAATCTCCAAAAAGTCCAAATACGTACATATCTCTAATCAGATTACCAGGCAAGAAAATCAAATCATTAATGATGCCACAGAAATATTCCTGTCCCAATTCGTGAAACGATTCCCGACTCAATTATGAAGTGTTTTCTCAGTTGGCTTCAATAATGTTTTCATTTTGTTGATTATTGAATTCATATCTTTTTCAAAAAAAATGAGAATCGATAATTTTTTATTTATTACGAACAGATCATTAAGTTGGCTTACTGGTTCTTGACATGTGAATTATTCTTAGTTTTGAATCGAGACTTGTACTTGTATGTGTTCTAATTCATTGTTCGACATGGTTTATTCAATTGCAGAAAGGGTGGAAATAATTTCACTTTTTTTTGCAAACAATCAATGTGCGAATAGAACCGCAGAACCGCAGAATTCTTCAATCAACGACATTTAGATAAACATGGTTGTTTTGAAGCTCAAAATGTCGATTTTTCACAAAAAAAAACACTACAAGTGCCATGAAAACACCACTTCATTTTCAAATACTTAGTTGAGAATATTTCGAGAAACTAATGCATAAATGAAAAAACAATTACTGTGCTGAAATCAGTATAAAATACCTTTCAAATGAGGTATCACTCACCCCATCTTCCCTATTCAAAATTGGGGGTGAGGGTTGTAGTAGCAAGGGTTGAAGCGCTATGCGTCCGTAACCTACATATTAAGTTGTCCCCCTCGAAACAGAAATCGACCTGTCCGAGCATTTCTATCGAAAAAATTTATTTCGTCTGTAATCTCGTCTGTTTCGTTTTCAAATGGCCACCCTATATTCGCCTGAAGCCATTTTAAACGTTAATTCACTAGAAGAGATATTTTATTATTTCTGTCTGGGACTGTGACAGGGATGTCCAAATAAAGCTAGGTATTTACGCACGATGGACTTTCTGTTTTGGCAAACAGCATGTTGGACAAGCTTTGACTTCCAGTATCTTGAAGTTGAGCTAGGTTTTTATGTTCTTTGAATCACTATCCAGGAACGTTTAGTTTTGCCAATATAGGCTCTTCCTACTCACCAGGTACTTCATATATTATAATCAAATCAAGAGGACATGAAGGCTAATCTAACTAATAGCTCAATTCTTATATAAAGGGTGTTTTTTAAGATGTATAGAACTTTAATTATTCGATTGAGATTCATTTATCCGAAAGATAATTTTGTGGCATTACATTTAAAAAATATGATTTCTGGCATATGACGGCCACGGCTGGCTCGGATGTAGTCCAATATGGACGTCCAATTTTTGATGACATTTGTGGCTGTATATCGGCAATAACACGGCGAATGTTGTCTTCCAAATGGTCAAGCGTTTGTGGCTTATCCGCATAGACCAATAACTTCACACAGCCCCAC
Organism: Propylea japonica; assembly: GCA_013421045.1. NCBI lineage: Eukaryota > Metazoa > Arthropoda > Insecta > Coleoptera > Coccinellidae > Propylea > Propylea japonica. The sequence continues at coordinate 13,443,500 of CM024239.1, read as the reverse complement.
AGAAAGTAGTTTAGCGGTGTTGAATCACAAGATCTTGGAGACCAATTCACAGGTCCAAAACGTGAAATTAGGCTGTTACCAAACATGTATTTCAATAAATCGATTGTGGCACGAGCTGTGTGACATGTTGCGCCGTCTTGTTGGAACCACAGCTCCTGGATATCATGGTTATTCAATTCAGGAATGATGAAGTTAGTAACCATGGCTCTATACCGATCACCATTGACTGTAACGTTCTGGCCATCATCGTTTTTGAAGAAGTACGAACCAATGATTCCACCAGCCCATAAAGCACAGCAAACAGTCAGTTTTTCTGGATGTAACGGTGTTTTGACATACACTTCACTCCAAAATCGGCAGTTTCGTTTGTGGACGTAGCCATTCAACCAAAAGTGCGCTTCATCGCTAAACAAAATTCGCTTTTGAAAATCGGGAACAAGGGCAATCTCGTTTTCGGTCCATTCGCCGAATCTACTCCTGATTGATTGATCGTTTGGCTTCAATTCTTGCAAGATTTGGATTTTGTAAGCACGCAAACCATGATTCTCCGCAAAATCTTCCATAAAGTGGATGGACACAGATCCAATCCCTGTGCTCTCGATGGCGTATGGGCTCATTGGGGTCTTCCTCAATGCTACGCTCTACAGTAGCAATAGCTTCTTCTGTAAGGCGTCTCGGGGGATGCGAGTTATCAATAAAAGTAAACGTGGTGCGAAAACTTTCCATGGTTTATCGAATTGAATGGACTTAGTACGCGATACGTATTCCGCACAGAACCATTATTTTCGAAATGAAATTGCACTATTTTGCATTATTTGCATGCATTGTTCAGGCGTGAGTCTATTCATGATGAATTTCCAAACCAGTTTGAGGATAAATCACTTGACAGCTGTTAAATCGGTCGCCATCTTAAACAGTAATGCAAACTTGAAGTTCCATACCTCGAAAATAAACACCCTTTACTAATAAGTTGAAGTTTTTCAATAAAAGTATGCTCCACGAAATTAACATTTCTCTACTGATAGGCGTTTTCTTTCCACAGTTTGTCTCTGAATTTTCAGTCTCGAGTTAGTTTGGAATCACCCTGAATATCACTATTCCAATAAAAGTATGCTACACTAAATCTATATTTCTCTACTGATAGGCGTATTCTTCCAATAGTTTGTCTCTGAATTTTTCGTCTCGAGTTAGTTTGGAATCACCCTGAATATCACTTTCCAATAAAAGTATGCTCCCAGAAATTTATCATTTTTTACTTGAAGGCGTATTATTTCAACAGTTTGTCTCTGAATTTTTCATCTCGAGTTAGTTTGGAATCACCCTGAATATCACTTTTCCAATAAAAGTATGCTCCAAGAAATTTATCATTTCTTTACTTATAGGGTAAGTCAGGGTGATATGGCGAATCGGTGAAATGGTGGTACTATATTCTTTTCCGAGTGCACAGATGTCGCTTAATGTCTGAGTACCAGCTGTTTCTGATGATCCTTTCAACGTGCACCTGCAAAAAGTTGGCCCCGTACTTAATTTGTACAAAACTATTTGCGATGCTCAATAATTTTTATACGTTGCATGCGTTTATAAAGATTGCTTTCCGTAACGAAGGCCGAGAAGTATTTCTTGATATATTCTGCCTTCTTAGTTTATTTATGTAATACATAACCTAGAAAACATGGCCTCTTATATTTCCTTTTTCTTGCTGTGCTATTCACCGTTTCACCCATAGGAATTGGAGATATTGTGAATCCTGGCATGGGTGAAATGGTGAAGGATAAAAAGCGTATTTTATAAGTTTTGTCGAGGGTTTTGTGGATGCATAAATTTAAAAAAATTATAAAAGATATATTTTATGTTGAAGCGGAAGGGCCTAGGACGAATCGCAGCTTTTTATCTTTCGTGTTTCTTCTGGTTAGGTCTTGTTCGAGGGTTTGTCACTATTCCAGCAATCACCATTGTTCCAGGTAAGGATGCCTATATATAGAAGAAAAATTAATGGCTTTAGCTCACGTTTTGAATTCTCCAGAAATCATCGTTAAACTCCGAAACAGAAATCGTCAAAAAAACAATCGAGTCAGTGAAAAGTGGACCAAATGCTAAAGGAAAGCTCAAAGGAAAAACCATAGCCAAAAAAAAGCAAACAGAAAATCTTAAATACGTAACCTAAGAAATGAAAAATGTCCACCACTGACGCCGAATCGGAATCATCTCTGGATGTCGACTTGCAGGACGAGGATGACGACATGGACGATGATGAGAGTTGTTGTGTAGGATGTGGTGAACTTGACAGTTGCACTAAAAGGACGTCGATTAGATGGAATGTATTAGCTGCCAACAGCTGCATGAAGATTGCACAAAATATGATTAAAGAGTTTATGGTACTGTTAAGTTGTTGTCTCTATATTTTGCCAAAGAACAGTGTTTTCATTCTGTTTAAATATGAATTTTTTTGTCTTCTACACGGCTCTTTTTTTTCTTCACCATATCACCCTGACTTACCTATGCGTATTCTTTCAACAATTTGTCTTTCTCTTTCCTCATCATCAATGACTCAAACAATTATTATTACGAATTTAACGGAAAATTTTCTGCCATTTTCCAAACTGTTCTGCAATGACCATTTTCCATTCCTTCAATTTCAATCCCGGATGTTTTCCACTCACACACGAACGGAAAGCGCATCAACTTTTTCATGTGCACGACCCAGGAGAAAATTACAACCCCCGAAAAAGTGATCAATTCATTAGCGAAAATGAGTCTGGCCCGCAGTAATCGAGCCGCCACTGCGTTTTACGATTATGCAGCATTAAAACCAATCCCGCTAAATAGCCCGAGTCTTCCATGCACCACGTTCAATATCCCTGGCATAAAAATTAATCACATTATCAATCTGGGTCCTTCGTGGGCCACTGCAGTCTGCACGACTATTCAATCTAAGAGATTAGCGAGACAGATTCATTAATTAAGGCTCGATCATTCATTACGTTGATTGCTAGTTCAGTTCAGTGATCGCGGAGATGTGATAGAAGGCTTTACTTGGGGCGCATGTATGGTATTGTCCGAAAAATTTTATAACTCATACTTATTTTGCCTTATAAATTATTTATAGTTCTAGAAAAATTCTAGTATAGACAGAAAGTAGCTAATTTAATAGAAGTAGGTATGTAAAAAGTTTGGATTTTTAATCGAAGTACAGTTGAAAACACTATAATTGATCAGTTATCGAGCGGGATGAGAACTGATCAAATGCTAAAATGGCTAAAGAAAAAATAGAGGTGTGTTAAGTGTGGACAACCCTTATCACTAAGGGGTATGAAAAATAGATGTTGGCCGATTCTCTGACCTACTCAATATGCTCACAAAATTTCATGAGAATCGGTCAAGCCGTTTCGGAGGAGTACGGGAACGAGCATTGTGATACATGTATAAGATTGTATTGAAATATTATTGGGCTATTCTCATCAGGAAACACAGTTAAGATTTGGAATTTTCTGAAAAGCAACTTATTTTACTGCCGAAAATTTTGATACTTTTATCAGATTTTGAAAAACAATGATATTTCGATGTAATTTTTGATTGATAAATGGTCAAAAATCAGATCATAGTCGTCGATGATGGTTTTCCTTGTACTGTCAAATTGATAAACATTTTCAAGAGTAAAGAACGTTGCTTTTTTGAAACTTCCGAATCTTCTAGAAAAGCAGAGCAAACTTTTTTCTTTTGAAAAATTTCATCAATTTTGAGAGTTCATGGATGACTATGATCTCATTTTTGACAGTTTAACCAATCAAAATCAGATCGAGGTCATTGATGATTGAATTTCAGAAACATTTTCTGAATTTTTTTCCTTGGAACTAGCGACGAATCATTCAATCAACTCTGAAGATATCCAGAATTGAATGAACGTTCACCTGATAGAGAAGCGCTCGAAAGTTATTGACTTGATCCTAATGCGAATTGTTATTATCAATTTCAACAATAATGTCACCTGAACATCAAATTTTGGACGATTTTTGATTTGCTTCTTGGTTAAAATTAGCATTTCTGTGAAATTCAGAAATATATTTTCCGAATTATTCTTTTTTCCTCTCGACGCATTGGATACGAATTATTGATGACGAACTATCAAACTAATAGTTACGCATTTATCTGCTAATTCTGACTGATAATAAAACTGAATTATTCTTGCTCGAGTTTAGAATTTTTGCACACCTGATTATTTTTCTTTGTTTTTGTGTTCTAAGGATTCCTAAGAAAAATAGCTGTTATGTATGTGTCGTTTGTTAGTATCGAATATAAAATATTCACCTCGCTCTCATTTCCTACTCATGGAAATAATCGATGAATAAAATTTCAAAATATCCACTTGAGAACCATACGATCAATCTGGCAAATATATTCTGACCAAATATACCTTCTTTGATTCCTGTTCTAGTCGAAATTTAGCACACGTCGTTTATGGTCATGAGCAGCTGAAAATGAAATTAGGAACCGATGCGAATTCTAGTTTTGAAAATATTTGCAATAGGTTACATTTCTTGTAGCTTTGAGCATTGACATCTGTTTTCAATTTCACTCTAATAAAGGTACAAAACGAACGTCCGAGGTCATCTAATGAAAAGTAGATAAAAAAACCAATAATATCATATAAACATAATAATAAAGCAATGTAATGTAAGGCATTATCCATTTTTCCATATACCATATGAAAAATAAATTGACTATGTAATCTGGAGGAGTCGCAAGTATTATATCATACTACTTGTGACTTAGCCAAAACTTGGAATTCTGGTAATTATTCAGAAAATTTCAAAAAGTTTTCGGAATTATTCGGAAATATTCGGAATTTTTGGAAATATTCGGAATTATTTGGAATTTTTGGAATTACTCTGAATTATTTCTAATTAATAATTCCGTATAATTCCAGATAATTCTGAAATATTTCAATATTTCCGAAAAATTCCAATACGAATAAATCGAAATAATTCCGAAGAATTCCAATCATTCTGAAAAATTCCGAGAATTCCAAATAATTCCAAGCTTTGTACACTAAAATTCCAAGGTGAAATACCTCTCGTGGAAAAACCTTGTTCCTGTAACGTCAATTAAAACCATCAAAAGAGCGAAAAATCTGCATTTGTTGGCGCAACAGACCACACATTCAGACTGATATAACAGCATTATCGTAACTAGCCTTCGTCTCCACCATTGACGTGAGGTCAGACGTTCCGGGTTTTAATTGCCGGCTCTGCTAAGATGCCGGCGTCCAGCACGCTACCACTTACCACCGCGACGACGCTTTTTTCAGCCTGGACGCGGCGTCGTCGATCGATATGCACGACGCTCTCGTGTTTTCAAAGCATAAAGAACCACAGACAGCTGACGAACAATTAAAAACTACCCCTCAATGTACCTTAAATTACCTCTAATCGACGCTGCCGCCGCGACGTCTTGCTTCGACGTAAAGCGGCACGCAGCACGCATCGGACACGAAGTGCCGGCTGCCAAATGACCTGAACTGAACGAAGTTTTATGTGTTAAACGCCGGACACCAGGTTTGTAAACATAACGCCAATGCTCCATACGGAATTTCTGTCTCGTCGTCATAGCGGAAGACCATTTTCGACTGGATTCAGATTGATCGAATCTAGTTCCTCTCAACAACTTTTCGGGAGTAAATTCGTGCGGCTAAAATTTTGGCTTTTAACTAATTCGCTTTTGAAACACATACAGGGTGTTACATAATAGTATGTCACAGCTTGAGGGGGTGAATCTACAAGCAATTTTAAAGAAAAAAGTTTTTATAAACATTCTTCGTTACGGAGCTATAGGGTGTTGGAATTTCCAAAAAAAATTGGTTTTTTCTTATAACTCCTGCAGTTTTGAGATATTCAGTCCATTTTGGAATGCGAGCTATTTTCAACAGTCTCCATCCTTGGACTTCCTGAATCTCAACCACAATCTACAGGGTGTTTTTTTCTTCCGGAGCCATATCTCCTTTTTCCCTCTGAAACTTGTGTGCGTTACGCCACTGATCAGCGTGATTTTTTTTTATATCATCGTTTAATTTAAAAACTTTTTTCACTTTTGTAATTTTTCGTATCTCGTTTTCGGGTAAAAAACTATTGAACGATTGTATGATATTCGCTAAATAAAAAAATAATAGAAATACTCGATAGGTATGCCCAAAATTTGCTTTTATTTTGATAGCTTGTCATCTGAGACTCAACTTAAGCTTATTCAATATCAAATACAATCGTTCAATAATTTTTACTCGAAAACGGTTAGAGATACGAAAAATTACAGGAGTCAAAAAAGTTTCTAAATTGAACGAAGATATCAAAAATTGATTTAATGCGGACTAGTGGCCTACCGTAAAAAACGAGACATAGCTCCTGAAAAGAAAACACCCTGTAGATTCTAGTTAAGATTCTGGACGTGCAATGATGGATACTGTTGAAAATAGCTCGCATTCCAAATTTGGACTGAATATCTCAAAAACTGCAGGAGTTATGAAGAAAAAAAAAACATTTTTTTTGGAATTTCAACACCTGTAGCTCCGTTATGAAGCTTTTGCGGACCCATATTTATATGGACTTTTTTATATACGTAAATTCATCCCCTTAAGTTGTGACATACTATTATGTAACAGCCTGTAGAGAAGAAAGGTTTCTCCACTTCTAGATATTTGATTTGAAATTGATTTTAGCGACAATAAATTATTTGAAAATGGATTTGAAAGTAGTATGATTCGTCCACCACAGCATCAATATACAAGGTCGGGGGGGTCCGATGAGATTTTCATAAGAAGTTTTTATTCTTGAAGTGGCATCAAAAATCGCCCATAAAATATGTACTGAGTTGATTTGAACTGACCAAATCAGACCGATGGTTCCAGAGCTAAAAAGAGTTGAATTTTTAATTCTCAAATATTTTCAAAGTAGAAATCTTGTCGAGTGGAAGTCAGTGATTTTTTTTAATTTGATAGTTTTCGACATGTTCGCTGAAATTTGAACTGTACATAAAAAGCGTCGATAAAATACATTAAAAAAATCTTTAACCAAGTTAGTTTCATGTAATTTAAAAGCATATCTGGAAAACCTATGAATTCTTAAGCCGGGTTTCACAAAACTTCGATCAGCTTGATTATTGAAATGTCATCATTTTGTGCAATTTTCAGTTCATTTTTGACATAAACCATAGACTTAATTCAAAATCAACGATTTGATTGCCCGATCAAGATTTGTGAAACCGGGGGTTGAACTTGAAATTTTCAGCGTATGTTCAAGATTTGATTAGGAATCACGAACAAAAGCTGTGGCAAACAGTTCTCAAGATATTCAAATTTTATTAATCATTTTCCCAATATGGCCAAGTACTTCAGACTTCAGACTAAGGCTTTTGTTTTATTTTTTTTCGAATACCACTCAGTATACTTAGATATCCTTCGATATAACATATTTCGTTTCGTATGGACTATAATTTCAGCACAGTGAACATCTTTCAAACGGTTCACAATATATACAATTGAATATAATCATTCAATTTATACACTTGAGCTCGGATTTATTGGAAGACGTAATCTGCAGAACTAGAGATAAAACTATTACAAGCAAATCGAGTAGAATTTCTTATTCGAACACAACGAAACCTACGTACAGTATTGGGGATATCATCAGTTGAAGAATTTCTCAGAATGTTTCAGTCGAATCGTGCAACAATAAATTGGCTAACATTTACACGTTAGATACTAATTTTATAAAAGTAATTGCACGGTGTGGGTGTATCTTTGATTCCGAGAAAGAGAAGAAAATAATGGCACCTTTCACCTGTTTGAAATTCTCCAACTCGACAGAGCTCATCATGGTTATGATTGTTAACCTATGAATATATGGATTACAAGTCATAATTCTCAAGAAATATAATAATAAAGTTTAATATTTGCATGCGAATTATGACTATGACACACTAACAGACACAGATTAGGATAACTCTAGAATACAATTGCTCCATTAAGGAAATGGAGGAATTTTTTCATTATTCTGAAACCACATTCAAGTTCTGAACTTTGAAAAACTGCTTACAGACTATTTGTAGCACAGGTACCGTTTTTCCCTATCATTTAACATCAATCATTGAATGATAACATTAAAACGAAATCATTGACCACTTTTTTGAGCGCTCACTCTATTTAACCGAGTGGTGCTATATCGTAATTTTCGAATTTTGAGACAAAAATGGTCCCAAACGATAAGGTTCGTCCCACTTGAAAATTTTAGGCTAGGTTCTCAAATGGCGCGGTTAAGTTGGTTAACCTGCAAAATCGTATGGGGGGTATTTCATAAGCAAAGAATGTTTGTTCCTCAATATCTTATACAGAACAAAACTGATCGGAATGAAATTTTGCGTCCACATGCTAGATACTCATAAGAAACCACATACGAAATTTTGTGAATTTCTTAATTCAATCGAGCTGAAATTCTGCAATGAAATGTAAAATCTTCAAGAACAAGCCAAAGCAGCATGCAAGTTTTCAAAACGATTGTTAAATCAGGAACAAAGAAGTTTCACATTTTTAGTTATAGATTTTTTAAATGTTTCAGTTTATGAATAACTTTCAGAATATGATTCCAATCAAGCTGAGATTTGGCATTCATATATTCAGTAACAATCTCAAGTACTATACAAAACTTTGTGGTAATAGCGTTATTGCTCCCCCAATGAAAAATTTCTCAAAAGCACCTGCTCAAAATTTTTGTTCGATAATTTTACATACGTAAGGTTCTTATTTTTTCGTCAAAAAATCATGAGTGGAGTGATCGATTCGAATATAACAGAAAACAAAAATAATTGTGATCAAAAGCTTTTATGAGGAAACATTCAAAGAGGGAAAAAACTTGAATTCATAATTTGATAGCAGGAATTTCTGAAACAGATCTTCAATTTTTTCTGATTTTAATCAATATCATATTGAAATGGACAAATATAATCGTGAAGAATTCGGAAATTTTATATGGTTGTGAGTAAAATAAAATAATTTCATCTAATGAATATTTACTTCAAGAAATTATTAGTATCACCTGAAAAATACAGTATAATTCCGGAATAGATTGATGATATTGTATTCAACTTCATGTTAATGGAATACCAGAGTCCAAGCCTGAACAAAAATACAGGTAGGTAATTCTATCGATGATGTTTCATTATAATGAAATGCTTATCCGGTGGTAGAAGTAATTATTGTTTATAATTACACCGTGAAGTTACACCACATATATTGTAATTATAAAGCTATTTTGCTTACCGACATGACAATCACAGCGAGGAAATTATGCAAAAAGTACCCACCTCCTGAAACAGAAATAATTATTACAATCATGTCCACTTACATAAATAATTGGATCAGATTAATTTTTTTTCCTGTCAAGGATGGCCATTAGGATGATGAGGTTACCAAAATTTTTGTTGACGCGAAATGAATACTTAAACGTTATTAAGTATAGTTATTTCAATTAAATAGGTGAGTCAGATAACAGCGATTTTCGTGGAAAGAATAATCAGTGCCGAACTAAAACTTTTCATTTTTTTCTTAACGAGTTGAAATAAGATAACAATTAGCTATATTAGGTATTTCCGAAAATAATTTATCACCCAGACACATTTGAGTTTATAGTTGACGGTATAATAATAATTATAATAATACCACAAATACCATTTAATGGATGACAAGGATTCAAACTAACTCGTAGCACAAAAGCTAGAAAAAATGGACTCAACTGATCAAATGTAAGAAGAGGTGCTATGACCATTTAGTATGATATATTTCACGCAACCAAATAAACAAAATGATAATCTAAACTTTGCTGATTTCTGACAGAAGAGGAGGATAAGAAAATTGCACTATAAGAAAAGCATATGCAAAGACCAGCTGTCAGAATGATCTTACTAGGTCAAAATTTTTGATCCCGAGATAGCAATACGAAAATTGATCGAATGGCAAATAAGACGTCATGTAATCATAGTTTCGAATGGGAAATCGGTAGAACATGAGACAGTGAATGTATTGAAAACTATGCGAAATTAATTTGATGTCAAAACCGAACCATTATTATAACATAATCCAATTTGAGTATAAGCTTACTGATCGGCAATCGCAATATAGTAATGTGGGGAAATTTTTTTTATGCTTTTTTTACTAGATGTCGCACTGTTTGATTTAGACTCTACTCGATAGTGTTAGGTTACTAACCTAACCTAATCTAATCTTACCCAACGTAACCTAATCCAACCTAACCTAATCCAACTTAATCTAACCTAACCCACCTCCTGAAACAGGAATAATTATTACAATCATGTCCACTTACATAAATAATTGGATCAGATTAATTTTTTTTCCTGTCAAGGATAACCATTAGGATGATGAGGTTACCAAAATTTTTGTTGTAGTGTCGCGAAACGAATACTCAAACGTTATTATAGTTACTTCAATTGAATGGGTGATTCATATACCAGCGATTTTCGTGGAGTAGTTCATATAATTTTTTTTCGAAATCGACCCCCTTCCAAGATACAGCCCTTGGAGGGCGATGACGAGTTGACAGTGTTGAATGTTGAATGGCTTCTTGCAAACACTGAGTCATAAAACTATAAATTATATGGAGCACTAAGTAGACGTTACTCACACCAAGTTTTTAGATCTCATACCTTAATTATTAGGGATTGAAAATAACAACCCCCATGATTTTCGTTCAAAAATTGTTTTCGTAGGATAGATTTTCTGAAAATAAAATTCTCTTGTGGTTTCTCATTCAATTCTGGTAAAAAAAAGTATCCTGCAAAATTGCGATACAGTCGATATTTTTCTCGAAAAAAATTGAAACTTACAAACAGTTATGATCACTGTTCATTACAATGCATTGTATAAGTGTTCCATAGAATGAATATTCTAAGATATTGAATTTCTATGACAGGAGATGAAGATGTTCTATAAATCTTTCTGAAGGTTTAATAACTAATTTCGGGAAGAAAATTATATCCGTAATATTTTAATTTCTCAAATAGAACTTTCTTTATATTAATAAGCGTAATTGACAAATCCAATTTTGAGCATAAACAATATCTTAGAATATTCATTCTATGGAACATACGATGAAATGGAATTAACAGTGATTATAACTGCTTGAAGGTCTTCATTTTTTCCTAGAAAAGTAACGACTGTATCGAAATTTTGCAAGAGACTTTTTTTCTCTAGAAATTAATAGGAAATCATAGGAGAATTTTATTTTTCGAAAATCTTTCCCACGAAAACAATTTTTGAGGGAAAATCATAAGGGGTTGTGTTTTTCAACCCCCAATAATAAAGTTATGGGATCAAAAAAATTGTGTGAGTAACATCTCCTTAATGAATCACATAATGTATAGTTTTATGACTCAGTGTTTTTCAGGACTCCTAAAAAAAATTACAAACTGTCAACTCGTCATCGCCTTCCAAAGGCTGTATCTTGGAAGGGAGGTCGATTTCGAAAAAAAATTATATGAATTACTCCTGCTCATTTTCATCGAGGAATAATTTCCTTACGTCCCTCGCATTTGTTTACAGACATATGAAATTTTTTTCTTCCATTCTCTCCACATGTTCGTTCTAAAGTCTTCTCTTTCTTTCCTTTCCCATCTTACTACGTCTTCGACTTTACATGACTTTCTGATTGTGTACTTTCTCTGTCTATCTCTAAGTGTCTTTCCTTCCATTGTTCTTAGTGTTCTCATGTCAGCTGTTCTCAGCTTGCTTTTCGTCTTACTTGTATCGGCCCTGGTTTCAATACGTCATGTCGTCAAAACGTTTTGAGAATTCATCGAAGCAAAACTTCACCATTTAATAGCTACCCCTAATATTCGACGAAGAAAGAAAAGAACGAGGTGCGAATAATTTACCTTGGGACATTTCATCTGTTGAACAATCAATCACCTATATCAATCATATAGTTAAGTGCTGGGAAATTTTGTGAGAAGTATCTAATCTACAACTACGAGTTATTCGTTTTCTCATGAAGAACAATCCTTTCTTATATCGAAATATCCATTTCCTATCAATCGATAGTTTACTTTGCACAATCATCGCATTCATTAAATATGTGACGCATTTGCCAGTTCGACACATTAATTCCTATTTATTTAAATGCCACAAATATATATATGACAGTTGTTCAATCTCACGTCTTGCAAGATATTAATTTCAAATATTGATTTAGGACCATGCACACAATCAACCGCTAATATATCCATCTAAGAACCCATATATTTATACAGAGATAATAAGGATCGATAACTATACAGCCTTAGTTCTTGATTAGGTGCATCAATGAGTTCTTTATTTGGGCTGTACCTTATCGGGTACAAACAACATAACCGCTCATTTGCGACGTGAATTCCAAGAACAGTCAATATATTTCTTTTCGTCTCCGAGAAAGCCGAAAAGTTATCGGAAATTTAGAAAATATGTTAGCCGTTGGTGGGTTGAAATATTTACGGGAATCGAAATTATCTATTGTCAATTTCTCAGCCTGAGAGATATGATGATGATACGATGAATATACCTTCGGGAAAGACGCCTGACAAGAATGGCTTCTCCCTTCTTGAAAAAACTTCCGAAGAATTATTATAATTGTCATAGAAGATGTGTAGTCTTCACATCTTGTCTATGTTCCTTAATGGATCAAATAGGTTCAATATTTTCAGAGGTAATCATCCTCATTTTTTTCACTTTTGAAAACATTTTTGCGAAATTTCGTAAGGATCAATCAAATACAAACATTCAGGATGTTTTGCCCTGGTTGAGCAAAATTTCCCAGAGGGGATGGATTAGTCAGGTGCTGTGGCATGCGAAATCACCTGAATTGAAACAATTGGTTTACGCTGTAGAAGTCAATAGTCAAGAACAATTGGACGGCGTTACGCAGAAAGCTACCATCTCTCAATTGGACAAACTGAGATATCTAGCTCCAAAGTTTTTAAGAATTATTAAAATATCTTGTGAGCTGCTCAGAAGTTTTTTGATAACTCTTTTAAATTATCGATAGTTTCATATGTGTTTCGAAAAGGACAACAATTAATCATTTTCGAGGGTTGATTGGTTTCTGTTCTTTGAGGAATAGGGCATCTTTACAATAAAAAGGTTAAACCAAACCATATCTTCATTTCCGCATCATTTTGAAATTGAGTTTTGAAATAAATACCTTTTCATTTCAAAAACATTTTATTTTAGTTGGTTTCCACTTTGAAATCTGATGATTCGATATTATTGTATTCTCCAATTTTGCCTCAGCGACTGGCTTTCTGGATGGCTACAGTAGTACTAAATCGGTAAAGATTTCTTCATGAGCAGGTCTACCATTTTTGATCAGGTTGAAAAAATCATGTTGCTGAATCATCAGCAAAAATGGCTCTTGTTTATGAATTTCGATAGACTTTTAATGCAACCAATCGAATTTATCTTTTTTTATTGTTAATATTTTCACAAAATTTAACACATCAATAAAAATACTACGAAAAAAAATAGGTAAGGTTATTTTGTACGTATTCTGAAGATCTCATATAAGAAGATGGTGACAGCTATCAAACCATTTGGTACACCAGGCTCTAGGCATATCCAAATAATATCAAGTGGGATGGAAGGTTTCTGCAAATTGAAGGATTGATCACCATGAAGATGTGGGTTAGCCTTTTATGAATTCAACGAGTGAAATATTTTTTGCGGCTTAGTGGCTTTTTACAGAATGTAGAGCAGGTATTGATAACACTTATTCACATCCAACTCAATATCTTGAATATTGTGAAAGGGTTGGTAGCTTTCTGATGCATAATATACATTTCGTATATGATCCACTAGGTTAGCGTTAACAGGCATGTATCGATGCTATTGAAGTTATTCTTGAACATCTAATTCAATTATTTTAATTATTTATGTATTTCCATGTTCCAAGTTTAATACCTCGAAAACAAGAGTCTGAATATGTATACGTTCCTTGATTTTTTGAATTAGTAAAGAAATTTAATTCTGTCATCAGGTGACAGTCAACTGAGTTATCCATTTCTATTCTTACTTAAGTTTTTGAAATTGAATTTATCGCAATAAGGTAACTTCAAAGTCGGTTGATTTGTTCTAACAATTTACTTTCCGAAATTTTTCACTAAAACAGCAGGTGAAAAACATTGAAACCTTGTCACCCATTCTGATTATAAGAATGAATAAAAGCTCTGAGAAGGTGATTTTGAGCGCTCGTTGATAAGTAGTATATGAACGCAAAGTCTCCGCACGATCGGAATTACATTCTGGAAAAAATTATATATGTAAAAAATCAATAATGGAAAAAATTTAATTATGAAGTTCAGATGATGTGATCCTCTTGAAATTTCTCATGAACATTCAGTATACCACTTTTCATTCACAAAATAAATGTCTTTTGAACCGCATCTTTTCATGAAAATATAAAGATTCTTTTTTTCAATATTCCAACAAAATTTTCTATGGTTCTATTAACACTATGGCCACAAAATTCTTCATGAGGCTTACTATGAGCATCTTACATGTTGACGTAAAATGTAATTTCGAATGGTTTCGTTTTGTTTGAAATATTGAGGAACAAAAATTCCGGATGGCCATATTTTATGGAACACCCTGTATGATCTGACTGGTTAACGAATTCAACTGCGGCATTTCGGAACCGAATTCATCCTGAAAATTTCAAGTCTCTTGGCCCCACGCACAGGACTTGAATTTGACCACGAATTCGTCATCGGGCAGTCGAACCCTATTGTTTGCGACATACAAACATTTGTGCAAAACGATATAGTACTCGTTTAAGCAGAACGAGCGCCCAAGAATAGTCCTTAGCTTATTTAGATTTTAATCATCACTTTGCTTCTGCTTTTGAAACTCATCACAAAGTTATGTTGAAATAATTATGCATTCAATATTTTTGATAATTCATCGTTAAAAGTCACTTCAAACCACTTTCAGGTAACTAAGTTCTTAAAAACTTCGCTTTCATGTTGAAAATTTGTGCAATAAAACGGTTAGCGCGAAAATTTGAAGTACGAGCCTCAGTTGAGTTTTAAGTGATGTTTTCGAAGGTTAAAACAGATTCTCAAAATTCTGATGTACAGGGTGTTTCGAGGATTCAAACGATTCATAATTTTTTGTTAACCCGGCCCTGGATTTTTAGGGGAGTTATTGCATGTTACGTTTGGGCTCAACACATTTGCCAAATATGTAGAAAATATACCGAGTGGTTTGTGTGATATGGCCTCGGAAAGAAACGAGCAAAATTCATAAAACACTCTGTATCTTCGCTACGAAGACAGTAAGAGCCAATAAATGGGGTATCTCCAGAACCGCCTTGGTACCACCTATGCAGCTGCGAAGTATTTCCGTTTCCCATTGAAACACACTGTATGAAATAAATGAATAAAATAAAAAAATAAATAAATAAATAAATTCATAAAATTTACTCCCCAAAATTTTCAGCAAAAACAGCAGGTGAAATAAATCGAAACCTTTCTCCTCATTCTAATTATAAAGAGTAGTGAATTTTCCTTCAATTTCCAATCATGCTCGTCATTCCGACTCGTCCAATGTAGAACTCATCATTATAAAAGGAATCGTGAATATTCGATGTCCGCCGCAAAATGCATGAGGATAATTATTCCTTGTCCGTGCTGTAGCCTCGTAATGATCGATATTTTAATGGTTAAAACGCTAAAGTGTCTCATATCAGAGGTAAATGAACACCGTCAAGTTATTAAGCCTTATTGATTACCCATTATCAACATTATCCCTTGTCACTACTCGTGATTACCTTTAAATCATGAATTATTCTGTTTCCATTGATTCATTCGCAGCTGTATTTCTACACGAATGAGCTGGTTCACTGTTGATGATCCGAATTTTTGTGGGGACTGACAATTAAGAAATGTCTGGATGATCTAGTTCTAGAGAGTTGAGAATAAATTAGTTCGAAAAGGTTTTAGATTATTAGTGTGGAAATCATATGTAGGTTTGTATAACTTGAGTGAAATCTGATCATGAAAATCAAGTTACCATACATTTCTAATACAGCGTGTTACATAATAGTATCTCACAACTTGGGGGGTGTATCTACATGTAATTTTAAGAAAAAAAGTTTATATAAACATTGGCCCGTAAAAGCTTCGTTACGGAGCTACGGATGTTGAAATTTCCAAAAAAAATCGGTTTTTTCTTCATAACTTCTGCAGTTTTGGAGATATTCAGTCCAAATTTGGAATGCAAGTTACTTTCAACAGTCTCCATCATTGCACGTCCTGAATCTCACCTGAAATCTTCAGGGTGTTTTCTTTTCCGGAGCCATGCCTCCTTTTTCACTCTAAAACATTTTTTCGATACGCCACTGTTTCGTTTATTTTTGATATATTCGTTTGATTTAAAAACTTTTTTGACTGCTGTAATTTTTTCGTATCTCTGACCGTTTTCGGCAAAAAAAGTATTGAACTAATGTATTTGATATTGATATTGCTTATGTTGAGTCTCAGATGACGAGCTATCTAAATAAAAGCAAATTTTGTCTATATAGTCCGTTCACGAAAGTTTCAGCCGTCCGTTGGCCATGGAGATTCGGCATATTCCACTGTGTATATGAAAATTTTATGTTATGTTGTTTATTTTCTTGTCAGACTATACCTATCGAGTATTTCTAGTATTTTTTATTTAGCGAATAACATACAATCATTCAATAATTTTTTACCTGAAAACGGTTAGAGATACGAAAAAATTGCATAAGTCAAAAAAGTTTCTTAATTGAACGAATATATCAAAAATTGGTATTACGCAGACCAGTTACCGCAAAAAAAGTATGAAAGTGAAAAAGGAGACATGGCTCTGGAAAAGACAACACCCTGTAGATTATATTTAAGATTCAAGAAGTGCAATGTTGAAGACTGTTGAAAATAGCTCTCATTCCAAATTTGAACTGAGTATCTCAAAAATTGCAGGAGTTATGAAAAAAAATTCTTTTCGGAAATTTCAACACCCTGTATTTCCGTAACGAAGCTTTTGTGGACCCATGTTTATATGGCCTTTTTTTCTTGAAATTATACGTAGATTTATCCTCTCAAGTTGTGACATAGGTATATGTAATACCCTGTATGTAGTATTTTGTGAGTGTAGTGTAGTCTATACTCTATACCGGATAAAGTGAATATCCTCAAAATTTTGGAATCAAAGAACATAAAAAATAGTTTTTAGGATATTCAAAATTCCCAATATGAACTAGAGTGAAGAAACTTTTATCTTTAAGTAAGGACTTTTTTCATAAGGCATACTTCATAGGATAAACGATAGGCTGAATTTTCCAAAAAAATTGGTAATAACGGTTGCACAAAAATAATTTTCGGCAACGAACGATTGTCACTGCAATAACTTAAATATCTGCTAAAAAAATATAGGTGATAATGTCTATTCGGCAGTAGATTTGTATGCATAACACACTGGAAATATTTCCTAAATCAAAAATTTTTTCCTTTGAAGTGCTGCTCCTCACAAAAACAATACTTTATTTCATACCTACATACCAGGATTCTTTCTCGAACTGTAAAGATCGATGAGCGAATTTATCCAACGAAATCACCTCATTCGCACTCAGTTAAACTGGCCTTATTTCAACCCTCAGACAGTTACAACTGCGAAAGAGGTATTAAATTACATCCCTTTAAAATGAGATCTCATAACTAAGCCAGGCTGTACCACTCTTAGATTGCCGTACTTCTCAGTGTTTCCTGATTGAGAAGTATTTGCAACAGCTTATTTCAAATCCTGGAAGTTCCATCAGCATGAGAAAATATCATTCGAATTTGAGTTTGAAATTAAGGGTTGTCATTGTGTGACGTAAGGCAGGGGACATGTGACCTATTTGGAACCGTGATACCGTTTCTGATCGGTTGATTGCAATTTTCTTAACGAACCCACCGTGTATTGTGGTATCTGGAAGGAAAAAGATTATTTGAGCTTGTTTACAATGCAGTGGCGTGAGAAAAGATGACGTGAGTCGATGAAAAAGTGCAAATTTCGCACGAAATAATTTAATAAGTGTCGAGAATAGCATTTAACATGTGATTCATTTTCTTTTATACAGAACATGGTTTTTAGTGCATATCTGAGTAATATCAGGGCTTGTAGTACGACAGAAAAAAATTCATTTCAGCCGAGTTGTTGTTTTTTCGGGTTTGTTCCTAGAGTTTTGTTTATTTCAACAATAGCAGTAGGCGAACCTAACAATCTACAAAAAGAAGAAGTGAAAACAGAATTAAAATTGAAATTGATTTCTCGCTCAACACTTGATGAAACAGTGTTAAAATTGATGATAAAAACAAATTAAAAGACTTGACAATACGTTTCACAAGTTTTATTAAAATATCACTGTCAGTTAACATGCTTGTTTCGGGTGCTAGCCCATTCTCAAAGTAGTTATTACATCTTGCGATCTTCAAGAGAACCTTTTTTTATAAAACACTGCGAGTCGTGGAATGTTTGCATTTTTGATAATTGAAATTGATTTCTCGCTCAACACTTGATGAAACAATGTTAAAATTGATGATAAAAACAAATTAAAACACTTGATACGTTTCAATACAATACGTTTCACGATTTTTTTTTTGTTTTTTTATATAAAAGGTACTATTGAAGATCGCAAGATGTAATAACCACTTTGAGAATGGGCTAGAACCCGAAACATGCATGTCAACTGACTGATATTTAAATAAAAATTGTGTAACGTATTGTCGAATGTTTTAATTTGTTTTTTCTACAAACGTCAAAAAATGACAAGGTTCGCGCATTGGCAAGAATATGCGAAGTGACCCTTTTTTTCATTTCCTTCGTTACTATGACACCGTGCGCGAAGTAGTGTGCGAAATACTTACTTCGCACACTGCATGTAAACTATATGGGATTTTTATATTTTAACTTGGTAAATTTCTGAAGTCCACGTTTTCTTTAACATTGAGTGTTGCTTTCAACATAGAATATATTGCCCATAGTTATAATACCTAATTACTTGATTTGGAAAAACAGTTCAAACCAGTTCAATATTTTTTTTCATATTAAGCTAAGCGTTTGTAGAAAAAATTTTGTTTGCATCTCATGCGCGAAATACTTTGGTGATCTCGACTATTTTTTTTTACTCGGGTGCGCCTCGTTAAAAAAATCAGTTCTCGATCACCAAAGTAGCATTTCGCGCACTAGATACAAAAATAACTATTTATCATCAATTTCAAAAATGTTTCATCAAGTGTTGAGCGAGAAATCAATTTCAATTATCAAAAATACGAAGATTACACGACTCGCAGTGTTTTATAAAAAGGTATTCTTCAAGATCGCAAGATGTAATAACCACTTTGAGAATGGGCTAGCACCCGAAACATGCATGTCAACTGACTGTGATATTTTAATAAAAATTGTGAAACGTATTGTCAAGTGTTTTAATTTGTTTTTATCATCAAGAATAACAATTGATTATAATAGAACTTTTTTGTTAAAAATTAATTTTATTTTGGAAATAATTCCGCATATAAGTGTTATATTTTGAGCCTTTTTCATATGAAATAGCATAACGAACTCAAACGACTTGGTTTGAATCACTGATGAAAGATCAAAAAAATTTTCTGTCTTCGAAAACTTCAAATTTCTTAAGGAATGAGCTTGAGACTTGGAATTTTCAGAGTAGGAGCGGAAATGAGTTTTTGAGAAATGACGATTTGATACAAACTTGAACATTAACGACTATTTTCCGTCGATCTCAAAATAAAAGGTGATTGTAATGTGTACGAAATTGATCAATGACCCTTTTTAATGCTCAATTTCTGCTATTTTAATGTGCAATCCGCATGGCAACCGTTCACAAAGTATTTGGAAGCACTACGAGAAATGACAAAACTCTACTGAAACATTATGGAATTTTATTATATCAAATGAAGGTCTCGTCAAAAATGAGAATGTATTTCAATCAAAATACATACACAATTCATATGGAGATCTTCGGAAAAATCTTGTAATCAACTCGGTTATTAATTGAGCGACTAATGATCTAGAACTATTAACTCATGAGGGGCGCGAAAGTATTCAAGATGTAATACTAGTAATATCATACCTCTACTGGAGCATACAAACATAAATATTTATATAAACAACGAAAGCAGAGAACACTATCAATTGATTAAAATCAACCAATATTAAACTCATGCTTCGGAACTAATCCCGTCAACGTGCAAAGAACATGAAACGTGGTAATATCAGAATGAGTTTAATATCGGTTGATTTTAATGAATTGATGTTATTCTCTGCTTTCATTGTTTATATTCACATACCTGCGTTCCTTTTAACGCATCAAGTTTCATTTGATAAAAAATTATATTATTTCAAATGTTAGTATTTCACTCAAAAATGTAGTCAATTAATAATATGGTCGACAGGAAAATCTTGTGATCGACTCGTTTATTAATCAAGCGAAAATTAGTCTAGCAATATAACCGCATTCACTCAGTTCATGCGGTGAAATATCTTGACATTAATCGCTGTTATTAAGAAACAAGTTGATTAAATAACTATATTTCATTAGTCCGACTCAATCGTCCCAGAGCATTTTAGAATATGAGACATGTATATGAACGGAGAGTTCTTTAGTCAAGACAAAACATCTAAAAACCACTAAAGAAATTGCTACATCTATATCAGTCATTGGCACATGCAAATTCGACTATCAACAAATGAATATCCATGAAGAAGCCGCATAAGCCGACATAATAATGAACAACCATAACTTCTACAGGATATTCATTAGCGATACCATGAGTAACTATCAACATTTTTCATTTTTCCCTGTAGATCTTGCAATTGACGCTCATGAAGACGGAGAGAATATGATAATAACAATTTATACCTTTAAGCCTATCAGAAACACCTAAATTCGAGCTTTGAAAAATCGGTAATTTAATATGGGCAATACAATAAAGCAAGGCTTTATCCCTTGCAGATCTGAAGGACCATAGTTTCTTTGAAAGTAAACAGCTCTTTATTAAACGAGTCGCAAATTAGCCAGGTGTTTGCCGAGGTAAGCCGGTGGTGGTACTTAGTGGGTGTAGGGGATTCTGATGGTAAAATAATGCTCCTTTTATTTCCGTCCAGGTACGCTTGTATTCTTATTAAGGCATTGTTCATTTTCGAAGAGGAGTCAGGATTAATTTTCGTTGGTTATCAATGATACCCTGAGGTATCACGCGCGTTTTTTCGGGTTCAAGGATCTGGTGATGCTTATGATAATGCTCCTTGATTGCAGGTACAGGGATAAACGAAGGAGGTAAATGAGCTTGGATATTCGAAAAAAGCTCACGTTTTTTTAGGGTGCTAAGCAGAGAAGTTTAGCATAGATATCACAAGTTTAAACTTACTGTCATGCCAATTTCGATATCAAATCAATGGGATGATTCTGTCCTTTGTTTGCCTCGACAACTTTGATGAGGCACTGTTAGTTTAAAATTATTATTATTATTATTACCATTATTTAAAAAAACAGAAGAGATTAAATCTATAAAAACAGTTAAATATTTAGAAAATCGTTGCTGTTATACAGAGTGGTAGTGAATGAATGCTTCAAAGTTCGAGGGCTGACTCCGCATGCATATAATTATCTCAATTTTTTAAGGAAAAAATGGTACGCTACTAGGCTATTTGGAACTAACAATCATTTTTGAGTTTTTCGTTTAATTTGTGACCAAAATCTTCCTTAGTTCCTTTTCGTGTGGGGTGCCGTTTTCATTTAAAAAAACATCTTAATGTAGCGCCGCTACTACTTCATATAATTTGTTGAAGTAACGATAAATACGCGTTAAGATCATTCATTTTTTGCATAAAAACATCCCATCATACAAAAAAGACAGGAGAGATTATTCGTCATGAATAACAAATAATTCAAAAATGTTTAAGAGTCTGAAGTATCCTAGAGGCGTACCAACTGTTTTCAGTCAGTTTTCAAGTAAAACTTCAACGCATCTCAAAAAACGAAGCATATGATGATGGTAAGGGTTATTAATCATAATGTAATTATTTTTTCAGATATCAATTGAAATATATTCTGGGAGGATTCTGCATTTCTGAAAAACTTTATAGATTTTCACTCCCAGTCACTGAAACAGAAATAATTAAAAAAAATTCAATTCAGATGAAGTGCTCCTGCGAGAATTTTTGCACTTATTTGTCAGGAGCAAATTGGTCTTGAAAAAATTGTTGCCCAACAGTAAAACTGAAAAAGGAAATAAATGAAAAGGACAATGTAACGTGTCGGTATCTATATCAGACACCTTCTTCAGACAAATTTGTAAAATCTTCAGAAATAATTATTTTTTCATCAGAATCAACTCCTGAAGTTTATCATAGTCATTGATTAACACCGAGTATATTGAATTTTACACTTCTGTGTAGTATGGTCATATCTGCTGCCTATTTCAAGAAAAAAATTGTAACCGATTATTTTGAAATCTTCAATAAAATCGTGAAAAAAAACATCATAAGTTGGTATGGTTATTTTATCGAATTTTCTGAAGCAACAATTTCATAAGTTGAAATTTTTCTAGGCGAGTTCAAGATTTGACTGAAAAAAATGAACTAGCAATTCACATCAGATCATTAAATTTTAAGCTATTTAAAGTGGAATTTTGTTTCATCCAATATGATGTTTTTTACAATACAAGTTTATTTGAATAATAAAAAGAAGACAAAAAAACACTTGACAAAGTTTCACAATTTTTATTAAAATAAGTATTCGTTGACACGCGTGTTTCGGGTTTTATCCCATTTTCAAAACTGAATAAATATCAACACAGAAAGAACATATTCATACACATAATATCAGGTAACACATGTTAAAATTGGTGACAGGCGGAAATCTAATTGATCGTTTACAATTAGGAGATTTTGTTTTTGAGCTGAGGATATTTCTAATATTTCCAAGAGATCTAAACGTCTACCTTTATCACCTTTATGTAGAATTTTTATATTATTGAAGTCTATGAAGTGGTTGAGAGTAATACAGTGAGTGGAGAAACCTGTTGTCGATTTATTTTGTAATATAGATCTTTTATGTTCATCAACTCTAACTCTGAGAGAACGACCAGTCTGACCTATATAAATTACAGGGCACTCATCACATGATAACATATATACACCACTCAACTGCGAATTATTCAGTAGATCCTTTCCATTGAAAAATATAGATCTCAAATTCTTTTTGTTGGTACACACAATATCAATTTCACTTTTTCTGATTCTTCGGCAGAGTTGTTCACTGAGAGATGGGATGTAGTTTATATATACAAATTTCTTTATTTCGTTATTAATTTGGGGTGGATAAATTAAAGTAAACAATTTTGTTTGTTGTTTTTTGAAAATTAATTTGTCTATCATGTTAGGAGAATAGCCGTTGTTTATGGCTAATAATTTAAGAACTCTAACTTCTTTTTCAAAATTAGTTTTTGACAGGGGAATTGAGATCAACCTATGTACTAGGGAATGGAATGCAGACACCTTGATCTTGTAAGGGTGCGAACTACTGTTATGAATCAGAATATCCGAGAAGGTGGGTTTTCTATGTATATCGAATTCAAGATGTTCGTTTACTCTTTTAATCTGAATATCTAAGAAATTCAAACACTTGTTGTCATCCCCTACCTCCAGAGTGAATTGAATGGAATTATAATAGGAGTTCAGCAATTCCAAAAAATTTTCAAGCTCTGAAGTTGAGCCAGTCCATATACAAAAGATGTCATCCACATAACGTTTCCAGTACAATACAAAAACAGTCAGAATAACATTCATAGGGGAAAAAATTTTCTTTTCTAAAGCGGTCATAAATATTTCACTGAAAAAATTAGAGGAAGGAGAACCCATTGGTAAACCTTCAAGTTGTTGATAAACATTATCATTGAATTTGAAATAACTTTGACCTAGACATATCTTAAGTAGTCTCATTGCCTCTTCCTTCATAGCAGTAGTGATTGAAGGGTTTTCACTGAGTTGTTGGTTCACTAAATATTCGACTTCTGCAGTTGGTATGGACGGAAACAAATTCACCACATCAAAAGAAATTAGTTTCGCATTTTCGGGAATTTTGAGATTTTTCAATTCCTCGGTCAAATCTATGTTATTTTTGATGGAATATATTGGACTATGTTGGATCATATCGGGTAGTACTGAATTCAGATATCTACATAATTTTGAGGCTGGTGCATTGGTGTAGGAGACAATGGGTCTCATCGGAATTTCGACTATCAAGTTTATTTTGCTCTCAACAAAACTCGAATATTGGCACACACAGGTTTGAGTCGATCTTTTTGTCCCCCGAATGTTTTGTTTCTACAATCTGTAATTATATTCCCGATGAAAAAGATTTTCCGAAAGGAAAATTTCATATTCAATTATATTCTCCTAGAAATACCCATCAAATATATACCGACATTTTCTATTCTTCCTCTAACGGCATATCCAACCAAAAAAAATATTCAAGGAAGGTAGGTACGTAAAAAATATATACAACATATACAACAATGGTTTCGTGTATTAATTTTTTTATAATTACGGCGTACACAATACCACAGATGTTGCTGCAAACGTGGAGGTGAGATGGAATGATAATTAGAGTGTGGTGTACAGAGTGCAGATGATTTCCGGCAATCAGAAATGGTTAATAAGAGTTGGAGGCTCGCATCGGTGCCCTCGAAGGTGGTTTGCGGTCGGGTATCGGTTACTTTATGGCGTAATTTTGAATTAAAATCATTATACAGCATTGGGAACCTTCGCCAATATATCTTCCCGCATGTAAGACGGTGTACGTTCACCCTGTTTATTTCAACGTTTTATATTTTGAAACAGAATTATGTATAATAATCTACAAACTACATAGTATTCTGAAAATAGGTGAAGCAATTCTTTTAATTGAGAATTCGCTGTCTGACCATTTGTTTTCGTTGGTGATGTCAGTAAATGTTCAAAACTAATGGACTTCAACAGGGATCAGTTTCTCTTCTATTCAATTTATGTCAAAGAAATTTTTCTGCAGCTTCTTCGATGAAATTGATCTTTGCGGATAAATTAGGATAAAATTAATTCTCAACCGTTTTTATATCGGATTTCCTGAAACATGCTCTATTAGAAATATTTCTGGTTGAACCTTTCTTACCAAAAACTAACCAGTGGTACAAAGGATGTATGTAAGATTGATTCAAGCACAGTCTGATTTTATTACTAATCACATGCGTTTTACTAAAGTGGAATCAGAAAAATTTTCGAGCACTGCATGATTATAGAGTCTAAATTACTTAAATGTATGATTCAGATACTATTTTATATATTTGATAACTACAGTGGATAACCAAGAGTAAAGAACAATAATTCTAATTTTAAATTTTGCTGAACAATATTGTGTATTAAGCTTTTTTTCATGACTATTTGAAATAATTTATGATAGGGTAGGTAGGTAAGTCCAGGGGGTCCGATTAATGCAGAAAATAGTGGTGGAACCAATCAAGATTTTTCGATGCAAATATCATTAAACCCTATTTATGGAAATATTCGATCAATTTCAATGAAAACTCAGTGAATTGGAGAAAATAATGTTAATACTTGTACAAAAGGCTGATTCCTTACTTCGCTCATTCATAAACCTGCCATTTTGAGGACCCTTCTTGAATTTATATCTCATGGAAAAATATAAATATATTCTTTCCTTGTATATTATAAATGACTATTGTTATACTTAAGACGATTGTAATAATGTAATGCAATGGATATTGCCATCAGAAGAGTTTTTCAGATACAAATATTACTCACAATGCACATTAAGTCATCAATAGAAATATATGAGATAATGTGGCGAAGGTTCTATGCAAATTAATGAATTTTTCCTATTATTTATGTCTTATCATCATGAAAAAGAAAATCTACAAAAATTCTATTAACTCAACAAGAATGTGGCATACCAAATAAAGAAACATTTAACAACTTCTAGAGTACTGGAAATCTATTCCTAGGTATTTACATAAATCTCTATTTTTAATGTTATTTTCTTTCTTTTTTCTTTATAACACAATTTATTCATTATATTTCTAATTTAATTTAATTTTAACATCACTCCATTACTACATGCATATAGCCCCAAATCTTTTGCAATAAATTGTTTTCAACCCTTAAAATTATCACAACTTTCACCCCATTAAATTTAGCAATAAGTGAATAAACACTCGGTATATGCAAAAACTGTTGGTAAAGCTTTCAGTAAAAA
The DNA here is from genome assembly GCA_013421045.1 of Propylea japonica. NCBI lineage: Eukaryota > Metazoa > Arthropoda > Insecta > Coleoptera > Coccinellidae > Propylea > Propylea japonica. Next base: position 13,417,146 of record CM024239.1, on the reverse strand, counting down.
TTTCACAAACTCGTATACTCAATTTAATCAATTAATTGTGCAGTTTTATGAGTGGATGAACTTTTTCAATTTCTTATGAAAAGTTATTTGGCAAAGAATGTTGTATATTTCAAAATTCACCATAATGGGAAAAACCATAAATGGTATTTGGCGTAGTTAACACTCAGAAATATGAAAAGATAAGCTGTGTTGTGAAATATGAATGGACGAGGAATGCTTGATTAATTATTTCAAAACCAGATTTTTTCTAATCTCTACAGCTTATTGATTATCGAGTTAGGTCCATAAAAATATCATCAGCCTTAAATCCTCTTAAAAAACTCGATTAATTAAAATTATAATTTTTAATCGCCTCAAAAAACACCACTCTATTGAATTTTTATTTCTTTTATCTCTTTTATTTCAGAATATTATAATTTATTCTGAATACCATCGAGTCTTAATTCGACATTTCACACCGTTATTTCCATTAGGTTCTCATAAACATAGCCATCGTCTTGTACCCACAAGCATTCGTCTTGTCTTTTCGTTTTTTATTGGAACTCAATTTATTTTATATTTAATACCTGACTGTATTGGAAAATTAGTCACTGAGGAGATTGATCCGGAATTCTACAGTTCAACCGTCTCCTATAAATTTGTTTTGTTAGAAAATATTGATACAAGTTTTCTCAATATGTAGGAAGTTTATGGAAATTTCAGATTGTTTTTAGAATTCCTGACTTACTGACAGAATATTGTGTATATGTTTTCATATTTTCGCTTGACCTTGCTGCCCAAATGTCTGTATTTTTTTATTGAGGAAACTTCAACTACAGTTTTCGAAAATTTTAAAAGGGTTTCACATAACTTCGAGAATGTCCCAATTATCCCTACAAAACAGAAGTTTTTACCATTGAGTCTGTGTAATCAACTTTATGGGGTGCTGATGCTACGACCCTTATGGCAGCTTTGTCTCTGGTTTTTCTTCTGCTGACTATTGTTGTTGAAAAATCATACGGTAAGTATGCTAACTATTGACTGGTATAATTGTCATTTTTTTATAAAACCATAATAACTATGCTATTGCAGATATTTCGAAAAACACATTCTACAGCATTAAGGGCTGTATTAATAGTAATCCCTTAAGGTGAGCGTGAGTATGAGTCTCAGATCGCCCTTGAGTAGCTGTAACCGTTTCATAAAGCATACTTATTTCATGAGTTCTAGCGCCTTCCCTCAAGTTGAGGCTGGCAACAATCGCACTTCACTCACTGAGTATGCTTTATGAAACGGTTACAGTAACTCAAGGGCGATCTGACACTCACAATCACCCTCACCTTGAGGGATGACTATGAATACGACCCTTAATGCTGTAGAATGTGTTTTTGGAAATATCTGCAAAAGCATAGTTATTATGGTTATAGAAAAAAAATCTACCAGTCAAAAGTTAACATACTTTCGTATGAGTTTTCAACAATAGTCAGTAGCAGGAAAACCAGAGCCAAAGCTGCCATGAGGTTCGTAGCATCAGCACCCCATAAAGTTGATTACACAGACTCAATGATAAAAACTCCTGTTTTGTAGGGAAAATTGAGCCATTTTCGAAGTTATGTGGAACAATTTTGAAATCATCGAAATCTGCAGTTAAATTTTCCTCAATAAAAAATACAGACATTACAGCATAGTTATTATGGTTATAGAAAAAAATGACGATTCTACCAGTCAAAATTTAGCATACTTCCGTATAAATTTTCATTTAAAAACGGCGTTGAGATAGTCTTCTCGAATATTTGGATATCTTCAAGGAGCACTGAGCCGAATTTTGTAAAATGGCAAAGGAAAAAGTCTTTCGTTTCACTAGTTATATTTGAAGTATAGCACAAAGACTCGATCTGGTATAATATCAATCTTCTTTCCCAAGGCCAAACCATTTGTTGACAACAATGCGTCGAATAATTGCCATCGTTATTTAGGTTCACACTCCGATCGACAGATTCGCATAAAGTAAAAATTGAACTAATAATTAATGAACAGAAGCCCATACCGTTTGTGAGACAATTGGAATATTGAAAAAAGAAACTTCAAATTTCCATAACGAGATATTAGATTTGAGTGATTTTTATTTTGTGAATGTTCATAAAAAATTTCGAGAAGAGCGCATCATCTGAACCATAAAAAATTCATTTGGAATATTGAAGAACAAATCTCTATATTTCCTTAACAAGATATCCGATTCAAGTGAAATTCATTGTGTGCATGTAAATTGATGTACTGAACGTTCATGCAAAATTTCAAGAGGTTCGAAGAGTTTTCATTTAAAAACGGCTTTAAGATCGTCTCCTCAAATATTTGGATATCGTTAAAGAACGCCCTGAGTCGAATTTTGTGAAATGGCAAGGGAACAAGCTCAGAGTAAGAAATAATAATAATATATAAATAATATTTCTTACTCTGAGGGAACAAGTCTTTCGTTCGCTGTGTGCAACCTTGTTATGTTTAAAGTATAGCACAAAGACTCAACCTGGTATAGTTTCAATCTTCTTTCCCAAGGCCGAAGCATTTGTTGACAACAATGCGTCGAATAATTGCCATCGTTATTTAGCTTCACACTCCGATCGACAGATTCGCATAAAGTAAAAATTGAACAAATAATTAATGAACAGAACCCCATACCCTTTGTGCGATAAATGAATGAATCATAGACGGTGTCCTTTGGGGATGTCTTATGTATCGACTGTAAACTTCCAACGGCACCCCGTGAATCTGTCATTAGAGCGCAATCCCTTATTTCATTTATTCCATCGGACCAGCCCGAGGGGGCACCTTAAAAAAAGCCCAAATCAATCGTTATCGATTCTTCAGCTGATCCGCTGTAAAAAATGCATTTCGCGAATCGAAATGACAACGTATCGAATATTCGCACAGGGTTTAAGGGGTTGTTTTAATCGGTTTTCGTTCACCGGGGGGCTCACCCCTGTACCAAGGGGACCGTCGTTATGGGGTTCGGTAGCCGCCCACCGCAACAATACAAGGCAAATAATGTTATTTACTTGGCCGGCGTAGCGGATTTTCACGCGTTACAAATAGATGTCAATAATATTGAATAAATCATTGGAGGCGAGGAACACTTGCCGATCGATAGGTCGAAATAGGAAACGGATTGGGTTGGGTATGGCTGTGATTTTAAATTATGGTTTTTAATGAATAGGGATTTATTATGTGTCGAATGTGTTAACGGTCGGAATATGCCGCTCATTAATATATATGATCGGGTAGAGTGTTGAAGATGTCTTAGGTTGTCTGTTGAAAGCCTTAAAAATGGTGGTTGAACTTTGGATTGTACTATTTTTAACCATACTTTTCCATCCTTTAATGCTACAAAGTTTCTCAATAATTCTCGCCTGATTTACTCGAAACATTCGGTTTCATTTTGTTGCTTTGCATTAGAGCGTTTTCCATGATTGCACTTGTTCTGAATTACTGTAGGTAGCACGGACATTTTTCTTGTGTACATTCAATTCTAATGTAGTTCATTCCCAATGAAACAGGAAATTATTTGCCAGTTTTCCTCCCACGTTCATCTGGTCCGCTGATTTGAAGGTTTTTTTGGTTGATCTTGAGTCGTGGTAAAACTGAAGTTCCCGATTATGTTTAGTTTAATAGTTCTTTCGTTTCAAATGAATATAGGTGATTAAATCAGATAGCACTCAATTGATGCCAATTTGCTGTGATCTTTATTTGAAATTTTACTTATGCCGGCAAGAATATTTTTCTAGGTTTTGTTTCTAGTCATCCTCTAAATTTCAAGTTAGAATCTGTTATCAATTGAATGTCAACAAGATCCCCTGACTTAACGAAACCAAATAATATTCTCTGGGATGTCAAAGGCAAAATTCATCAAAAAAGGCCTGTCTCTGAGGATATCTCCAAGACCAATATTGAAGATCTAAAAAAAGGATTAAAGTGAAAAGAAATAACATACTAGCTGACACCATACGGAATTCCATAGATGAGTTTTGCCATCGCATTGGAATTTGGAGCATGAGGATGGTAGGCATTTTCAGCATTTACTACTTAAATTCACTCATAGATAGCATTCAAAAAGTATTAATTTTTGTTCGTTTTCAAAGAATTTTGTCTTATTTCCTAATAACCACATAAGTTAATAAAAAAATACTATTCCATCTTTCACGAGTTTTTCGAGGAGCGTACATATGACATATGTCTTCGTTTGAGGTTGCAGTTGAGGAATAAAAAAAATAATTCATTTTATTGCAAAATAATACGTTTGATTCAAAATCGATCCACGTGTTTCAGTTTTTGAGAGCCCTTTTTACTTAAACGAGTGCTTCATCATTTTGCTGAAAAGTTTATAGTTTAGTTTTCTGACTTTGAGCCGAAAATGGTCTCAAACGATAAGGTTTGACTCCTTGATGAAGAATTCGTGGTCAAATTCATTTCTGTTTGTTAGCACGATAACTTTCGAAGGGATTTTCTCAGACTTGAAATTTTTAGGGTGAGTTTCGTTTCCAAATGCCTCGGTTAAGTTTGTTAACCAGCCAAATCGTGCAGGTTGTTCCAAAAATATGGGTAACCAAAATTTTTGTTACTCGATATCTCAGACAAAACGAAACCAATCGAAATGAAATTTTGCGGCCACATGCAAAATTCTCATGCCAAATTTTGTGTCCATAGTGTTCAGAAAACCATAAAAAATTCAATTGGAATATTGGAAAGAAGGAACTTCATATTTCCATAACAACATATTCGATTTAGGTGAAATGATTGAAGATTGATATACTGAATATTAATGCAAAATTTCAAGAAGACCGCATCATCTGAAGCATAGAAAATTCAATTGGAACATTGAAAATAGAATGTCTATATTTACATAACAAGATATTTGATTAGAATGAAATTCATTTTGTGCTTGTAGATTGATATACTGAATGTTCATGCAAAATTTCTAGAGGTTCGCTAATCAAAACCATAGATTAAATTTTTTTAATTGTCAAATTTTTATTTTTTATTTTTATTCTAGTTTTCGAATAAATTTCAGGATATTTTTCCGATCGTGCTGAGACTTTGCATTTATATATTCAGTATCAATCTCAAGTCCTATATAAAATTTTGAGGTAATAGCCTTATTGCTCCACCACTGACCGAGCGTTCAAAAGCACCTGCTTGGGACTTTCTCAAATTTTTTATGTCACGGATCCAAAAGGTACTGATTTGATTAAGGATTTTCGCTCAATGGGACTATTATATTTTTTTCTGAATACATTCAGATAATCAGAAAAAACTTAACAACAAAATTTCCTTCCAAAACATATTTTTCAATACCTGCCTGACCTCTCGTATAAGTTACCGCGCTTTCTTCGACAACACCATGAATGTCAAATGTAACGAAGCAGGAACAGCAAAGCAGTATGTCGCACTCAATGGGAACGGTATGAAATGTCATTCATTTCGGTGTGTATGGCTTAATGAGCGAAGAACGTATAACTTCCTGTCAATTAAAAGACAATTAAGCCCTGGACTACGCATTAATTTCAGAAAAGCAGTCTCTCTGGACTTCAGTGATCTCATACTTACAATTAGTTATTTTAGAATTTGTAGCAAACGCAGAAGTTAATTATTCTTCGAATGCACAGGCTTTCGAGTGTAAAATTAGGGATTACGAGCTAATGGAGCGAGAAGTCATTATTACTTAATTGTCTTCATGACCCTACACATGGTTGGTAATGATATTGGTAACAAGTACATCTTTGTTGTCTATCAGTCTCAGTCTGTTGATTAGGAAAGGTGGGTTTAAAGTTGACCGTAATTAATACATTTTTGTCTATTATGTCCCAGTTATTGAGGAATTAACAACTTCCATTTCCGTATCAGCCTATTTAACCATATAACGTCGATCAGAAGAAAACCAGGACACGCCAAGGAAGTAATGTTTTTGAAATGCTTGTTACCTTCTCAAAGTTATTGATTTTTATTTTATACCTGAATATATGACCTTCAAGTGCCACATCTAAGTGCGATTCTGTTTGTGCATAACCATATTGCTAAGATGAAGATATTGCTATCATAGCAAGATCCGCAATATTCTGATCGATGGGTCTGTGGCAATACGATTTGTCAATTCAGCCATACCCTTGCTATCCACATTGCTATCTTAGCAAGGTCGAAATACGGGAAACGGAAATACACCGACTATAATCTCAAAGAAAATACCGTAAAATGGTATACAGATGGTCCCAAAACCTCTACAGGAGCAGGCGCCGGGATATACGGGCCAAGCACCAAGTGTGCACTGTCGCTGGGCTCCTATATGAGCGTCTTTCAAGCGGAAATCTTAGCTATTGAAAGATGTCTAGATATAATCTAGAAAGAAACTATCAGAAGTGTGATATAGCCATACACTCAGATAGTCAAGCTGCTATTAAAGCACTGAGCTCCTACGTCATCGATTCTAAGATGATCTGGGAGTGCCGGAACAAACTCAACGAGGTAGGCAAGAAAAATAAGGTCTTTTTAATCTGGGTTCCCGGCCACTCGGGAATCGAAGGAAACGAAGAGGCCAATACACTTGCCAAAGAGAGCGCACAAATGTCACTCATTGGCCCAGAACCCTTCTGTGGTATATCTAAATGTACCTATAAGAAGGAGTTTCTGCAGAGAGAAAAGCTCTGGCGGAATCTCCCAGGGATGGATCATTCCACTGAGTTCCTTCGGAACTTCGAGACAGCGGGATCCAAAAGATATCTGGATCTTGGTAAGAAGCAATTGTACCTCCTCACTGGCTTTCTTACAGGACATTGTCGCCTCAGGAAGCACTTGTTGAGGATGGAATTGTCGGATACTGACGAGTGTAGGTTCTGTGGGGAGGAGGAAGAAACCCCCATTCACCTAGTCACGGAATGCCTTGGCATTACGAGCCTGAGGAGGGAATGCCTTGGACGAGAAACTTGTAAGAGTGAGGAACTAGCCTCGTTGAAGCCTTCACAGTTACTAGATTTCATTAGATCTCTGGAACTGGAAGGCGAGCTGTGAAGGTTTTTTTTTTGGCCAGAACAGCTCTGTAAGGAGACCTTAAGGTCACAGTGAACTGTAACCCCTCTTTAAACAATAAACTATCAAACTATCAAGGTCGAAATAGAACTATCTTGCCCAGGTCCAAAAAAATTAGAAATACGATGGAGAAATATTTATTTCATTTCAATTTTTCAAAGGATTTGAAAATAGGTTTGTTGTTGCAATGAAAATTAATAGACGTACTACAAAACATTTAATTCAGATTTTTTAGATTTAGATCGCAAAACCGATATATCAAGGACACTTGAAAGAAGTTCATCAAAATATTTCGATCGGACAAACAGGCCGTTTCTGATCTGATTGAAAAGTTAGGAGAAATTATTTATTGATGAACCAACTTCACAAGTCTACCATTTTTTGCTTATGGCAGCTCTCAGAAGAGTAATACATAAAATAAAGACCTGATATCCACAATCACTTCGATATGTAACATTTCCTTCAAGTAATGAGGATGTGAAAAAAGCATCAATAGAAAGGGTTTTTACGGTATACGTAAATGTACAAGCTGTGAGTATAATTCCATATTTTATCTTATATTTAATAGAATCATTATTTTTCAAATATTTGATGTAAATTTAACTATAACGAATGTAAATGCACTGCTCCATGGAGTTGCCTACGACTCGGCTATGCCATGTTTCGAAAATCTAACAGCACATGAGACCAAAGTATGTGGAAGAAAGAAGAAATTGTTTTCTTCTATAAAATTTTGGGTATCCTATCCAGCCCTGAATTATGACACTTTTTCATCAATACTCTTTGTAACTTTGCAGAGGAAAAATTGCAGCAAAATTGATTTTTCGACGAAAAATGTTGTCGACGGAGACTTTCAATAGGAACATATATATAGAAATAGAAGTTTATTTCAAACTTCTATCGATATTGTATGAAATTGTTTATTGGTAACAAAATATAAAATAAACTTCATTATGTGAACTAATTGTGAAACTTTCTCAGTTTGAAATAACATCACACCAACAGCTTCAGCTATTCGGCAGAATGCTTCAGCGTCAGTTCAACCCACTTGCTATTCACCTTCTGTATTTCTAATGGGTGGTTTTTTCCTGTCACTATAATTCTATTAAACTACAGGGAGTTTATAAATACTTCCATTTGGGTTTTGTTAGCTTTCCTGTTCCGCAACATGTTTGAAATTCTCATAACAAGTGTTTGAAAACACAGAAATGTCATAACAAAATTCAAAATAGTAGTTCAAATATCATATATTTCAGTGTTGCCAGATCTTGGATTGCCGATTCCCGAAACAATATTGCTAAGGCAAAATTCACAACCAACATTGCTATAACAGTCGAAACAGAATACGCAATAGCGTAGTCATATTGCTATGAATTTGGGATACAGCAATATTGCTTGGATAACAAGATTCATAGCAATATGTGAGCAGAATCGCACCGCTTATGAAGCTGTCCATTCTTCTGGCGTTATTCTGCTTTTCGCAGTCGTATTACAAACCATAATCAAACTGTTATGAGATTTAGATATTCTTGATGTATCTACCTAATGATTACGTTGGTTAAATTTTAATTCTTTCTGAGGGCTTTCCCAGGTCAAAACCCCTTTCATTCCACCTGAATGTCCTTAATTTTGAGCCGAAATCACGGCCGATCAGGGAGGCCTTGCTGATTGATAAGTCAAATTTATACATTTTATCCAAATCGAAACCTCGAAAAATTCCCTGTTAGATTCATATGTGAGGATACCATAGCAGACCCTAAAAACAAACCGAATAAAATTTGTTTCCCTTTTACAACCATAGCGTCCTTGAAACTACACACGAGTCGTTACGAAGGCAACGTGACAAGAACGTGTGGGTTGATATAGAAAGGGATGTGGTCAGTGAATGAATGCACTATAGTGCAGTGTCCGACCAGTCTGGAAGGGTGAGTTTAGACTCTTCGACGGCTCAACAAGTAGACCACTGGCCCAGTCGATATATCGATTTCCACCTAACGTAACCTTAGGTGGTCGGCAGGCGACTGTGTAGGGACCATAGCGGAAGTTTAAGGAATCTAGAATGTACAGGAAAGTCCGATTTCAGGACGCATTCGGTGAAAAATTTACTACATGTTTGATGAAAATGCATTGGAATGTTTCGAAGCATTAATTATTTTATAGCGTTTCTAAAACATGGATGAAAATTTCTTTATTCTGTTGACGGTATTTGGTACAAGTCAATGTTGACTTGAGGTGTGCATAAATGTCGGAGAAAAGAATTAAGACGCCAGGCATCGCGGCGCTATCAAACATATGGTTTGACAGGTTTCGTTTGTTATTGAGAAAAGTTTTATTGTTATAAGATATAATATTTGATGAATATAAGATTGAGAAATAGTTTGCTACATAGTTTCTTTGATTTCAAGAATTCTAATCATATCTATGTTTTCAAATCAAGGCATACGGTAACAATACAGAAAAAATAAATGTAATGGAATTAACATACAGCACGCTGCAGGTCGCTGACGGTAAGAAATAGAAAAACAATGGTATTCACAAGAAACATGCAGAATAAGATTATTTTTCGAATGACACAATAAAAAAGGTATGTTCCTAGAGAAAAAGATTTTGATCTCGCCGCGACGCCTGACGTCTTAATTCTTTTCTTGCGACATTTATGCACATCTTTAGTCTACATTGACTTGTACCAAATACTGTCAACAGAATAAAAAAATATTTATCCTTTTTCGAGAAAAATAAGGTTACCAAAGTAAGTGAATCACCCTGTACTGTTATCTGAATCTAAGTTAAACTTCTGTGAAATTATCAAGTCGATTCGAAAATTTGAGTTTTAGTAGTACATATGTTGAAAATTCAATTATCTATGTTTATTCAACTAAATATATATTGGGAAATTTTCACAGAAGGTGCTTCCAGGAAAGGAAATTCTGGAGATTCTAATGAAAACCACTTATACTTTACTTTCCACAGAAATAAAGGGGCAGAAAAAAGAGAAAAGAATTTATTTTGACTAATGGAAACAAAAACTGAATAAGTTAAACTCCGAACCAAAATAGATCCGTTAGATAATGCAAAATTGTTTCTATTCCTCATACGAATCAACGTTTCATTTCGATATCTAATTCTACCATTTAAAACATATACAATTTCAATCAACTGCTTCGACAATATTCGATATTTCCAAAATAGTATGATATAAAATACCTGAATACTTCTAAATTTTGATTTCGAATCACTCTTAGGCTTAGGTAAATCTCCAATCAAACACTTCCCAACATTATAGAAAGAAGTCGCGAACTTATGAGAATAATTTTCTTGAGATTTAGATTACAACTCTTCGAAAGGAGGGAAGGGTGTCCCATAATTAAAAAGATGAAAACTTTGCGGTCACAGTCCGAGAATTTCATGAAAATATGGTCAGAACTGTGAAAAGATTGAAAAATTCCGGATAGGCACAAAACACACTGGTTCTCCAGAAAAAGAAAGTTCGAAAGACACATTCGAAGAATGTTAATCAAAAGACTGAGAACTGCGTTTTCTATTCAAAATCTGTGTGTTCTTCGTTCGTCAGACGAGCGAAAAAGACAAAGCTGCTCTTGTTAAATCAGTACTCTTTTCGAATTTTAGTCAGTAACAAACAGGATCTCACAAAAGAATTATGAATTGTCAGCGATTTATTAAAATGGTCCCCTTAATCTCAAGCGCAGTGTGAATCATTCACTTCACTAATTTACCATATCAGAAACATTTCTATCTTCTCAAAATGAAGATTTTCTCTCGCTCACATGCTGGGGTTGATAACTCTAAAAAAAGTGGACAGTTTAGGTTTTGTATAAGGAAAGCATTCATTACTGAACCATATTTAAACAATATTGAAAGCTTGGCGAGACGTTTGAGACAAATATGTGGTCTCAAAGAAAGTCGTTCAAAACAATACCAAAAAATTACTATCAAAGAACTAAGAAATATATGTATTCTATGAAATTCAATTCTTGCCTTAATTTTGGGAAACCTTCAGATGAATTGAGTCCTCGGTATGGATCGACAGACGAAGGAAAATGCCAAATCTGCTCTTGTGAAATCAGTACTCTTTTTCAATTTCAATCGGTACAAAAGACAAATGAATTGTCAGCGATTTATTAAAATGGTCCCCTCAATCTAAAGCGTAGTGTAAATCATTTACTTCACTAAATCACCATATTAGAAACATTTAATTCTTTTTTTTTTCATCCACTCCAATTGTCAATTTCAACCAGAACATGCGGGTAAGAAAAGAATTTCTTACCGCCGTACCAGATCCCCTGTTTCCAATATTCTCAAAATGAAGATCTTCTCTCACTCCACATGCTGGGGTTGGGAACCCTTATATTAATTGAAGTCTGGGAATACCAACGCTGATCTTCTAAACGCTCCATTCAATCCTCTTTTTGTGTTACTTATTAAAATCGCCTAGGGGCACATTGAGAGTTATTGTAGCGCAACTTCAAGGAAAGGTAAAAAAATTGGAAATTAAGGTAGGTATCCTTATAATGAACTGTAACAGTTGCTAGCTACCGAGTCTTTTGTTTCCACTTAAGCCGGTGGCATATAGGGAATAATGCAGCTAACGAACTAGTTGTCTAGGATACTTTGAAAGAATCAGAACAAGATCCTTTCTTTCTGTGGGGTATACAATAGAAACAAGAATGTTGTATATGAAAACCTGAAGAGGTCCTTGCTCACGAGTAGATTAGATATATTAACATGGGATTTATAGATTCCGTATGTAATTTGATTTTGATTATTGCCAATTAATACAGTTTGATTTCGAGTAAATATGATACAGAATATTTGTGCTTATAAAAACCCTAGCAGGAAAGTTTTGGGGTAGTTTTGATATCTTCCACGTTTTATGTTTTTCGGCGTGCTGAATCCGAATCTGAGGTTTTCTAACAAAATTGATGAAAAATCTCATTCTTGGTCAGTTTTTCGCATATTACTCGGAAACAATCAACTTTTCTTGAAAAAGCTTTCCATACAAAATGAAAGTACACAAAATTTCTTACAAATTGTACTACCACAGCTTGTTCTGCGAGAACCTGTTCTGGCTCAAATTATAGTTTGAAATGTGTTTTCTATGACTCAATAAATGGAAAAATTTAAATTCTCTGGTTCCGATGATGCGATCATGTTGAAATTTTGCATGAACATGTAGTATATCAGTCTCGATTCATTAAAAATTCACTTGAATCGGATATCTTGTTATGGAAATATAAAGATTCTTCTTTTCAATATTCCAATTGAATCGTTCTGTTCACACTATGGTGAAACAATTTCGCATGGAGCTTATTATGACCATCTTGCATATGGCCGCAACATTTCATTTTGAAGGGTTTCATTTTGTCTAAGATATTGAGGAACAAACATTTTGAATGGCCATATTTCGTTTCATAAAACATTACCATTCTAAATTTCGTTTCCTCAATGTTCCTCAATCGAATAGAAATGTTTCGGCCAAATGCAAGATGCTCATAATAAGCCTTATGCAAATTGTGTGACCATAGTGTGAACAGAACCATAGAAAATTAAATCGGAATATTGAACAGAAGAATTTTATATTTCCACAACAAGATATCAGATTAGAGTGAAAATTTTTTTGTGAATCGAAACTGATATACTGAATGTTTATGCAAAATTTCAAGAGGATCGCATAATCGAAACATAAAATTTAATTTTTTTCATTTATTCGTTAGTAGTGTATCAAGATTATAACTGTTTGAAAGCCAATTCTGCTCTAGATTCCAGATATTTTCACTCTCTATCCCCCAGAATGACATTAGTGTCATCTGCAACAAAAACAGGGCCTAAAACATTTCCCAGTGGTATACCAAATTTCGATTCTGCAAACTCAGATTTATAATCCTTCCCGTTGTTAGTGATACAAAATGGTATAACAGTTTTTTTCTTGTTTATTGGCCTTGAAAATATTCCAAAAATTATGAACTTGATTTATTATAATTGTATATAAATGATCAGTATTTCTTAATATCTTCAGATTTATTAATTGTCAGAAACAAGAATCAATAAGATCCAATACAAAAAAAATTGTTTTTCTGGCGACGGCGAGCGAATACTGACCCAAACGTTGGAAACAAGAAGCAATAATATTTCATTAACTCTTCTACCCTAAGGAATTTCACATCAACAACTAATGCAAAATTTTCTGTGATATTTGAAATTAAATGGGATCCATAAAACTCATATAAATTCAAAAAAATATTAAAATATAAACCTACCCAAAACTCTAGTATATCCCGAAATATGGTTGTGGTAGACATTTATCCACCCCTTTAAAAACGGCTTTTTATGATCCGCCGCTGGTCGTTCTTATTCCACAACGGCGGACTCCATAATTGTCAGTATCGAATGTTGTTTTTAGGAACTTTCCCTAGTTATAATACAGGGCTAAAATATTGATTGCGGCCGATACATAATTATATTCTACGAGGCTACAGAAGGGTGATTAACTCGGCCTACAATGATTGGTCGCTTTAGGGGTTGAAAAAAATGACTCACGCAGGGTGTAAAATATTGACTAAACAATTAGCTTTATTTCCAGAGCTTTGTTATTCCAGATATTAATATCATAATTCTTCCAGAAAAATGTATTTTGCTGTGCGTTTGATTTCATGGAAAGGTGATTTGCTTTTATGGGTCTTCGTTAGTCGTCTATTGTTTCGTTCGAACATGTTTCAAATCGAGGTTAATCAGGACAGGTTTCTTTGTGGATTTATCATTTTGTATTATGAGATTTCCATCGATAGAAGCGTCATAAAATGAATGACAGTAATAAATCGAACTATGTGACATTTTTTATACTCGTGAAGGAATAAATCAGGATATATTCCATCCTGTTCTAAGCATTTATGTACATTATTTGTTTTCTTTTCATTGAATGAGGTCAATTTAACTGAATCGTTTTAAAAATACTTCCTTGTAAAATTTCTTGTGGAGCAATTTCGGAAGAGATTAAACATATAATTCATTTGTAGATACATTTGCTGTATAGATGGGAGATCATGTTTGACAATGTAAATATTTCATCTAAAAAAAAAATTCAATGTGATGATCGCGTTATACTGGATCTTCCTGATGATATTCTTCATTTCCAGAGCTTTGTTATTTCAGTTAATAATATCATAATTCTTCCAGAAAAATGTATTTTGCTGAACTTTTGATATGGAAAAGTGATTTGCTTTTATGGGTCTTGTTGTTAGTCCACTATTGTTTCGTTCGAACATGTTTCGAGTCGAAGTTTCTTTGTGAATTTTTTATTTTGTATTATGAAATTGCCATCGATAGAAGTGTTATATGAATGACAGCAATAAATCGAACTATGTGACATTTTTTATGAATAAATCAGGATGTATTCATTCTTTCAATTTACTTGATTTGTTATCTTTTAATTTCATCTGGAAAACTAAATGGAACAATTTGTAAAACACTGTTTTTGAGAGCACGCTGAGTGCTATATCGTTTTGCCCAAATGTCATTAATTTTTAAAGTTTGATGAAGGAATGTTTTGATGACGAATTCGTATTCAAATTCAATTCTGTCCGTGGGGCCGTCCGGCCGGCCGGTCGTTAGTACAATAAGTTTCGAAGGGATTGAAATTTTCAGGGTGAGTTCGGTTTCCGAATGCCTCAGTTAAGTGCGTTATCTAGGCAAATCGTGTTCCATAAAATATGACCATTCAAAATTTGTGTTTCTCAATATCTCAGACAAAACGAAACCCATCGAAATGAAAAGTCGCGACTATATGCAAGATGCTCATAATAAGCCTAATGCGAAATTTTGTGGCCATAGTGTGAAAAAAACCATAGAAAATTCAATTGGAATATTGAAAAGAAGAAACTTCATATTTCCATAAGAACTCAACTTACTTCAGCGTCAAATTGCTGACAAAATTGAAAATTTCACTGTAAAAATAATAACATTTTTTGTACATCACAGAAAGTATCTTGGTATGGTGTAAAAGTAAATGTAATAGAAATAACCTATATAGTTATCGTGTTCACGGAAGGTCCAGACAGTTAAATTAATGAATTAATAGAATAAATCCAATAGCCCTCGGAATATTCATATTTGAATTAACGTTTTTTATTCATTAATGATCATGTCAACGCATCAAATTTGGGTGTTCCGTGATTATATAAAAATTTGTGCAAAATTTCGTGAAGATTTCTTGAATTGAAAATCGAAACACTACAACTCTGTGACGAAATGACATTGGAAACTTGAAATTCTCAGGGCAAATGTGTGTTCATATTTCGGCTTGGTTCGTTAATGAGTCCAAGCGAAGTATCGAAGATGGTCTTCAAGTTATAGAAATTTGAAATTTTATTCGATCGGTTCGAAATTTATTTATGAACAGAATGATACAAGTCAGACGGAAGCTTTTGCATTTTACTCGTTTTTATTGAGAAAACAATAATTCCAAAATCCTATTCATTTAATTTCCAGAAAGAAAGGAATCCCTCAATCGATCTTCTTGTCTTTTCGTTCTCACTTTTTTGTAAAAAGAATTATTCAAATTTTACATTGTCCTGATTTGTATCGCATTCCTATTATCATAACATTGGCGAAAAGTCGTTGAATATCAAAATACCCGTGCCGAGATTACCATGATACTAAAATCTAACACGTTCCACAAGCAGCTCAAGATTTCTCGCTCATTGTCATGCTATTGAAAAAAATATGCAAAAAAATCCTGGGCAAAGGGTTGGCCGGATATTCAGTCACGATTTGTCCACGTGTCTGAGGACTAGAAGCCTATTACCATAATATTTTTCAAATAACTAACCCCAAAACAGACGAAGTCTGGCCTTTTTTCGCAGGTGTTATTGCTGCTATTACATGCATCTCGCTCTGAGTATTATGCAAAACATCCTTGCGATACCTCATAGAAATCATTATCATTATAATTTTATCAGTCGGCAAGCCACCCTGACCCAGACACTGGCAATTTTTTATGTACGCGTATGCAAAACGCACCCCTGAAGTGTGTGCATAAATATGGGACAACTGTTAGGATATTCAAATCAGCTACCGACCAAATAGAACTATTAACATGTTATCATCGCATTCGAATCGTTTTTCATTTGGTCCAATGTACCAGGGCAATATATATTTTTTTTGACTTGGTGGCGTGCCGAACACAAGCTTCTGGTAGATCAGGGAGTAAACAAAATCTGCAAAAAAAGACTATTAGGATGTGCTCCCATTGATACTGATTTGAATATGGCTGTTTATGAGGTGACAACTCAATAAATGGGTTGGTAAATATTAAGGATGATGATAACGGAGGAGAAATGGGAACAATTGGTATAAAAAATAGGATGGAATATGAGATATGGTAAGTATGAGGTTAGAAAGCGTTTCATTGGGCGCCTGGATGTTTTTTTGTAGTGGTACCCTTAACTCTTCAAGATGCCCCTGCCTCCTAAGGCGTTATGTATTTCCACAATCAATTATGACACTTTTCGAGAGACGAGAGTATAATTTAATATTGAAAATAGTGAATGTGTAAAAATTTTCATTCAATCTCAATCAAAACGTGTTCGAGTTTCAATATCTTCACGCTCAAAATATGAGAAGGAATCCATAAAAATCTGATCTTAGTTTGAAGAAAGAAATCATTGATAGTCCGAATTATAATCGCTATAAAAATTCAAAATAAATACGCAAATTTCAATTGCGACCTCTGACCACCATAAGCAATGTGTTGCACCATGGTTTTGAAATTATTATTTGGTGGGCTTAAAATTGAGTATTTCATTTGATACTTTCGTTAATAACACAAAATGAAATAATTTTTATAAAATGAAATACTGAGAAATAGATTCGAAATTCAAATATAAGGTAAAAGCACTGCATTAATGAAATATGTCAATTGAGTATCCAACATGAACTTCAAAAGAAATTATATTGATTCTTTTCCCTACGATATTTTTCAAAATTTATAGATCAAAAGTTATCAAAACAATTCATTTAATTATTCAAATTGAATTTTTTTTCAATTCTCTATTCCGAATGTCTCCACGAAGTGTTACACACGTCATAATATCTCTATTGAGCGGGTAGATATAGAAATTCGAAAATTAAAATATCGAATAGGTATCTATGATTCAAAATTTTTTTTTAAATAATTTGGCCCGGTAACGATCCTATTCGATATATTTTAACAGCACATAACTCTGAAAATTTTAATTCCCTTTATGGTAATTCGTTACAAATTTGAAGTTTTCGGATTTTTAAGGGAGACCCTCACAAACAATCCTTATATTATTGTGATTGACCATCTAAATATAAAATTTGGATGCTATAGGATTTCCAGTTGCCTATAAGTATTCGTAAAATATTTCAAATCCTCACAACTCACGGAAATATTTTTAACCTGAATCCAGCGAGATATTCAGTTTTAAAGTTGAAGTGTTTACAGACAGCCCAACAGAATTGTTTTCTATTTTGGGTTCTTCATCAGTGAATGCCATATTACATACACTTAATAGTGAAATGATTTACATTTTATAGTCATGTTTGAGCCTCGAGGATAACTTGTTACATCTGATTTTTTTCTTCCACAAAAAGCTCATATGAACCCAGCACAAATTTAGCAGCAAGAGAGCATTCCCCCATAACATTCCAGTATCGAATAGAAAATAATAATTTGGAAAGAATCCAATAGGAAATATAAAGCAATTTTCATTTCCATTCCGAATACAGGCTGAATGGAAAAATGACGACATCGTATGGTGTAGAAGTGAAGTCAGTTCCAGTTTGCGACAAAGCAATATGAGATCAAGATAGGCTTGGAGCACGGCACTCTGAGATAAGAGCAGACGCTAACACAAATTCATTATACAGTGTCTAGTATATAAAACAGCGGCCCGCTCAGTTATTGTAAATGCACATGCTTAATTTCCAACAAACACCCGCTGGCTAACTGCTCGGATGGGGATAAAAATCAATACGGCACAGAAAGAATATTTTTGCTTATAGGGGCTGAATTCAGTTTACAAGATATATTATAAGCAAAGCTGTACATCGTCTTTGATGAAAGGAAAAATGATGGAGGGAAATTTCATTCAATTTTCTCCCTTTTCTTGTATTTTTGAGAGCAGAAAGCAGCATCTTCTTCTCTCAGTGAGAACTTGAGGATGCATGCATGACTGAGATAATTCACCCAGGTGTGTAGCATTTCAGCGCTTTCAGAGTCGAATTTTAAATATGAAATGGAAAAATTAAAAAATGGAAACTTGAAATCATTCACTCGCCTGTATATGGCAAATGAATTTTTATATCTAGTCGAAATTATCGTTCAGAAATATGAAATTTATAATGCTGACTGATTTCAAAGAAATTTCGAATGTTATCAGTTGTTCTCGTGTGAAATTCTTGTTGAAGAAATTCTTGTTGAGGGAACTCTTGTTGAAATATTATTTGTGCTATTTTCATCATTTATGCTTCTTGTATTCAACGCTCCGGCCACCATTTTCCAGCTATCAAAAATATGATTTCTCCAAGAAGATAAAATTGAAGAAATTGAAAATATCTCTGAAATTTTTATACTAAATATAGCTGTCCCAAGATATTGTTGAAAAAGGCCAAAGCAATCGGACACAATAGTATAGAACTACAACATGCACCAAGACAAATCAAATCAGCATAAACGATAACCAATGATATCTGAACTAAAAGGAATCTGAATTGAAAAGAATTGGAAAAAAGTACCGTGAGAACAGCATTCAAAACTCAAGGTATCATCAAGGCTAATATAACTGATCTAAACGTGATAATGAAAGTCAACTCACCAAAAATTGCATACATGAAGTACATGATGAGTAGTGAAGCTTTTCTTAAATAACTTCTTTAAAGTGCTCAATTGAGGTTCATTTTGATGAAGGTACATAATATGTTCCATTAATTTTCATTTTCATTAATATTTCTAAATTTTCCTCAACATGGAGATAATTGATATGTCGAAGTTTGTTGAGCATGATTTGAATGAAGACCATTAGATTTTATGGGGTGACACTTCCATAATATCAAAAGAAGAAAATTTTGTACGAGGAAGTTAGATTCAGGAAAAGAAAATTAAACTAATAGCTATCAGTATATTAATGTTTGAGTGACCGTTTTTTCAATGTGAATAATTCGTCAGAATTTATTTTGATGTGTAGATAGTAAACGGTTTATATAATGTCAACGATAAAAAACATCATTGAGCAATTTCACAGAGTAGTTGAAATTAACTTTTTAATCTCCTATGACCAATAATCATAGGTAGCATAAATTGGACTGTTTCGAATACATGCTGATGATGACCCTTTTTGAACGCTCGTTCTACTTAAACGAGTGCTTTATCGGTTTGACCAAATTCCTGTAATTTTCAAATTTTGAGCCGAAATTGGTCTCAATCGATAGGGTTCTACTCCCTGATGACGAATTCGTGGTCAAATTTAATTCTGTCCTTGGGGCAGTCCTGCCGGCCGTTAGCTTAGTAACTGTCCAAGGGATTGTCCTAGAGAAACTCAATATCTCAGACAAAACGGAACCCATCGAAATGAAATATTACGGCCATATGCAAGATGCTCATAATAAGCTTCGTGCAAAATTTGGTTGCTATAGTGTAAACAGAACCATAGCAAATTCAATTGGAATATTGAAAAGAAGAAACTTCATATTTCCATGGAAAATGTCCGATTCGAATGAAATTTATTTATAAATAAAGATTGACATACTGAAGGTTCGTGCAAAATAGTATCAACAGAACCATAGAATGTTCAATTGGAATATTGAAAAGAAAAATCGTTATATTTAAATAACAGGATATCCGATTCAAGCGAAATTTTTTTTTTAAATGAAAACACATCATCAGAACCATAGAATCTAATTATTTATTCCTTATGAATTTCATTTTTTGAATGATTTCCAGAATATAATTCCGATTGTGTGTGATAATTCTGCATTTATATACATATTTGGTATCAATCTCAAATCCCATATAAATTTTTGAGGTAACAGTCTTATTGCTCCACCAAAGAACGAGCGCTTAAAAGCTCCTGCTCAGGGCCTTTCTTAATGTTTTATTTTTAAAATCTAAAGTTTTCATCAATTTATTCACTTGTTGCAAATTGAAAATGAACACGAATCACTAGAATTCTGCAATTCACTTTCAATCCAAGATGTTTCGTTATGAAACGTTCAGTGGAAACTGAAACTTTAATTTCAATCAAAAATTATATTCACCCTACAAGGTCCGAACAAAAAACCTTAACCTTTCCGTATTTTTTTACGGTCGGTAAAGAAGAGACAACAAAAATCAGAAGGGGGATGAATCATTCCTGATAATGCGATCGTCTACGGTTACACGCTCATGTGACAAGATCGAAGATCGTACTTTAGAATCAACCCCAAACCCTAATTTTCATCTCGGAATATATCTGCCCCAACCGGTTCGTTAGAAAGTATTGTTCCTGACTTAACCTAAATATCTCCACAAAAGGACAATTCTCATCGAAATTCCAGTGAGCCAAACGAACTCTCCGAACGCACAGATTGATAATGGCGCTAAAAATTCGATGATCTACCACCGTTCTACCTTTCAAGAACCCGAAAGGATATTAGAAGTTTCCGATAGCTCAAGCCCATTTGACGCTAGTACCCTTTATGATCTCACATGGTACACACCCTTCATTATCTATCGAGGGAATAATGAGTGCAGGTAGAAACTACCCCGTACAATTTGAGAAGCTTCAACGATCCAGATATCGTTACAAAATTGTATCACAAATTCGTGGCTTCATAATTTTTCGAGAGGTTTTTTATCGGTTATGTTTAATATACACATAATCGTCTATTATTATTTGTTGTTGTGGAAATTCACCGTTCGTGAGAGTGCTACTCTTGAGAATATGTTGAATATAGTTTTATTGTAAATAAAGAATCATAATAATTCATTAGTTCCTGAAAATATGGAGAAGAAGAAGTGAAATATTGAAAACAATATGATAAGAGTTCTCTGTCACGTATAAAGGTAGAATTTAAATAACATGGAGTGAAAATTCACTTCAACAGTATTTTATCGAAAATGACGTTAGATACCATTGTTTTACTGTTGAACAATATGAAGTGTCCAACAAAAATATAGGTACATATAGAAATAAGTGAAATACCTTCAAAAAATTCTGATACTAATCATTATCACTTATATCGTTCCTAAGCACTAGCGGAGAAATTGTACATACAGCGTGCCAAAAGATTAACATAACTCGTCAATAATTCTTGGACGAAGATTATTAAGGAAAATCCTCACACCCGTTGATTTTTAATTTCAAAATCAATTTATCCTATGCTTTTTAGAATTTGATATTTCTTAGTCCATACGCACCCCCATCTACTTCATTTCTTCAAATGGGAGTATATGGGTTGTGATACACCAGATGAAAGGTAATTTGATTACCTATCTAGCATGGAAATAAACAATAATAGGGATGTTGACTATTTTTTGGAATTCATTTTATTTTGTAGATAAACCCTATACAAACACGAAAATATTACTTTTTTCTTAAAAATATAGTATTTGCCAATAAAAAATACTACGTATAAGAAAAGAGAATTAATTTTCCCGCGGAAATGGCACGTTATGATGATTACGTCAATAGTCGGTAGACATCATAGACTAACTAAATTTTTAGTTTGTCTATGGTAAACATACTTTGACTTCTGTCAAAGCGAACGGATTTTGCCTGATTACTTCAAGTTCAATTTAAGCCTTCAAAATGAATATGTCGGTCTATAGAAGCTGAATGAGGTGTTTCTTTTATTGTAATAATAAATGTGAGTTAAAAGTTTGCTACTTACAGAGGCAATTCTACGCTGCACAAAAATCTTTGTTTTCAGCAAAGAAACTTGCGACCATCAGGGAATCAATCTTCGTTAAGTTACTACTATTACCCTTGATGAATCCTATCTCCATTATAAAGAAAATTGTAGATTATCGTTCTTGTGACGAATAATCGAACTATTCTGTTCTCTTTCAGCTTTCAACTTCTTGAGTTCGAAACATAGATATGATATTCTATATATTTACTATGGTTCAAGTCACAAAACCGTGGGTTTCACAAAGCTTGATTGGGCAATCAAATCGTTCGTTTTGAAGTAAGTCGATGGTTATGTCAAAATGAACTGAAAATTGCAGAGAAATTATGACATTTCAATAATCAAGGTGATTGGAGTTTTGTGGAACCCGGCCTATGAATGTATTTTGTTGATCTGAGCACCGAACATTCGAATTTGCAATGACAATACGGATAGTTTGACGTCACTATACGGATTACCTCTGATTGGCGTTCGCAGTCACACGTGATAGTTGATAATAAATAACATAATTTAAATCAGCTTTATTTAATTCAACGAGAATAATAAGATCACTAAAATGGTTTTTTAGGATCGCAAAAATTTCCTTCTATGAGGAAAACCTCAATTTATATGAATTCGTAACATGAGTCAACATCCCTATTGGTCGTGCCGTTTTTCGTTGAAAAAATTTGGAAATAATATACATTTTGTGATTGGACATACTGCAATGAGATCATTATTCTCTTAGTGATAATCATTTAGTAAAATTCACGAATCCATGGGTTGGTAATTTCTGAACAAGGTCTCCTTTTATAATGCTTGTTTGAATTTGAAATCTCTCACTGCCTAATACGCTCCACACTCCCCTCCTTTTTTCATATAAGAATACTTCAATTGTGACATTTCAAATGAAATGAGTAGGTCATTGAATTATATTTCATTTGATATACAGGGTGTATAATAATACAATGGATGATTCTTGAGATCATTTCATGAAAAAAGGTTCCCATAAATGTAGGCCCGGAAATGCAAATGTTTCCAAGATACAGGGTGTTGAAGTTTTATTTAAAAACTGACTAAAAAAGTGGTACGCCACTGAGATATTTTGAACTGAAAATCATTTTTGACTTTTTCCTTTAATTTGTGACAATAGTTATTTAATCAACTAGGGTATTAAAGACAGCGATTAACAGTCAAGATATTTTCGAGACCATTAACCGCTCGATTAATAACCGAGTTGATTACAAGATTTTTCCGACGATCGCAACATGAATTGAGTATGAATTTTTGATTGAAATACAATCTCATTTTGCACAAGACATACATTTGACATAATAAAATTTCTATGTATCTATGTTCCAGTAGAGTTTTGACATTTCTCGTAGTGCTTCTGAATACTTTGTGTATGGTTGCTATGAGGATTGCACATTAAAATATAGCAGAAATTGAGCATTAAAATGGATCATTAACACGTTGAGCGCCACGTGCACACCGGTGGACATTTTGAATTTTCAAAGCAGGACCAAGTGTTCACTGGTGGTCATTGTTGATTTTCATCGATCGGACAGCATGACTACCCGTGGTCACATTATGTATTTTATTTGGGGACCGCGTGCTCATCGGAGGCTACGTTTTCTTTCATTATAACATAAGGAATGTAAGGTTTGGTCCCAGGGTGTAAGCATATTTCACTTGGACTTTGTAGTTTGGTCCAGCAATGTGTACTATTACTGATATGTGACCACGGGTGGTCATGCTGTGTCCGATCGATGAAAATCAACAATGACCACCAGTGTCCTGCTTTGAAAATTCAAAATGTCCACCGGTGTGCACGTGGCGCTCAACGTGTTAATGATCAATTCCGTACACATTAAAATCACCTTCTATTTCGAGGTCGGCGGAAAAAATCTTTTCTTCATTTTTTCGTGTGGGAAGCCGTGTTTAAGTTAAAAATAAAACATAATAACGTAACATTCTACTACAAATACGCGTTAAGATGTTTCATTTTCTTTCATAAAAACGACGCCTCATGCGAAAATAGGGCATAATAAATTTTTTGTCTGAAATTCACGAAGAATTTAACAATAATAGTTAGTTTGAAATATTAGAGTGGTAAACCACTTTTTTGGTCAGTTTTTAAGTAGATCTTCAACACCCTTGGTATCTTGGAAACAATGCATTCTCGACCTACATTTGTGAAAACCTTTTTTTCTACAAGCGTGCACTTTCATTCTCTTTCCCGCACGTATTTCAATTCGTAAAGAGTCACATTGCCACAGTGGTGGAAAAACCCCTGCTATTCCATTACCGCACGCAAATGCGTGTTGTAATGGATTAGCAAGGGTTTTTCTCGCACGCTTTTTCTAAAGAATAAACTGAATAATGATATATCTCTATGCCACCGACGACGTTACTATGGAAACGATGAGAGTACAATGGTAACGACTTGTCAGAGACTTTTGTCATTCATGTGTATTTAGATGACCATTTCACATTAGATCTGTTTGTTGAAATCGATCTCGTATAAGCACTTGTAGAAAAAATATTGTTCCTAACTCGTGCGGAAAGTATTTTTCCCGCACTCAACTGCTTACCCAAACTCCGCTTCGCGTCGTTTGGGTAACGGCAGTTTCGTGCGGAAAAATATCACTTTCCGCACTTGTTAGGAAAATAACTATTTCATAAAATGATTTGAAGAATAACCCCTCCATTGTTTTCGATCTTAATAAGGTACACAATCCATATACATATACATATTCCTATTTGAATGAGGGGTGTGAGGCGTAGGGGGTGAGAGATTTCAAATTCAAACAAGCATAAGGAGACCTGCTTTTGAAATTACAAACCCATGGATTCGTGAATTTTCCTTAATGAATGCTAAATAGGTAATCACATTACCATTCATTTAATATATCACAACCCATACACACATATTTGAAAAAATAAAGAAGAGTGGTGCAAGACAAAGGGGTGATAAATATCAAATTCAAAAGAGCACATCAGGCATATGAAATTAAAAATTGAACGTGTTCGAGGATTTTTCGTGATAATTTTCCGTACAAGAATTATAGACGAGTTACGTTACTTTGTTAATCATTTCTGGGTATGCAAATATTATTGAAATATGTTGATTGAATACCTAATTCGTCATTAAGCATTAATTTATTATTTTCGTCGATCTCAAAATGAAAGGTAATTTTAATGTTGTACAAAATTGATCATTATGACCCATTGTGATGCTCATCTTCTGCAATTTTAATGTGCAATCCTTATGGCAACCGTTCACAAGTATTCAGAAACACTACGAGAAAATGTCAAAACTCTACTCGAACATATAGATATTAGATACATAGAAAGTTTATTATGTCAAATATAAGTCCTGTGCGAAATGAGAATGTATTTCAATCAAGAATTCATCTACAACTCATATTGAGTTCGTCGGAAGATTCTTGTAATCAAATAGGTTATTAATCGAGCGACTAATGGTCTCGAACTATATAATTACGCGTTCGCTCCGCTCATGCCTGAAATTTCTTGAACATTGGTCGTTGTCTTTAAAAACCTACTTGATGAAATAACTAGTTATTAATGAATTAGAAATATATGAAATTTCATTTCGAAATATAAATTATATTTGTAAATATTGAGAAAACGATAATTCAAATTGAACACACTGAACATATGATATTCAACTTTGCACAAGTCTTCATATTGACGTTAGTACCCTTTATGATCTCACATGGTACACACCTTCATTTTCTATAACCCAGAAAGCAAGAGAATAATGAGTGCAGGTAAAAACTACCCCGTACACTTTGAGAAGCTCCAAAAATCGTTACAAAATTGTATCTGAAATTCGTGGCATCATAATTTTTCGAGAGGTTTTTAATCGGTTATATTTAATATGCCCATAATCGTCTATTATTATTTGTTGTAGTAGAAATTCACAGTTCGCTTAGCTTGCACTGAATAATAGCGTCATTTCTAGATTCCTGAATGCTGTATAATGAGGTTCATATGTGAAAAAAAGGAGGAATAATTCGTCATTTCATTTATAATATCATGTCGGGCTTGAAATGATGTACTTCCGTTCTAACGTCGAATAGGTAAACTTTTGTAGTGTTGACAATCGATCCAGAACTTTTGTACTAGAGAGGTGAAGAGAATGAAGATGTATTGGGCGAATATTATATTGCAAATTATTGAATATACATCTACTATACATCTATTGGGAAGATGACTGATAATTTGATGAAACTGGTTCACAATAACAAACCGTATTCGTATTCTTTGTGGGAGTTGTTCATTGAGCGCTTGTTCTACTTAAACTAGTGCTATATTATTTTTTTGTCAAATGTCTGTAATTTTCGAATTTTGAGCCGAAAATTGTCTCAAATGATAGGGTTCGACTCCCTGATGACGAATTCGTGGTCAAATTCGTTTCTGTTCTAGATAGGGCCATCTGTCCGTTAGCACGATAACGATCCTCCTAGACCTAGAGACTTGAAATTTTCAGGGTGAGTTCTGTTCTAAAATGCCTTCGTTGAGTATGTTAATCAGCCAAATCGTATAGGATTTATTATCACTGACAAAACGAATCCAATCAAAATGAAATTGTGCGGCCAGATGCAAGATACTCATAATAAGCCTCATGCAAGATTCTATTGGAATATTGAAAAGAAAAATTTTTATATTTCCTTAACAAGATACCCGATTCCGGTGAAATTTATTTTGTAAATGAAAATAGATATACTGAATGTATATCTCAACATAAGAACAATAGAATTTTCTTACTGTCGTGTTTTTACATATATCAGTTTTTGAATAATTTCCAGAGTATTATTCTGATCGTGCTGAAATTTCCAATTCATATATTTAGTATCAATCTCAAGTCCTTTCCATAATTTTGAGGTACCTAATAGCCCTATTGCTCCATGAACGAGCGCACAGAAACACCTGCTCAGGGCTTTCTTGAATTTTTTTGTAATTTCTATTGATTAAAGTTATGTGATCGGAACTGAAATGCAAGCTGAAATAATCTTTTTTCAATCTTTAAACAGTACACATGTTTTTGCAGATCTTTCGATCAATTTCATCATGAGATTCTAGGACTATAAATCTATACAGTTCGGTATTATGAAAATAAACTATAATAGAAATCACGAAACCTCCAGTTTACAAAACTAGTACAGAATTGAAAACAATAATTCATGAAACCAAGTACAATTTTGAATTATCTACTTTCATATCGTCATTTTATAAGAAAATACGAAACTGAAGTATGGATTGGTCATTACCAACCTCATTCCATATGAAAAACATCATAAAATAGTTCTGTTCCACATTTCGATAACACTCTAAGGTCGAATATTAACAAAATCGATGTATTGCTCACAAGCAATAACATTTTCATTACAATTTGATCTTTGTCAACATAAAAGTTAAAATATATTCAATGAGAAACTACTGGTAGAAAGTAAATCGCTTAAACATTATTACCTATGAGTTTTCAAATTTATATATTTTATAATTACCTGAATAGTTGACGTTTTCAATAGTTCCTTTTTTCCAATAATCCTCAATCTAAATGATTTCCCCATTCAGAATCCCTTCAGCATTTTCCAACACTGATAAAAATTATGCACAATCAATTATAATATAACCGTTAAAATATCTTGCTTTTTATGCTTCCATTCGTACTGAATTTCGAAAATTGAATTGAGTGCCGCTGTGTGTGAAAATATGACAAATAAGATATATTTTCAATTTTGAGGGATTTAAATATGAATTTGTGTATTCGTCTTAGCCATGATGTTTCCTCAGTTACCAAACTCATCATGCAGTGCATTTGATAAATTTTTTTCATTTTATTTATCGCATATTGTGGAATAATTCGAAACAAGCAGCAACAAACAATTGTAAAAAAAAGGAATTTCAAATGCTCAAGATATAAAGTAGAATCGTACACAACAATTCGATGAAAGTGATTTTTGAAGATGATGAAATGGTTCAAAATCAAAAGTAATATATATTTAAGGTCTAGGAGAAAATATTTTCAAGCCAAATGTGAAGTTGAGTAGTTGGTTCAAATTTGCATTCACACTTGGTTATGATTCGAAAAAATGTTTCGGCGGTTTTAAACTTGTGTGGTACGTAGCGCCATCTTGTTGAAAGTAACCGTTGTCGAGATTAATACTATGCAATTTCGGCCATAAAAAATCATTAATCATCTTTCGATAGCTCAATCCATTCACCGTAACTGTTGTCCTAGTCTCATTTTCGAAAAAATAAGGTCCAATGACTCCGCCGGACCATAAACCGCACCAAACAGTCACACGTTGAGAATAGAAAGGCTTTTCAACAATAACTCTTGGGTTTTCCGAGCCTCAGATGCGACAATTTTGCTTGTTTTGGCGAAGCTACCAAGGTGGAAATGGGCCTCATCACTCAAGATGATTTTTCGATGGAATTCCGTATCATTTTCATGCATTTTAACGACCCAATCAGCGAAGACATGACGTTGTTGATGATCGACCGGCTAGAGTTCTTGTGTTAACTGAGCTTTATAAGCCTTAAGACCCAAATATGTATGCAAAATACGAAGTAATGACGTTTGTGGAATGCCTTATTCCAAAGAACGACAAGAAATGCACAAACCTGGCTTTCTTCAACACTTTCAGCTACAGCACCAATATTATCGGCTGTTGTTGAGCGACGTGCACGGGTTTTATTCTTCACATCACTAACTTGTCCCAACAGATCGAATTTTTCCACCAATTTTTTTATTGCGGTCCGACAAGGTGCTTCACGACAACCCAAAAATGTTCGAGTTTTACGAACCGTCTCTGCCAAATTTTCACAACTTTTATAGCGAATTTTGATAATTTCAATGCGTTCTTGAAGCGTGTATCGTTCCATTTTTACTAATGGCGTAGTATCTACTTGTCAAATGTCTAAAAATGACAGCTTCAAAAGTGACATCTACCGAAATAGCGGGCTATTCAAAATAACAACTCTTGTTGGTAAACCCTTTATATGACGACTTGAAAACTCACCCTGTAGTTAGTACGAGTGTATTTTGAGGGGTTGAAAAAAATTGTTGTAAAATCCTCAAACGAAAAGGGCTACACAGTTCGATCGCACAAAAGCCTAGTATTTTCCAATGAATATGTTCCAAATCGAAGACAAAAATAAAAATATTCAAAAAGCCGCGTAAAAGACTGGTTAATGGATATAAGCTTATAGTATCTTCTCACATGTGTAGGTACTTCTTTCTGATTCGAACAATGAATTACCTCTTTTAGCCTCATCTTTCCAAGAAACACTTTCCCAAATGACATCAAATGATACCGGAATTCGGTCAACAGCTGCTTCGCCATTAATTATGATCGTTCCTTGAGACCGTAATTCCTGCAGAAAGTCGAAATATAACCAGAGTGGTGGGCGTTAAGAGACCAAGGCAGAACAATTCAATCCTCAATACCCTCATTTGTTATACTTAATTTGATCTGATTGGAAAAATTACGGCCAACTCGTACCCTGCAGATAATAAACGTGCATACAATTTAGAAATAAAATCGATAAGTATGCTGTGCAATCGCCCACGCTAGTCCATTGAAGATTGCACCTGATGTATACTTGATTACATGTAAGAGTTTCAAAAAACTTTATAGCTTTTCACTCCCAGTCTCTGAAACAGAAATAATTAAAAAAATTTCAATTAAGATGAAGTGCTCTTGCGAAAATCTTTGCAGTTGTTTGTCAGAGGCAAATTGGTTTGGAAAAAATTGTTGCCTAACAGTAACACTAAAAAAGGAAATAAATGAATAGGATAATGTAACGTTTCGGTGTCTATATGAGAAACCTTCTTCAGACAAACTTGTCTGAAGGCAACAATTTTTTCGAAACCAATTTGCTCCTGACAAATAAGTGCAAAGATTTTCGCAGGAATACTTCATCTTAATTGAATTTTTTTTAATTATTTCTGTTTCAGAGACTGGGAGTGCGAACCTATAAAGTTTTTTAGAAATGCAAAATCTTCCCAGATTATATTTCAATCGATATCTTCATGTAAGAGTGGCGAAAGAACTTTTTAGTGTAGTCCATTCAAAAATGATTACCATCGAAGTTGGCTCTGAATGTCTAGATGCAGCTTTATTTCTTGTTAAAAATTTAACTTAAATTTTCTTTGTTTTTCATCATAAATGTAAAATACAACCTAGAAATGCCGACGTATTTTTACATTTGAGAAATTCTGGTTGGTGTTGCTAATAGCGCTGTTAAAATTTTGAAAATTTGTTGATCGAACATAATAATTTTGAACACTCATCGATTAGTTGTGAGTATATTATATTGTCTTGAATTAGATTCACATTATAGGTTACGAGCAGTTCTGACAGTTGTCTATAGTTGAGGCAATACTGGAGGACCAACATTAACCTATAATGAACTGATTATTGCAATCTGAGTGCGATTTATTGAGAAATTTTGTGATTTTTCGATACTTTGAACTTATTATTAATTAAATTATTTTTATATATATATAATATTCCCTTAATTCTCTTCAAAAGCAGATCAAAATATCAGACAAATATGCAATCTTTCTGTGTTATAGTGGGCTGTAACTAAAAACTTACAAATTTTAGTTTCTTCAGGTGAATTGAAATATGGAATTTGAATTACAACAATAAAGAATATCACTGATACAAATTTATGCATTAGTTTTGGTATTTTCATTTAAATACTGTCTAATTGTTTAAATGAACTTGACTTATTCATGTTGAAAGTGAGTAAATGTAAGACTGTTATTGGATATGAAAAGAAAATCATCCTTTTTGAGGCTCGTTATGAAGACTTTGAGTCCTAAAATATAAAACATGCAAAATGTAATGAGGAGAAATCAGGAATGATGACATCGGATAAAGCATGTACTTGCAAGTAGGTATCAACTGTAATGTTTTGAATTTTAGGACTCAAAGTCTTCTTAACGAGACTTGAAAAGGGAATATTTCCGAATAGTTGAAGATGTTTACTAACTTTACATACATTAAATATTCAACGTTCCAAACCAATAACGATCGTTTTCTCACGTTCAATATGAATGAGTCAAAATCAAATTCACTATTATAAAGTATTGAAATTAAAATACCAAAATTATTTCATAAATTCGTGTCAGTTATATTCTTCATTGATGTAATCCAATTTATTCAATATAAAACATGTAGGTACCTACTTGCAAGTACTTCATCCAATGTTTCATTCCCAATTTCTTCTCGTTAAAATTTTCATGTTTGATTTTTCATAGCTCAAAGTCTTCCTAAGAAGCCTTGAAGAAATGTTTTTCTTTTCAAATCCAATAACAATCTTATATTTTCTCACCTTCAACATGAAAAGTCGAGTTCATTTAAACAATTATACAGTATTAAAATGAAAATACCAAAACTACTGCATAAAATCATATCAGTGATATTAATTCATTGTTGTAATTTGAATTTCATATTTTAATTCACCGGAAGAAAATAAAATTTGTATAATATTCAGTTCCTTCTTTGCTGTCACAGTCCACTATAATACAAAAGGATGGCATATTTATCTGATATTTTGAATGTTTAATCTGTATATGAAGATAATTAAGGTGGAATTATATTAATTAGTCTAATTTGATATGAATAAATGTTCGCAGTCCCGAAAAGCCACAAAATATTTCAATAAATCGCAGTCAGATTACAATAATCAGTTCATTATAGGTCAATGTTTGTCCTCCGGTCTCCTCCAGCTGTCAGAACTGCTCGTAACCTACTAGAATTCTGCCAAACAACCAGTTTCCATCGAGAAATTAGCAACTCAGTACATTTTTTGGTTTTACTTATATTATACCTATTATAAAACTAGTGAAAGCATCAGATAATTTTAGTTATTTTTTGGGAGCAGAAATGAAGAAAGACGTTTAGGGCCTTCTTTGATTTCAGTTTTTCTTGGATTAACACAATACAGTGTCAAAAAAAAACTTTTTAGTGCCTTCATGCATATTAGAAGAACGATAATTCAAATTTGAATATCCTGAGAACTATTGATCTATAAACTCTATTTTCCAGTTTAAATCTTAAACCTATATACCTTGAAATTTGAAAAAGATATAGGTTTTCCAGAAAAAACAATTTCAAAATAAAAATTTTCAGGATAGACTCAAGATTAGTACAGGAAAGTCGATTTCATGAATGAAACGAATGATTCCAATAGTTCTCAGAATATTCAAATTCGTATTATTGATTTCCAATACGAACAAGCGTGTTAAAGCTTCCAATACTTCAGAGCTCTCTTGAATTTTTCTGTGATTTTAACACTTCGTGCCGTTCACCCGAGCATAATCGAGAATTATGGCTTAGAGAAATGTGTGAAATTTATTTGCATCTTGAGTCTCACCCTGTATATAGATGACTTGCTGTGGCTGAAAATTGAATAATTAAACCACTATTCCACCGAGAAAGCTGTAGCTTCATCAAAACACATTGCGAACGCAGTTGTGAATTAACAATGTGGAATTCTGCAAAACAAGTATCAATAATACAATACCCTTGTTTTGTCAGGAGAATATAAATGATCAGCTCCGAAGCCAAGTCGAAGGAGTTGACCAAAAACGTATCGGCCGTTTCTTCTTAATACACAGCGAAGAATGTTAATCGACAGTAATAAACAGGACAATGTTCGTCTTACCAATATTTATGTTTATTAATGATAATTTGCCGTCCCTATAAAGTGTGTAACTAAAAAAACGGGTGTGATAAAAAAATCATAAACTTAAAATATATCACGTTGATTTTAAGTGCATACTACATATATCTGGACAGGATCACGCCGCGTTTGCCCAGCTGGTCAACTCCGTTGAGGCTGTGGCTTCAGCAGATCGTTGCCGACGTCACACCCGGTCCGCTGTCTTGACACCTACTGCGAACGTCTGTAGTGACACGCTATGAAATAGTCTTTATTGCCCTCGGAATCGAATCAGTAAATGTGTACTTTAAAATTGTACCTTTGCTTTTATTTGATTAACTCTCTTATATGTATATGTAGACGAGTATGTATCGGGTATAATTTCCGATAGCATGGCGTGGGCGAAATTTGCATAGCATACTTATCGATTTTATTTCTAAATTGTATGCACGTTTATTATCTGCTCTGTTCAGACATGGTTGTAATTTTTCCAATCGGATCAAATTAGGTATACGTGGGGGAATTTATATTTTTGAGTTTGAGATAAGAAATAAGAGATAGAATTGGGGGTTGTGGATATGGGTTTTGAATCACTGTTCAGGTTTTGATAGTGCCGAACCCTGTTTCGATTGATTAGTGCTTCCGTTTTTGAAAACGGAAAATCGTAAAGTTACTCTAGTCAGGTTTCTTCGATTTTCGAATTTTGACCCGAATATGTTTCCGAAAATTGAATAGAAAATGAATAGGAGTAAACCTAAAGCTTTCAGGATTCACAAATTTGAGAAATGTTGTTTTCAATATGAACAATCGTGCGAAAACTTTAAACATTTTTCCATAGCTTATATTCGGTCTGATGAACATTTTAGTTTAGTTCGTTACTTATCAATTTTCAACCACGAGCAACTCGAGAACGCTTCTTGAACGAACCACTCAACTTCTCAAACAATAAAAGTTCAAATGAAAAAGATTGATTTCAATTTTTTTTGGAGAGAATGATCAGGGCCAACCTTAAGAAGTTTTGGGTAACAGAGAAGCCACAGAAGCATCTTTCTTCGAGAATATTGATGTTGAAAAGCTTGAATCTTAATTTTGTTATGTTTTTCATATCCTAGTTTCCTCTATCATTCCAAACTTTTCTTGCATCATATGCATATGTTAAACGTGCTTTTGGAACAAACCAAAGGGACTGATCTGCGAAAATCGAAACAGAGGACCAATCTTGAGAAGTTTTAGGTAACAGAGAAGTAACAGAAACACTCTTTAATCTGAGCAAAAATATCATTTGATTCAAAATCTTGATCTTTCCTTGATATTGATGTAGAAAAAACTTAATCTTATTTTTTTTCTGTTCTTATAATTGCTTGTTGTGCTGTATATCATGTTATGTTTATATATAGTTTTCTCTTCTCGATTGATAATATCTATGTATGAAAACATTCAATCTTAATATTATTTCTGTTGTCTTAATTGCTTGTTGCTCTGTATATCATGTTATGTTTTTATATAGTTTTTTCTTTGATTAATCATATCTATGAATGTATGAAAAATTCAATCTTTACTTTGTTTCTGTCGTTTTACTTGCTTGTTGTGCTATAAATCATGTTGTGTTTTGCTTATAGTTTCCTCCTTTATTATGAACTCCAATTTTATCACTTGCATATGTTGAACTTTATTTACGGAATGAAACTATTTGCAAGCATTATACAAAAATTTGCAGTTTATTTTCATAATTTCGTTCAAAATATACTCAACTTTCAAATAGTAAAACCTGTTACAAGGAAGGTTTTGCAACTTGAAGTGAAATAAATATGATGTTTTGTGTAACTAAGGGCATTTATAGGAAAACATATTCAACAATCTTAATGAATATGTGCCGAGGTTACCTCGTTTTCCCATAGCTAATATCCGCTCCGATGATTATTTCATAGCAAACAGTTTCTATCGTCACTCATCAATTTTCAAGAACCAATCACTCGAGAACGCATCTTGAACGAACCACTCAACTTCTCAAACTACGAAAGTTCAAAAGAAAAAGATCAATTTCTATTTCTTTGGAGGAAATGATCTGCGAGAATTAAAAAAGGGAAAATCTTGAGGAGTTTTGGGTAATAAATGGGATCTTATCTGAGAACAAATATCATTTGATAACATATCTTGATCTTCCTTTGATAGATATATGAAAATTTCAATCTTAATTTTGTTTCTAATGTTTTAATTGCTTGTTGTGCTTTGTACTATGTTATGTTTTTTATAAAGTTTCCTCCGTCATACTGGACTTTTCTTTCATCAAATGCATATATTGAACGTGAATTTGGAACAAAATTATTCCAATCAATATGTGCAAATAGCGATGTTTACATTTCCTCCATAGTATCGTTCAAAATACAATCAACTTTTATACAGTAAAACTTGTTAGAAGAAATGTTTTGAAGCTTGTCGTGTTATAAATCAGTTGTTATGTGTAACTAGGGAAATTAACAGGAAAACATATTCAACAATTTTAATGAATATGTACCGAGGTTTACCTCGTTTTCCCATAGCTAATATCCGCTCCGATGAACATTTCATAGCAAACAGTTTCTATCGTCACTCATCAATTCATAAGAACCAATCACTCGAGAACGCATCTTTAACGAACCACTCAACTTCTCAAACTACGAAAGTTCAAAGAAAAAGATTTGGAGGAAATGATCTGCAAGAGGGCAAATCTTGAGAAGTTTTGTGTAATAAATGAAATCTTATCTGAGCACAAATATCATTTGATAACATATCTTCATCTTCCTTCGATAGATGTATGAAAATATCAATCTTAATTTTGTTTCTCATGTTTCAATTATTGCTTGTTGTGCTTTGTACTATATGTTATGTTTCTCATAAAGTTTCCTTCATCATCCTGGACTTTTCTTTCATCAAATGCATATGTTGAACGTGCATTTCGTCTCGATATGTGCAAATAGCGCATTTTATCTATAGTATCGTTCAAAATACATTCAACTTTAATACAGTAAAACTTGTTAGAAGAAATGTTTTGAAGTTTTTCGTGTCATGAATCAGTTGTTATGTGTAACTAGGGAAATTAACAGGAAAACATATTCAACAATCTTAATGAATATGTACCGAGGTTACCTCGTTTTCCCATAGCTTATATCCGCTCCGATGAACATTTCATAGCAAACAGTTTCTATCGTCACTCATCAATTTACAAGAACTAATCACTCGAGAACGCATCTTGAACGAACCACTCAACTTCTCAAACTACGAAAGTTCAAAAGAAAAAGATTAATTTCTATTTTTTGGAGGGAATGATCTGCGAGAATCGAAACAGGGGCAATCTTGAGAAGTTTTGGGTAACAAAGGAGCCACAGAAGCACTCTCTAATCTGAGCACAAATGGAAGCAACCAAAAGCAATTAAAACCGTTCGGTAATTACAGAAACTTGATTGTAGCGTTTCGAATCGACGCCGACGCTATTCTGGCGCCGCTTTTACAGCGTCGGTCGAATAGTTAGCACGCCTGCCGCATTTGCATGGCGCATATTACACCCCACCTTACGAGGAGACCGAAAATATGACCCTCCAAGCCGTCAGAGAGGGACAGAGATGTGCGTTTTGCTCTTTATATTTTCGAAGGGGGTGGATTTGAATATAAGAAGCGAGGAGTAAGAAGAAGAGGAGCTATCTCCTCCGGAATTAGATGGAGAAGGACGGATGTAATTGAAATAGAGTACTCGGGACACAGGGAGAGATACATTAAATTCCAGAATTCGGGATCTTGGGGCAAAGGACGTTTTATTGTCTACATTAAAAACCTTTATAAGAATTCCAGTTTGTCGGCTCACTCGCGACTTTTTGCAACATTACATTACAGCTACATGAAATCTTCATCAGCTTCTAACTTATCTATGCCGATTTTATAATTCTGAGAAACTTTCCTGGGGGTATTATGCATTTGCTACTCACCATGAAATGAAGATGGCTGTTCTACCAACGGATGAGATCATTATCAGAAAAGTTTTTATGGTTCACAAGCAAAGATGTGGATATATCACAAATAATATTTTTGGATAGTAAAACATCTACATTATTACACAGGAGTATTTAAAATGAGATGATTCACATCTGAGCAATAGCGAAGACCAAGCAATGAATGTAATTTGAAGACAATCCAAGAAAAAATGGTCAACGTTGTACGTGTAGAGCTGGTTCAATGGTCTAGATAAGATTAGAGATCTGTACTTCAACCAATGTGGTTTTTTGCGTTGCCATACTTGAGCTACATTTTGCCCAAGAAGGTTGCCTCCTTAGCAAAGATGATTATTTTCCTAGGAGACTTAGCACTTATATTATTACCTGGCGTCAGAGTTGCATCATGCAGTTTGTAAGTTTGGTTTTGCGCCAACACATTGCATTGGCATAATATGTGGTCAGTGCTTACTGTGACCGATCCACATAACCAACAGATATCGGAGGTTCACATTGCTTGCCTTTGACTTATTGTATTAATAGAGTAGGAGTGTATTAATAGAGCAGCCTCTGAGAAGCACAATCGAAGTCAAGGAGACATCAGTGTGATCATAAACAATCATTTGAAAACTAGAAATAATATTATTCAAAAACTTGCCGGTACTTCAAGGGGTGCTGACGCAACAACTCTTCGTACGGCAGCTCTAGCCTTAGCGTACTCTACGGCCGAATATTGTTGCCCTGTTTGGCTCAACAGTGCCCATGTACATACATAAGATTGATGCACAATTAAACTTTTCCATGAGAATAGTAAATGGAATAATAAAATCAACACCAACACTATGGTTACCAGTTCTTTCAAACATTGCTCCTCCACGTATCCGCAGAAAATTTAATTTTCCTACAAATTCATATCAAATACTTTCCTATATTTCAGATAATTAGATTCCTCGATTAAAATCACGTAAACCATTTTGGTCCAATTATTTTCTGACCTCGAATGAAAGCGATAAAGCAATTTGGCAATCCGAGTGAAACACGTGTAATATTCAAAACAAAGATTTAATAACTGATCCCTGACAAATAATTGTCTCATATTTAAATTTTAGGATGGCTGAAGGGCTATACATAAAGTTACCGAGTCGTTTTTGAATTGGGTTGTTAATTTTAAATCGATTTAATAAAGTTTCAATCATTTTGTTTTCTGTTCCTTTTTTCTGCTTCGATTTTTTCAGATTCAGAATTCCGAAGGCGTCTTGGAGAGGGTTTTCGTTTGGACTCAATAAAGAAGAAATCCTTCAATATTCAAATAGTTTTAAGTTTTATTTTTGTTGGAACGGCGAGACAGGGTTTTTTCTACTGAGGTTTTTCCCTGAGCTCTGGTATCATACGAAAAATAGTATGGTACCCCGTTTTGCACTAACTTCAGTTAGGGATTTTTGTTTCTATAGCTTTTATAGCTTGATAACAAGTATTGATTCCTTGGAAAATGTAATTCGTTATAAATATATTGACTTCTGATCTGGCTATAAACTAAGAAAAATCGGCCAAAAGAGACTAGGCAGCTACTCTATATTTTCAATACCTTACTTAGTTATCTGAGGTTGACGTTTCCACAGTTGAACGATGTACGCATAGACACTGCTTTTCATATTTTTGATGTTGTTGGAGGTTTTGTTTCCTTGTGCTCCAGTTAATTGATGCGCTGAACCGAAAGTTCTTGATCCGGAATATTGGATGGGCTTGAGTTACTGATATCTTTACCTCGACGATTTTATGATCTTGAGGCTTCTAGCCTCACTTTCAACAATTTTCATCCAATGATTTTTTTCTAGCCTCAGAGTCTTACGTCCCCATGGATTTTGGTCGGAATCTTTTCCTCAACCACACTCTATTCGGGGAATTTTTGGCTTCTAAAGGGTGTCCCAAAATTAACGCAAGATTTGAATTAAATAGAAAACGCCGTTTTTAGTCTTTTGATAGTTATATTTTTATTGACTCGTAAAGTACATAGGATAGGGTTATGTATGGAATAACACATCGGACAAATGGCCTCCACGGCTTTGCCTGCACATGCGCACTCTTTTGTTGAAATTTTCCATGACCATTCTGCATAAATGTGGCTGAATTTCGTTGATGCAGCGTTGAATCTCCTCTTTAAATGCACGGGTGGTTGTGAGCTTGTTGACATAGACTTGTGATTTCAAATAACCCCATAAAAAGAAGTCTAATGGTGTTAAATCACACGATCTAGGAGGCCAATTTTGATCACCGAAACGAGAGAGTACACGACCTGGAAATGTCTCATGCAGTAATTGAATTGTTTCACGGGCTATATGACA
Source organism: Propylea japonica (assembly GCA_013421045.1). Classification (NCBI taxonomy): domain Eukaryota; kingdom Metazoa; phylum Arthropoda; class Insecta; order Coleoptera; family Coccinellidae; genus Propylea; species Propylea japonica. Next base: position 13,378,181 of record CM024239.1, on the reverse strand, counting down.
TGTGACACCGTCTTGTTGAAACCACATATTGGACACATCAATATCATCCAATTTTGGCAGAAAGAACTGTATAATCATGTCGCGATATCGAGCACCAGTAACAGTCACTGCTTGACCAGCATCATTTTCAAAAAAATATGGCCCAATTATGCCTCCAGCCCAAAATCCACACCATACAGTCACGCGTTGTGGATGCATTTGTTTTTCGACAATCACATGTGGGTCTCCGAATCCCAAATGCGGCAATTTTGGCGATTGACAAAGCCATCAAGATGAAAATGTGCTTCATCGCTTAGGATGATTTTGCTCGAAAAATCAGGGTCCATTTGTTGATGTTCAATAATCCATTCAACGAACTCTCTTCTCTGTCCATGGTCATTAGGCTTCAATTGTTGTGTTAATTGAATTTTGTAAGCATGAAGACACAGATCTTTGGTGAGTATACGCTGTAGAGAGGTTCTTGAAATTTGCAATTCTTGTCCACGACGTCGAATTGAGGTTCCTGGATTGTCAGCAACACTCTCACGCACTGCTTCGACATTTACATTTGAACGGCTTGTTTTTGGACGACCAGTATGTTTGGCGTCTCCAACGAATCCAGTCTCCGTGAATTTTTCAATCAATCTTTTCACAGTTGACGAAAATAAAACACTATTCCAACCATATTTTGTATGAAATTTTCGAACTGCAGCCGCCAAGCTTTCCCTATTTTTGAAATATTCTTTAATAATGAAGACACGTTGTTCTATCGTGTACGCTCCATTTTTAATAACCCTATACTGTTAGCTGTCAAATTGCTTTTTTTTCAGGGTTGCCAACACTTCACTGCACAAATGGCGGCAAATTCAAATCTTGCGTTAATTTTGGGACACCCTTTATGTTTGTTCTCATTCTTGAATGGATGTAATGGAATGTCTCGGTTAACTTCAATATTCATTGATCCACATATTTTCAATAAGACTATGATCTAGTGCAGCTGCAGCATCACGGAGATATAATGCCATAGGGTCATTCTGTTGCAAATTTGAAGATTTGAACGGTAACAGGTTGTTTTGATATGTTTTTCAAGTACCCTCCACCAACTTTCAACAATTTTCATCCAATATATTTTTTAAATTATCTACTTCATCACGTTGACAGAATTCTATCCATCGTTCCTTTCAGTGTTAATAAGGCGGTTTCTCAACATACTTTCATCTTTCATTGGTTTCCGAATATATGTGAGCCAAATTGCGAAACACCAAAAGCTCGGAGTGTGTCGTCCTAAGGCCAATAAAGCCATTGCTGTTTCCTTCAATCTAACGCAGTCTTCCTTCAACCGTGCCATTTTACCTTGTTTATTATCTTGTTTGCAGCACTTCTTCCTAGTTCAGTCAATTGCTTTAATTTTTACCGTTTTTAAAACCTTTTTATCTGTTTTCTCTTGTATAGTTACGATATTATTTCATGAATTGTAGCCAGTTTTGAATCCAAATCCACAATAAGTACTTGATATTATACATTACTCTCCTCTAAGACTGTTACAAGGTAGAAATATTGTGATATACTAACATTATGGCATATAATGAATTCCGGAAACTTTCTAGATGCACTCAACTAAAAGTCAAAAGATAAGTATGGTTCAACGTTCCCAGTACGAAATATTAATCAGGAAATCTTAATTAGTTTCTAGTACAGTGAATAGGTCATTCTATTATATCGATCATCACAGAGAGTCTCCTCTCAATTACTGATATCGAGTTGCTAACAGAGTTCGAATTTCACACATCTTGGCTCCAATTGAAAACGCCCCGTCACAAAAAACAGCATAAAACATTTAATGAAATTCTTATAAAGCGAACTGTGAATGAGCTCCATCAGAAAACAGTCAATCAGCTCGAAGAGCAGCTGGGGGCAGGTGGAGCTTGTGGGAGGCGATGCCATTTCACCTCCGGATTATATTAAAAAATTCGCCAGTTTTTCACATAGACTGTACTTGTAATCTGCGCTGGCGTTGATGACTGCCCCCGTCTGCCTCCTGACCCCTCTGGAGGCAGCAGGCATGCGCCCTCTACTCATTACTTTACCGATTAATTAACTTGCATATTGCTCGCTCCTTCTAGCCCCCGCAAATTACCCTCTCCCTCTTCGTTGCACCCTCGGAAAATGCGGGGAAAGCCGCAGTGGCGGCCCGTGACGGAATAAAATGGTGAGGTACATCAGAAAATAAATTTAAGAATGTATAAAAATGTATAAATCTTGAAATTTTGCATGAACATTCAGTATATCAATCTTCATACACAAAATGAATTTCAATCGAATCGGATATCTCGTTATGGAAATATAAAAATTCTTCTTTTCAATATTCCATTTGAATTTTCTATGGTTCTGATGATGCATAAACATTCATCTTCATCTACAATATAAATTTCACTCGAATCGGATATCTTGTCATGGAAGTTTTTCCTTTTCAATATTCTAATTAAATTTTTTATGGTTGTGTTCACACTTTGGCTACAAAATTTTGCGTGATGCTTATAATGAGTATATTGTATGTGGCTGCAATTGCGTTTCCTCTAAGATATTGAGGAACATAAATTTTGAATGGTAATTTTTTAAGGAACACCTGTTCGATTTGGCTGGTTAACGAACATAACTGCGGCATTTTGGAAACCGAACTCACCTTGAAAATCTCAAGTCTCTAGGACAATCCCTTCGGAGGTTATCGTGCTTACGGACGGCCCCACGGACAGAATTCACTTTGACCGTGAATTCGTCAGAACTATATCGTTTTAGACCATTTTCGGCCGTCCAGTAGAGTATGTCTAGTTTCCATATAAAATAGAGCCAAAACAAGAATAAATACTAGGAAAGGAATAAGATACAACACCAAAGTTGAAAGTAGGAAGAAGAAAAAATAACACGGCTGCCTCTTAAATTCTATCCGCATCAGTGGCGAGAAGGCTAATGCCAAAAGGCGAAAACAAAGGCCGTAGGCAAAAAAAAAATTTTCGGAGGGTCCACCGAATGACAACTTTTGTCGGAACAGATAAAACGCAATTGTAACACTTTTTTAGAATACTTCCAGAAAATTGGGAATGGAAAATTCTTGATAATGACTCATTAGTTGAAAGATTATTTGGGCTGTTTCCATTATCTTGGATTGTTCTATACAATGTTTAAGCAAGCATTAGCCAGCCCGTCCTCAGGGTTATTGAGCAGAATACAACTCTATGCGACCCTAGCGGCGTTATGTAGAACTATCCCGAAACGAGTATTCGAAAACGCGGGATATGACATTGGATTGTTTGTGCCTAAGAAATGGGAAGTGAGATTTGTTTTGTGTGTTTATTATAATATTTGTCTAGTTAGTTGGTTTTTAATCTGATTTAAAGATGCCTAAAGATAATACAGTGAAGAACACTAATTGCTGTGTTTATGGAGGCAGCTTTTTAAAAGTTCTTTCACAGGTCACCATTTTATAGGATGGTGGTTATGAAGAATAATATTTCATCAGTTTGCACTAGAAGAAGCATTTCAGACGTAAAGTGCAGTCAAAATCAAGATAACAAAGATATTAGCCAGTTTCAGGATTCATATTTGGACTTAAAGGAAGAAATATAGTACATTATTGGATATATTTCCAATTCACTCGTTAAAGAAAACAGATTAAGATTACTTGTCAATTGACAAAATTGTTGTAATAACTTAAGTTTTTATGAATATATGCCCTGAAATCATATCACTTGGCTAAAACTTATCTGGATGTTCTTTCAAGTTGCAGTATATCTTTTGTTTTTTATATGAGACAAGTAAAAGGTAACTGCTATCTGCACTTTCCACTATTTTTTAGAAAAAAGACTACACATACTTACTTTAATTCTGTATTGTGAAATTAATTATCATTTCTTATTAGATAATTAAGTTTTTGTTCATACCAGGATGTTGGATTTTATTGAATATTGAATGCTTCACTTCCGACAAAATATTAATTGATTTTTCTAATTTGTGTTTAATAAAAATAGTTTTTTACCTTGTGAATAATTGAAATTTAGTTGTTAATTTTCATAAAGTCTTTCATTTCTGTAATAAAATCATCATGAAATTCAACCGCTTTTATTTCAATAACAAATATTGTCATTCTTTCTTTCTATATATTGAAGAATAAATATTATTAATATAATATGATTCACTGAAGCAGGACTCTTTGTTTCCACTAAATAACTGATCATATCAGGATACATTTTATCTTTGAAATGAGCCAAGTTAGATGGTTAAATATCTCCCTTCTGAAGTTGACAAGGGGGAATGCCCAAAACTGATATTTTTCTATATATCGTCCTCGATTAATATGATTTGTACTTAATAAATGATTTCATAGATACATTTTCACTATTATTCAGTCCAAAGAAGAAATAAATCAACTGAAACACTTGAGAAACACCAGCTCGTGTTTGACTTAAATGTGCACGAAACAATACTCGTTTCGGGAACAGCTGATTCGGCGATTGCAGCGCCACCATCGGTAATTATTTGTCCCAATAGCAAAATTTTCCAGAAAATTTAGGGAAATAGGGGGGGGGGGTCCGGACCCCCGCCTTCTACGGCCTTGGCGAGAACCTCAATCATAAGGAGTATGTCTAGTTAACGCCAACATGTTGCTTTGGCACAATATATGCTTGGTTTATTTCTGTATTAATTCGATTGATACTTGTAATTTCCTGAATTCATTTGGTGAGGCACTGCCAAGCCACACTGACAAGCCGCCACTGGAAAGCCGGCTGCTTTCCTAGTTTTCTTCTTGCGGCGAGGCATGTGTAATTTCCTCTGTCTCTGCTCTTAATGAAAGTCCGCTCTCTGGCGCTCTTTCGCCCTGTTCGGGTTAATATTTTGGCGTCATTCCTCGATCCCGATAGTTGTAGCAGATCTGATCTATGTGTTTGTCTTTATGCCGTTTTAATCTTCTGGTTTTCCTATTTCTCCTCGAGGAGGAGCCGTGGCTGGATTTATAGGCGTGGGGATCATGAAATAAATCCCGGAATAAATGTTTTTAATCGAATATGGATTTATGTCGCCTAGCGCTGCGATATTAAAATGACCCCTTAAGAATATTTACCGACGTCGAATTTCTCGGTGTCGAATGAAACATTATATTTGTAGGATACTGGGTATATTGGAAATCGAGGTTAATGGTATTTCTGTGAAAAATATCCAAAATCATACTTTTGCATTCGTTCACTGAAGCAAATATTCGAGATCGCAGAGAACAAAATCGGAATAGGTTCACTTGAAGGTACACAAACAATAATGATACTACAAGTAGCAATATTCCATGAATCTGATCAGACTCAGACTTCATAGGATAGATCATTTGGGGTTTTTCTCAAACTTTCCACTTTTATTCAATGTGAATCTTTATTTCGAAATGAAACACAAAAAAAGTACAGTTTCATTCTTTATTGCCTTTAATACGAAATGAATAGGAGTAGTAGTTATATCACGCTTAATATTGAGCAGTTATTTATAGCAGAGACAAAAAAGTACTGAAGGTTTTGAGAGTGCACTTGCTTATCAGTTTTTGTGTCACTATATGACATCTAACAATTTCAGTTGATACTGAGCTCACTAAATTAGAACTGGAAGATTCGTTGAACATTTGTGATACACAAAAATATCTTCCAGTTCTCCTCAAACATCCATGAAACTTTTCGACATAGTTGCTTCCCAGCTCGAAGTTGCTTTGGTAAATAGTGATTAGCTAGTTGACAGATTCTTCAGATGACCCCACAGAAAGATGCCAAATCAAAATCACCACATGCTACGCTACTTCCCCATTCAGGTCGAAATTGGTGAGCTGGTGGCATATTTTTGATGTTAAACTCTCATCATATTGTCCATTATAATTATTCAAAATTGTAGCACCAGACAGTTGATGTAACAGAATTTCATAATAATTCATCAAGATCATTGGAAGATTCAATCGACTTAAACTGGCCAATGCTGACCAATTGGATGCACATGGAATAACGTCACTCCATATTCCTCAATTCTGCTCATTGACGAAAATCTTAAAAGTAGATGAGCTGAGCAGTTGATAAGAATTGGATTGAAAAACTTGCCGTCTGTGGTTTCGAGTTTCGCAATTCGTAGTAAAAGTATAATCGAAGCAGTGTGACCGTATATATAGTCCGTTCACGAAAGTTTGAGCGCATAGTAGGCGTTTGTTCATTTATCTGAAGTTGGTACCTAGTATTTGCTGTCATAACGTAAAATAAAGTCAACGCTGCCGAATGAACCGGGCCTCGACGAGCTTTCGAGTTATCGGAGAACTCTATGTAATATTGACAACAAAGAGTATCAATCTAACAAGAAGATAAACAATATAACCTAAAATTTTAATATACACAGTGGAATATGCCAAATTTCCATGAAAAACCGACGGTTCAAACTTTCGTGAACGGAGTATAATTGCTATTTCTGTGAGGTGATTATACGTAGGATATATTCCAAACCATATATGACAGCGACAATGTTTCTTTCTGAACGAATTGTAAGAGGTTGTACCTACTTTAACCACACAGATGAAAGTTCTTCAAGAATGAATACGATGAGATTTTCAACATATTTGGCCAACGATTGCTGTAGGTATAGTAGATTTGATGAATCGCAACCATCGCAAATCATTTGAGAAACAGCCTGTAATCTTTTTCTCATTTTCAGCCTTTATAGAGGGAATGATGAAATGTATCAAGGTGGAATTTTACATATTATGTATCACGAATGTCAACAGGTTGATGGAACGACCTTTCGATCGCATATTGTTGGTGAATCATACTGTTCTCCTGTCATTGGATTTTGGAGTCTTTCTTCTGCTTCTATGAAGATAGTTTTCTCATGACCCATCCTAAAATAGCTGAAAGTGGAAACATAACTATTCAAGAGTTACATTTCGAGATCTGCACCTGAAAAGACCTGAATAATTCGAGATAATTGCTGTATGCTAATGTTAAAAGCGTTTATCTGTCGAAGGATTATTTTATTAAACAATGTTGTTCATCTGTACTTTCAGTACATTTATTTACAATAACGAGAAACATCATTTTCATTCTGAATCTACAATAATTCCAAATCAACGAACCAGAACAAACATGTAGATAAACTCACCTAAATGAAGGTCAAAATTATATCCTTCAGAAAAAACACAACAGGTGAAATTTACGTGAATAACGAAACCATGTTGCTTTTAGCATTTTAGATAGATACTTTCAATTCGTTCAGTTATTTCAAAACACTTCACTCAGCTCAACCGCAAAAACGAAATCTCTAAGTTCCAAAAAATCGTCACAAAACAATAGCTGTTAGCCGGGGTCAGATTCAAAACAATCACAACGAACTGTCAACAGTCACGTGCTCGTGTTTCCGAATCGTAGGCGGCCGGTAAAACCAGGATAAACAAGCTATTCTCGATCGCGTGTGCTCTTTCCACAGCTAGCCGAGATGTTCTGAGCGGTTGATCGCTTGACCGGTGGAGGGGGCGTAATTACGAGAATAGCCATATGCGCTAACAATCTAGTTAACATACCCCTAATGAGATTTGCAATTATCCTCCGAAAGGGGGCGACAGGGTATTATGAATGAAACGAAGGATTTTTCGCTTCAGTTCTGGGTATATCAAGTGGAAAACTGGATTTGTGTCCATTAATCCTGTATAGGTTTGAGGAATCCTGCATATGTATGATGAACATTGGTGTGATATTTTTGTGTTATACGAAGGAAAGCTGTTCAAGGCATTGAAAGAATACAAAGTGAAAATGAATTCAAGGATAACAACATACTTCGTATGTAGGACCTAAAGGGTAATATAAACATTCTTGTCAAATCCAAGAAATGAAAATATCATGAGAAAGAACGATTCTCTATTCACTCTTTGGCAGACTGCTGCTTTCTTTATTTTTAATGGTTAAATTTTGGAAGGATTCAGGGACCAAAAGCCAAGCCTCTTTTATCGGTCAACAAAGTCTGAGGCTCAAAGAAATTAAAAGCTGGCAGAGTGTAAAGACTGAAGCTTTTAATACCAGTATTCCACACAAGTTTATGTAAAACCTCAGTCAGACCTAACATGGAATATGCCATAGAAAAAAGAACAAAATGACTCCTAAGAACTAAGCACATGAGAATACTGAGGACATATACTGTAAGATAAGGAGTGGAACGCAGTCATTCAAGACATGTCACAAAGAAAAGAAAAGATGAGATTGGAAGATATCTACCTACTGCAACACAGGATTGAAGCTAGATTCACAAATCTCAATATTTACATAAGGTGAAGAAGAATAAACAAATGTCAATTATTTTGCTCTTTCCAAATGGACAAAAATTCTTCATTTTCGTGTACATCAAGGCTTCCTGATACTAACTAAAAAGCCTGGTGAGTTGTAAGCATAAAAACTAGCACAAAGTACTCCGGAAGAAGGGAAATTGACTTTATTCGAATATCCGTCATGAGACCATAAAAATAAAATGTTAGTCTCGTTCTTGTAGTTGGTTAGTTCCTCCTAACCAACAGGGGAAAATGATAATGATGAAATATATCGTGATACTAATCTAAGAGTATCTATACTCTTAGTTTACTCATAAAAGCCACATATATCTGGTGTCCCAAGGTGAGTGGCCTATTAGATTATTATGGAAACAATTGATGGTAAAGATTTCAAATTTTGTGGCCATGTCAGGTACGTTTTTAAAATAATTTCACATTTCTAGTGTTGTCGTATGTACGACATTTTGGCAACAACTTTGTTCTTCTAAGAGGAACATCCGGTATTTCTTTTTTTCGATACTCCATAAAATATTCAATCTATTTTCTATTCACTATTACTTTTTCATACCCATCCCTAACCGTTTTTGGGTTATTAATCATTTTTCGAAATTTTATATCAAATTCACGTGTTGCGAAAATGACTCTAGTTCGCTCAATATATGAGATTCAAGTTAGAAATTTTGCAAATCATTAGATATTTATCTGATCTATATCACTGTTTTTGAATTATAGTTGTCAGTTGGACCAAAAAAATAAACGTATTTAGCACGGAATCCAGTTGAGATAGGTATAGGTGAATAAAAAAATTGTAAAGTGTGTTGTACCTACTGATTTCACAATTTAAAAATATACTAGGTATCTAATTGGAAAAAAACGACTCTTTTACGATTTTGTAACTTGGCAAATAATGATTTTTTTGGTCCATCCTGTACAACAGACAACTATAATTCAAAAGCAGTGACATAGATCAGATCAATATCTAATGACTTGCTAAATTTCTGACTTAAATTTCAAATATTGAGCGAACTAGAGTCATTTTCGTAACACACCAATTTGATATAAAATTTCGAAAAATAGTTAATAAGTCAAAAACCGTTAAAGATAGAAATGAAAAAGTAAAAACGAATAAATTTAAAATTTTATAGAGTATCATAAAGAAGTAGAAATAGCGGATGTCCCAAGTAAAATAACAAAGTTGTTGCTAAATTGTCGTACATTCGGCAACACTGGAAACGTCAAATTATTTTTGAAATGTACCTTTCATGGCCAAATTTCGATCCACAAAATTTGAAATCTTTACCATCTATAGTTTCCATAATAATCTGATAGGTCACTCGCCTTGGGACACCCGATTTACCAAAAAACCACAAATTCAAATTTGCCCACATCGCTCGCTTCTTCTTTCTCGAAACGAACTCGACTATGCGTTCACGTGTGCATCCCATGACCCTGAAATCGGCATTCATGGGCTTTTACTTTCTTCCAGCCATGGCTGCTGACTCTAAGGAAAGATTGCGCGCCACTGTTGAATGGTCGATACGTTCCATTCAGCTGAAGCTACGGAACGTCTACGACCTCGTGAAAATCGGGAAAGTGCAAGAAGATATTTACGACATCGGTGAAGGAATGATACGCTTTATACGGGCTGTTCCGGTTAAACGGTGACGTAAATTTTGGAAACATGGTCGTTCGGTTGGGTCCCTAAACGGCTAGGAAAGAATTATGCTGGGTGAAGGTCTGATGGAAGAAGAGATTTTGGAAGTGATCATTAGCTAGATGATAATAAGGTAAATGTACCAATTATCGACACTTTTCATTTCTTTTCCATATATTAAGGTTTCGGGACCAGCCATAGAATTATTTTCTTCGCGAATATGTAACTTATAGTTTTCTCAGCATATCTGAATATTATCCCGATTTTTTCTGAGTATCCTCAGTGCAAAATGTGCCTTCATTCAGTTGAGTTTCAGCCTCAACCGAGTTTACAGCCTATTTGTTACCAATTCAGTAAGAAAAGCCTCCTCATCATATCCAAGCAAACTCGCAAGATTCAAGTGATATAAGTTTTTTTGTACATTAATACACTTTCATATGGTGTGATGATTTCAGTTATATCAATGAAACACATTTTTCTGTGATATTTTCATTTAAAAAAAGGTGTCGATAATAGGTACATCTAAAACACGACCATCCCCATTCATCGACACAAGTGTCGGTAATTGGGTAAAGTGTGGTGTTATTGGAAATACTTCCTGGAGCTTATATACTTCTTTTTTCGGAACAAAAGTAACTTTATTGTATGCGATTCAATCATTATTTATATGTACCAATATCGACATAATGATTTTCTTCAAATTTTCCAATTAGAAAATGAAATATTTCAATGTCGATAATAGGTTCAATTCTATGTCGAATAATGGTTAATTTTTTGCCGATCATAGGGGCACCTCAACATGACTTTTCAATGTATTTTTTTGTGGAATTGGTGAGCCCCATCAACAATTTCTTTTCAACATTTTGACCGAGAATGATCAGAGTTTAAGTCCATACAAAGCGACACCAAATGTTGATAAACTCTTATGATAGGTATTATTTCATACTTTTTCGCAAATGTCGATGACGAGTGCATTACATTATCGATTATTGGTTTCGTTAATTTTTCAGTCTATTTCGAATAATAAAATGTTACGAATGTGAAATACTTAATGCCTGCTCTAAGAACTTCCAAACAATTCGATGTTCCGAGAACCACACTATGAAAGACAGATAGGTCCTGAGACTCTTTTAACCAAAGAGAAGTATGAACTATTAATGGTGAAGTGTTTTACGTCGCGAAATGTGGATCTTTCATGACTAAAGCTACTCCGTCAAGAAAATAGGTCAAAATTCACTAAGAAACTGCCAAATTCAACGACTCTGACTTGAAATTTTTAAACTCTTCTCAATTTTCAAAGAACACTTTGAATGAGTTTAGTCAACACCAAATTTTAAAACGCAATAGTCACTTTTAAAATATAAAGAGCAAATTTTTTCTCTTGAATTTTGATATCCGGTCTCTCGGTAACGAAGCCGTTTCGGGCCCATGTTTGTAAAAACTTTTCTTCTTAAAATCAGTTGAGAAGTCCCCTTTGGCATTTGGTAACATTATTCTGGAACACCCTTGTATGTGTTATTTTATCAGATTTCACGATCTCATTCATTGAATTTATCGATCCGATTAAATATTTATTTTTCTCTTATCCATACAACTCTTGATTCTTGTTGATTTCACAGTGTCGATAATTGATCCTCATGTATGTCGATAATTGGTAATTTCAATTCCAGAGCTGTCGATAATTGGGACATCTGACTTCCAACTCGATTTGTATTTTTTTTTAAATATCAAAACTTCCTGTTCACGATTTCGTGTTTGTTTTGAGAAGCTAAAGGTACAAGGTACAATGAGTACAAAACTGGCTTTTATGTGTGAAAAAATATTTGATGACTATCCGAAAAACATTGTGCATTCCCAAGTTTCGACTATAGTGTCGATAATTGGTACATTTACCTTAATGTTAATAATAGAATTTGTTTTCAGAATTATCTTGGTTGACAAAGTGAAAACAAGTCAAATAAAAAATCAACATTTATCTATATAGCAAAAGGGATTACAATCATATGATTGACATAAATCTTTATATTCGTCACATGTGTAAATTTCCTAATTCCCTTCACATGAAAATGGAGTACCCTTTCTGATACAAGATCAGAGACATTCCCCTATCTCTATGACTCCTCGCGAACCTTTTCGATTTAACGGAAGTGCAGCAATGCGGTCCAGAGAAGTTGTACCATAAGTTGAATTAGGTAGGGGTGACAGTGGTGTTATGCGTTCATACATGATACACACTTGTATTAATCAATTTCGAGCGGATAACAAATAATAACTGCGGTTATCATTGGTTCAGCCCTTGGTTATTCCCTTTTTGTCCTAGAACGAATAACCGACCCTAGGCTATTGTCGCTTGAATGCAGTTTTTGGTTATCTGTCAATTGTCAATATAGGTTATATCTATGTTGTTTTTTATGTTTTATGCAATAAATACAAAAAACGGTTTGCAAAATAGTTTTTTGTTCTGACAGAAATAATTCGAAGAGAAAATATTACCCTCACACGTCACTGTAAAGTTTGCTATTGATAAAACTTTTTTTGGGAACACAAATTCATAATTTTTTCTAGCAGTCGAGAGCTATTAATTGTTACACAATGCTTTTCCCATTATCAATGTAAAGAAAGAATTCTATTTTAAATAGTATTAACAAATCAGAAGCTTTTGGATGCGTTAATTTCCGAACCTAACTTAGAGATTTCAATAGATAAGTTTAATTTATAAATGAATAAAAGTTAGCCGTTAATTGAACTTGTTGAAATAGTTTCAAATCGTAACGTGTCTAAGCTCACTAATACATACCTTCTGTATAAAAAGTACCCGGAATTGTTAAAAAACACATAAATTTAAAAAATCATCAATATTTATTTTGTCTCCTTCAAAATAGTCCCCATTGCTTACAATACAACTATGATATCGGCGAACCCACTTTTCCATGAACCGCTCATACGCCGCCAAAGGTATGGCCTTCAATTCTCGTTGCGAATTTGTTTTGATGGCTTCAATGGACTCAAAACGCGTTCCACGTAGGGGCAATTTGAGTTTTGGGAATAGAAAAAAGTCGCACACGGAGCTAAGTCAGGTGAATACGGCGGTTGTTGTATATTATCTTCTTCAAGTATGTTTCGTCAGTCAACCACTTTTGCAATTTGCCGCGTACAACCCTACTTTTTAATAACCAGAAGTTTAACTAAGCTCTTGAGCCTGGTCATTTGCGGTTCGAATCAATGACGTCGAAGGGCGTATTTATGGCGTTATTATTTTAAACCAAAAGTAACCAAAACCGCTGGAATGCAATTGGTTAACCAAAATCATGCTATGTCAATGTTCAGTAGGTTTTGACCTCTCAAATTTAAAGGTACCTAGAGGTCCTATCTAATATGTGAATCGTAAATAACATGCGTAAAGATATGTAGGTACTTACCCATGTAGTACGGTGTTATTAACCTAAAAAAAGGCCTAACCTTGACATCCAAAGTAAAAGTTTTATTCCAACTCCAAATTGTTCTATATAACCCTCTTAATGTTTGGTAAAAAGTTACACCATTTTGAGCGTCGGGTTTGGGGGTTTGGGGGGTTGGGAATTTGAAAAATCACTAGTTTTTTTAGTTTTTGGTAAATATTTCAAAAACTAAGCGGTTTATCCTAAACATTGTTATATACAAAAATATTCTACGTTAAATTTTAAATAAGAATAATCCTTTTCATAATCACTCTAAATTGTATACGGTTCAAGAGTTACAGACGGTGTAAATGTTAAATTTTTCGTAATTAAGAGTGGTGTAAACTGCACTAGCATATGCAGCAATTGCTCAGGCTAAGCATGTGATAACATGGACAATAATAACATCTTAGAAGACGAGCTAGAGGAGGAGGATAATGTGCTGGAGGATGAGTGAAGTTAATAAAGACATTGAACATTCCAAATTTGAAAGATATTTATGCTTAAGAAGTGAATTTATGTTGCAATGTTCGTAGAAAATTCAGGGTGAGTTTCTCCGTAGTCCGTACCACAGGTTTATATGGCCTAGGCCTGTGGAAGTCTCTTTCCCTTAAAAAAGAGTGCCCCTTGATAAGGTGGTGAGGTTGTCGTTCCTTCAAGGGTTCATCACTAACATACCACCGGCCACTGAAATAGCAACATTCTTTTACGAAGCTTATTTTTTTTAAAAATTATCAAAATTACGAAAAATTTAACATTTACACCGTCTGTAATTCTTGAACCGTACAATTCAGAGTGATAATGAAAAGGACCATTCTTATTTAAAATTTAACGTAGAACATTTTTGTATATAACAATGTTTAGGATAAACCGCTTAGTTTTTGAAATATTTACCAAAAACTAAAAAAACTAGTGATTTTTCAAATTCCCCCCCCCCTCATCACCAAACCCGACGCTCAAAATGGTGTAACTTTTTACCATAGAATATAAGGGGACTATGTAGAGCCATTTGGTGTTGGAGGAAAACTTTTACTTTGAATGTTGAGGTTTAGGTCTAATTACACCGTACTAATGTTAATAATTTTTGGACATAAAAATTAAAAACCGAGGTGTAGAAATCCTGTATCGTCGGTTTCGAAAATGACAAGTTTTCATCATAACTTTAAATCTATGAAAACATAGAGCTATTATGGAATTAGATCAGAGGATACATTATCCGTTCTCTTCTACCTCTTCTTCGAGTTTGGACATCATAAAATATTTTTAAATCAATAGATATGTTGTGGAAATTATATTAGTTAAAGAATCAAATCTAAACCTATTTGCTCATGTATTGGTCGTTGATATCGTATACATATGATATTTTATAAATCTTTCGAATGAAACATTTTTTTATCATTTACTCCCCCATACCTATAGGAAATCCCTACAAGGAAAATTCAATATTCCTAGAATTCAATGGTTTGATCACAAGCCCACACTCGACATTTTCCTAATTCCCTCCACATGAAAATAGGGTACCCTTTGTGATACAAGATCAGAGAGAAGAGAGACATTCCCCTATCTCTTTAACTCCTCGCGAACCTTCCCGCAGTGCAGCAATGCGGTCCAGAGGCAGCAGCATCCACATCCAGCATCGAGATGAAAATGGGTCTAGTAGGGAATCTTTCAGAAATGATTTGAATTGAAACCATCACCTTACTACACTATATGAAGATATTATAGGAGATTTTTACTGAGGTTCCTTCTCTTTGCTCTTGTAGGAAGTTACTAGAAATAGAATTATGGTGATTTATTTATATATCTTCTACTTTTTACTGCTTATAATGAACCTACTTGCTGTTGAAGAGCAGGTATTTATTGTTTGGTAGATATTGGAGATCTCCATTAAAATAAAACGTATATACCTAAGTATTGTAACATAATAATAAAAAATTAAGCATATAAGTAGGTTTATCATAGCTCACTGTGTTACTTGACTTAAAACACTGAAACGGAAAGCATTGGATATCAATATTGAAGTTGACAATTTTTCTTCATTATTTTGAAACTACAAACAACAGAGAGTGTTTCTGTTCTCATTTTTGAGCTAGCCATCAGGAAAAACGACCACGAGACTAGCTTCTCCTTTAGTTCTCAGAAGACACCGCATACTTATTTTTAAACCAATGTGTAGTGAAAACAATGTGTTATATACCGAAATTCTTTTCACAAAGTATTTGATTAATTATTGGATGTTGATTGTGGATATACGTACACCTTTTGATAAATCTTTCAAAAGATAAATATCTTAATCTGATCTAATACCAAATAAGAAAGAAGAGACATAGAAAATCCACACAAGAAAAACTGAATATTCCTAGAATTCAACGGTGTGATCACAAGCCCACACTTGACATTTTACTAATTCCCTCCACATGAAAAGAAGTAGTAGGTACTATAAGTTGAAATAAGTAGATATAGTTAGTGGTGATACATGATGCATTTCTTTTCTTTTATTGTAATCTGTGTACCTACTTACCCCTGTAACTAATTTTTCGAAGCGTAAAATACCTGCACCATCAGTCTCGAAAATGACAATTTTTCATCATAACTTTAAATTTATACAAACATAAAACGATTCTGTTTTCAGATTTGGATCAGAGGATATCATCACATTCGTTCTCTTCTCCCTTTTTCAGTTTTAACAAAACAACCTATTTTGGACATCATAAAAGATTAGTAAACCAATAGGTATGTTGTGGAAATTATAAGTAAAGGACCCAAATCTACTACTACACCTATTTGCTCATGGTATACATTATACGATATTTTATAAATAGTTCAAATGAAACATTTCTATATATGAAAAGGCGCGAATAAGAAATTCGAGCAAGGAAAATTCAATATTCCTAGAATTGACTGGTGTGATCACAAGCCCACACTCGACATTTTCCTAATTCCCTTCACATGAAAATGGGGTACCCTTTGTGATAGAAGATCAGAGAGAAGAGAGACATTCCCCTATCTCTTTGACTCCTCGCGAACCTTCCCGATCTAACAGCAGTGCAGCAATGCGGTCCAGAGGCAGCAGCATCCAGCATCGAGATGAAAATGGGTCTAGTAGGGATGCGGAGGGGAGATATTTGCATACCGGTAGGTGACAAGTCGCGGTGGGCGGAACCGTTCCGACCAATGATAGCCCGCCTCGCGATAATTGTGCTGCAGGAGAATGAACCTGCATGGTTCTATCCGCGTTCCGTCGAACCCAACGCGAGGTACCATCGACCACAGCCACCTACGCTTCTCGTGCTCTGTCAGGGCTGATGCCGAATCTATACGATTTTCTTTCTCTGCGACGTTCGTTAGTGACAAGAAAAAACAGAATGTGCCATTCTCGTGTTCATTTCGCGTTTATTTAGGGACCTATGCGAAATGAAACGGAACAGATGCGATTTCAGTTGCTCCTGGAATGTAATAGAATTGAGTGTAACGGATATATTACATGCAAGTTGATGCAATCCATTTGGATTCGGTGGAAATTCACGTGACTGATCGGACTAGGGAAATTCGTCAACGTTTGGCGATTGCAAATCAGAATCGTGTATATCATAGCTATCATTTTGGCTGTTTCGTATTTGGTGGTCGATAAATAGGTATACCGTGAGGCAGCATTCGAATAGGATTAGATATACGTACATAGTTGGATTTCTCAAAATTCTAATCACGTTATCTGAAGAGAAATTTTTATTTTAGGTATCTATGCGAAATCCAGTTTTTGCTATAAAAATTCACTAAAATCAATTAAATGGTTATATTATATCAGTCAAAATACAAACTATACCATTCATGAAATTGTTGTCCCTTGTCACTGTACCGAACAGTAACAGTAAATAGGGTTAGCATCCCTTTACGAGAAAAAGTATTATCTGAAATCTGGAAATCTCTCTACACAGTAAAAAAATTGACGGTGTAAATTTGTACATTTTAGAGTAGTTCAACTATTTGTCACCGGATGGTGATAACTCTAACACCATTGACAGTGGTGAATCTGAAAAACTCTGTTTTATATGGCTCAACACCGGCTCAAAGACATTTTGAATATTGAATTCGAAAGTGGTTGATACAACACCGTACCACACCGATTAGGGCGTAAAACTAACGCTTGTCTCCGATTCCGCCATTAGTTCCTTTGGTTGCAGCGTGTCTAGACTTTTTTAACCTATTCAAGCCCCAATTAAGTAAATGAATCGATTAAGGAAAAGTGATATTATGTCGGTGTTCATAAAAATCGAATAGAAACATTCAATAATGGATCTTATCATTAAGAATACTGATATCAAGGATTTCATTCTAATGAGGGAGTAAAATAATAGTTTCGTTAGTTTCAAATGGCCTTTGTGAGTTAGATATATGTGTGCATGTGTTTGAGATCCTAAAAAATTCACATCACTACAATTGGCAGTTGGAACGGAAACAGAAATCTCCAATTTCAAACTGACTTACTGGCAAATGAAAGTGTCTGCCTGTGCCTAATCAGTTTTAACGAAACATTGCCGTTTGCGAATTTCCAGCCAAATACAGTGCAATTTTACATACACTATTACGTTTGAATCCCATTACGTTTTTTCAAGAAGATATTAATTTAGAAGAATTATTTTTTAAACACATGTGAACTATTAACCAAACTACAATCCTTCAAAAAATGGACGAACAAAAATGAAAAATACACAAATGGAAGCAGAGTGAATTTAGTAACGTTTAGTCTCAGCTACCCTGTACATTTGACAAAGTTTTCGGCAATTTTCAACATGCCGTAACTTTGAGAGGAATTGTCGTACAAGGAACTTAAAAAAAGGAAATTGTAGCTCCAAGTGTCTAGTTTTTGGATTAGAACTTCAAAAATTTTAAGTTTCAGTGGTTTTTAAGTAATGATTTGCATTATCGTTATAATGGCGGGATACTTTGTTGATTCAGCTTTAATTTATTTTTTTATTGACCTCAATACGTCCACTTCTCGCCGAGATATCGGTCTTCAAATAGAAAAGGATCCATTTGTCTTTGATTATCGATTTCTCAGCAACCAATGATCGCACAGAAAATCGAAGGGGGGTTTCAATTTTTTATTTTTCTTTTTGTGAAATTTATGAACTATCTGCAATTAAAATGTGGAAAAAGCTCGAGTAAATTCTTTTTTGCCTTTTTTAAAGATTATGAGCTTCTCAGAGCAAAAAACGTGATCCTTATTTTTTTTCAAAAATTCAATCGAGTCAAACAAAAAAACGGCTCGCTGGATTGAGTTGGCTCTTCGTGAGGTTTTTATCAACATATTGAACTGTGAAAGTCACACTCAACATTATTAGTTTCCTCAACATTTTCGATTCAGCGGTAGATTTTCCAAGAAACCCCCAAAAGCCCTTTTTTTGTTAAATTTTTATATTGATGCGACATGAAGAAAAAAAATTCTATGAATAAGCAATAGTTGTTCATTAATGGGAATTCATTTAAGGTCTTGAAATCCTCCTTCAATTTTCTGTGCGATCATTGGTTGCTGAGAAATCAAATAATCAAAGACAAATGCCAAATGGATCTTTTTCCATTTGAAGACCGATATCTCGGCGAAAAGTGGACGTATTGAGGTCAGTAAAAGAATAAATTGAAGCTGAATTAACAAAGTATCCCATCATTATAACGATTATGCAAAAATAAAATTTCCACGCTCGTAGACAAGAAAGAAAAGTGGTAAAATTTTGAGAACTTTTTTGTTGCTGATTTTTCTATCATTACTCAAAAGCCACTGAAACTTGAAATTTTTGAAGTTTTAATCCAAAAACTAGACACTTGGAGCTACAATTTCCTTCTTTTAAGTTCCTTGTACGACCATTCCTCTAAAAGTTACGGCATGTTGAAAATTGCCTAAAAAATTGAAATTTTTTTTTGATCCTTTAATTTTTTCCAGTAGTGTTTCTATGTTTCAATAGAGTTGTAACATTTCTCGTATTGCTTCTGAATACTTTATGTTACGGTATCCATGACAGTTAGGTACATATTCATATTAAAATACAAGAAAACACGTATCAAAATGAGTGATTTTTCATCCATTTCGTGTACGTACAGCTGAGCTTATAATTCGAGGTCGGCGGAAATATCAATTTTATTCAGCATAAGACCAACCCCACAAAATCTGAAACATACTAAATATTTCCGTTAGAACTGTCCCTTATAATTCCCTGACCAATTCAAGAAACACCCCAAAAGCATATACGTCAAATCTCATTCCATCGATTCATTATCCAAATAAACGACACTCCAAAACGAAGCCACAAAATTTAATGATATTTTCTCCCTGAATGACAAGTTTTCTCACACGCAGCGGGCTACCTGAAAATGTTCAATGAATACCGAAACGCATTAGTTACGTTCGGACAGCTTGGTAGACCTGGCGTACACATCATTTGACCAAAACAGCAGTGGAACACGAATAGGTCGCGTAGTGCTCGCTAATATTCTTATCGAATAGTTGGGCGTCCAACTGTGACCTACCCCAACTATTTCGTATTTGTTTGGTGCACAGAACAATGTGACGTCTACGTCTTGTGAATGATTTACCTGGTCGCTGCTCGATGGTTTATGGGTTTCGATTCATCCATTCTTTCGATCTTTTGTGAAAAATATGGATTAGTTCGACCTTAATTTGTGATTTCCTTCTAGTTCTCGTATGATAATGAAGCTTTATGGTTACGCTCCCATGTGACAAATTTTAGAGTTGATGCATTTCCAGGTGGTCATTTAGGGTTTCTTGTCATTTCATGGGATTGTCGATTTTATTTTGACCCATGGGTTATTGAAATATGGAGTGTTTTATAAGGCTTATTCCTGGGGAATGCTATCTATCATTTCGGTAGTATGAAAGGCAATTTCTAAATTCCGAGTTTGAAAAGAATGATGATTGCAGAGGCAAAAATCATCTGCATTCGAGAGGTTTACATTTATTAAATCAGTGTGTCTCATTAATAGGCTGAGGACACTTAATTTGGAAAATGATATGGCCGATAAGGTCGAGTGTCTCAAGAAGCTTCAACTAATAAAAAAAATTGCCTTTTTTGAGCAGTGTGCTGTACATTTTTTTCATTTCAACTGGAACTTCATTAATCAATAATGTATCTTCCTTACTATATCATATTTGATTCGATGGAGAAAACGACAATTGAAATTTCAAATTGAAAAAATTGCAGTATGTTACGATAATTTGTGTTTTCTTGAATATTATGAAGAGCCCACTGCTGCAACACATATTTCAGCGGTGGTATAGATAAAGATAACACTTCAACATCAGGTGCTCTACATATATTCATTTTATTTTTTAGATCTTTCGAATCCGTAGGAGTATTCTTGTAAGTACACACGATACTTCAAATGCCTCGAAATGAAGAAATTCTAGGATGATAAAATAACTGTCAAAAGTTACCTAGAATTTCTTCGGAATGACCTGAGCAATGAGCATCAACTTTCAAGTATTCCTTTGATATGTGTAGTAACATTCATTTTCATAGGATGGCACCACACCAATACTATAGTGGTAATAAGTCATTCAAATGAAATATTTGAAGATAGATGGATGGATTGGTACCCACATATCGATATAAGTTTGCCTGTAACATCTCCAGACTGCTGGTTTTCTTCCTTTGGGAGCATTTGAAAGATTGTGTGTACTAGACCCCACTGATTTTTGGAAGATCTAAAAAACAAAATAAGGAATGAATGTAGATTCCCTAATGCTAAAGTGTTTAGAAGTGTAACCTAGCAGAAAGATGTGTAGATGCGAAAGGTCGACAAATCGAACAATTCAGCCATATTTCCTATTCTTCTTCTTGCTTTATTTGAACCTTTTAAGAATTCAAGAACTATCGTAGCTTTCTGCAATTCTTCCAATTCGAAATTTTGGTTTTCGTTTTTATCAATGAGAGTATAATACATCGTTGAAAAAGGTATTTGAGTAGAAATCGAATATTGCGAAAAATATAGAAAGTGCTATTCAAACTGCAAAAGTTATCACATCCGATTCAACTGGTTAAACTTGCAATCTTTGTTTTTTCCAGTTGAAGGTTTCTTGATGAAAACAGATATCACGAAATTTTTTAATTTTAATCTTTCGGAATGATGGCTGAGATAATCAATTGGAACAGATGTATAATGATGTATACTGATATTTCACCCGATATATTGAACTATAATTTAACATTTTCGCAAGGACATAACTAAGTATACAGGGTGATTTTTTTAAGTGTTTCATTAGACGTTTTCAAGGAAGGAATTATAATACAGATTCAAGATTCTGGATTTTCGTTTTAGAGTACATGAACTTTAATTGTAAAATATTTTTAAGAGGAATCTACTTCCGGTTTCACCGGAAACGAATGTAACTTCGTTATTTCAAATGCAACACGCTGTAAATTTATACATATTCGAATTCTTCGTTCAATTCTACACTGATTTGATGTATGATATGTGCAACCACTCAAGCGGCTCTTGAATTATAGCCTGATTATCAAATTTTTTGAAAAAAAGGTTGTCACAAATTAGTGTCCATATCTTCAAAATCCCTCATTACAAGAATTTCTTTTTGCGAAAGTAGAACAAAAGAAAGTACGCTGATACTGTTTCTTGTACAACTTATGAGGAAATATTATACAGGATGTCTGAAAAAGGGCCCCAAAGTGAACCTCAATAAAACTATGAAATCTCACTTTTTTCAAATGGCAACCCTATAATTTTGTAATTCCAATCGATGGCTCGTCAAAAACCAGTTATGGTGTCCCGAACAGTTCATCCCTCTAAAATCAGTATTTTTGTCGTTATTCAATAAAATTCGAATTTCACGATTAAAGACAGGTTTCGCACAGTTTGTAAGCTTGTATTTTTGAAGTAGGCTATGTAATTCTTACTTTTTCTTAAAGATCAAGCATTAAGCACAACATGCAATAATAATTTCACTGGAATGATATATCAAGGGTATGTTCTTTATTTGCGGCAAATGTAACAAATTCCTAGAAAAGGTAATTAGAAATACAACGAACCAAATTCGCATTTACTGACTTTTTTTGTTAAAGGTGGTAAATGTGGATTTCTTTCGTTAAAAGTTCTGACTGCCCTTTCTAATATTTTGTTACATTCACTATAAATGAAGAACATATTCAATACATCACTGTTACTGTAATTCATATTTTGCATAGTGCCCGATTAATCAAAAAAGTTTAAATGACACTATAAATCAACAGGCATAGCCTTCTTGAAAACTTTTATCCTAATAAATCTATGGTTAGACTAAGAAACCTTGATTCAATCCTGAAATTCGAATTTTATTCAATAACGGCAAAACTACTGATTTTAGAGGCATGAAATGTTCGGGACACCCTAATAATTTTGACGAGCCATCGATTGGAATTGCAAAATTATAGAGTTGCCATTTGAAAAAAGTGAGATTTCATAGTTTTATTGAGGCTCACTTTGGGGCCCTTTTTCAGACATCCTGTATAATATTTCCTCATGAGTTATACAAGAAACAGTATCAGCGTATCACTAATTTGTGACAACCTTTTTTTCAAAAAATTTGTTAATCAGGCTATAATTCAAGAGCCGCTTGAGTTGTTGCACATATCATACATCAAATCAGTGTAGAATTAAACGAAGAATTCGAATATGTATAAATATACAGGGTGTTGCATTTGAAATAACGAAGTTACATTCGTTTCCGGTGAAACCGGAAGCAGATTCCCCTTGAAGATATTTTACCATTAAAGTTCATGTACTCTTAAACGAAAATCCAAAATCTTGAATCTGTATTACAATTCCTTCCTCGAAAACGTCTAATGAAACACTTAAAAAAATCACCCTGTATAGATAAATATTGGTAGGACTAAGTTTACGAGCATCACCGTACCCAATTTACAGGCATTTCACAATTTTTACTTCGCCCTAAAAACAAATCATATTTCATTTCGATACATTCGAGGGGCTGATTCTAAAGCTTCGTATAGATCAGGGTCTTTCACCTACGTCAAAGAATCTAAGGAGGTCATTACTTCATAAGGCCATCTTGTCTTAGTCTGAACAACTTTGAAAGCGTCTTCAAATGTTATATGCCTTAAAGTGATGCTTTTGAGACTGAGATTAATTATTATTCATATCCATTACTGTAAATATAAATATATCTACTCATAATTTCTCGCCGTCTGATGTCAGAGAACTCCAAGTTCACTGTCTGGTTTTTCCAGAAAGAAAATAGCCCATAATGATGCACCTTCACCTACTCAAATAATAAGAACCTGCGTCACGTGGAACGATGCGACACTATTTGAATTACAATGAACGCATAAACATACCCTTTCTTATCAAATTTGTTGTTATGCATAATGTTAAACCTACCGCATGCACCTATAAAGATGCAGGTGATAGAGAAATGTAGATATCGTATAGAGGGGGAGTCCTAGGTTGGGGTAACATCAGAAAAAAAAATAGTTTTCATGCATAAGCTAATGTAGCTACATCTATTCCTCAGATAAAATAAAATTATGATACTTGAATATAGAGTCATTAGCTCATTATGAATAAGTATCTTGGAAAACAAATGGAAATGAGCCATGATTACAAATGCCAACTTTGAATTTGGTCAGAATAAGTGATGCCAAATCTAAGAACAGTTTGATATTGTCAAAATAAACATCAATAGTTTTTGTTCAAATGTTCTCTTAACACTTTTCGAAACTCATTCGAAGTACTTCACCTTTAATCTTGATCATCTAGGTGAATCGAATGACGAAGTTGATGAATGTTTTCGTTTTTTATTTTGAAGAAAAGCAATGGGAAGTTTTATTGATTGCTGATATTAAAAAACGTAAAATGATGGAAATACTTCTTCCAGATTATCACAGTCAAAAAGCCTCAAACACAATTCGGACGAACCTCATATCGAAGGGTCCGTTAAATAAGACCCATAACGAAACTTCCAAATCCCTTTGTTCAGAAATATATGCAATGCCTAACGATCATTTCCCAGGGACCACCAAGTATTTCATGCCCGACCGTAACTTATCCTGTCTTGTAATTACAAAAAGGGATATTACAAGGCAGTGACACATACTGACTCCAAGGTAGACCGCTTTAAGTCGAAACCATCGTTTTATGAACACCTTCTTATCCTTAATTAGAAAAAAGCAATTGAAATTTTCCATCAATGCTGATATTATCTGAAAAAAACGCTTTTGAGCATTCATTGATTGGTGGAGCAATAATGCTATTACCTCAAAATTCTGTATAGAGCTTGAGATTCATGTATTCATTCAAGTATAGGAATGCTAAATCTCAGCACGATTAGAATTATATTTTGAAAATTGTTCGAAACATGAAATATTTAAGAAATAATTGATATCTATGTTTAAAATAAAAAAATTATAATAAAATAAATTTCATCCGAATCGGATATCTTCTTATATGGAAATAAAGGGATTCTCCTTTTAATATTCCACTTGAATTTTATATGGTTCTGTTACCAATATGTCCACAAAAGTTTTCATGTGGCTCACTATGAACATCGTGCATGTGGCCGCAAAGTTTCATTCCAATTGGTTTTGTTTTGCCTGAGATACTGAGGAACAAAAATTTTGAATGGCAATATTTTATGGAACAACCTGTACCATTTGGCTGGTTAACGAACTTGAATGTAGCATTTGGGAACCAAACTCACTCTGAAAATCTCAAGTCTCCAGGACAATCCTTTCGAAAGTTATCGAATTGAATTTGACCACGGATTCGTCATCAGGGAGTCGAACTTTATAGTTTGGAACCGTATTCGGTTCAAAATTCGAGAATGACATACATTTGGGCAGAACGCTATAGCACTCATTTTAAGTAGATGGAGCAAAAACGTTCACTTTATTTAGATTATGAATGTCAAACTTCACTTGAAGATGGAGTCAATGAATCTTTGCCAGGTTTTCCTTGCTTCTCCATCTTCAATACTCAACTTTCCATAATAAAAATACATAAGAGACAAAATGTATTCAAGGTAACAATATCAAATTGCCACTTTCCCACAGCAAAGCCTCAAAAATAACTCGACAAGCCTCATATCAAGTGTCCCTTACTTTAAACCCATAACGAAACGTCCAAATTCCTTTGTTTAGATGCGTAACGATCATTCCCAGGGGCCAACAAGGACTTCATGCCCGACAGTAATTATTCCTTTTTTGTAATTACCAAAAACGATATTCCAGCGCTGTGACACATACTGACCCTATAAGGTAGACCGCTTCAAGACGAGACCATTGTTCTATGAACAGTATGGACACCTTCTTATTCTTATTTGGAGAAAAGCAATGAAAAGTTTCCATCAATGCTGATATTATCTGCAGAAAACTGAAACTTCATTCAGATTGATACTTCAAACTCCACTTGAAGTCAATGAAACTTTGCTAGTGGTTTTTACTTGCCTTTCCATGTTCACTACTTAATTTCGAATTTCCATAATATAATGAAACATACGAGACAAAAGTTATTCAAGATTCCAACAATCAAACTACCAACAATATTAAGTTTCCACATTCCCACAACGAAGCCTCAAAAATAACTTGACGAACCTCACATCGAACGGGTCCGAATATTAGAGTATTAGACCCATATCTAGTGGAAAGTCCAAATCCCTGTGTTTAGAAATACATAAATGCAATGCGTAACGATCATTTCCCAGGGGTAACCAAGTACTTCATGCCCGACTGTAATTATTCCTTTGTAATTACCAAAAGCGATATTCCAACGCAGTGACACATACTGACCCTAAGGTAGACCGCTTCAAGTCGAGACCATTGTTCTATGGACACCTTCTTATTCTAATTTCGAAAAAAGCTAAGAAAAGTTCCCATCATTACCTGAAAAGGAAATTGAGAAAGGCCCTGAGCAGGTGTTTTGAGCGTTCTTTCATTGGTGGAGTAATAATGCTATACCTCAAAATTTCTTATATTATCTATATATTACGTATTGGGTTCGAAATTCGAAAATTACAAACATTGGGGCAGAACGATATAGCACTCATTAAGTAGCTTGATTGAGCAAAAACGTTCACTTTATTCAGATTATAACTGTCAAACTTCAATGAAGACTGGAGTCGATGAAACTTTGCTAGTGATTCGTTTCATTTAATTTGAAAATGGAAGGTTTTTACTTGCCTCTCCAACTTGAATACTCAATTTAAAATTTCCATAATAAAAATACATAAAAGACAAAAGTTATTCAAGTTATCAATATTAAATTGCCACTTTCCCACTGCAAAGCCTCAAAAATAAATGGACAAACCTCATATCGAACGGTCCGTTATATTAACCATAACGGAACGTCCAAATTCCATTCCTTTGTTTAGAAATATATGCAATGCGTAACGATCATTTCCCAGGGGCCACCAAGGACTTCATGCCCGACTGTAATTATTCCTTTAGTAATTACCAAAAGCGATATTCCAACGCAGTGACACATACTGACCCTAAGGTAGACTTCAAGTAGAGACCATTGTTCTATGGACACCTTCTTATTCTAATTTGGAGAAGAGCATTGAAAAGTTTCCATCAATGCTGATATTATCTGAAGAGAAGTGAAACTTCATTCAGATTGGTACTATCAAACTTCACTTGAAGTCAATGAAACTTTGCTAGTGGTTTTTACTTGCCTTTCCATGTTTATTACTCAATTTCTAATTTCCATAATATAATAAAACATACGAGACAAAAGTTATTCAAGGTTCCAACAATCAAACTTCCAACAATATCGAATTTCCACTTTCCCACAACGAAGCCTCAAAAATAACTTGACGAACCTCACATCGAACGGTCCGTTATATTAGAGTATTAGACCCATATCTAGTGAAACGTCCAAATCCCTTTGTTTAGAAATATATGCAATGCGTAACGATCATTTCCCAGGGGCCACCAAGGACTTCATGCCCGACTGTAATTATTCCTTTTGTAATTACCAAAAGCGATATTCCAACGCAGTGACACATACTGACCCTAAGGTAGACCGCTTCAAGTCGAGACCATTGTTCTATGAACAGTATGGACACCTTCTTATTCTAATTTGGAGAAAAGCAATGAAAAGTTTCCATCAATGCTGATATTATCTGCAGAAAACTGATACTTCATTCAGATTGATACTATCAAACTTCACTTGAAGTCAATGAAACTTTGCTAGTGGTGTTTACTTGCCTTTCCATGTTTACTACTTAATTTCGAATTTCCATAATATAATAAAACATACGAGACAAAAGTTATTCAAGGTACCAACAATCAAACTACCAACAATATTAAATTTCCACTTTCCCACAACGAAGCCTCAAAAATAACTTGACGAACCTCACATCGAACGGTCCGTTATATTAGAGTATTAGACCCATATCTAGTGGAACGTCCAAATCCCTTTGTCTAGAAATATATGCAATGCGTAACGATCATTTCCCAGGGGCCACCAAGGACTTCATGCCCGACTGTAATTATTCCTTTTGTAATTACCAAAAGCGATATTCCAGGGCAGTGACACATACTGACCCTAAGGTAGACCGCTTCAAGTAGAGACCATTGTTCTATGAACAGTATAGACACCTTCTTATTCTAATTTGGAGAAAAGCAATGAAAAGTTTCCATCAATGCTGATATTATCTGCAGAAAACTGATCCTACTTCATTCAGATTGATACTATCAAACTTCACTTGAAGTTAAAGAAACTTTGCTAGTGGTTTTTACTTGGCTTTCCATGTTTATTACTTAATTTCGAATTTCCATAATATAATAAAACGAACGAGACAAAAGTTATTCAAGGTTCCAACAATCAAACTTCCAACAATATCGAATTTCCACTTTCCCACAAAGAAGCCTCAAAATCAACTTGACGAACCTCACATCGAACGGTCCGTTATATTAGAGTATTAGACCCATATCTAGTGAAACGTCCAAATCCCTTTGTTTAGAAATATATGCAATGCGTAACGATCATTTCCCAGGGGCCACCAAGGACTTCATGCCCGACTGTAATTATTCGTCTTTTGTAATTACCAAAAGCGATATTCCAACGCAGTGACACATACTGACCCTAAGGTAGACCGCTTCAAGTCGAGACCATTGTTCTATGGACACCTTCTTCTTGTCGGCTGGCTGGCTGGTTGGAGATTCAGAGCAGGTCATTATCATGCAAATGAGGAGCGGTCATGTCCAGGTGTGATTTCTGATGGCAAGAAGCGTTCGAGACCGAGGGTATACAAGACGCGTTAACGACTCTGGCGAATTTCAGTTAGGATAATATTTGCATTCGCATGAGTTTCCAGGGTAATTTGAAACGGGAATGACGATTTTGACGGACAGACAGGGTTATGGTAATTTTTGAACATCTCGCGGATAATGGGCTTCAGCAGCTCTTCTCGAAATCACGTTTCATGCTGGTATATTGTTCAGTTAAATAGTGTAAGCTTGTTTCAATTGATTTAATCATCTCGAAATTCTTGGGGCAATTCATTCCAGCGCAGTTCTTTTTGTTAAATGAGCTTTCGGCTTCTTTGCACAGGAAAACTTTAAGAGCTGTTGACTGTTACACGTTCAAGTAATTACTTCAACAAGTATTGCTAGGTATAATTTTTGTACGATTGTTGCAAGGGAAAACAAATTGTTCCTGGGGAAAACAGCAAATCTTGAGGCAATACATTCCAACGCAGTTCTTTTCGTTGGATGAGCTTTAGAAAAAGTTGCACATGTAAACTTCGAGAGATACCGAGTGTTTATTAGAAACTTTATAGGTTTTCACTCCCAGTCTCTGAAACATAAATAATTAAAAAATGTTTGATTAAGGTGAAGTGCTCCTGCGAAAATCTTTGCACTTGTTTGTCAGAAGCAAATTGGTCTTGAAAAAAATTGTTGCCTAACAGTAAAACTGAAAAATGAAACAAATTAAAAGGATATTGTAACGTTTCGGTGGCTATATCAGACACCTTCTTCAGACAAAATCTAAAATTCTTCAGAATTGTGTATTTTCTCATTTGTAATCTGATTGACATTGATAGTTGTCAATCTATAGAGATGTTGATTTATTTGATTTTGAAATTTCCTGATGTCACTTCCTTCCTCAATAAATCAATCCAAATACGATCTATTCCAACAGAACAATTGGCCAAATTATTTACTTCATCTAACAAAATACATGTAGATTTCTTAATTTTCCTTTTATAATTATCAGGTTCCGTCATGAGGATCTTTGGATGGTCCCAGTTCATCATATGATCTCCGCTATTTGAACATATATGATCAGCAATTTGTGATCTTGTGATGTCTCTAATTTCGATGTTATTCTTATGTTCCCGTTTTCTTATTTCTAAAGGTCTTGATGTCTCCCCTGTATAAGATCTTCCACATATACATGGAATATTGTAAACACAATTTTTGGATTTTTGTGTCTCATTCATTGGTTTTGTTCTAGTTAGAATGGATCTCAAATCATTTTGTGTTTTGAAAACAGTTCTTATGTTGAATTTGGAACCAATTCTTCTTATTTTCTCTGATAGGCCAGGAATATAAGGAATGACGTTCAACAAATTTGGTTGTTCTTGACGGTTTTCTGTTTGTACCTGATCATCATTAGAATTTTGATTAGATATTTTTCATTCTAAATTTGAAATTGTTCTTTCTATAAAATTTGGTGGGTATTGATTATCTAGTAGGAACTCTATAATGAAAGAAATTTCATTATTTCTAATTTCAGGTGTAGATGAAATTAAAAAGGCCCTATCATAAAGTGTTTTTATAATACCTGTTTTTACATTTAATTGATGATTGGAATAAAAATTCAGGTATCTATTAGTGTGTGTTTGTTTCCGAAATACACTTGTTTCATAATGATCTATACATTTTCTTATTAGAACATCTAGAAAAGAAATTTGATTATTGTGTTCTAATTCCATCGTAAATTTAATGGTTGGTTCTTTATTATTGATATAATCAAAAAACTGAAGAAGGTGTCTGATATAGCCACCGAAACGTTACAACATCCTTTTAATTTGTTTCATTTTTCAGTTTTACTGTTAGGCAACAATTTTTTTCAAGACCAATTTGCTCCTGACAAACAAGTGCAAAGATTTTCGCAGGAGCACTTCACCTTAATCAAACATTTTTTAATTATTTATGTTTCAGAGACTGGGAGTGAAAACCTATAAAGTTTCTAATAAATGCAGAGTCCTCCCAGAATATATTTCAATCGATAGCGAGTGTTGACTGTCACACATCCACGTAAAGACCTCTACAAGTATTTACCTGAGAATCCTGAGATGTTCGAATGAAATGGTGGAATCTGGAATCACTTTTACTGTAAGATCTCACTGACGAAAAATTCAGCAATTAGGCAACTGAGATATTGCCCGTTTTGAATGAAATTCGAAAAACTTCAATTAAAGCCACAAGAATTCTGTAGGGCATCATGTTTCAATATATTTAATTTTCTGTGAATTCTAAGAGAATTTGTTTCAACGCAGCTATTATTGTAAAATGGGTTAAAATAGACGTATGGCTCTTTTTCACTAGATATTTAAAGAGCGATAGAATGCCACCATACGTGTAATAATCTCTACAAGAATTGCTGGGATTAATTTTCGTAGTAGCTCTTAGGTACAGTGTGCCTTAGTTCTGCATAAATGTCTCTACGATTTGAAATTTGAGCCCTTATTAGTCTTGAAATACTCAGTTGGACTAACTGATGAAGAATCCGTGGTCAAAAAAGCCTGTCCTCTCTTTAACACCTTATCTTTCGAACGAAAGGAGAAAAAGCTTTTTCAAAAAAGTAATAATTACATTCACATAACCCTGTAATTTGAAACGGCAATGACGAATTCGACGGACAGACAGACACGTTTCATGCTAATAGATTTAAACAGTGGTGAAAAATTTCATTCGACATAAAAATGACACATGTTCTTATAGAATTACAATCGTAAAATTTGGTTGTTATGTACTGCTATGTAAAAAAGCTGTAACAATCTTAGTTTTATAATTTTTCAGGTCATAATTTAAATGAAAAAAAACTTATGAATTTGAATTCTGGTATAATAATTTTATTACAAGTTTATAATTGCCCAGTTCGAACACCTCTTAAAGGAAAGAACTATTTCACTCTGTACTTAAGCGCCCTATGTTACAGAAAAATATACATAATCATATTTTCGTTTCAGGAAGAATATAATATATCATCTGTCTATCAGACAGAAACAGTGAAAAGTATCAAACGTTGACAAATTAAATTATTTTTACGACATTCGTTAAATACCTGATGTATTATCCAATCTGGCAACGTAGCTATGCATTTGCTGTAACGCGCGCTCAGATTTCAAGGTCATTTGTTGATTCGACAGGATTACCTGAAACAGCTCCAAAAGTGGGAGATTGTAGGAATGCGTATATTCCTTTCACTAAAGTTTGAGCGCATAGTAGGAGTTTGTTTATTTATCTGAAGTTGGTAGTATTTACTGTCATAACGTGAAATAGAGTCAATGCTGCCAAATGACCTGGCCTGGTCCGACAAGCTTCTGAGTTATCAGAGAACTCTATGTTATATTGACAACATTGCGTATCAGTCTGACAAGAAAATAAACATAACCAAATTGTCAT
Organism: Propylea japonica; assembly: GCA_013421045.1. Classification (NCBI taxonomy): domain Eukaryota; kingdom Metazoa; phylum Arthropoda; class Insecta; order Coleoptera; family Coccinellidae; genus Propylea; species Propylea japonica. Next base: position 13,346,132 of record CM024239.1, on the reverse strand, counting down.
GGCCAACCGACGGCTCAAACTTTCGTGACAGACTATAGTTACGAGTATATTTCAGTTTGTTTATGACTAGCTACCAAACATTATGCTTTTAAGATGTCACCATCTGTAAGATACTACTCGATAGCTTCTTACAAGTAGTCTTAAATGTAGAAGTTTTTCAATAGGATGTTGTCTCTGAGGGATATGGGACACTGACGAGGCCTAATGAGGCCGAAACCGGCCTGTCTCTTCATCTTGAATAAATCATCCTAGTCCGCATGAAGAAGGTTCTGTGAGCCTATTAATTGAAGATTGTATTCATTTCGATGATCACTATTTTCAATTTATCTATGTCTCAAAAAAAAAACATTATGCTCACAAAGTCACTGATAATATCTAGTTTACCTCCCACCAATTTTTAAAATATTCCGCATATTGTATCCTTGTAATGTTGTGATGCCACAGTTGAGGAACAGAAAATCAATATTTCCTGAGAAAACCGAAAAAGACTATACTCCGTTCACGAAAGGTTGAGCACATAGTAGGCGTTTCTTTATTTATCTGAAGTTGGCAGTATTTGCTGTCATAACATAAAATAAAGTCAACGTTGCCGAATGTACCCGGCCTCGCCCGACGAGCTTGCGAGTTATCAGACAACTCTATGCAATATGGACAACATTGCGTATCAATCTGACAAGAAAATAAACATCATAACCTAAAATTTTAATATACACAGTGGAATATGTCAAATTTACATGGCCAACCGACGGCTCAACATTTCGTGAACGGACTATATCTATAGTCCGTTCACGAAAGGTTGAGCGGTCGGTTGGCCATGAAAATTTGATATATTCCACTGTGTATATTAAAATTTTAGGTTATGTTATTTATTTTCTTGTCAGATTGATACGCAATGTTGTCAATATTGCATAGAGTTCTCTGATAACTCGGAAGCTCGTCAGACGAGGCCGGGTTCATTCGGCAACATTGACTTTTTTTACGTTATGACAGCAAATACTGATAAATAAAGAAACGCCTACTATGTGCTCAACCTTTTGTGAACGGAGTATATAAATTATTCATAATTCAAGTGTCCATTCTCTTAATACAAGCCTGATTTTGTTTTCAAGTGAAAAATAAGTGTTTTTGAGTGATTCCTAATAGTTTTCAATGGTCTCTTGATTTGAGACATAGAATGGTACTACCGCTGTAATACGCCAGTGGCAGTACTTATTACGTTAATGAAGGTTAGGTAAGGTTAGCTGAGATATGAACAGTGCCAAGTATTTGAAAAATTGGAAATCACTCAAAACCATTCATTTTCCACTGAAAAAATAAGATTCGGCTCGTATTAAAAGAAATATCACTTATATTATGAAAGATTTATATAGACCGTTCACGAAAGTTTGAGCGCATAGTAGGCGTTCGTTTATTTATGTGAAGTTGGCAGTATTTGCTATCATAACGTAAAATAAACTCAACGTTGCCGAATGTACCGGCCTCGTCCGACGAGCTTCCCAATTATCGAAGAACTCTATGTTATATTGACAACATTGCGTATCAATCTGACGAGAAAATAAACAACATATCCTGAAATTTTAATATACACAGTGGTATATGCCAAATTGTCACGGCCAACCAATGGCTCAAACTTTCGTGAACGGACTATAGATATTCTTTTTCGATTTTCACGGAAAATATTGATTTGACGGTGCTCAAATTGAAACTGCGGCATCACAACGAAACAATATGTCAAATCTTTTAAAAATTGGTTACTGAGCGGTAAACTAGTTTTTTTACAATTTGTTTAAGCTTTGTTTTTTCAGATGATATGCTTATCAAACTGTGGAATTGGGAGAAAGCTTGGAGTTGCCAGCAAGTTTTTGAGGGGCATTCCCATTATGTCATGCAGATAACTATCAACCCTTAAGATAATAATACTTTTACCAGTATCATTATTCATAAAATCTTAAGGCAATTATTCCAACTCTTATTTTCTTGCTGAAATGAGTCTTCGGTTTTTTTGCAAGAGAAATCTGAAGAGCGGTTTATGGTTGACATTAACCAATCTGACTTCACGCTAGGTCATATTGGAAAAACGATCATTCAAAACTCAATATCTTGAAAGCAATTGATTCTTTTCAATTTTTCAATTGAAGACAATGGCATTCAAGCATATAAGTAATTAATGGATGAAATTTAATTCATTATGACTGAAAAGAGTGGATTTCTTGAAACAGCAGTGATCCTTGAGAAACCCTGTTAGGAAGTGCAGCCTATTCTTGTTGATATTCTAGAGAGTATTGAACGCTCCGAAAAGTTCTTAAAAGTGTTCTAGGTCCAAAAGGCTCTATCATAGTGCTTTTCTGCATACTTGCTCTCTTCTCATGAATTGATTTTTGTAGGTGTTCTGCGAGCTCAGTAAATGTCCAAGAGATCGCTCTGCAATAGAAGTTTGACTACCGTGCTAAAGCCCATGATTTCAGGGTAGAGCTTGTTTCGGATAGGTGGTTTATCATTGAATATACTAATACAGGGTGTTTCATTGGGAAAGGGAAATACTTCACAGGTGCATAGGTGGCATTAAGACGGTTCTAGAGATACCCCATTTATTGGGTCTCACTGTCTTCGTAGCCGAGATACAGGGTGTTTTATGAATTTTGCCCGTTTCTTCCTGAGGCCGTACCAGACGAACCACCTGGTATATTTTCTTCATATTTGGCAAATATGTTCCTAATTGAGAGCCCAAACATATCATGCAATAACCGCCTGGAATATCCAGGTCCGGGTTAACAAAAAATTATGAATCGTTTGGATCCTAGAAACAACACCCTGTACATCGGAATTTTGAAAATCTGTTTTAATATTCGAAAACACCACTAAAAACTAAACTGAGACGTATACTTCAAATATTCGCGCAGAAAGTTTTACTGCACAAATTTTCAAGGTAAATGTGAAGTTTTCAGGAACTTGGATACCCGAAAGTGGTTTGAAGTGACTTTAACAATGAATTATCAACAATATTGAATCCATAATTATTTAAACATTACTTTGTAATTCATTTCAACATTGGTGTTCCTTTTTATAGCCGTATACTTGAAAATCCAGGTCCGGGTTAACGAAAATTATGAATCGTTTAAATCCTCGAAACAACACCCTGTACATCGGAATTTTGAAAATCTGTTTTGAAATTCGAAAATACCACTAAAAACTGAACTGAGACGTACACTTCAAATTTTCGCGCAGATAGTTTCAATGCACAAATTTTCAACGTAGAAGTGAAGTTTTTAAGAACTAAGATACCTGAAAGTGGTTAGAAGTGACTTTTAACAATGAATTATCAACAATATGGAATCCATAATTATTTCATCATTACTTTGTGATTCATTTCCACATTAGTTTTCATTTATTGAAAAGTGAGTTGCATTATAACGTATAATAATTATGGATTTCAATATTTTTTTAATTTCTCAAAAACTTCACTTTCACGTTGAAAATTGTGCAGTGAAACTATCTGCGCGAAAATTTGAAGTGTACGTCTCAGTTCAGTTTTAAGTATTTCCGAATTTTAAAACAGATTTTCAAAATTCCGAGTTACAGGGTGTTGTTTCGAGGATTCAAACGATTCATAATTTTCGTTGACCCGGACCTGGATTTTCAAGTATACAGCTATAAAAAAGAACACCAATGCAAAAATGAATTACAGAGTAATGTTGAAATAATTATGGATTCAATATTGTTGATAATTCATTGTTAAAGTCACTTCAAACCACTTTCGGGTATCCAAGTTCCTAAAAACTTCACTTTTACCTTGAAAATTTGTACAGTAAAACTTTCTGCGCGAAAATTTGAAGTATACGTCTCAGTTTAGTAGTTAGTGGTGTTTTCGAATATTAAAACAGATTTTCAAAATTCCGATGTACAGGGTGTTGTTTCGAGTATTCAAACGATTCATAATTTTTTGTTAACCCGGACCTGGATTTTCGAGGCGGTTATTGCATGATATATTTGGGCTCTCAATTAGGAACATATTTGCCAAATATGAAGAAAATATACTGGGTGGTTCGTCTGGTACGGCCTCAGGAATAAACGGGCAAAATTCATAAAACATCCTGTATCTCGGCTACGAAGAGAGTGAGACCCAATAAATGGGGTATCTCTAGAACCGTCTTGGTGCCACCTATGCACCTGTGAAGTATTTCCCTTTCCCAATGAAACACCCTGTATAATCGAATGGTATTGAAAAAACCTAATCCTCAATTACAAGTTACAACCAAATTGTCTATAATAATTTCGACTGATGTTTACGCTTATTCACGAATATTATTAATTTTCGTCAAAGGTATCATATCCGACATCCTTCGTATCATTCCATTATTTGGAAGACAAAATTGAAGAGTACTCGTACTCTACTGTTCTGCTAGCACGAATTAATTATTTCATAATTCATACATTATGGCTGTAGTTAAAATAATGACCGCCTTTGTACGTCATTTCGGATCGGATAGATCGTTAAGTATAGTCAATTAATTAATGATAAAATTATTACAATGAAATAATGATGAACAACCTTTCGATAAAGTCTCAAAACAGCAAATTTGTAGCTGGACTGATAATAATTGATCTACGATGTATATGGTTTCACTATCATTAAAACGTTAAATGAATGATTGATTAATTTCTATAACTACTTTGATAAGTTTCCTCGTTGAATTTCGTGCATAAGGTTTTTTGGCAGTTGCTTTGTACAATTTGTTTATTTTATTGATGGAGGTATCATTGAGAAAGGTCGTCAAATGATAACATTTGTAAGGAGTGATCTAGATTCAGCCACATCACAGACTGTTTTGCTATGACCTAGTGCATGATGACAACTTCAACAGTTCATGATTAAAGGGAATATTAAAAAGATCGCCCTTTTGCAGACCATAACCAAAAAATAAAATTTTAATTTAATTCTGAATGTTTCTTCCGTATACATTTTTTTTATTTCCTAGCGTCAGCGACCTGCAGCGTGTTTAAGGTTAATTCTATTCCATTTATTTTTTTCTGTATTGTGACACTTGATTTAGATACATAGATACGATTTTGTTTCTCAAAATCAAAGAGACTTTCTAGCAAACTATTTCTCTATTATAATTAACATCAAATAATATATTTTATAACAATGTACATTTTTTTAATAACAAACGAAACATGTCAAATCATAATAATGTTCGATATACCGGCCATCAGGATCCATACATAGATTATATCTTTTCCTTATTTCATTATACAGTAGATACTCGATAATCCGGATCAATTAATGCAAGGGATGATCCGGATTAATGAGGAATTCGGAATACCGCGTCTTACAATTTAGTAAAGATGCAATTTAAAAGAAACGGTTGAAATAAATATAGTCTTTATTATCGAAACCATAAAACAAATATATTATTTGGAATAATTAGATTTTTTACGTTTTCTACTGTAAGGGAAAAAGAATGCCGAACAATAGCTTTCTCATGTATATCTTTCAGAAGCTGAATACCAGTTATTGCCATGAGTTATGGAATAAACAGACTGCATCGAATTTATCTATGCTCTAAATGAATTTGCTAACATTATCCCCGTCTTCGAGGTTCGAAAAAATATGTGCTAAAAGGCCTTTTCGGTATTTCAGTTTTGTTAATTTAATATCATTATGATCCATATGTATCAAAGCTGTATGGTTTGGAGGTAGAAACATTCCATTCCATTTCACTAATTAATTATTCTTGTCTGACTTTTTTTGTCTTATACCATTGTGCACTATTATATACCAAAAGAACGCCCGATCGTCGTCATAGAAATTGAGTTACGACAAGTTAGAACCGTAAACCACGTATGCAACGATCGGAAATTCGGATTATTAAGTCTTGAAATCCGGATTATAAGCACATAATACAATCTTGACGTCAATCCGGACTAGTAAATATCCGGATTATCGTTCTCCGGATTATCGAGTCTCTACTGTACTTAAGTTACTTGGAATGAGTAAATTATAATGAACTATTTATCATTGAAAAATGTTAATTATTAAAATATTTGATGAAAATAATGATTGAGAAATAGTCTGCTACAAAGTCTCTTTGATTTTAAGAAACACAATCATATCTATGTCTCAAAATCAAGGCGTACTGGCACAATACAGAGAAAAATAAATGGAATAGACTTAACATTAAACAAGCTGCAGGTCGCTAACGGTAGGAAATAGAAAAAAATGGTTATCAGAAGAAACATTGAGAATAAAATTATCTTTCGTACAGAACAATAAAAAAGGTATGTTCCTAAAGAAAAAAATTTTGAAGGCGCCGCGACACTAGGCTTCTTGATTCTTTTCTTCGACTTCTATGCACATTACTTGTACCAAATACAGTCAACAGAATGAAAAAATATTCATCCTGTTCGGGAAGAATTAGGTTACCAAGATAAATGAATCACCTTGTACCTAATATCAAAAGTTTTTCATCGCCCATTTTTTTCGGATATGACGAAACAAAATTGAATATACTGGGAACTTTTTATTTCATTCAATTCATTTATGAGTTACAATAACTATTAAATTCTTGAACCTGGCTGCGGAGTAGTCTCTTCTGTTATCATGTTTATGCCTGGCCTACATGAATAGAAGATGCCATTGAAGAATCGAATAAACCAGAGTTTTCTCAAGATATCCAAAGTTGATTTTTTTCCAATAAAAGAAGCGTGCAAGAACTTCTGCCACATCATAAAATACTTTACTAGAGAATTTCAACCTTTTGTGATATCTGGCAAATGCACCTATAAGAAAGAGTTTTTGGCGAACGAGAACGCTGAAAGAGAAGTACTCGGAACAAGATTGCAAGGTTCATGAAGTATGTGGATCTCAGTGAGAAAAAGTGAATCCTCCTCACTGGCTTTTTAACAGGATACTGTCGACTCCGGAAGCATATGAGAAGAATTGTAGGAAAAAGGCGAATTTAGCCTCCTTGAAGTTTAATCTCAGATACTGAAGTTCACTGAGGCTCTGGAACTGGAGAGCGAGATGTAGCACAAATCCGAAATAGCTCTGATGGAGGCGGGGCAATGTAATACCCCGCATAATTTACAATTCATCAGTGAGCCTAACAGAGTCGTTGAAAACCATTTCCGTTTCAAAACTTGAGACTTTCATTTCATTTGTTTTCATGCAAACAAACGTAAAAAAATTGAAGCTTCAGTAAAGCGAATGATTTAGCTGGTATATCAAAGTCGATACTTCACGGGCTTGATGTCGATTTCAGGGGTTAAATCGATAAATTAGTCCTGGTAAATAATTGGTACAGGTTTTTCTGATGAAATAATTTATTTCAATTAATTCCTCCTTCTGTGAAAAAAGGTCAACCTTCAAAAACACTTCGTCTATTGAGTGGAAAATTGATCATGATGGCTCAACGAATAAATGATGCACTCATTAATGATCTATAATTATTTATTTTTCATCAAACAATTTTTCCTCGACTAATGCCTATCAGTACCGAGCAATAATTGTACAGTTATAATTAGTCTTGCCACAAATTTACCTTTAATTGATCCCACGAATGGATTACTAGAATGGAAAGTCATTAGTCAACTTTTTCCTTTAATACCTAATGCCCCATGAATTGATGAACAGTATTTATAATTGTAAAATGGAATGAAATACCTAATTTGTCATGCAAAATATACATCAAATTAGTCGTTCATTCCCAATTGAATGGACGTGCTGTGGGAAAATAACCGAAAAACACACCGTTATTTGGAGAAACAACAGTGGACTATTTAAGTCAATGATTAAAAGAGAATGAAAGAGGTAAACAAGGTGACATTTTAATGGAGGTTTATTTTCATTCATTGAAGTTAAATTGTCGCTCTTCATAAAGGAATCAGATCATAACAAATCGATATTTACGAATAAATGAAGCCTCAATATTCCCTTCATGTGAATTATAATTTAAACACTGAATAACGGCCTTCCACAAGGATCAATATCATCACCTCTTCTCTTTAATTTATATCGTTGTGATATCCCTACAACTTCTTTTGAAAAATTCATATACGCCGATGATATTGATTTGGCTTTCCAATCATTCAAATTTTAAAACCATACAGAATAATCTTTCAGCAGATTTAGAAGTTTTAAAAAATTATTTCTTTGACTGGCGTTTATGTTCAAATCTTTTTAAAAGTGAAGTCTCGTGTTTCCATTTAGATAATCATCAGAAATATAGAAAATTGAACGTACTGTTTGGTAATTCTCCTCTTAAACATAATTTCAATCCTAAAGATCTAGGCGTTAAACAAGATTCTTCTCTGAATTTCAAAGCCCATTTGGATGATTTCTATATGAAATTGAAAACTGGAAATAATATTATTCAAAAAATTGCTGGTACTTCATGGGGTGCCGACGCAACTACTCTTCGTACGGCAGCTCTAGCCTTAGTGTAGGTACACTACTGCCGAATATTGTTGCCCTGTTTTACTCAAAAGTGCACATGTACATAAGATTGATGCACAATCAAACTTTTCCATAAGAATAGTAACTGGAAAAATAAAATCAACACCAACACCATTGGTACCAGTTCTTTCAAACATTGCTTCTTCACATATCCGCAGAATAAATTCAATTATTCTACAAATTCATACCAAATACTTTCCTATATTCCAGGGGCCTATTGCACCAAATTCTTTGCAACTTTTCACTTTGCACTTTGCACTTTTCACTTCTCAAATAAATTAGATCGTACAAAACGCATTCATAATTGAAAAGTGCAATGTGAAAAGTCAAGTGCAAAGTGAGAATCTCTTCGCAGAAATTAAATAATGGGAGAAATGTTCTGCAATATAATGATTAATTTTCACTTTTCAAATTTGTCAGAATGCAAAGTGCAAAGTGAAAAGTTGATAAGTATTTCGGTGCAATAGGCCCCAGGTAATAAGATTCCTCGATTGAAATTTTGGTCCAATTATTTTATGATGACCTTGAATTGAATGAAGGCGATAAAGCACTTTGGCAACCCGAGTTGAACCTGTAATATTCAAAACAAAGATTTAATAACTGATCCCTTCGATAAAGTTCCTGGATTTGATGGTCATGGCCGTTGTAATAGCATGCTTTTCAAGGGGAATTCAGTTGAGAGTCCTAGTTGCGAATGCGGAGAAGCAGATGAGACAATAGAACATTTGATAAATAATTGTCCCATATTTAAATTTCAGGCTAACTCAAGGGTTACAGAGTCGTTTTCGAATTGGATTGTTAATTTTGAATCGATTTGATAGAGTTTCAATCATTTTATTTTACTGTTCCTTCTTTCTGCTTCGTTTCAAATTCAGAATTCCGAAGGCATCTTGGAGAGGGTTATCGATTGGACTCAATAAAGAAGAAATCCTTCAATATTCAAGTAGTTTTTAAGAGTTATTTTTGTTAGAACGGCGAGACAGGGTTTTTTCTACTGATGTTTCTCCCTGAGCTCTGGTAACATGCAGAAAAATAGTATGGTACCCCGTTTTGCACTAAACTAACCTCAGTTAGGGATTTTTGTTGTTGTTTTTTGTATTGTGTTATGTTAGCTCTTGATTTCAGAAAATAATTAATAAGTAATATACGAATAAATGAAGCCACAATTTTCCTTTATGTAAATTATAATTTAAACAGATTATCGACTTCTTTGAAAAGAAAATAAATCATTCATAGTCCATCTTGACTTTATCTTTATACAGGGTGGTCCAGATCGTAACCAAGAAATTTTAACCACGTAGTCTACATCAAAAATAAGCCCTAGTTTGTCATATAAACATATGCCGAGAAATGTTTGCTCTCCGAGATACGGGGGTGTTGAATTTATAGAAAAGGAATGTTTTTTTCAATAACTTTCACACTGCTTGAAATAGTTTTTAGAAATTTAGGACATAGGTTTTGAGCGTCAAGGAGCACTTTTTGCATGATATCATTTCTTTTCTTTTTTTTACCAGTGTTCTGTTCGTACTGTAGCGTGACTGAATATTTTCAGATAAAAAATGACAGGCCACTGGTTTTTTCGACTATAAAAATTACTATTTGAATCCTTTTTTAATTTGGAGCAAGTTCGGTTTCCTGACTTTTTGCTGTACGAGGCATCGTTTACGGTTAAAAAAATAAAACACTGTCTCATGCACGAAGAAATCGAAAAAATTTGATAAAGCAATAAAAGTCTCATTATTATTACCTTATCAAATTTTGCCAATTTCTTCATGCATAAGGATGTTTTTTATTTTTTTAACCGGAAACGATGCCTCTTACAGCAAAAACTCAAGTCATTCGTTTATGGCATTTTTTCGAATAGGCCAGTCATGAAGCCTTCAAGAATGGTTGATGAAAGTAAGAAAAAATCACAGTAAAATCAAACCCATGGGAAAAGGCAGCTCGTGCTATTCAAAGCCTTCAGACAGGCTATGGAGTTATCTGATGTCATAGATTTATGCCGACAAGCCTGCAACCATCGAAGGCGAAAAAGACACTGTATCAATAATAATAATAATAAGCTTTATTCATCCCCTTAGACATTAAATGTATGAGACAAGTCAAAAAAATATAGGAAAAAGTATATATTAACAAATTCTGATCCGAAAGATCGACTCAAAGAGAAAAAAAAAATAATAATAATAAATTGATATCAAATTACAACTGATCACTCATATATTCATTTAGACTATAATAGCCTTTTTTACATAACATGGATTTAGCCTCCCTCTTGAAACAAGCCAAATTCATATTTTTAAAACATTCTGGTAATTTATTATAAATTTTAATACCTTGGTAAGTAGGTGAATGTTCGAACTTCGTCGTTCGGTGCTTAGGCAAAGACAGGATTTTGTCATTTCGCGTTGTATAAGAGTGATGACTGGACAATCTTTCTAGGGTTCTTAAATTTTGCTTGATCAAGAGCAATGACTTATAAATATATATACAAGGTACTGTCAAAATTTTATTCTCCACAAAGAGTGGCCTGCAGGAGGACCTTGAGTCTATACAAAAGATCAAGCGCAGGACCCTCTTCTGAGCAACAAAAACTCTATCTACATCAGTGGAATTTCCCCAAAGTAAAATATTATATGAAATGTGGCTGTACACAATAGTATAAATCAAGCAAACATTCAATTGAAAAATAATTTTTTACTCGGTTTATTGCATAATATGATGAATTCAACTTTTTACTCAGAATGTCTATGTGATTAGTCCACCTAAGATATTGGTCAATGTATATACCTAAAAACTTTATATATTCTTCAGATTTGATTGAAGTATTAGAACAGCTGATACTCAAAATGTCACGGTTAATGTTTTTCAGTCCAAAGTAAATACATTTAGTTTTCTCGACATTTAACAGTAGTGCATTCCTTTGGCACCAATCTATAAGACTTTGAATAATACTTTTACAAGCATCAACAAGTTCAGTAACACTCGAGGCTTTAACGGCAACAGAAAAATCATCTGCAAAAATGAGAACTAACACTGATCTCAGGTAATCAGGTAAATCATTGATGAAAATTAAGAATAAAAGTGGACCCAAGACAGAACCTTGGGGCACACCAGACGTGGTGTCGTATTTCTTACTGAAAACGTTGTTAACTTTCACCTTCATGTTTCTACCAGTGATGAAACTGTACAACCAGTCAAGGAACACACCTCTAAATCCCAAACTATACAATTTCTCCTTTATGAACTCGAACGATATAACATCAAATGCACAGGACAAGTCGAAAAATAACCCTGCTACAAATCGGCCCTCATCCAGACCTTTATGAACACATTCAATGAACTTATATGCTGCTGTCTCGGTAGAACGACCAGACCTAAACCCATGCTGAGAGTCAGAAATTATACTGTATTTATCCAGAAACTGTGTGATTCTCTTTAGAACAATACTTTCAATCACCTTTGAAATAACACTCAGCACAGATACAGGACGGTAGTTAGAAATGTTTTGAATGTCATTCTTATTCTTTGGAACCGGAATAACTATTGCAGTCTTAAGAATATTCGGAAATACACCACTAGTGACAGATAAATTTATGAGATATGCTAGGGGACCGGATATAAACTCTCCTGATGCCTTTATAAGTCGACTGGATATATAGTCAGTTCCAGCACTTTTTTTATTTTTTAAGCTTCTTATCGCATCAAAAACTTCAACATCAATAACAGGGTAGAAATAAAATGTATGTAAAGACATAGAACTAGTTGTACATTTTTTTGGGAGTTCAATACCATAATGAAGTTCGAGCCGACAGCTAGCAAGACTAGAAAAATACTCTCCGAAAGCTTCAGCTACCATCGAAGACTCTGAACAGATGGTATTCTTTATATTTAAAGAAATAACAGAATTAGTTGAACGTTTATGACCCGTTTCATGTTTGACTATATTCCAAACCGCTTTATTTTTATTTTCCGATTTAAGTAGATATTGATCACAATGAAGCCTTTTAGTTCTACGGAGCAACAGACTGTATTCAGTCTTTGCTTTTTATAAACTTCAAGAGAATGAAGAGATCTAATATTTGCATGAATCCAGAAGAGGTTCTTCAAACCTAAACTAGCCTGTCTAACCTCATCGTTTATCCAATCTTTCCCCAAATTATTTCGACACATTACTTTTTTAACAGGAAAACATTCCCTCACTAAGAATTGAAATTTCTCTATAAATATCCGATAACAAATATTGACATCACTGCAATCATATAAATCCTGAAAAGGAAAATCATGCAAAGTTGATTTAATATATTCAAATTATTCTCAGAAAAAACCTGCATAGTTCTAGTAGGTGGTTTGACTACCTCGTAGATTGCAAAGCAATCGGTGTACACCACGAAATTACTCTGTGATCACTAAGGCATCACATCTATTCTAGTACGTAAATGAAAATTTAGTCTGAAGAGTACACATATGCCAACAAAGACGTGACAGTCATTTACAAGATATCATTTTAAATCAATGAATATTTCAATACTTTGCTACAGAAAACCAGTTTTTATTGAACACTGAAATCTTTCGCTCTTACTGAAACACCCTTTAAGCATACCCATCACAAAATATTAGTGAGAAAGCAAACACTTCTAGGTTGGAAGACAAGGAAAATACCCGGTCACTTCGCTAGTATCTGCGATAAACCCAGAGTTTTTCTCCCGGGGGATATTCGGAGAAGACCAGAGTCGCGAAATGAGGCACACATGCAAGAGGAAAATTATGTTGGATATTTAATTACGGCTGGTAGCGCTGGCGTGTTCATTTATTAATTTCACACGTGATACCGCAGGCGTCAGCGACAGTTTCCGGGATGGTGCTTTCTTTTTGCCCGAGGACAGCCGATCAATGATAACTCGGAGCCAGGTACCGCTGTTGTTTTCTGGAACTTCATATTTCTTCCTTAATTATTCTTTGACAGTTAATTTCGGGGAAACTAATCAAGGTGGAAATTAGTACGGCTAATTTTCGCTGGAGACAATGGTGTCGCGACATAAAAACGTAATGGGGATTCTGAGTCATTCGAGGTATATTAAATTCGGACTTCTATTCCATGTCTGTGTCAACGTTTTGTCTAAATATCTAAATGATAATTAACAGAAAGTCTCAAAAAATCTCCGTAAAATCATTTCTAAGCAAAACAGTCATCAAGTCTTGGGATATATTTTATTTCTTACCGTTCATATTTTCAATAAGGTCTTTTTTCTCAGATTCGAAAACTGTCAATACAATGGATATGTATTTACGACGTTTTACTTATTGTCATGGTTTGAGTTGTGATTCCCTTAGTTCCGGATTTCATTCTTCCTGTAAAAAGTTGGGATGGTTCTTATTATTTCTCAACTCAACGCAACGTAACGCAACGCTAGTGAGGTCTTGGAATTGGTACTTCTGGAATAATGGCTATTTCTGGTATATGAATAAACCAAATATCCATTTTTGGGATGAAAGCAACCCACCAGAAGTTCACCAGGTGACCAGCGACAGTTTCCTAGATGGTGCTTTCTTTTAGCCCGAGGACAGCCGATCAATGATAACTCGGAGCCAGGTACCGCTTGTTTGTTTTCTGGAACTTCATGTTTCTTCCTTAATGATTCTTTGACAGTTAATTTGCGGGGAAACTGATCAAGGTGGAAATTAATACGGCTAATTTCTGCTGAAGACAATGGCTTGGAGACATAAAAACGTAATGGGGATTCTGAGTCATTCGAAGTATATTAAATTCGGACTTGTTCTATTCCATGTCACTACCTGTAAATGATAACTAACAGAAAGTCTCAAAAAATCGCCGTAAAATCATTCGTGAACAGAACAGTCATTAAGTCTTGGAAACATTTTATTCCTTTCCGATCATATTTTCAATAAGGTCTTTTTTCTCAGATTCGAAAACTGGCAATACAATTGAGATGTATATACGACGTTGTCCTAAGATTTTACTTATTGTCATGGTTTGAATTATGATTGCCTTAGTTCCGGATTGCATTCTTCCTTGAAAAAGTTGGAATGGTTCTCATTGTTTTCTCGGGTTTTGGTACTTTTGGAATGAATCGCTTATTCTGGTCGAAAAATCATCTTTAGCGACGCATTCTTAGTTGTTGAATAAACCAAATATCCATTTTTGGGATTAAAGCAACCCACTAGAAGTTCACTAGGTGACCTGCGACAGTTTCCTGGATGGTGCTTCCTTTTTGCCCGAGGACAGCCGATCAATGATAACTCGGAGCTAGGTACCGCTTTGTTTTCTGGAACTTCATATTTCTTCCTTAATTATTTTTTGACAGTTACTTCCTGGGAAGCTAATCAACGTGAAAATTAACAATTCTAACATATGTCTTGAGAAATGACATTTGTCAGAGTGGAGTTTCTGAACCTCAACGACGACCAAACTACATTTAATCCGTCATACTCCGCCATACTCTTACTCTAATTAATTAATTTTGTGAACGCACCTTTGAAATCAGTAGAGGTCAAGGACTGTTTTTCTGTTGGGGTCGTTGTTGAAGAACCTCAACGTCGGCCATACATTTGAACTGTTGAACAATTATTTCATTTATCATCTGGACTTACTGCTGAATCGTAAAGCTCGTACATGAAAATTTGGCAAGAGTATCAGAGAAAATTAACCAGCTAGACTGAGATTACAAAAACAAGCTCATCGCTATAGGTTGCCAACATAAGTCATGTAGAAATGGCGCCAACGACTGAATTTTGAAGATTCAAATAATAACATGAAAGAAAATTGATTTGTTAGGTACTGATACAAAGACAGAAAGTTCATGTGCTTGGCCTCCAGGTTTATGGTTCTCACCATTTTTTGAGCTGATTGCGCTCCAGCGCGTGAACCTCAGCAATTGAGACCGACGTCTCCACCCCTAATGATTTCCCGACTCAAATTTTCTCTGCGTTGGCAACCGATAGGGAGACACTCTTACATGGTGTTTCAGAGTTTCTTCCTCTTCTCACAGAATACATACCTGCCGATGTCCGCGTAAGCACCAGTCTCAAAAGGTGCCTGATCTTGGTGAGCTCTAGCAGAATCCTCATCTCTGTGCCACAAGAGGTTTCTGGGCTCAGAGTAAAAAGTAAACTTAGTAGTAGTAGTAGAAGTAGAATCTGTTTTATATGCGCGAACAAACTCACGGCGTTGCGAAATCGTGCCGGTGTTTATCCCGTATTGGATATAATTGGTTTACCGCTCCCCTACTCTGATACTAACGGCTTGCGTCTGTTACAGATAATTATGTCAGTTTGGCAGCATTGCCTGTTCGTGTTAAGTTTCTTGATGCGATGTGTTTACATTTTCATTTCGATTTGATGTTTATAAACTGAATTATTTCAATGATTTGGTGGCAGGTTATTGTTGCCTAACGCTATTCCGTTAATTATAGCTAAGGCAAAATTAAGAAGAAGTTGTATTATATTCAGGAATTGAAGAAATGCAAATCTAAGCAATTGTTCACTTCACTCCAGTGTGACAGTAAAATGCTTTTCATCTCACTATAATGCTTGGTTGATTATCTATGTTTATTTCTTACTCTGAGGTTCTGGCCTATTGAGGGAGATCGTCACTTCTTCCTGGCGAACTTATAAGCCCGTTCTTTTCTCCCGAGTGTCCCGAAATCCATACCAAGTGGACTCATACTTGCTTGAATGGATGGTACTATAATTAAAGGTCTCAATAGTCGCTTGGCTGCCGTACCCATTGCTTTGTTGCTCTGATTCTTGAAAGAAATAAATACTTTTAATCGCAGAATTGGTATGGAATATGAACAGTGAAGGAAACGTTACAATTTATCTAAGCTACAGAAGTTTACCCAACATGTCTTAGGCCACAACCTCTATATCTGAACCGGACCTGATAAACTGATAAATGAAAGCGCCTATTTTTGGAAAAGGAATATATCTCTTTTAGAGTTTGACGAAGGTTCACATTGTAAATAGCTAATTATTGCTGAGATCCAATACTTTTTGGACCTTGCAGTTTGAAGTTCCGAAGGAACTTTTTAGAATCATCCATTCCCGGAAGATTTCTCCAGAGTGCTTCTCTCAGTTTTTTTCTTCTCCAAAAACTCTTTCTCATATGTAAGTACATGTCTATACCACAGAAAGGTTTTGAGTCAGATAGTGGTGAATGTGCAACCATTCTGGCCAGTGTGTTAGCCTCTTCATTTTATTCGATTCCTGAGTTACTAGGAAGCCAGACTGAAGAGATCTTCTTGTTCTTGCCTACTTCATTGAATTTTCTTCGACACTCCCTTACCTGTAGACTTCTAGTCAATGATAGGATGCTATAGCAGATTGACAATCACTTTGTCACACCCTTGTTAGTTTCTCTCCAGGTTTAACATTACACTCTCCGACTCTCCCTATTAAAAAAATCAGTGTTTCAACTTAAATGCTACCTATTCGTCGCTTGGTATGTAGGGATTATCAAAATTCGTGAAAACAAAACTCCATGATAGGTGGCTACCCCGATATCTACATATTTGTTCAATCTGAACGATGTTGTTCTTATATTCCATTGTTCTGATTCACAGTCGGGGTATCACTCAAATCTAATTGATTCTTTTTCGGAACAACTCTATCAAATTACACTTCTATGCATACGCTTACCAAAAAGAAAAAGAAGCTTTGGCCAACCCTATTTAAAACTTCTTAGATGCTGTACATGTAGATCGGTATCGGACTAATGACATTTTTGGTTATTATTCATACAAATTATCCTTTTATAGGTGTGATTGTATGGGGTATTATTCTGTTTAATAAACACAATCAATTTTAATTCCTCTTTCAATGTGAATTAATGAGAATATACGAGTATCTACAAAATCATCCCCTAACACTCAAATTATCAATCTCAAATTAATATTTCCTTCATTTTCGTTGTATTCTTTGCATTTCCCAGTGTGTTTTTTGTTTATTTTTTATCATTTTCAAAGGCTTCATCACTGGTCCATTCGATACAACTGTCAATTACGGAAATGTCAAACAACAAGTTATCATATTACAATTGAGAAATTTTGTCTGCAAAATTCCATCGCTAGTTGTATTTTAAATAATGAAATCGTATTTATCCACGACTATTGTAAAAATCCGTCCATTGTACGTCTCTGTGCTCGCCTTAATAACACCCATTAATCACAAAGGAATAATGAGAGATTATAAATCACTGCTGTCAGATGATTCATAGATTAAGCTTTGACATTATATTCTTTGAATTGGCATTTCTTCGGTATTCTAAAGTACTACAAGTAACAAATATGGGCATACCTTGTTAATGGAGGGCCACATCTACTTTCATTATAACAATTGAAGCTTTTTTCATTACAAAATATACAACGACCAGTTCTTCAAAAAATGTTCATGTGTCAACTTGACTTTTTCTACGCTTGTCATAGAAGGATCTTTTCGCGGTTGCCAAATGTTAAAATCTTCAGAAATATATTCAGTGATCGTGGATAAAGTATAGTATGCTACTCGCATATAATGGCTGTTATTCACTCAGTGATTTGGGCCACTCGCCAACGGCTCGTGGCATAAACTTCACCTCGCGAATAATAGCTATCATTATACGCTCGTGTATATTTCAATGACTGCACATTTGATATAGTATCTCTCGAAATAAAAATGAATAAACTTCCTAAAATAAATCGTCAGAAAGGATCACCATGACGTACCATCTATAGTTTCTTTCCCGGTATTACGTTGGACTACCCCATTAAAAAAAATCAGTGTTCTAACTTGAATGCTACCTATTCGTAGCTTGGCATATTCGAATTATCAAAAATTGTGAAAACAAAACTCGATTGATGGTTATCTCGATATCTACATATTTGCTCACCCTTAACGATGTTTTCTTATATTCCATTGTTCTGATTCACAGTCGGTTATCACTCAAATCTAATTAATTATTTTCCGAAACAACTTTATCAAATTACATGATCCCTTTGTATACGATTACTAAAAAGAAAAAGAAACTGTGGCCAACCATATTTAAGCCTTCACCGATGCTATAAGATAACAATATGTAGATCGGTATCGGACTAATGTAAGGCATTTTTGGTTTTTATTCATGCAAATTATACTTTTATTTGAGTGATTGTATGGGGTATCAGTTTGTTTAATAACACCAACAATTTTTAATTCCCGCTTTCTATGTGAATTAATAAGACGATAACTTCCAAATGACCCCCTAACACTTCTCACCTCAAATCCCTACATTTCGTTGTATTCTTTGCCTTTCCAGTGGGTTTCTTTCTACTGTGTTTTGTTCATTTTTTATCATTTTCAAAGGCTTCACATCACTGGTCTATTGGATACAAATGTCATTTACGGAAATGTCAAACAACAAGTTCTCATATTACAACAAGAGAAATTTTATCTTCAAAACTCCATGTCTAGTTGTATTTTAAATAATGATAGTATTTTCCACACTTTTCATATAGTATCGCTTGAAAAACAATGAATAAAATTCCTAAAATAAATCGTCCGAAAGGATCACTATGACATACCATCTATAGTTTCTTTCCTGGTATACGTTTGACTGGCCCCATTAAAAAAATCAGTGTTCTAACTTGAATGCTACCTATTCGTAGCTTGGCATGTTCGAATTATCAAAAATCGTGAAAACAAAACTGGATTGATGGTTATCTCGATATCTACATATTTGCTCAACCTGAACGATGTTGTTCTTATATTCCATTGTTCTGATTCACAGTCGGGTTATCACTCAAATCTAATTAATTCTTTTCCGAAACAACTCTATCAAATTACATGATCTGAAAAGACGTCATTCCATTGGTTTACGATTCCAAGTAACAATACAGAAACAAAGGCATTAGCACGAATCCGAAATAGCTTATTAGAAAATTATAGTAATCCCTTTAATGCATACGCTTACTAAAAAGAAAAAGAAACTTTGGCCAACCATATTTAAGCCTTCACCGATGCTATATGTAGATCGGTATCGGACTAATGTATGGCATTTTTGGTTATTATTCATGCAAATTAACCTTTTATATGTGTGATTGTATGGGGCATTATTTTGTTTAATAACACCTACAATTTTAATTCCGCTTTCTATGTGAATTAATGAAAAGATATCTAATGGATCAAACGGCCGTTGCTTTGACTCTGATAGAATTGTTCTATGTAAATTACGCTCCCGGAATGAATAACATTAATTTTATCGCCTGCATTAGAGCCGTATCACGATCTGCCTACAAAATAAATATTGATTTCGCAGAACCAGGTTGTAATTAATAGATCTGCTATCAATTTTTTTCATTTGTGCTGAATGAAATTACTCAACGTTACACTGTGGTCGTTGATTAAGAATTCATGTGCATGACTAGTTGGCCAGCACGATTTCCAGTTTTTTCATCAGAATATGAACTATGCCTGTAATTTTGTGAACACCTTCTAAATTTGCTATTCCATCATTCTCACTGTTCGACCCTTATTCTATTAATAGATTAAGGAAACTTAGGATCCATCATTCACCTCAAGAACCTGAGATTATTGCTATTAGGTACTTTTTTATGAAAGGAATTTCCACTGGAATCATTAGAAGATTAAAATCAGTGTGCAATATACACAAACAAAGAAAATAACAATTTATTGATCGAGTTGAAGAAACCTGCGAACGAAAGAACTTATGGTCAACTTTTTAACTTTTATGAAATAAGCAATAATCATGAAGTAACATACAGGGTTTTCCTTTTAAGTTGGCCTATTAGACGTTTGTGGAAATTTAGTGAATATTTCTTTCGGAAATTTAAGGAGGAGCCTTAAGGATGAAGAAATTCTCCACCTTAAATATTTTCAAGTCGACAGTGTTGTCACGTCTTTCTCAAACGCATATCTACTTTCTTATTTCAAATGGAACTACCTATATTTTCATTTATGTATCAATTCAATACCAAATCAGCAGTATAACCTACTAAGAAAAATTCCTCTGCTATGCACTGTTGCCAAGTTATGCATAAATTCCTGAAATTTTTTACATCTGCATGGCCAGTTCGGAAATGCAATATCTCGATTATTTTTTATGTGAACGGAACTAAACTCAGCAGTCTCATAGTAGAAAATCCATGGTACATTCAGTATTTGGATACATCGTAAGGTTTTTCGAAGATATTGCTCCAAAAATGTGGAACTTAAAAATGAAATATTTCGAAAATTTCAAGAGGCAACCCCATATTTATTTAACAGAATTCGATTTGAAATGAAAAATGAATGGCAGCTTAAATTATTTATTTTGGATAGTTTTCGAATGAGATGAAATTTTATATATCAGATATGTCCATAGATCATTACCATAAATACTGAGAAATTTCAGTATTTCTCATCTCATTCGAAAACTATCCAAAATAAATAATTAGTGTAGAAAAAGACTGATATTCATTTTTTGTTTAGAATCGAATGCTGTAAAATAAATATGGGGCTTTTTGAAAATCTCGAAATATTTCAATTTTAAATTCCACATTTTCGTAGCAATATCTTCGGAAAACCTTACGATCTATCAAAATACTGAATGTACCGGGTTTTCACTATATTTGACCCCCCCTTCTTTGTTACTGAAGGAGATACAAAAAATGTTTCGTATAAAAGTTTCACGAAATCAACTGAAGTTTTTTTTATATGAATCCAGAAACTGAAATATATACAGGGTGGCCAACATATTGATGGCAACTTCATTTTTTCAAATGGAACACCCTGTATATTTTTTCATATTTGGGTAGCTCTTTCCCCCTGATTTTGAATATGTAATATTTGTTGGTCTATCTTTCTTATTCTGAGCACCACAGAGTTCAAATTTCAATAACCATCTGGCATAGCGTTTTGGAAGTTCGTGAATTTTTAGTGGCCAATTTGATCTTTGGATTGGTAATGGCGCACCCATTTTATGGCCACCAAATAGTCCCGATTTAACAGCGATGGACACGTTTTTATAGCCGTCCCTGAAGGAAAAAAATTTACTTCAGCAATAATGACAAACAATGAAAGCGGAGAATAATATTAATGATATAAAATCAAACCAATATTAAACCCACAATTCGGAACTAACCCCGTCAACGCACAAAGAATAATGATAATATTGTGTAATGATTGAAAACAAATTTTGAAGCTTTAATTACTGACTTGAATCAGAGCCATAATAATGCTATCAAAAATAGTCTAAATAACTTGAGACAACTATATGAACTATGGTATTGAATGAAGGTGATCATTTTGAGCAATTTCTTCATTCTCTTCTGTTGTTCACCCTGTATATCTTCCCATTGACGTTATTTTAACTCCAAAAGTGAGCAATTTCCGTAAACGCACTCTGCCACTTGTAAATGATTACAGATCTTGGCAGGTGGTCTTTAAATTTGAAACTCTGTGGTTATCAGAATAAAAGAGAAAGCCAACATATGTTACATATTCGAAATTAGGGGAAAAAGAGCTAGCCAAGCATGTAAAAATATACAGGGTTTTCCATTTGAAAAAATGAAGTTGCCATCAATATGTTGGCCACCCTGTATATATTTCAGTTTCTGGACTCATATCAAAAAACCTCAGTTGATTTCGTGAAACTTTTATACGAAACATTTTTTTGTATCTCCTTTAGTAACAAAGTTAAAGGGGGGGGTCAAATTATAGTGAAAAACCGGTTACATACTACATGAATACATGGATTCTCTACTAAGAGACTGCTGAGTTGGGTTCCGTTCGCATTAAACATAATCGAGATATTGCATTTCAAAACTGGCAATGCAGATGTCAAAAATTTCAGGAATTTGTGCATAGCTTGGCAACAGTGAAAAGCAGAAAATTTTTTTTCAGTAGGTTATACTGCGTCCAACTCAAAAGGAAAACGTTGTATATCCAATCAGTATTATCAATACAATTATACAAATTCGTCCTCCAAGACATGGTTTTTTGTTGAAATCACTATAAGACAAATAATAAGGGATCTCCAGGCGCTATATAACTCTAGAAATGAATGAACAAAAGATTTCAGATTCTCAGAGATTCGAGAAAAAAAACAAATCTGTTCAACTGCTTCCCATCATCTTATCCTTAGTTAATCAGAAAAGAACTAATGTTAACAGGCTACCTTGATTTGGACTCAAATTCTGATACGCTCACAACTATCTTATATCCATCTGATCTAGAGCAGCTTCAGAGTCTTTAATTCTGGTCAAACCTGAATCACTTTCTTCGCAGGCTTACCCCTTTCCACTCCCGCAAGAACTGATGTTGGTTTAATCAATGGCTGATCACCTCGGACCCCCAACTAACTCAATCAGAAGTTTTCACGTTCGAACGCGGTCACATATTGGTTCCTCTAATAGATATCTATAGCTGTTTGCTGGTGACGTAATTGTGGTGCTTTTTTGATGTCATTCCCTCAGGAGATGCGGAGATTTGAGCCGGCAAATTGGGTGCATTTTATTTCACTTACTTGATTAACGTAGCGGGATGGGTCCAATTAATATTTCTATTTCAGAAGGAAGTTGAGAAACTGAAGGTATGCCTCACGTTCTATCTTGTTCTTGAGTATGAACTTTTGGGGATGGAATATGAAAACTTGGGTATTAACTTAAATACAGAAGGAACGGATGACGCCGAAATTAAATTGTAGTATATTTTAAATAATACCTTTTGCGCATCTCCCCTACATAAAGGAGAATGAATAAGATAAAAAAAATGATAAATTAGCTGAATAGTATTCTATGAAGCACAAAGATGAGAAAACGAAGAAAAAAAAACATAGATGATCAAAAGTACTCTGGTCTACGGATCTGAAACTTGGCTGTTGAAAGAACAACTAAGGAGGAAGATAGATGCTACAGAAATGGGTGCAATACGAGGAGCATCAAGAACTTCAAGAGGAGAGTACCCAATTTGATGCTATGGAGGAATATGGAAATGAAAGAGATAGTCACGGAATATATGGAAAGGAAGCTGCTAGTATGGTATAGTCATGTGCTAAGAATGGCAGAGGATAGATTACCGAAGTAAGTGAATAGATGGACCTCAAGAAATTAGGAAAAGAGGAGTATCAAAAACTACATGGAATAAGAAAATCGATGAGTGAGAGGGCACTGAATGATGAAGACTACAATAAAAGAAGGCAATGGCAAATGGATATCGCACAACGTCGTAGGATGTTTTAAGCCGAATATATAATTCTTTTTCACTAGTTTTTATGTTCCTAATGTTGAATTAATACATAAAATAAATAAAATATATAGAAACTTCTTGAGCAACGAATTTTCAGCGCTTGTTTCCAGGGAAACAGCGTAGCATAGTTTAACCTAAATGTCTAAGTATCAAATTTTGTGTAGAGGTTGGACTGATGAAGAATATGAGGTCATGATCAATACGTTTACTTTCGAACCGAATGAGCTAGACTATTGTTTCCAAACATTTCTTGTTCTTCTAATAGATATCTATAATAGCTGTCTGCAGGTGACGTAATTGTGGTGCTTTTTTGATGTCATTCCCTCAGGAGATGCGGAGATTTGAGGCAGCAAATTGGGTGCATTTTATTTCACTTACTTGATTAACGTAGCGGGATGGGTCCAATTAATATTTCAATTTTATCTTCTTTAAACGAGGAGCAAGTGGAGAAACTGTAGGTATTCCCCACGTTCTATATTGTTCGTGAGTAGGAACTTTTGGGGGCGGAATATAAAAACTTGGGTATTAAATTCAATATAGAAGGGACAGATGACGAAGAAATTAAATCAATAATGAATGAGATAAAAAAAAATAATGAATTCGCTAAATGGAGCACAAAGATAATAAAACAAAGAAGAATATATGATACACTGATTAAAAGTACCCTGGTCTGCGGATCTGAAACTTGGCTGTTGAAAGAACAACTAAGAAGGAAGAAAGATGCATCAGAAAGAGGAGAATCAAGAACTTCAAGAAGAGAGAGAGAGAGAACCCAATTTTAATGAATATGGAAAGATAGTCACGAAATCTATAGAAAGGAAGCAGCTAGTATGGTATAGTCATGTGCAAAGAATGGCAGAGGATAGATTATCGAAGTAAATGATGAAATGGATACCTCGAGAAATTAGAAAAAAAGGAATATCGAAAACTATATGGAATAAGAAAATCAATGAGTGATAGGGGACTGAATGATGAAGACTTCAACAATGGAAGGCAATAACAAATGGGTATTGCACAACGTCTGAGGAAGTTTTAAGTTGAATATATATTATATGTACCTACCATAGTTTTACCACAATGTTATAGTAACAAATTTTGACTCGAGGTTGAAATCACTGATGAAGAATATGTCCTAATATCTATATGTGGAAATCAATACTCTTACTTTCGAGCCGAATAAACTGTTAGTAGAAAGGGAGCCTTATAATATCAAAGAGTTTTTAATTCTGAGAAATTGATTTCTGATGTTTCACTTGCATGTATTTTTTTCTGGACGTGTTTCGTGTTTCATTCGAGCAGTTATTTATGATTGTATGGAATGACTTTTCGAAATAAATGAAATTTGTTTGTTTGTTTGTTTGAATGACCTAGACTAGTGTTTCCAAACCTCTTTTGTTTCTCTAATAGATATCTATAATAGCTGTTTACGAGTATCCTTCCATGTTTCATCTTGTTAGTGAGCCGAAACTTTTGGGCATGGAGAAGAAAAACTTCTTGACCAACGATTTTGGCGCTTTTGTTTCCAGAAAATCAGAATGCCATAGTTTCACCCAAATGTATGATTAGAAAATTTTGAAGTCAAGGTTGCCCCACTGATAGAGAATATGTGGTCAAAATTAGTTCAGTAGGTTAAAACTCTCCTTTTCGTGCCGCATGAGCTAGACTAGTGTTTCCCAGTCGCGAATTTAGGGGGGGAACGTCCCCCCCAAAAGGCCCTCGACCATCTTGAACTTTGCTGACATACTTAATATGTGTAAGCTTATCCATATGTTTAATGTCTATAAATACAGTTTTTAAACATGGTGTTTTGATAAGGAGCTACTCAATTTAGTAATTTTACCATTGTCTATTATACCAGTACCTTTTGATTTTTGAATATCTAAAAGTTCCCCCCCCCCAAAGTCGGGCCTCGATCCGCGCCTGGTGTTTCCAAACATAAGTGAAGTAAGTGAGTAAACATAAAAGTGAAAACCAGAGGAGGTCAGTAAGAAATTTATGACTTTTGTCGATATTTTTCAAGGCAATTTCAATCTCTCAAAACTTTCACCAATACTGAAACCTCCACCACCACTTTCGAACTAATTGTCAAATATACTGCTCCAAATGAGTTAGGGTTATTGACTTGAATTGCAAAAAAATATAGTTTAAATGAGATTCTTCTCATGGAAATTCATATTAATATGAGTCCAAGAAGTCGAGCATTTTAAGATTATCAATGGCCTCCACCGGTATCAATAACAGCTTGATATCTTCTTTGCATACTACACACGACGTTATTGAACATTTCGTGAGGAATTTGGTTCCATAAACGGGACAGAAGCTTTCTCAGATCATTTAAGGATTCTGGGAAAGGTAAGATTCTCTAATCTTCTTGGGAGCATATCCCATGCATATTCTATGCAATTCAAACCTGGTGAGTGCGGAGGTATTGGTAAATGTGGAATACCAAGCTCCTCGCGCGCATTCTCTTCGAGAAATTGAAAATTTTCACCAATAGCAGCGTGAAAATTTGGCACAACATTGTCAATGACATATTCCCAGGACCCTTGAAACATATCCCGGCCCATACCATAACACTACCTTCTCGGAATGGATGGACTTCTTGGACATAGCGACCATTACCCTTACCAAAAAAAATCGTTCATATCTGGATTCATCAGTGAAATGGACACTAAGCCATTGATCGTTCCAATTGATATATTGCCTTGCCTATTCCAGTCTTTGACGCTTTTTGGTCACGTGTTAATGGAACTCCTCTTAATGGACTTCTAGAACCTAGATCCACCTCTCTGTAACGTCGTCTGCTGGTTACGATGGAAATTTGAGCCCCATCTGCATTTTGAAGAGTATTCCGTAGCATTCTACAAGTAGATATAGGGCTTCTTCTCACCGAAACGGTGATGAATTGATCCTGAGCAGGTGTTGTTTTTCGTCGCCCACCAAGAAACCTGTCTACCTGAACCTATTCCAAAGTCGAGATATCACACTTTGGCTGACTTGGAGCCTTTCCGCTACAACAACCTGAGTTAGGCCACCCTGTAGCATTCCGATAGCCCTGTTAGCCTCAGCGTTTGTTAATTTACGCCTCGTTTCAGATAGAAGCCGTTGATAAACTGACTCAATTTCAAAATAAGAATATTCATGAAGCATATGCAAAGAACCAAACTCAAGAAAAAAAGGCGACTAGAAGGACGAACTGTCTCATACTTATTTTTTTTCGTTCGATTCAAGTTGTTTTTAAGTTTGAAATGATTTTACAGCGATTTTCTCGAAGATTACATACTTTTCCGAAACGATTGAATACGATATCCCTAACTCTTGTGGAGCAGTGCAATTGATGATCATCAGCTCGGAAGCAAGGGCGGATTCGAGGGGGGGGTCATGACCCCTCTTGAGACTGATTCAAACCTCTGAAAAATTCTCCAATTTTCATCAAGTTTCTTGTATCCTCATAAAAGACCTGAACAGCACCCCACCCCCCACTTAGTCAAAAACTAGGCAGAACTAGAAAATATTTCTAATTCTGCTTTTCAAACTGTTGATCATTTTGGAGTGAAAGCAATCAACACTTTTTATCGTCGTAGATATTATGTACATAATAAATCTATCAAAATAATCGATAAAATCTTTTTCTTCATAAACATCATGTTATAAAATCAGATATTTTTTCCCCAAGGCCAGTTTTCTTATTCATATACATATGTGAATATGTAATCACAACGTAAAAATCATAAAAGCGTTAAAACGCAGAAAAGCGGCTTCGTTTCTATTTCTGAAACTCATCAACATCGATATTTTTAATTATCAGTCATTAGGAGAATCGTAAAGTCGAAATGGAACCCATATGTAAGCGTGACGCAAACCTGAAATAATTAACAGAAGATCATTAGAATATTTTCGAGCTGCCAAATACTAAATTTCATGCAGCTTGGAAACTATTTTTATTTCTGCTTTTATACAGCTATCAAAGTATGAACTCATTTATATTTAGATCATGACTGTGAAATTCACAAATTTATATAATTTAGTATTTAGATATTCTGCTCCTACGTTGAATTAATTGTCACTGGCAAATTGAATGTAATTCGTATAGAATACTTAGTAGGATACTCCTGAGATTCTAAATGTTCTGAGCTATTATACTTCGTAATGACTCTAAATTATCGGAATGATTCCTTATTTTTCATACATTTCAAGATAATTCTGTCATGAATTTTTGAATGGTTTTTCATTAGAGCATGTCGATTCTAAAATCAATAAATGTGTACAGGTATAAGCAACATTGGCGAAGTACAAAGATAATTTAATTCTGAACGTTTCTTCTTAATACGATTTTTTTTCTATTTCTCACCGTCAACCACCTGCACCGTCTATTCCAATTATTTTTTGTGTTGTGATTGTGTTTCTTAAAATCAAAGAAAGCAATCTATTTCTCAATCATTAAATTCATGAAATATTATATTTTATAACAACGAATATTTTTTTAATAATAATATTCATTGTTATAAAATTTAATAATATGAAAAAACTCGATTACGAAAAAAGTTTCAATCCTCATACATCCCTGAAAAGATGTTTCTTCAAAATTTATTATGTTAACAATCGGTTGTTAAAACAAGCAAGCATTATAAAATATAATTTCATCTTCAGCAATTAATCATTCAATAATGAGAATTTTTTCATTTCATTCTGGTATAAACAGAAATTGATGTTGAATCACCAAAATCATCTTTATTATCTGAAATGATATTTTGCACTTATTCCAGATACACCAGACTGTCAGAATGAATTTAACTCCAACTGTTAAGAAAGAACATCTCTTTTATAGTCAGAGGAGATATAATTATCTTCTATCGGAGAAAACTTTTCTATTCTTAAATTATAAGGAATCGTGTAGGATAATTAGTTCGTACTAAATTGATGTAAATATAATGACACATTTGTTCTTCTTTTTCCTGTTTCAGTGCTCCCAGATCATTATACATAACATTCTGAAACGGTGGGTGAATGTCATAATGAGTTCATATTTGATTAGAACTACAGACGTAAATTCTTCTCGACTCAATGTTACACAACCAGAATATTGAACCAAGAATTTTAAAGCAATCTATTGCTTTTGTTATACAGTAATTTTGCAGTTTAATTCTCATTAATAATGAAATATAGTCTTACTTTAATATCCCAAATCATGATTCGAAATAATTACCATGACTTCCAGTTTTTTGAAAAAAAAAACATATTTTTCGTTCATGTATGATGTATTGTATTGTAACATGAAGTAAACGAAGGCTAACTGATATTTTCACTGTCCAGTTTAATAAATTTCCTAATACATTCTTATATACTCGTACGTTAGATGAATAATAATTATCACAGTTCATTTCACTGTGTAAAATTCTGCCAGAGACACTTAACACGTTGTTTGCACCAACACCATAATTCAAATCTACATCATTTTTTCGTTCTCTTCAAACCACTTCATTTATCTCCTTCATCAAAAAATGGTAAAAAGTGAACAAAAGACCTTATTGGTCGCAGTGCAGAAGGGTAATCAACGTGCCGATCGAACAAAATTATAAATAAAAATTTACACGAAGATTGGTGAAATTACTTTTTTAGGTCCCGAACATATTGTCATTTCTTTGGTTCAAAGGATTCATTTTTTTAACCAGAACGAAACCAATGAATGAGACACACAAATAAAAAATTTGTGTTTATAATATTCCCTAAATATGTGGAAAATCTTATACAGGAGAGACATCAAGACCTATAGAGATAAGAAAACGGGAACATAAGAACAACATAAAAAATAGGGACATTACAAGATCACAATGACGGAACGGAACCTGATAATTATAAAAGGAAAATTAAGGAATCCACATGTAGGTATTTTGTTAGATGAAGTAGATAATTTGGCCAATTGTTCTATTGGGTTAGATCGTATTTGAATTGATTCATTGAAGGAGGAAATGACATCAGGAAATATAAAAATTAAATAAATCAACATCTGCATGTGTTGACAACTTTCAATGTCAATTAGACTGCAAATGGAAAAACACACAATTCCGAAGTTTTTATAAGTTTGTCTTGAGAAGGTGTCTCATATAGACACCGAAACATTATATTATCATTCTCATTTATTTCCTTTTTAAGTTTTACTGTTAGGCAACAATTTCTTCAAAACAAATTTGGTCCTGACAAATAAGTGCAAATATTTTCGCAGGAGCACTTCATCCTAAATAAATTTTTTTAATTATTTGTGTTTCAGAGACTGGGAGTGAAAACCTAAAAAGTAAGTTTTTAGAAATGCAGAATCCTCCCAGATTATATTTCAATCGATATTAATTTTTTCACTTATAGCTTTTACCTTATACTAATAACGAAAAGTGCCTCAATTTTTAATCCCAAAAGATTCCAATCCTCCCCTGGCTAAGAGACAAAATAATTAACGCCGACGTCGAACGTGTTTGTCCACAAATACTCATTTCTTCGTATTAGTGAGGATGCGGACTCACGAAGCGGACATTTCTAATAAGATCTAATTTAATTAAGAACTACTTTACCAATTAACGCTTCTCAGTTTGTTTGTCGTTGTCTGGAAATTAATCATTGCTGGACGGTGATCATTATTTCTCTTAGTGGTCTTGTTAAACAATAAACTGATTTTACAATGTTTCATGAGTCATCGAAGAAGCACAGAATAATTCTTTGGATGAAGTTCGGTGGTTATTGCTTTGGTCATCCATGAGAGGAGCCTGTAGCTTACACAACGAGTTATTCTGTTATTCAACTCCCATTACTGGACCGCTGCCTTATATTGGTCTCTTCTAAGGCTACAGAAAGGCTCAAGCTCAGTGTTGACCTGATGAAGTTCATCGGCTTTTTCATTTCATTAAAAGCCACAATGCCTTGGCACCCACAGTATTCACTTTGTTGCTTCTTGACAGTTGCTTTATGATGTTACTCCCAGGTCAGCATGAGTGATCGAATGAATGATTTTGATATCGATACATTACTTGAGACCCAGACTGTATTTCTGTTCAAGAAAGCTAGTTACAGTTACTTATAGTTTAAAAAGGGGTTATAGTTCACTGCGTTCTCAAGGTCTATTGTGTCCCCTTACAGAGCTGATCTGATCGAACCCTTCGCAGCTTGCCTTCCATTTCCAGAGATCTGATGAAATCCAATATCTGTAAGGTTTTAACGAGGCTAGTTGCTCACTTCTACAAGTCTCTCGCCCAAGGTCTTCTCTCCTTACGCTCGCAATGTCGAACTATTTCGTGACAGAACCTACACTCTACACTCAGTGTCCCATAGTCCCATCCTCAACAGGTGCTTCCTGAGGCGACAGTGTCCTGTAAGAAACTGATTTGTATCTAGACGTCTTTCAATAGATTTCCGCTTAAAAGACGCTCATACAGCAGCCTAGCGACAGTGCACACTTGGTACTTGGCCCGATATCCCAGCGCCAGCTCCTGTAGAGGTTTTGGAACCATCTGCATACCATTTTACGGTATTTTCTTTGAGGTTATAGTCGGTGTATTCCTGTTCCTATTTCTCTCTTTTACTTAGCAATGTCCTGAAGTTTTTCTCAGTGCTTACTTTATTGATCATTACATCACTAGGGAGGTTCGCAGACAAGATGTAGTTGAGAGGACCAGACTCTCTGATTATTTATTCTCTCATTACCTGTACCTTCCTTAGAACTTCTGAGGATAACCATGAGGTTATTGATATGGTAGCCCATGAGGGCTACCATATCAATCACTAGATGTGAAGGGTAGCCCATGAGGCTATCCTCAGAATATCTGAGGAAGGTAAAGGTAGAGAGGAAGATACGAGAATGTCGTTCAGGATATCCAGCGACCCCTGCACCTGTACCAATGGCGTTGATAAAATCGACAACTTCTGTAGGAGCCTTGGCCGTTACCTCTTGGGTATCCAGGATCGATTAAACCATATGAATTGTCCTTAGGCTAGCCGGCTGTTTCTGGTTCTGATCACAAAGCCTACAAATCCCATATGGCTGACTTCTCATTCGGGTCGAATGATTTTTGTACTCACAGTGCTCGTCAGCAGTCCGACCATCATCCGAGGCTCAGCTCGTGACATTTTTTGGTAAAGGTAAGTGAAATAATCACGAATTTTTTTGTCTGTGTACATTCAGAGCTGTTTCTCCAGAGGATTATCCTGTTATGCAACTCCCATTGCGGGACCGCTGCCTTCTATTAGTATTTTCAAGCCTAAAGAAAAGTTATAGTTCTAGAAAGTGTTACCTTCATGCATTTTCTGCTATTTCATCGACTTTTACATTTCCTTCAATACCACAATGCATTATAGTAATGTAACTATTTAGCCTCTTGCCTGACACACTCCAAGGTCAGAATGAGTGATCGATTGAATATTCGGTTTGGAAGTAATGAACTTCTCGAAGACTCAGCGTGTACATGTGTTTGAGGAAGATATGAGAATGTCGTTCAGCATGCCCAGTGACCCCTGCACTAACAATCACTGCGGATTGCGTCAAGCAAATCGTAAGCAAATTAGCACATTATGTTAAGTAATTGAACGTGGGGAGCTAATTCGTTTAAGTAAGAAGATAGTTGTCTGTCCATTTGGAACTATCCTGCGGATCATCTTAATTGCTGAACATGATACTTAGCGTGACGGTAAAATATATTTAATTTTTCACTGTTCGGTAAAATTAATGTGGAAATAATTGTACCTTAAACAAGATAATTACCCTCATTACTATGTGTAACGAGACAAGGGGCAACCATGTAAATGCTCACAGTAATTTCTCTGTTCCTTCTATGGAGGCATAGAAATCTTTTTTATGCAGAGAAGTTTAATTCATTGTTGGTAATGTCGCTAGTATATCAAAGTAAGTTTGAAGGTTGGATTAAAGTAACGGAGATTTTTAAACAACGAAATGAAGACAATGAGTGTACGTGTTTTTCATATCTAGCCTATTATTCAATGTTATTACTATGCTTTTTGTTTCAACTATGTTTTCTTTTTCAACATTGATTCATAACATTATTTTCTAATACAAAGATTGACTCGATTCAATGCATTGCATCATTTTACATGAAGAATGAATACATACTGAAATTACCTCTCGAAGTTGGAGAACATAGTACTCATTGTGATGTAGCCTTAACCTCCCAAGCCAAACTGAGATTACATCCTAAATCTCTTCAGTTCTACCAAGACCGAAGACGTACTTAATTAATGTCGGAGTCATCGTTCTTCTACAGTGACTAATGAAACCCCTGATTAATACCTCAAACCCCTTTTACTAATCTTGAATCACGAAAGAAGCCTCGTCGCCATCCGCGACAAAATGAATTGGTTTCTTCCTTGTCCAAAAACTCCTTTTTACAGGAGCAGCATTCATCTATATCACACAAAGGTTCAAGGGAAGTAAATGGTTTTGTATTCCCTTTTAGGCTACTGTAATAGCCTCTTCGTTTTCTTTGATTACTGAGTGATCAGCAACCCAGACTAAAGAGACCTTAATTTTTGCCTACTTCTTCGAGTTGTCTTCTGAAATTTGTTAATTCATAAATAGGTAAGTTATTTCAAGTCTTATTCGATTGAATTTTTTTAATTGTAAGTATGCTCATCTTTAATAATTCACCAATTTTGAATTTCAAGAAGACTCGGCACACGTCAGTTTATACAGGGGAAACAAAATTAGTTTTTTTACCCTGATTTTAGAACCACCGTGTGATTTCTTATTTCACTATCAAAACACATCTTCTCTTAACAATGTTATCCTTAATTCATAACAATAGCTCAATTTTTGTTTAAAATACAGCGTTTTCAGAGCAACATTACTCCACAATTTCACTATGGCTATGAAAGTACTTTTACAGGTTTAACCCTAAATCCGAACGTTATGAAAATAAACTGAAAACTGAGTGAAAACATAAAACAGGAGAAGATTTTGCGAGACATGTTGTTCGGTATGCACCGATTATTGGAGACGATTTCGTGCAATGCTTCATAATACCCGACTGCATCAACCGCATGTGGCTAGGATTGCCAAGGAGTATTTAGCAGAGTTGATATCCAAGCCTTAACTGTCCTGCTCTAAGACCAGATTTGAATCCAATTGGACATGTTCGGATACTCTTAGGAGAAAAATTCGGTCTCGCGTACCAACTCCTGAAAATTTGCAGCAGCTCAGCTAATTGATTCAAAACCTTAATGAGGGCATGCTGATATGAATTGCACCTGTTATATCCGTCTGCGCGGAAACCACTTTATGTTTTTGACTTTATTTTCAGTTCGTTTTCATTAGGTCAGAATTTTAGGTTGAATTTGTTGAAGTACTGTTGTAGCCTTGACGAAATTTAATGTTTTACTGAAAACCCTGTATCTTTAACAAAAATTGAGCTATTGTTATGAATGAAGAACTAAATTTTCGAAAAGATAAGATAAGATGAAATAAGAAATCACATGGTGGAACAACTGGAACACACCAGGGGTGGTTCTAAGGTTAGGGTGAAAAAAAGGTTTTGTTACACCCTGTAAAAATAACGCACGCCGAGTTTTCTCGAAATTCAAAACTGGTGATTGATTGAGGATGAACGTACTTAAAATTGAATAAAAAATTCAATTGAATCGGACTCGTATTAACATATTGATGAATTGACAAACTATTATTTTGCCGGTCAGTGTAGTTTCTTTCCAGGTTTTTATCAATTCAGCTTTTGATTGCATGAATTTCTACCAGAAAAACACTCGCATTGGAGCGAAAAACGATTAAGTAGAGAAATATTTAGATCAATATTGAAAAAAAACAAAACTCCCTTGTGAAGAGACATTATGTAAAGCCATTTAACCTCATTTTCAAGCTTCAAGAGCACCCAATTAGTTCATCATCTACCGAAATACTCATTCATATATTCAAATTACATCTTGCACTTCATTTCCCGACCAATTCGAAATGTAGCCTCAACCTCCCTCGCCGAACTGAGATTACATCCTAGATTTCTCCAGTTCTATCAAGACCGAAGACGTGCTTAATTATGTCGGAGTCATCGTTCTTCTCCAGTGACTAATGAACCCCCTGATTAATACCTCAAACCCCTTTTACTAATCTTGAATCACGAAAGAAGCCTCGTCGCCATCCGCGACAAAATGAATTGGTTTCTTCCTTGTCCAAAAACTCCTTTTTACAGGAGCAGCATTCATCTATATCACACAAAGGTTCAAGGAAGTAAATGGTTTTGTATTCCCTTTTAGGCTACTGTAATAGCCTCTTCGTTTTCTTTGATTACTGAGTGATCAGCAACCCAGACTAAAGAGACCTTGATTTTTGCCTACTTCTTCGAGTTTTCTTCTGAAATTTGTTAATTCATAAATAAGTTATTTCAAGTCTGATTCGATTGAATTTTTCTTAATTGTAAGTATGTTCATCTTTAATAATTCACCAATTTTGAATTTTAAGAAGACTCGGCACACGTCATTTTATACAGGGGAAACAAAATTAGTTTTTTTACCCTGATTTTAGAACCACCCCTGTTGTGTTCCAGTAGTTCCACCGTGTGATTTCTTATCTCACTATCAAAACACATCTTCTCTTAACAATGTAATCCTTAATTCATAAAAATAGCTCAATTTTTGTTTAATATACAGCGTTTTCAGAGCAACATTACTCCACAATTTCACTATGGCTATGAAAGTACTTTTACAGGTTTAACCCTAAATCCGAACGTTATGAAAATAAACTGAAAACTGAGTGAAAACATAAAACAGAAGAAGATTTTGCGAGACATGTTGTTCGGTATGCACCGATTATTGGAGACGATTTCATGCAATGCTTCATAATACCCGACTGCATCAACCGCATGTGGCTAGGATTGCCAGGGAGTATTTAGCAGAGGTTGATATCCAAGCCTTAACTGTCCTGCTCTAAGACCAGATTTGAATCCAATTGGTCATGTTTGGATACTCTTAGGAGGAAAATTCGGTCTCGCGTACCAACTCCTGAAAATTTGCAGCAGCTCAGCTAATTGATTCAAAACCTTAATGAGGGCATGCTGATATGAATTGCACCTGTTATATCCGTCTGCGCGGAAACCACTTTATGTTTTGGACTTTATTTTCAGTTCGTTTTCATTAGGTCAGAATTTTAGGTTGAATTTGTTGAAGTACTGTTGTAGCCTTGACGAAATTTAATGTTTTACTGAAAACCCTGTATCTTTAACAAAAATTGAGCTATTGTTATAAATGAAGAACTAAATTTTCGAGAAGATGATGGAAGAAGAAATCACATGGTGGAACAATTGGAACACACCAGGGGTGGTTCTAAGGTTAGGGTGAAAAAAAGGTTTTGTTTCACCCTGTAAAAATAACGCACGCCGAGTTTTCTCGAAATTCAAAACTGGTGATTGATTGAGGATGAACGTACTTAAAATTGAATAGAAAATTCAATTGAATCGGACAACATATTGATGAATTGACAAACTATTATTTTGCCGGTCAGTGTAGTTTCTTTCCAGGTTTTTATCAATTCAGCTTTTGATTGCATGTATTTCTACCAGAAAAACACTCGCATTGGAGCAAAAAACGATTAAGTAGAGAAATATTTAGATCAATATTGAAAAAAACAAAACTCCCTTGTGAAGAGACTTTATGTAAAGTCATTTAACCTCATTTTCAAGCTTCAAAGAGCACCCAATTAGTTCATCATCCACCGAAATACTCATTCATATATTCAAATTACATTTTGCACTTCATTTCCCGACCAATTCGAAATGTAGCCTCAACCTCCCTCGCCGAACTGAGATTACATCCTAGATTTCTCCAGTTCTATCAAGACCGAAGACGTGCTTAATTAATGTCGGAGTCATCGTTCTTCTCCAGTGACTAATGAACCCCCTGATTACCACCCCCTCACCCCTCTACTAACCTCGGGTCACAAAAGAAGCCTCGTCGCCAACCGCGACAATGGGAATTAATTCATTACGTTCTGAGCGTGTGCCTCTATAAGTTATGTGGTCAACTTCCGCATGTAAGAACGGAGGCCATAAATACTTCCAGTCATTAAAACTGCGCGATTTATTGTCTCATGAGGAGATTTAATTAAATCTGATAACTCAATGGGACTCTGTTCCATATTATAATTGAGTTATGATCGATATACCGGGTATTTTCAGTTGGTTCTACTGAGAAGCAATACACCTTTTACAGTTTTAATTCAGAAAATCAAATTTCGGAAAAAAAACATGTATTTCAGAATAGGAATAGGGTGAGAGGTTCAGTTGTTAACACCCTGATGGTGATTGACACTGTGCACATATTTACCGATGTAATGAACTATTGGTGCTCTCTAGGTTTCATCTGTCTCTACCTATTACAGAATGTTTTATTTCTATATGGCTCAGGTTCAATTTCCTCAAGTTATCATCCTGAAAACGGCATCATTAGATTTGGCGTGAGATTTTGCAGTAGGGGCAATTAGTGTATATGTTAGAGTTTACGTAAGGATAGCGACTGCATACAATTGCGTATATTTTCCGATTTTTTATGTTTTATCTTCGTTAGAAGTTTTCTATTGTTTGAAAGGTTCCAAGGAATATTTAATTTATGTAAGTAAACCTTTCAATGATCAATACAGTGGCGGCTCGTGGGTGAAAAAAGAGGTGAAGAGCTAAACAAGCAGAAAAATCTAGAATAACATCTTTTTTATGTAAACTCACCAAGATGATTTGAAATTAATATTATATGATTTGCCATTTTTCATTTCTTTTCTTGTAGAAATTTTCAAGTTAACAGTAGGCCGACCTTCATTTAAGATGTCCTTTTTGTCTTCGTCTTTCCAACGATGAAACGGAGTTTCTAATAAACTGCACACAATGTCATTAATGGAGTTCATTTACAATATCGAAGCCGAAGCACTTAAAGTAAACAACGGTCAGACGTTCTCACTGGAGCGACACACCGACGAACGTAACAGGTGCACAGGGTTACTGGAGCTCTTCACTGCAGCGAGAAAACGTAATAGAAAGCCCCGGTGACGTCACCCGTTACCATAGCAACGCAGTCTGCTCGAGCGATCGAGGTGCAATTTCCGTGACAAACCTCTTCACTCGATGCGGGAAGCGACAAGATATTTATAATGAGTTTCGTGGTTCGATAATAATATCGATAATAAACGTCTCCTGAGTTCTGACATGGAGCTAATGAAACGATTAAATTATTGTATAAATAGTGAATAATAATAATCATCCTCAATGAACATTTTAGGTGACCCTGACCCTAAGAATTTTTAGGTGAAGAGCCACTTCACTCCCTTCACCTGAAAAGCCGCCACTGGATCAATATATATAAAGTTCAAACCATATGTGTGTCATTAATATCACATCGAACAGTGATCGACATAGGCCTCAACCTTAATTTATAAATCATTGAAGGGTTTCCTTGCAACCTTCCAACCGATAGAAAACTTCTGAGGAACATGAAACAGAACAAAATCAGAAAATATACGCAATTGTGTGCGGTCGCTATCCTTAAGTAAACATATACACTTATTGACATTAATGCAAAATCTAGCGCCAAATACTTAATGATGCCGTTTTCAGAATGATAACCTGAGGACTCAAATAGAAATAAAACATTCTGAAATATGGGGACACAGACGAAAGACCCTAGATAGCAGCAATAGTTTATTACATCGGTATATATGTGAAGATCACTAATACTTTTTGTTATTTCTTCGTTTATATGGAATAAAATTGTCTAAACCTTCTTATTTCTCTATTATATACCCATATAATGAGAATGTATGAATGAGAAAAGGCAGGATGATATCAACATTGACGTTAAAGTGAGATGAAATTATGTCAATGACTATCATACTGGGTGTCAATTACTATCGAAGTATGTCAATGACTATCAAATATGTAATGTCGACAAAATTGGTGTCTCCTCGAATATTAAATCCATATTTATTGAAAGTTTAAAGGTAATACCAAAATAGCATTATTCAACTATAGTTCTGTAACAATAACCCTGGTGTTACAGTAAAATAAGAAGCCGAATTCGCTTACTGAGAATATCCATGCCCTTAAGATGTCGATCGCTATAGCTTGTTCCCTATATTTTTCAGAAAATAGAAATCAAATTAGTGAATATGTAGTTCATTTAATTTCGTGAGAACGAAATTGCAATTCAGAGGAACTTAGAATTCAGAAGAACAATGCTGTAATTCAGAAACCTCGAATTGAATTTTAGAAACGGCAAATTGAATTTCAGAAAATGGAAATTGTATTTCAGAAGTTATCAGTTTGATTTTATAAAATGTTGCACACAGGTTGAAGCAGGGCAGAAATCCACGAAGTATCTACGTACTTTCAAAGTCGACAATGCCCACGAGAACCATTATTATTATTTTGCGCCCCCCATTTTGAATGATATCATGTCTCAATTTGAATTACATACTTTATATTAGGAAAATACAGATAAATCATACATACATATTTATTGATTCTGAAATATATTGAACCAATTCTGAATCACAATTTCCTATTTCTGATTTAATTTTTTGTCTGAATTATAATTTCTTATTTCTGAATAACTTATCCCTATTCCGAAATTCAAATTACCGTTTCTGAATATAAAGTTCTTGTTCTGAATTTCAAATTCCTTATTCTGAATATCAACTCACTATTCTGAATTTCAATTTGCTTTTTTAAAATACACATTACGTTTTCTGAATAACAATTGGAAAAGGTCTAGATGGAATTGTTATTTCCAGTAGCATAAAATACAAGGTTTTTTGAATGTGACTTCAACTGGGATTTTATTTATTTATTAGATTGAAGCCGTTCCTTATAAAGCTCTTTAACACGAAATAATATGTTTTTTCTAACTTATTTATTGGTTCATATCATTCAGATGGAGCCTTTATAATGTCATAATGATAAAACTCAACAAATCAAATATCTCAAAGTTGAAGGTGTTATTTTGGGTAGATCTGAATCTAAATATGATTCCTTTCGGATGATTTCTCATTAAACTGAAGTGGTCATGTTAAATCATATTCAAACTTTCCATCATAGAGATTCATAATTGACAATCATCAACCATAATGCAATATAATTGTAGCCAATCTTAGATACATCAAAAAGCGAATTAATTGAATAATACTCGAAAACAGAATACAAGATTAATTAAGAATGGGATCCACTAACTAATAAATGAATAAGCAACCTAATTTCCACTCCTCAGGATGTCTGGCTCTGCAGTAAATGAAATCAACCGCATTTATCACAGCAGCTGGATACACTGCCCTAATGAATGTTCATAGAACGGAGTAATATGGACTGATCATCAGTCTAGAGATAGAAAACATCAATTAATTTCTTATTATACCACTCGAGATATATTTCTAGATAATATTCGAATGTAATACTGAACCGAAACTTTCGTCCTACTAACAAATTACATAATATTCAACATTAGTGGATGACCAGCTTGTTCATGAGATCTAAATGAAAATGTCATTATTTCAATTTGGATATCCTAATAACTTTCGGTTTTATCCATTAATAAATGGGGCTTTTCTATACAAATCTTGAACCTTCCCTGAATAGGGCACCCAAAAAAAGATAATGGAAACAATTTTATAGCAACATCGATTTGAAAACTGGCATTCTGATTGGATTCACCAAGAATTGAAATCACATCAACAAGTTCACTATTTATCGATTGAAATACATAAAATCTAGGAGGATTCTGCATTTCTGAATAACTTTTTAGGTTTTCACTCCCAGTCTCTGAAACAGAAATAATTAAAAAAAAATTAATTAAGATGAAATGCTCCTGCATAAAACTTAGCACTAATTTGTCAGGAGCAAACTGGTTTTGAAAAAATTGTTGCCTAACAGTACAACTAAAAAAGGAAATAAATGAAAAGGATAATGTATCGTTTCGTTGTATATATCAGAACCTTCTTCGGATAAACTAGTGAAATCTTCGGAATTGTGTGTTTTTTGGTTTGCAGTCTAATTCACATTTAAAGTTATCAACACATAGAGATGTCGATTTATTTAATTTGTAAATTTCCTGATGTCATTTTCTTCTTCGATAAATCAATCCAAATACGATTTATTCCAACAGAACAATTAGCCAAATGATATTCTTCACCTGACAAAATACTTGTGGATTCCTTAATTTTCTCTTTATAATTATCAGGTTCCGTCATAAGAATCTTTGTGTTGTTTCAGTTCATCATATGATCACTATTTGAACATACATGATCAGCGATTT
This sequence comes from Propylea japonica, assembly GCA_013421045.1. Classification (NCBI taxonomy): domain Eukaryota; kingdom Metazoa; phylum Arthropoda; class Insecta; order Coleoptera; family Coccinellidae; genus Propylea; species Propylea japonica. The sequence continues at coordinate 13,305,175 of CM024239.1, read as the reverse complement.
GTGATCGTGTAATGGCTCTTTTTTTATTGTTGTTCTTATGTCTAAAGGCCTTGATGTCTCCCCTGTATAAGATTTTCCACATATACAGGGATGTAAACCCAATTTTTTGATTTTTGTGTTTCCTTCATTGGTTTCGGTTTGGTTAGAACAGATCTCAAATCATTTTGTGTTTTGAAAACAGTTCTTATATGTTGAATTTGGAACTATAAACGTCAATTAGACTGCAAACGAAAAAACACACAATTTCGAACATTTTACAAGTTTGTCTGAAAAAGGTGGGTGATATAGACACCGAAACGTTACATTATCATTTTCATTTATTTCCTTTTTTTAATTTTATTGGTAGGCAACAATTTTTTCAAAACCCATTTGCTCTTGTCAAATTAGTGCAAAGATTTTCGCAGGAGCATTTCATCTTAGTTGAAAATTTTTTAATTATTTCTGTTTCAGAGACTGGGAGTGAAAAACTAAAAAGTTTTTTAGAAAAAAGAAGTTAACTATTTGATTAAACGTACGGCATTTTTGACCCGTCCTTATCGTGCAACTTATTTATCCATTCATATTTTTGAAATATCGCCCAACAAAATATATTGTACATCAAAAATGAAGCTTTGATACTTGACAGTATTAGCATATGAATATTATGTAAACGGGGCAACACACGTGTTTATAGTTGATTTCATTCATACGTCAGCAGGTTTATACTGGAAATTCTCAAAATTCACGATTGATTTCAGCTCTGATCACATCGAAATAGATAATTCTTTCATTTGATTTCGGTAAAATCACGTATTTTGATGAACTTTATTATCTGTCGACAACAGCTTTATACATTTGAAAACACCCTGTTTATTTTGCACTCAATTCTTAAATCACTGAATAAATATCTAAAATTATCCTCATACAGTTATTGAGTGGATTATTGCAAATTCTGTATGGTTGATAAAATAAATATCATTTCTTTCAAAAAAACAACCCAAGAATTGATCCAGAAGGATGAGAATAATTTAAATCATGCGAATCTATATAGAAAAAAAATGTTCATAAAAATATTTTACTCAAATAAATAAATTATACAAAACCAAATTAATATATCAGAATTTGGCATAGTTCCCTAGAGGTTCATAGTACATATTCCTCGTAGCATCTTTTGTCTGTTCCATTTCTGGAAAGGAATTAATGTATACTGGCTTCTTTGGTAGCGTCACTTCTTCATGTACAGGTTTCATTTTGGCCATATCCACTTTTTCATTCGGTCTCAGCTCCAAAGGTAGTGAGCTATTAGGTACAGTTGGTTTTTGTCGAACAGAAGTAGCAGGTCTATGTCTTGCAGGTTGAACAATAGGAGGTATTTTCATTTTGGTATTTCCATGTGGTCCATAAGGTCTCACTCTCGCTGCATTTATAGTTCGAGTTCCAAATGGACTAATCATTGGTACAGAATTTACTTGAGGTTTCACTCGCAAGGTAGTAGTCCTTACACTGAAACGTCTAGGGGGATATCTAGAACCCATGAGAGGGCTTCTCGGTACAGGTAAGAATGGACTCTTCGACTCGGGTGGTTTAAGATATAAATCCTCTTCTGAGTATTTTCTGCGCGATGCGTGAGTTCCAGAAGCTTCTGACATAGCAGAAGCAGTAATTCCCAAAACAAATATTAACGAAGTCTGAAAACCATAAGATAATGATTGGAGCAATAAATGAAGAAAAAGTAATAAAAAATAAACTGAAACTCGCAGCTTATCATTAAAATAGCCCAAAAGTCTATTCAGATTCTCTGCAGAAATCTGTTTTGAGCTGTTGGCCCATAGGTGCAGAGAGTTAACTCTCGTTGACTTGAAGTTCTTTAGGGTCATAATATGCAACGTTTTGGACGAACAAGCCAGAATGAGATCAGACTATAGTCATCTAGGATGAAATTCTTACGACCAGACCCAGCTTTTGGCTCTATTTAATACCTTAGTGAAATCCACAAGCTTGAATCAGCTCTTTTATTATTCATTATTTTTTTATTTATTTTTTTGCAGGTATAGTGAATGGCATAAATAACCTCCTGGTTAAAGGTTCTTTATAGATTCTTTTTATGATGTATGCTCAGAGTAAGAAGTAAACTTTTTACTTCTTACTCTGAGGATGTATGTCTATGACACTCTATGATAAGCTATTGAGTATGAATTTGTAATTTGATAATATTTCCCAGCAAATGCTATTCTCCATTGAGAAATTTCCACAATTTATCATAACGTACTCAAAAGAATTCCAAATTAAATGGCAGAAACATGATTTCATAACAATGATCTTGAAACTTTTGGTTATATTTTCTGACGTAATGAAAAAACTATGAAATATTTTGGTTTAATTTGTGAGTCATCTTCTTAAAAAATGACTTCTGGACACTCCACATTTCAGGTAACTTAAATTGATTTCTTTTTGTTTGACTTTCAATTGTGTCTTATTGGAAATCAATAGTTATTCAATTTATTAAAGACAGCGACTAATGGTCAAGATAGTTTAACGCGCGAGCGAAGCGAACGCGTTAATAGTTCGAGACCATTAGTCATCGATTAATAACCGAGTTGATTACAAGATTTTTTCCTACGATGTCAACAGGAATTGTGTAAAAATTCTTGATGAAATACATTCTCATTTTGCACAAGACATACATTCGACATAATGGAATTTCTATGTTTCTATGTTTCAGAGTTTCGACCTTTCTCGTAGTGCTTCTGAATACTTTGTGAACGGTTGCTATGAGAATTGCACATTAAAATATAGAATCTATTGAACATTAATGTTCAATTTTGTACACATTAAAATCACCTTTTATTTTGGGGTCGGCGGAAAATATTATTAAATACGATTAATTCAAAAATTAGTCAAGTTTTGTCGCATATTTATTGGTTATACAGGGTTGGAATAAAGTTTGGCACCAAATTAATATCTTTAAAACGAAACGGACGATATTTTTGAAATTTGGCAGCTGAGTGTAATGGACCACAATGCATATTTTCATTAATGAGATACTTCCGGTTTAACCGGAAATGCCATCAACTTCTTTAATTTAAATGGGACACCCTATATATTTTTCCAGATTTTGAAAGAGCTTGGGATTTCGAATGCGCACATACTGGGTTTAGTGTGAAAATATAAAAAAATATTTTCCTTTTCGATCAAAAACTTTTTTAATTTATATGGGACCTCCTGTATATCTTCGCAGATGTTGATAGATCTTGGGATTGCGAATGCTCACATACTGGGTTTAGGGTAAAAATCTCATTAATATTGTCCTTTTCGTTCAATAGATATGTGTTTGGTGCCATACTTTATCCCAACCCTGTATACTAACTACTGCGAATCAAATACTGAAATATACTCAATTAAGACGAAATAGATCACCAATTTTGCTTCTTTTCCTGAAAAATGACAAGGAAATACCCGGTAATATGTTTTTACTCACAAATTGCTCAATTCCACTCGAACGGTTAAACTATTGTGAGAACATGCTTTCAATTTTGTATAAAAGAATTTTTGACGAAGCAAGTAATGTAAAGTTTACATGTTCCATGTCTTGTTGATATTTTGTCCAAAAAAATCCAAAAAGATAACTGCATGAATACAAATACTTATCTAATAAGAACCCAGTGCAAGCATTCAGCTCAAATAGTTTTGAAACTCAGTTCTGAATATATTTAATGGATAGGTCTTTTCCTGATTGAGATTGAATAAAACAATAACATCCTAATGAACATAGACGTAGGTCAAGGGAATTGCAGCAAATTCCTAACAGTAATACCACTTGTTCAATTTTACTCACCGTCCACAACATATCTATCAAAAAACAAACTTAACCTTTGAAATCCCGATTTGTACTGGATTCTGCATGACCTGAATAAACCTTTATAGCAGCTGGCGATATAACTAGATGCAAGAATGCCATTCATGAGAGGAAGAACCATAATTCGGACTGGTTTTTTTTTAACAGTTGGCTATTGGGGAAATGATTCGATTTAATTATGGACCATTCACTTGTTCGAAGTATCGGCTAGAATTCACTTTTGATGACTAAGGGGAACATCACAAGTGATAGTCCAATATCTACGTGGGGAAATCATTAAATTTTCAACTCCATATTTGGCACAAAGAGAGCTTTAAGAAATTGAATTTAATGGACTCTATGTAATATTAGTCCCAGTATGTTGAAAACCTGAATATTGCCGACCTATGTCAATGTCCTTGGGTGAATTTTTCTTAGCTGATCGACTGTCAGTGCCCTATTACCGCCTAGGCCAACATAGGCCATGGCCTAGAGGCGGCACGATTTAGGGGCGGCAAATTTTCGGTGAATAAAAAAAAATTTCTTTAACTCCTATACTACGAAAATGTAGAAATAGACATCTTCGAAAATTTCGCACATTTGATTTGATAAAGTGAGCGAAGCATTACAGAAAGTTGACATTGGTATATAGATGAGGTAGTTTTGTACTATGAGTCATTGGTTGATTATATCGTAGGATTAAAAGATCAATTTGATTGATTTGAGGAGAGAGCAGAGATCAATTCTGGATTCCAGATATATCGAAGTGAAAAAGGAAGAGCCACAACAAGTACTGTTCCTGCTTATGAAACTCGAGTAGGACATATTGTTTTGAGTGGGAGAGTAGGGGTTTATCTTGTTATAATTGACTATCTAACAAAAGAATTGAATGAGCGTAATAATTGTTACAAGGGTTTTGCTGCGAAGTTTTTTTTTTGTTAAAATTGCAATCGATTAGTTCTGAAGAATCAGGAGTAGCGGTTACTAATATCTTTTCCTGACGATTCAGATGAATGATAGTAAATTACACTGGTTACATTCATGAATAAGGAGAATCAAACCAATAATTGCACTAGCATATTCAAATGCGAATTACTGATTCTCCAATATTACCAAGCGCAGAAAAGCATCTGACTTCTTTTTTAAATTTTTCATCCCACAAAACCTTCATAGCTGATTATAGTTCATGATTCATGCAACTATTGATACGGTGTATCTACATCAACGTAAATCTTTGCTGAACAAGCGTTTAATATGACTAAGCGCATGTCATCAATATTTTGAGTGTAAAAAATCTAAATCATTCATCTGAAGGCAATGATTACTTTACTGGAAAACCCCTGCCCTCTTTAATCGGTGTTTAAATTCTTATTATGTACTGCACCAAATAATCGAATAAAAAATCCGATGGTCCTGAACGATACAGTGTTTTCCATAAAAAATACCCTAAGTAATTCATCAGTAGAAGAAATAAATAGTCTTTATGCATAAATTACAAATGCATTTAGGCACAAAATATGAAAATATGTTCAAATATTCTGTTTGAGGACATTTCGAGTCATTAGACTCTAATTTAATTCGGGGTATTCATCATTGAAATGCATTAAACATCGAATTTAAATATTCAATAAGGTTTTCAGACTCCACAAAAAATTAATGCCCAAATTTCGTGGAGCTATCATTCCATCGAAATTCTGAGCCTAGAATAATCTTAAATTGATAGATTAATGAAGAATTGTTAGTCTGATTTGATCAGAAAGGAATATCTCGCATTCATTCATACAGTTATACAACAGTGAAATAGTATTGTTTTATTGATACTGCAGGTAATATCTAGTGATTTACGTGACAATTCCGGAAAGTAGAGTTTTTTTAGATGAGCAGACTAAATTCTGGAAGTCTGCGAGTCCAAAAAAACTGTTTTCGGACGTTTTGCGTACACTATTTTTTCGGCAACCGTGAAGAAACACCATCGAATTGATGAATTATAGCGAATTGCGATACAAAACATGCCAACTTTTGACAACTAATTTTATATGAACTCTAAGCCGTTATTTCATTGCTATGGGGTAATCAAATGCATTCATTGAAATAATATTCACTTCCTGGACTAGGCCGGGAAGTGAAACTTTTTTAGAGAAAAAGCGTCCGGGAAGAGTGGGAAGTACCCCTTTCCTGGACGGTTGTCGAAAAAAAGGTTTTTTCAATATTTTACAATAACTGTATCTATATCTGGACTCAAATACATAAAGTGGTATTGAATAGCCAGTTAGTGAAAATTGTAGCTCTTTTTGATGTTACAGAATATTAATGATGAATGTGAAGCGTCTGAAGGAAGTATAAAACCCATTCATAATATATGTTAATAATCGTAATAATTTAATTATTCCTAGAATAACATGAAGATAAAGTTTACAGTTTGGCAAGCTGAACAATCAATTTTTATAACCTGCAATCTGCACACTGCACAACTGAGCAACGACAGTGTTAATTTACTGTAACCATAAAAATAACTCGTTCTCCTCCAAAATTAGAGATGGAAATTAACACATTCTCTCTGAACATCCTTCATCTCATTGGAATTTATATAATAAAGGTGTCCCAAAATTAACGCTGGATTCTAATTAAATTAGATGCACAGCAAAAGGTTTCCTTATTATTATTCTTTATTTGATTAAGTTGAGAGGGGAGATTCCTCGAAGAAATTTGAGAAGAAAAATCACATGAACAATGAACATAGTATCGCAAATTTTTTTTTCCGAAATAGTGCTCATTGGAGTTTTTCTTCGGTTTTTTCAGCAGTATCTGCACTTCAAAAAATATTCATCTGAAATTTCACATTGATATTAGAATGTAGAGTTCGTCATATGCAATTTCGGATTGTCAATATATGAGATGATATTTTTCTCGAAATATTATCGGGGGTAATATCCCTAGTGAATTTAATTTTTCCACATGAAAAATTAGATACACGAGGGATATTTGAGATTATCTCCGGAGTTTAATAAACATTTTATTCTAATACAACATTTTTTTATTTGAAATAATGAGAAGAATAATTAACACAGCATAGAAATCATCAAATTTGTTTTTACAAGGCAACTTGTCAAACTTGCATGAACTTTTCCCAAATTTTTTTCTGGAAAAACTGCTGACGGCTAAGTTGACAGTTATTAAGTAATTTTTCCACTTAAAATTCATATTTGATATACCAATTATTAATAGTGATTGGTTAAAGTTAATAGGAAGTAAACAATCAGCAAAAATAAGTTTTTGAATGGTTCTCTCAAAAACTCAAAATAATACGAATTATCTTGAATATCCAGATTGGAACTTGTGATGAACTCATTTATTATAAGTTTCGAATTATCAAATTAAATTCATATTTTTTTAATGGTAAAGGTATTTCCATACATACATTTCATGCATAGTCCCAAATGGAAATTTATTAGCTCAGCATTTTTACATTATACGTTATTCTAATAGAGTGATGTCTGGACATTGAACGTTCCCAGATATTCACTGAGTCCACCTATGACCTATGGAGAATGATTACCCTTCAGAAGAGTCCTGTAGCGGTCTTCGAAGAACAGAAGATCCGAAAAATCATCACTTGGAAGACCAAATATGGCTTTGAACACCCTTCTGTCCAAAGAACAGAGAATTTACGGTATTTTGTTTTAAGTGTTAATTTTTTTTAAACGGCTAGACAGAGTGTTTCTACTGAGGTTTTTCCCTGAGCTCTGGTATCATACGTAGAATAGTATAGTACCCCGTTTTGCACTAACCTAATATACCAAATATGTGTTACCTACTTGTCATACAAATCATCATGTTGTTTGGCGAATAATGCAGAATTCTTTGCTTCGTCCTAATCATCCAATGAGGGCGAAGGCACTTCATTTTCGGAATTATAATCCTTGGAGAGAATTTTTTAAGTTATAGTCACCCCTATTTCATATTTCGGCAAATGGTTGCATATTCGTACCTAACATTTTTGGAGCATCGAAAACAAGTGCAGAAGAAACAAGTTACCGAGAAGAAACCTTGATATTTTTCATAAGTGGTATTATTCTTCGTCAATAATTTGCATCTATTACTCAATGTTGTTCATAAGAAATGGAAATGAATGGGCATTCCTAACACATCTTGATTCTCATATAATTATTGGTTTCGTCAAAACTCAGAAGTAAAATACATGACGATTAACATATTTATTTCCTTCATTACATCAGCTGACTAACCACATTAAATTTAGCTTTGTATTGAGCACTTAGAAGATTAACCTACAAATATATCAAAAAGACAGTATTCAATTATTTCAATAGTAACTTTTGCACTTATTTGATATAACACTTTTTTTTCTTGGAAGTTATTTCAGTGAAGGTACAAATATCAAGCTCAAATACATTGTATCGAAAGTAAATTAATTTCGATTTGTTAATTGCTGTTTACCGATTATTTTAAGAACCTGATATCAGAAGTTATCCACTTCTGGATTGGCAGGTTTGAATATTGGGTACAGGAATACCCTCATGATTTGGTTGAATATCAATTTGAGCCAATCTAATGCATGTTGAAAAATGGATTCGGAGAGATGGAACTGCTCCTTCTGCACTGGCTGAATACCGAAACCATTATCAGCTGGTAATGCAGTGACATAAGTCAGGACAGATACAGCCAGGAAAAAAAAAACCTGCACAGAAAATATGAAAGTTTTAAAATTGGAAATCAGTTCAATCCAGAGCTCATTGAAGAATTGAAAGAGCATAGAATGAAACTCCAATTCATATTCAAATTTAAATGTTCGTATTTCCGAAATAGTGTTTTATACAGAAGAAATTATTTTGATGAATATTACATTGATAAAAATCGTAGAATATTGCCACAGAAAAATTTAATTAATCGAACAGTTACTTGAACATTTTGAACGAATTGTAGGTACCTAATTATATTCATGGTGCAACTAAATTATTTACGGTTATTCTGAATATAATTTTGGAAGTATTGCTTTCCTTCTTTTCGATATGTACCCATAAGCATTGAATGCGAATTCGAAACCAAATATTTTTTTGCGAACTAGCTGGGGATTCAATTTTTGCTCACCCGAAGTTCGACCCATCAACGATCTCTATCTCATTCCGTCACAAAGTTGAAAATTTCAAACCTCTGGCACACTTAAATCCGAAGTTTGTTAACGAATAGTTTTACAGAATAGCTTTCGTATTCTTTGAGTCACTGGTCGTATGAAAATGTTCTAAGCATCTCAAAGGTTTGATCGATTAGATCTTTTATTATGAAAGTATGAAAAGGAATTCTAAGGATATAGAAAATTTCAAATATCTAGTGTTTTGTTAGCAGATAATCATGCTGATGGTGTAGATCCCGAATACTTCACCAACGAGACTATCAGAATTATAAAATTGGAACATTTGGGCCAGATATAGCCAAATAGCTTGTTGTTCTGGAAGGGGCAAATCCGTAACACGAAACCCCTTGCAAGGTTGTTCATAAGAATTATTATGGCTTAAAAATTTTACCAATAATAAGTTTATGAAACAATGAAAGGTGGAGTTTGCATATCACTTTTCAATGACATTAATAATGAAATATTCATTATCAGTCAATTGTATTGGAAAGGATCAATCAGTCCGATATACGGGTGTTTGTAAACAAATGCGAGGACATAGGGTGATGATTCCAAGATGAAAATAAGGAGTGGTTCTTCATATAATTTTTTTTTGCAATCGACCCCCTTTCAAGATAGCCTTTGGAAGGCGATGACGAGTTGACAGTTTTTAATTTTTTTTAGTGGTCCTAAAAAACACTGAGTCTTAAAACTATACATAATATGATCAATTGAGGAGATGTCACCCACACAATTTTTTTTGATCCTATTACTTTATTATTAGTATGTAAATAACAACCCCTTATGATTTTACTTCGGAAATTCTGGGGAAAAAAAGTTTCCTGCAAAATTTCGATACTTTTCTCGGAAAAAATAAAAACTTACAAGCAGTTATGATCACTGTTCATTCTATTTCATCGTATGTTCCATAGAATGAATATTCCAAGATATTGTTTATGCTCAAAATTGGTTTTGTGAATTATGCTTCTCAATCGAAAGAAAGTTGTGAAATTAAAATATTATGGATATAATTTTCTCCCGGAAATTAATAATTAAACCTTCAAAAAAATTTATAGAACATCTCCTGTTATAGACATACAATATCTTAGAACATTCATTCTATGGAAGAGTCATACGATGAACAGTGATTATAACCGCTTGTCAGTTTTTATTTTTTCCGAGAAAAGTATCGACTGTATAGAAATTTTGCAGGAGACTTTTTTTCTCCAGAATTGAATGAAAAACCATAAAAGAGTTTTATTTTTCGGAAATCTATCTCACGAAAAAATTTTTGAACAAAAATCATGGGGTTGTTATTTTCAACCGCTAATAATAATGTTACGAGATCCAAAAAAGTTGTTTGAATAACATCTACTTAGTGCTTCATACCATGTATAGTTTTATGACTCAGTGTTTTTGAAAAGCCGTGAAAAGAAATTAAAAACTGTCATCTCGTCACCGCCTTCCAAAGGCATACAGCCCCTTAGAAGGGGGGTCGATTCCGAAAAAAATTTATATCAACTACCCCTGCTTATTTTCATCGAGCAATCATCTCCTTAAGTCCCTCGCATTTGTTTACAGACACCTTATTATATACACCAGTTACAGATATTGGAAATGATAAATATTAAATACCAGCAATCAATTGTAAATACCTACATACAATGGTAACTTACCAAAGTTTTATACATTTTCGATGTTTGTTCTTCGATAGCTCTGGATTGACTTGAAATTATTCCCGACCCATAAGCATTTTATACTTGAAACCATGCTATCACAAATCTAGACAACCGCATGGAAAGGACACAATGAAATTTTTTAAATCGAAAAACTCATGAGTAATTCGGTCGAAACTCATGGGTTTTTCAATCTGTGATTCGTATCGGCATCAAAAATATTCCGTGAAAGGAATTCTTGCAGAAAGTGATTCATGGGATCAAATATGAATATTAATTACATTTATTTCTATATCGATGTTTACAACTATAACATGGAATGTAATAGATCGAGGAATTCAGAAGTCAATAAATTATTTAGGTTCAGCGACAATTTGAAGGTTATTCACACCAATGCATAATGCATCTTATTATTGACGGAATATTTATATGTCCCATTATTTATTTTATTTCTTTCCGGAACGCTCTACGTTTTGAGAATTGCTCATAAAAATACTGAATAAAGCCCGGACATGAAGTGATGAATTTAATCTAGCCCATTTTTAATGAGGAAAACGATATTAGACCATTAACGAACTCAGCCAGAATATTCCGAATACACTTTTTATGGTGAACAAAATTCACTGTCTACCGAAGGGATCTTGAGAACTATAGCAGCTAGGAGAAAACTCACATTCTTGAGCTATTTTTTCCTGACTCTTCCGAATAAAATAACATAGACAACACATTCGGGCTTTCTTTCGTTTGTTTGAACGTTTCGTTTTATTTGAAATTCATTTTTATATTCTATGTACATTCAGGCACTTTGGTCGAAAATTCTATTATCTGGCTACAAAATTTTCACTGATGTCAATAATGTACTACCAATATGTTACAATTCTCATGAATATTGCACGACGAAAAAATTTAATGCTTTTGACTGGTTTTAGATTCATTCAAATTGGGCTTGATTTCTTTCCACATTCAAATTAGTCAGGGAAAAATAGGTCGAGATTGTGTTTCCAATTTTTTATAAGCTGAATTTGTTTTCTAGATCCATACAGGACTAATTTGGTCCACCCTGTACACTGAAATTTTTTAATTTTCTAATTATGGGATCCTCACGAACTATTCAAAAGTATTTTTTATCTTCATTGAGCACATGGATAAAAAATGTGTACTTTCTCAAATTTCTAGATTTGAAAATATGAAATAAAAGATTCAAATAAATAAAATCGAAATACGAGAACCGATTAATAACGAAGAAAATGATTTCCTGCTATATTTTCCCTGTCGTGACTCGAAGCTTGGTGAATACCTGTCGATATAGCTACACGTTTCGGATTTTTTTGAACCCTTAAGCATGCTACTAGATAAAAAGGTGAAGTAGGTAGCCCCTGCATCAATTCCGTTTTTGAAAATGCATTAAATATTCAGGTATATGCTTGAGTTTTCAAAAAAAGTTTTGTATCAGAAGTCCGAAGTAGAAGGAAAATAAAAATAAACTAGTTTTATAATAGGTGCTATTTTTCCGGAAGAATATTTCTCGTGAAATTTCGTACTGAACATCCACCTTAAATTTCATCACAAATTAATCCTGACATTTTTCCGATGTATACGTTCATACCTTCCGCTCAAAAATGATATACAGGGTTGGGATAAAGTTCGGCACCAAATTAATATCTTTAAAACGAAACGGGCGATATTTTTGAAATTTGGCAGCTGAGTGTAATGGACCACAATGCATCTGGTGAGCATATTTTCATTAATGAGATACTTCCGGTTTAACCGGAAATGACCTAAATTTTTTTCATTTAAATGGGACACCCTGTATATTTCTGCAGATTCTGAAAGAGCACTTTGTTTCGGATCTGTCCATACCAGGTTCCATGTAAAAATTATCGTGTTTATGTTAATCGACCAGCATGCTTGCAGGAATTGAGACAACGGATTCTTGATGAATGTGCATTAATACATGGAGAAGTCTTGAGAAAAGTTACTCATAAATTTGTTAATGGACTAGCTTATTGTCAGGAGGTGAATGGCAAGCACTTCAAACATTTAAAATTATTTTTTTTTATTTTTAATAAATTTTTTTCACTAGTAAAAGCCCTGTTTTTCTTCTTTTTATAGCTTTTCATAAAAAGTACGTCATGAAAAGCAGAAAGAGTATTTTACTACAAAGTATTTCGGTTTATTTCTCACTATTGATACAAATAACAATGATTTATTTATTTGAATGGATTTTTTTTCAAATGTACAAAAAAACTGAATTTCTTATTTTTACAAAGAATTTTTGCATGAAACCAGATATGGACAGATCCGAAACAAGGTACACTTTCAGAATCCGCAGAAATATACAGGGTGTTCCATTTAAATAAAAAAAATTTTGGTCATTTCCGGTTAAACCGGAAGTATCTCATTAATGAAAATATGCTCATCAGATGCATTGTGGCCCATTACACTCAGCTGTCAAATTTCAAAAATATCGCCCGTTTCGTTTTAAAGATATTAATTTGGTGCCGAACTTTATCCCAACCCTGTACGTTATACTCTAATAAATTCCTCGAAGAAAAAGACGTTGATACCACCAAATATAACGAAAGAAAATATTTTGTATGTTTATTGTTACTTAATTACCTAGGTTATTCAAAACAGCGACTAATGGTCAAGTTATTTTAACGCGTGAGCGGGGTGAAAGCGTTAATAGTTCGGAACATTAGTCGCTCGATTAAATAAACGAGTTGATTACAAGATTTTTTCTACGATCTCAATATGAATTGTCTATGAATTATTGATTGAAATACATTCCCATTTCGCACAAGACTTACAATTGACATAATAAAATTTCTATGTATCTATGTTCCAGTAGAGTTTTTACATTTCTCGTAGGGCTTCTGAATACTTTGTGAACGGTTGCCATGAGGATTGCACATTGAAATAGCCGAAATTGGGCATTGAAATGGTTCATTAATGATCAATTTCGTACACATTGAAATCACCTTTTATTTCGAGGTCGGCGGAAAATGTCATTTATTAGATAAATAAACATACTGAACCACTTCTATTCTACTTACATAACAACAAATCACAATAAAGAGTGGTTCGAGATCGTTGCCGCAGAAAATTCACTTTTTACGAAAGCCATTTTGAATGATCTGTTGAAATATTCTGTTCAACTATTGAAATGAAATCTGTATTTTTCTAAAATGAGTGTTTTTTCTTCGAAATTAAATTTCATTCAACGAAATCCAGAAAAGTAGAACTTTTCGTCTCCCCATGTACTTTATATAGGTATGTGATATTCAAGTGGAGTTTCTATGTCAAAAAAATAACGTAATCCCGATATCAATCTCGAACGTATATGCAAATCACATCATTGTCTTTATCATAGGATGAGCAACGAATGTCTCAACTGTCTCTCACAAACTTCAATAATTCGTACAGAACCTATCGTTCCCATGCCCTCCAGGACAAAACATGACAGCGCAAAAACTGGTCACCTTTTATTCAGGAACAACTCACTTGATCCTCTTCTGTGTTCTAACAATTCCCTATACGTCCCATACATCAATCACAGGATAACGCGGTTTCCTGTAACCAGCTGACCCTTTGGACCCTGGCAGTGCCGTAACGATTTGTTTCAAGATTTACATTCTGTTTTTTGTGTGCTAAAGGGTTGGTAGGCTCTTCCGGGTGACGTTAGTCGTATTTCAAATTAATTATTCAATTTAGGAAGGCTAACAGAAGCGGAGTTTTTATGAATTTAATTCGTACTTTCGTGACATGGCAAGGGTTTATGAGGGTCATTCATGTCTGATGTTTTTTGAGTTTGCATGGGCCTTTGATAAGTGACACTTATCTGTCTCTGCTATACAGTGACTTAAGGTTCGAAATTCTCATTATGAATACAAATTCTGTCCGTGTTTGCATTTTTCAGGAATACTTCTTGGAATGGAACACCTATACAGTTTGTTGTCCTGATGATTGACCTAGAAAATTTGGCATAACGTCGTCGAAAAAAATTTAACGTTTTCATTTCGTATATCTGTGAAAAAACTAGACCGATTTATTTTTTTTTCTGTCGAAAGCTGATCAATGAAATCTTTGTTACCGTTACGTTCTAACGAGAGATCTTTTGTCTCCATTGCAGATATATTCTTACAACTACCGCCAAAGGGAGACTTACCTTTTATTTTTTTTGCATTTTATCCAAGAATAAGTGTCAAAGCCAAGCTACTTTGACAAACTAACATACAAAAAACAAGGCATGAACCTACAAAACGCCTATTAAATTTATAAAAGCATATGTTGACCCTTATTGGAGTATGCACACCCAATTATTGCAAACTGTAGAACCCCAAAATTGAAAAATCTTGAAGTGGCAGAGACAACAGCACTTCGAATAAAATTATTACACGAATAAGACAATATTCTACACAACTCACCAAATCAAATGCTGTATTCGAGATCCAGAATTGAGCCAATTGGTTCTAGATTCAGTTCTCTCAACAGAATTCTTCAACAAACTTAAAGAACTTGATGACATCGCTTACCTCTATCAAAGTGAAGAACACTATACAACATCCAGACACTCTACCGAACACTAGAAAACTCTTAATTGGAAATAACATATTTTTCATTATTATTTTTTTTATGTATTCATGAATAAAATAAGTAATCGATGTAATAGGCTGAAGGACCTCAATAAACTTTCTTTCCTCTTTAAGTGTTGAAGGCCTGATAAACTCTGTACTTTCGTTCACTTTTCGATTCGACATGGTTGCTGCATTTTGATTGAAGTTTCTCACGAAATCTTGCTTAAGTTCATAATTTCAAAACAATTGAATAAATTGAATTTCAATTCATCCTAACTCGAGATCTTTTCATCGAATTAGCCAGTTAGCGAACACAAGTGACTGACCAAATTCTTAAATGCAGATATTTAGACCCAACTTTGACCCAACTATAACTCTGGGAACCGTGCAATTGCACAAAGAGTTTTGGGTTCATTTCGTTTCTTAATACACATGTCTTTATTATCCTGAATTAAATATGAAAACTTATTCTTCATTCATCAAAAACCCATAATACCGGTTACAAGGATTAATACGATGACCGTTAGGAATTATCCTGTCAGAGATCCAGACATCAACAATGAAGATCCACAGGAACCATTTATAACAAGTGACGAAATATTGCCCTTTCAACTAATAAAACAATAGCGTACGGTCGGGCTGTTGGACACTCAAGGAGGGTTGGATATTTGTTCACTCAACTCACTTCAACTCCAAACTTCTGATCTGATCTTCACGAAATTTGGCCAAGATTGATCAGATTCATAATTTCGAAGCTATTCAAAAAATGCAATTTCAATTTATCATAGGTAACTCAAAAACAATTCATCGAATTGAGAATTGACACATAAATGAATTAAGAAGTATCTTGCTCATTCCGTTCTAAGCTTAGAGAGAAGATGGCCATCAGTTTGAGATCATTCCTGACTCTAAATTTGAACGTACAGATATTCAGACCAAACTATGACACATCCATGGCCCTAGAAAGAACCTTTCAATAAAAAGAAGGAGTTCTTGGTTTATTTATTTATTTAGATGTGTACAAAAAAGAAAAAAGAGAAGGATTTAAAGAATAGCATTGGACAATATGGTGAACAAATTTGTTGTTATGTCGTGAATATTTCACTCAAAGTTTCTTCTTTGGTTATATCGGTACTTAACAATAAAAAAATTTCATAATGAAGGAATACCAACAAAGTGGCCATCAGCTTTAAAAACACCGAAAATTACTTTCCTTCTTTATGCACATCCACTTTGATTCAAAACTCACTAAGCATAACCTAAAAATATAAAATGTCACGAAACCCTTTGAAGATATCAATAATTTTTTATCCTTTTTTACCCCAAAGAAAAGAGTAGAATTTGGTAAACAATTTTGAAAACATAAGAATGAAAAATTTACTGAAATTCTTTTAGGCCTACATAACATCCTAATATTTCCAGAATATGCTTATTGAGTTTTGCTGTTGAATAAAAGTTTATTTATTGTATGAAAAAGGGAAGTGAAACTCGTTTTTTTTTTGAGCAGTTGGCAACTCTTATGGTAGGTACTCCTCTATTGTATACATATTTCCATATAAAGATTGATATAAGTACTATTATCACTTCCTTTCTTGATTTTCGAGTAGTTTATTATTTTCCTGAATGAAATATAAGAATGTATTCTCCATTCAACATCAACCGATAATACTGGTTACAAGGATTAACTACGACTTAAATACGATGACCGTTAGGTATTATCCCGTCAGAGATCCAGACATCAACAATGAGGATCCACAAGAACCATTTATAACAAGTGACGAAATATTGCCCTTTCAACTAATAAAACAATAGCGTACGGTCGGGCTTATCTAAAACCTGTTTAACATGTGTTTCTCAATAATCTGTTGGACAATCAGGGAGGGTTAGAGTCAAAGGGTTGGGTCTGCTCGGTATTTATGCAAAACAGGCACTTCAGCGTACTTGAGCAGAACACTTGGATCAATTACCATACCAGGACAGGGCTGTATCTGAATGGATGATGGAATGAATTTTCAACGGGATTTCTTGTTTGAATATTAATATGGGGTTTAAACAGGTCCGAAGGTTTCCTTTCATATTGTTCACGGAAAGTTATTGGAACTTTTCTGAATGTAATCTTGTTGCTATACGAAATTATTGATTTTACTTGAAAGACAAGGTGGGTCCGAATTAGAAAGCCAAAATTGCAGAGCAAATCGAAATCCTTCAAGGAATTAATCTCTGATATGATAAGGACCCGAACGATGGTTCTAAAACGATTAATCATAATTTGTTATGAAAGATATATAGTCCGTTCACGAAAGGTTGAGCCGTCGGTTGGCCATGATAATTTGACATATTCCACTGTGTATATAAATTTTTAGGTTATGTGTTATTTCTTGTCAGATTGATACGCAATGTTGTCAATATTGCATAGAGGCAAGTTCGTGAACGAGGCCGAGTACATTCGGCAACATTGAATTTATTTTACGTTATGACAGCAAATACTGCCAACTTCAGATAAATAAAGAAACGCCTATTATGTGCTCAACCTTTCGTGAACGGAGTAAGATATTTCATAATGAAAAAATAATGATAGTAATTCAGTCACTGGCTATATATAAATAATAATAATCACCTGTGCATTTTTGAATTTGGGGTTAGGATAGGGTGGGATTACCACCTGAAATTTACACAGTTTCAAGAATTTTTCACAGAATAGGCCAGGATTCATCTTTGAGAGATTTAGTGTCAGTTGCAGGAAACGTCCATTAAAATTTAAAGGTCCATTAAACTTTTAATCCTCCATTACAAGGAACTAATGGAGAATTAAGGGTTTAATGGACCTTTAAATTTTAATGGACGTTCCTGCACTGAGCATTAAAGTGTTGAAATTCCTTAAATTGCGTTATAAATTGACTCCGGCCCAGAAAATTCTTTCATTACGAATATTTTGTTTGTGAAATTCCTAAATTTATCGTAATTTTATGCTGACGAGGTGAACATTCAAGGAGAGAAAAAATGTAAGGTTGTTTTTCATACCGTAATACCCTTTTGCAACTCTACATAATATTAGGGTGTACTTTGAATTTAATCAGGGGCCTATTGCAACAGATACTTTGAAACTTTCCACTTTGCACTTCTCACTTTTCTAATGAATTAAGTTGCACCAACGCATTAATAATTGGAAAATACAATGTGAAAAGTCAAGCGCATAGTGAAACGTACTCCGGAGAAATCAAACGTTTGGAGAAATGTTTGTGTAACATAACTAATTTTCACTTTTGAAATTTGCCAGAATGCAAAGTGCGAAGTGAAAAGTTGCAAAGTATTTTGGTGCAATAGGCATGTTCTTGAAAGCGTAGTTGCACTAAAGCTACTGAGGGCCGGTGACAGTGAAATATGGACCATTTGAAGCTTTAAAAAATCACTCATAACAATGACGAAGAAGGTTTTGGTTTGGTTGACTACTCAGTAGAAAGGAAATGGAAATATGATGCATCTGCAAAAATACACAGCAAATACTCCCTTCGCTGAAACACTTCCTATGTGTAGGGTACAACCCAGCTGATGAAGCGAAGGGCAGGTGAAGAGACATGCTTTATCGCTTTCAGAGAACGAGTTGAAGCTACTTCCTAGGTTTCACCCAAGCTATTTTGGCTTGAGTGAGATACTACATAGACAAGATCAGTAAAGAAAACTTTCACATATAAAGGTTAGGTGGGTTGGTCAAAGAAACCACAGAGCATATTTTGCCAATGTTGTGTCATCAGTTTGAGGCATCTTCTACAAAACAGTATAATATAATAACTCAAATCAGATAAGGTTGTGTAGTTATCCCACTAAGTAGACTAAGTCTAGTCGGTGCAAACACATTGCCTTGGTATAGAGTGAGCTCGGTGGTTTCATTGACCGATCTACATAAACTACAGATACCGAGGTTTTTCTTACTGATCGCGTGAAGATGCAACATCCTACCTCTAACCTAATCAGTGTTTTGAAAAGGCATAAGTGATATAAACACGCACAGAAAACAGAAATTATGTCCCTAGCTCCTCCACCTCTGGTCTAATCCGTGCTGGTGGTACCCAACCTCAGGGTACTATTCCAGCTGAGGGAGTAGTTGCTGTCTGGTTTTAAAGGGCATTAATTTTTACATTTTCTTGAACTCACGGGGGGTTAGAAAGATAGAGGGTGAGAGATAAACAGGATGAATGAGAAAGACGGTAAGACAAAAGTTGAAAGAGGAAGATAGTTAGAGTAGGAGATACAAAATTACAACAACTTTAGACAACCCCTGAGCAGGAGCTTTTGAAAGCTCGTTCTTGGTGAAGCAATAAGACTATTTCCTCAAATTTTTATATGAGATTTGAGATTGATACCAAATATATAAATGCAAATTTTCAGCACAATCGGAATATATTGAAAAAATGAAATATATGAAAAATAAATAATTACAAAAATTGAATTCCATGGTTCTGATAATGCGATCCCCTTGAAAATTGAATATTCTATGGTTCTGTTGAGATTATGGCCACACAATATCGGACGAACATTCAGAATATCGATCTCCATTAAAAAAAAATCACTCGAATCGGATATCTTTTTATGGACATATAAAGTTTATTTTTTTCAATATTCCAATTGAATTTTCTATGGTTCTGTTCACACTACCTCCACTGAATTTTTAATGAGGCATGTTATCAGCATCTTGCATTTGGCCGTATCATTTCATTCCGTTTGGTTTCCTATTTTCTGAGATATTGAGAAACAAAAATTCAGAATGGTCATATTTTATGGGACACCCTGTACGATTGGGCTGGTTAACGAACTTATCCGAGCCTTTTTTTCACTAATTCTGAAAATTATTGTGCTAACGGCCGGCAGGACGGCCCCACGGACAGAATTGAATTTGTCCAACCCTATCGTTTGAGACCCTTTTCGGCTCAAAATTCGAAAATTTCAGACATTTGAGCAAAACGATGTAGAACTCGTTTGTAGAACGAGCACTCAAAAAGAGAAAGGGGGGAGTGGAAGAAATGATCCTTTGTTATTACTAGTATCTGTATAATTCTGGGGGCACAGACGAAACCTTTTCAACAGAAAAATCATATTTTCGATCAAGCGAATTTTCCTATACGGGGGAAAAAATAAAAAAACTCCCAGTTTCCTAAATTTAGGCAGAATTTAAAACATATGTTCGATGATTCACGACATTTGAATTCCAACAGCAGTTCAAATAACTGCAATACATTACTGAATAGAATCAAGATCGACGTCCGTCTCATTATGTTTGAGTAATCGAGTGAATACAAACACTTTGGCATCAGTAGAAATACGATTTGAACCGTTGGTTCACTATTTATTAAATGTTCCAAATCCGTTCGGATATAAACACGCAAATAACACAGAACTCATGTTCCTAGTTCCAGCACGAATGAATTTAATTCTCGCTAAATTATTAACAAAGTTGAGCCTTGGCGTTAATTACGTCACACACCCGCATAATTAATGAGCGACTAAAATTAAAACAATCTGGATGGACTAACCTAACAACCGAGTATGTTTGTGTAGGGGTACACAGAAATAGAATGTGAGATTTCTCTCATTTTTTGCGAGCGAATGCTTCTCCATTGGCGTAGGGGGAATGGTGTGTGGTGTCTTTTTGGCTTTCCTGAACGAGGATGATAATTTACCTATTATGCAGTCTGAATAGAAACATTACTTGTAGAAATAGATTCATTTTATCAATAATGGTTATTATTCTGTTCTATCAACTTTGGGGTCGATTATTCTTCAACATTGCTGTTGATTATATTTTGATCCAATGACATATCTTTGAATTTAGAAGAGGTAGAAACGAACAACAGATGATGAATCTTTTGGATATTTGCCAGTATAAAGATAATGAACTAATTAAAATTCAATCTTGAAGAAACATAATAGTTATTTAATCAACTAGGGATTTCAAGAAATAATATCGGCTGTGAGAACTTTTTTCATTCGATCGACGTTGAATTAGATTCTAATAAAAGGAGCAACCATGAAGTGTCCAACTAAGAAATTGAAACATGTCAAATCATGTGTTCCATATACCGGCCATTAGGATCTATACAAAGATTAAATCTTTTCCTTATTTCATTATACCTAAGTTACTTTGGCAAAACATCAGGGTTCACTTGGACAAAGCAACTTATAATGAACTGAGAAAAAGATAGAACATATGATTTGACATGTTGCATTCATTATTAAAAAAAATGTTTATTGTTATAAAATATAATATTTGATAAATATATTTATTTTGAAAGAGTTTGCACAAAGTCTCTTCGATTTAGAGAAACACTATCATATCCATATGTCTCTAAATCAAGGCTTACACTGTCACAATACAGAAAAAAATAACTGTAATAGAATTAACATAAAATACGTTGCAGGTCGCTGACGGTAAAAAATAGAAAAATATTATATTCAGAAACATTCATAATCAAATTATCTTTCGAATGACACAATACAAAAGGTATGTTCCTTGTACCAAATTCCGTCAACAGAATAAAAAAATATTCATCCTTTCTCGAGAAAAATCAAGTTACCAAGATGAGTGAAGCACCCTCTATAGGGACTATAGGGTGGGCATATTTCGATGTTTTGGCACTACAACTTTTAAACCAGAGGAGATAGACAAAATCTGATACACACTCTCTTTTTCTGAGAAACTCACAAGAGTATCTATTATTCATTATTGGCTACCTTCTTTTGTTTTCAAATTAAAAGCGAAAATTGAAAAGTGTCGATATCGAAAAAAATTCATATCTCCGCTAATACTGGTGATAGAGCTCTGAAAATGAAACATTAAATAGGCATTTTTTTAGGTAGAATTCAGTGGCGCGTTCGTCTTTTTTGCATCATTTCTAATTACGAAGCTATGACCCAAGTTATGTTTTTCTAAATTGGAATACTAGATTTTTGTGCCATTTTCTGGGAGCTTAATTTTTTTCTCATTTCAAAAATATATGATATTTTATGGTTTGTATCAATATGAGTATAAAAAATGTTCAAAAACCTATTTTCATCTGAGTTTCAATATTTTCTATGTTTTCAACTGTTGATGAACACACAAAAATTTAGCATCGTTTAATCACCACAATCTCTTTTCAGTAGTTTTTTTATTTCTATGCTCTTTACGCAATTTCTTCAAGATCGAAGAATAATGAATGCTCTTAAACTTGATCCTCATTCTAAGTTATCAACTACTGACCTATTATTGTAATCACCATTACGTATTGAAAAATATTTTTCCTTTGATACTTTTCTAATTGCATTGATAACTTTAATCATAGCTATATGCGTTATTTAATATGCGATTTTGAAACTTCAACACTCTGTATCTCGAAAACGAAACGTTTGCGACCCCATGTTTATGGGACTTTTTTTTCTTAAGCTCACTTAAGGAATCTCCCCTTTTCGTTTGTACGTTCAATTTAGGAACACCCTGTATATTGAAACGGAGGATCATGTGGATCTTTCCGTTATTTCGTAATCCATTTTTGAAATCGTTTATGAAATATATCCATGTTCGAATTTTGTAGAAATCAGTAGAAAGCATAGTAAAAATGAGATTGGCGGAAGGAGGCTACTCTGTTATGAAAAGCTCCATTTTTCTGTGCTCATCAATAGTTGAAACCATAAAAAATATTGAGACTCAGATGAATATAGGTTTTTGAACATTTACTATACTCATATTGATACAAACCATACAATGTTATATATTTTGAAATCAGAAAAAAAATTAGCTCTCAGAAAATGCCACAAAAATCTAGTATTCCCATTAAAAAACATAACTTTGGGTCATAGCTTCGTAATTAGAAATGATTGAGAGAGAAGATCGCGCTACTGAATTCTACGTAAAAAAGTGCCTATTAATGTTTCATTTTCAGAGCTCTATCACCAGTATAGCGGAGATATGATTTTTTTCGATATCGACACTTTTTCTATTTTCGCTTTTAATTCGAAAACAAAGAAGGTAGCCAACAATGAATAATACTCTTGTTAGTTTCTCCGAAAAAGAGATCGAGAAGTGGGTATCAGATTTTGTCTATTAAAAGTGTAGTGCTTAAACATCGAAATATCGCACATATTTTTCTTCTGTATTCTCATCTGGCATTTTTATCGCTCATACAAATCTGGATTTATCAGTGAATACCATTTGATATCCTACCTATACCGTTCTGTGCACAATCAAAAGGATTTTTATTGAATAAGAAACTTTCGATCTGACTGAAGAACATAATGGGTAAAATATATTCGTATATTGTTATCAATTGCGAAAGTTCAAATAACATTAAATTGATATGAAATGGGAGAGATTGATCTATGTAGAATTTAGTACAATTATGTGGAAGGCGTCAGGGTATTAAATGAAATATTCGAGGATGATTATGCTCCATCCTGGAATAATTCTGATTTAATTAAGACGATTTCAAAAATAGATTCGAATAAACAGATATTCATGAAAACACATGTTGCAGGATTAAATAATTTCTTACTGATGGTTTTCCAAAATTTGTGAATAAATATTATGAATTCAGCATCCAGACTAATTGAAATTTGGCAGCGCTCATTCGAAAGCTGCGCCATATGTTATTTGACCCAAAGAGGCTTTTAATCGAAGTCAATTCCATGTCTACATCATGAATTCAACGTTGTATTGAATAAGTACTGGAATGGGCTGAAGCTTTCTGAATGCTTGGAAAAAAAACTGATACTCTTTTCTCTTCGTGCAGAATCAGAATGACGTAGGTAACTCAGGCCCGTGCTGGGCCATTTCTTAGGGCGGTGGATACGATCATGAGTATCCCGGCGGCCCAGCACGCACCTGGTAACTGCAGAAAAACATTTGGCCTTGAAACTTACTGAATAATTTGAATAGAACTGATTTTTTGTATTCAAAATATCATATTTTACATATTGTGATATCGTTGGTGGTACAGAATAAAAATGGTATCAGTGATCACCTTGAAAGTATTAATCCATTTTATGAGAGATTTTTCCGTATCTGTGACCTTCAGATTTAGTGTTCTCCTCTTCCATTAGTTGATGGTGCATTTTCTGCATTTTCATCATCGAGAAAGAATTTAAGTCGATGCTATGTGAGAAGAAAGCATGGTGAAAAAACATTTGAGAGTTTTTTCTGGCAGAAATACTTTTAAATCGAAAGATGCATAAATAAAAACCTAGAAAGAAACTATCAGGGTATGATATTGATCGATTCTGATAGTTTAACTGCTAGTGAAGCACTGAACTCCCATAGCATCCACTCAGAGCTGATTGGGTGTACCCAAGAAAACTCAATGAAGTAGGCAGAAGCAACAAGGTCTCTTCAGTCTAGGTTCCTGGTCACTCAGGCATCAAAGGAAATGAGTAGGCCACCACAATAGTCAGAAAGAGAAAACGAACGCCACTTTCTGGCCTAGAAACCTTTTGTGGTATAGGCTATTGCACCTCTGAGAAAAAAAGATCCAGATATCTTTTGGGTCTTCAAAGTTTCAAAGTTCCAAGGAACTTCTTCTTCTTCTTCTTCTCTGTGCGGTGCCTTACCGGCGAACTGAGGCCTAGTGTCCCATTGTTCACCCGCATCGTTCTATAGAGACTCAGCTCCTCAGTCGCGAGCCTGCCAGGAGTGGTCCCTCTCACCATAGGAATAGAAGGTGTTGGATTCCTAGGTGTGTTGACCTTAACTCAGTAAGGTTTCCACAGTTGAACAAAATATGCTCAACCGTTTCATCAGTACTCCTGCACCACCGGCATAGGGAGCAGCTCGTCAACCCATTCTCTTCAAATCCAAGGAACTTAGTTGAATGATTAATCTCTGGGAGATTCCGCAAGAGTTTTTCTTTCTCGGCTTTCTCCTTCTCCAGAAACTCTTTCTTATAGATACATTTACCTATACCACAGATGGGTTCTGGGTCAATGAGTGACATTCATGCACCCTCTTGGCAAGTGTATCCTTCGTTTCCATTGATTCTGGAAGGACCGGGAACCGAGATTAAAAAGACCTTAATTTTCTTCATGAGTTTGTTCGGACACTTCCAGATCATCTTTGAGTCGATGACGTAGGATCTCAGTGCTTTAATAGCAGCTTGACTATATGAGTGTTGGCTATATCGCACTTCTGATAATTTCTTTCTAGATATAACAGGTTATCCATTTCGCGGTTTCAAAAGTATAGGGCTGAAATTCGACATCTGTCAAACGAAGTTTCTAAAAAAAATTTTTTTGTTCAGTTGAAAGTCTGACATTTATGAAATGGATCGCTTGACTATCGCACAACGCATGAAAGTTGTAAAAACCTAATACAAAAATGGCGATTCTGCCACAGCCACATATCGTGCATTAAGAGCAGATTTTGGTTTACATAATCGTCCAACTACGCAAGCAATTGGTATATTGTGAAGAAATTTGAAGAGACTGGATCGGTTTCAGATATTGTAAGCCCTGTGCATCATCGTTTTGCTCGTACCACTGAAATATCGCTACTGTAAGTGAAAGTGTTGCCGAAGACCCGAATCTGTCGATTCCTCGTCATTCTCAGGAATTAGGACTGTCTTGCGGCACATTATGGCATATTTTGCATTAAGATCTACAACTTACACCCATATAAAACTCAGATCACTTACCAACTGAAGTCAGCCGACCATTCACATCAACATCGTGGATACGTCGAATGGGTGCTTGAACAACCGGCGGTGGACGGCGATATCAACTGGCCACCAAGATCATGCGATTTGACACTGCTTGACTTTTTTTGTGCGGCTACGCGAAAGATCGTGTTTATGCAGATAAACCTTCAACTCTTGAGTAGTTAAAAACCAATATTCGTCAAGTTATGGCTGAGATACTGCCCAATATGTGACAAAAAGTGGTTGAAAATTACCCCAAAAGAATCGATGCTTGCAACAATTCGGGTGGTTGTCATTTAAATCATGTAGTGTTTCACACATAATGTCAACGTTCAAACTTTATAATAAAAAAGAAATATCATGATAAAAAATATTTTTTATGTGTTTTATTTACGTTTATTTTGAAACCGCAAATGGATAACCCTGTATATCTAGACATCTTTCAATAGCTAGGTACTTGGCCTGTGTATATGCCAGCACCAGCTCCTGTAGAGGTTTTGGAAGCATCTGTATACCATTTTACGGTATTTTTTTGAGGTTATAGTCGGTGTATTTCCGTTCCCATTCCTCTCCTGAAATATTCAATCACCAGCGAACGCTATATTTCACATTCCAGTAGGTATCAATATTGCTAAATGATAAAATTCTACTTTTCATGTATTTTGTTATAAACTGTTTAGATTTTCCCTGTTTCAGAAATAGTAAGTAGTAGATTGAATTCAAGTAACTGCGGCCCAGTTATCAGAAGGAGCTTTCAGTTTTTTAGATAACCTACAGAGTCGAATTTTTTACTTGACTGAATGGTCGACAAGATTATAGGATTATTTTGGTAATACCAGATATAGTGTCGGAGAATTTTCATCTTTTTTGAAATTATTTATAAGAAAAAGGAAGCTTCATATTTTATTTTGAAAGGCATGCAATTCGAATGTACGATTCTTAGCAAGGGCGGATATAGCTTTTTTTCATGGGGGGGGGGGGTAATAATGATTCGAGATCAATAAATCAGGTTCAAAACTTGAAAAAAATTTAATCGATATATTTAAGAGGAATAATATAATAACAAAAAATAGTGGTAAAGTAATATAAGTTAAAAAAACCAAACAAATGAAAATATGTGCCCGACGTTGCGTAACTTTCTTTTAGGTTTTCGATATTATGGGGGGGGTATTTACCCCCATTACCCCCCTCCTCCCCGTAAATCCGCCCTTGATTTTTAGGATAAAAGAATGCATTGGACGAAGGTAAGATTTATTGAAAGAATTTTAGGTTAAGCTCATACATACAGAATCATATAACCTACGTTTCTGATGTTTCCATGAGAAGGGTGGAAAATTTTCTCGATTACAATGAGAAACCATTTCATATTTTCATTTTTCATCAACGGTTACCAGTGGTATGCCGAAAAATCATGCAAGATTACCTGATGATAAATGGTTATCTGTATAATGCTGCTTCATAGTAATAATGAACAAAAATCAAATTACGGTATTGATACAATGAAAATTTCGAATTATGACTGAACCTTGATATTGCTATTTTCAAATTCCATCATTCTTTGCATCAAACCAGGGAGAAACTCCAATGAAAATTGCTTAAAACAAATATTGTGGTACCTAGCGATTGATAATTTTTATTCTCGGAGGAGATTGAATATTTGATATTCATTATGAAAAAGTCCACACAACGAATTCTTCGTACAAGTAAGAGGTACAAAAAGCGAGTATTATAGAGTAATTCAATGAGCTATCCTCTTCAGGAAAATAATAAATGAGGTTATACTCAACAATATTCGCAAAATGTTTCTTTTTCTTACAGAGAATAGTTATAATACACATTCCTTGCCTTGCCTGCATACTTTCCTTTAAACTGTTCATTAGACCTGAAGTGGGCAACGTTCTGAAAATGAATTAATTAAACTCCAGCAACTTTAGAATCAGAGCACTCGTAAGACCCTTCTTTAAATCACTTGGTTTGAATCATTTGCTGAGAAGAGATTCAACATTGGATTACATACTTACCTTCTTACCTGATATTTCTTTCTATTCCTCTGAAATGCTAGGATATTGGGAGTGACGAATTCTTGGCAGCAAATGGAATTTGTTGGGTTCGCCAAAACAACAACAAAAGACAATAACACAAACATTTCCAAACCAACCTAACCTACACCAACCGGTCAACTTTGCCGTTGCAAGGCTCAACAGATGGTTGAAAAAATAGCAAAAATGTTAATTATATAAATGATACATTCAGTAGCATTTACAGTTTACAATTTTTTCCCAAACTCCTCATATTTTCGATTTTGTATACATCCATATTTTATTCACAAATGTGAGTAATAGTCAGGCTATCTGTTGAACTCGTTGAAAATCAATACAAGAATTTCGAAAACGTCATTTAGGTGCAGGTTGTGAAGAAAATTCTGTTTATCAAAATTTCAAATCATGCACAGATGGGCTATGGAGGGAACGTATAAAGTCACAGATCATTTACATGAGATGGACCGTCCAGAATATTCTATTTTTATTGTTGAAATTCTTACGTTCACACATAACTATTAATTTCAAAATATATTAAGTCCTTTGAGTCTCTCGATACTAAATGAATCACACTCTTACCTTTCAGAATCCCTAAAGGTTCCTGATCCAACTGTTTTGTTTTCAGGGGCACTCTAGTCAATACATAAATCACTTTCACTACCTGTATCTTCTAAACCACTATAAATACTTGATTACATTCCATACATCAACCGAATGTAAACACCACTGGGGTCAGAATCGGATATCTTCATAATGAACTTAATTAGTTGAACATAGTCAGAGAAATGTCTGGTAATTTGATCGTTTATTAATAGCCGAAATATTTTACAATTCCACACGATTCTGCTCGACGGGCTTGAAATAATGTGAAATTGCATTAAAACATTTCAGTAACTATGGCAAGTTAATCCGTGTCTAAATTTACGTTTCCCTCCCTCACACAATATGATCATCTGTGAATTTGTGTGATACGATCCCATACAACTAACACCTCGGAAACTGTACGTATTAAGCTCGTTGAGAGTAATGAATGATTGAATCAGTAGAACAGTTTGAAAAAACATTGATGTGAAGTCATCGGTAGATTTTTAATTCTTGTTCATATTAATTAAATATCCTTGAAAATTTTATCTTATTCTATTCAATTCTTCTCTTGACTTCACGAGGGTGCTTTCGGTATTTTTTTCATAATAGTCATTGATTCGATTTATGTCAACTTGAACTATTGATTGCGGGATTTAGAAAAATGAATTTCAATGAAAAACAGGATGAAGTTTTAACTGAAAAAAACTGTAAATGGATTTTCTTTCTCAACAATCTTGGTAGTTTTAAATTGTATGGTTTTCGGCTTATTTAGATGGTGTGATTCTTTAGTAGCGATTTTTGAATACAGATTCAAAAATTTTGATTTATTTACTTTATTATTAGTATCTTATGAAATAAAAATACTAAACATAGTTACAGAGTCGGAAATAGTTTCCATTCGATTATTCAGAAAAAAATATTCTTTGGTAGAAGTGATAACATCATCAATATAATGAAATTATTACAAAATGTACAAGTGTATGAAACCTCTGCATACGATCTTCACACAATTTTCTTGAGGAAGTATGAAAGTCAAGTTTTGACTGCCAACCTTCGATTCAATTTTTTTTCAGATAAAAAAAATCTGAAACTGAAAGACAATCAGAAATCTTTTCAATTGATATTTGTTCCTCAAAATTCAGAAAAACTTAAATAGTCTCTATTTCAACCTGGCCAACAATTTTTATCCAGTAAACACAGGACTGAGTCCTTCTCACATCGATCTTATAGGTATTGCGTATGTTCATAAAGAACAATAATAACGTGTGATGAAACAGAATTTTAGTTGTTCTATGCTAATGAGTTTCTGGTCTTTACCGGAAGATTAGATCTTCAGGTCGAATGAAAGACTCAAAGAATAATTTGTGAATTCTTTGAAAATCTGTTTTTTGAGCTAGTATGAGTTGTTCAACGAGGGCACTAATAAATAGATAAACAAGTCTAGGAAATAATTTTGGTCACTGCTCAATAAATAAGACTTAATGAGATAAGTCGAAAATGGGGGAAGTAACGTATATAAAACAATTTCAGGATTAAGTTGCAGTTCGTTACGTTCAGGTGGATTTTCTGGCTTATTGAATGTTATTTCACCTTCGAGTTCGCGTCTAAAGATGTCACGGTAGCAAATTAAAGTCGAAAAGTAGATCAATCTATCACTCAAACATATTGCAGTAGCAATTCTGTTTGTTCACATTTGTTCGAACTTTCGAGATATGTATATTTTTCATTCTCAGTAAACTTGTGAGTTACTCTCACATCATCAAATATGAAGAATATGAATTTAGAATTTAAGCAAATTAAAATTTCAGAAAATCCCTGAGCAGGAGCTTTTGAGCATTCGTTCATTGGTGGAGCAATAAGACTATTACCTCAAAATTTCATATGGAACTTGAGATTCATACCAAATATGTAAATGCAGAATCTCAACACAATCGGAATGATATTTTGGGAATTATTCAAGAAATAAAATATATAAAAAATATATAATTAAAAAAATTCAATTCTATGGTTCTGATGTTTCGATCCTCTCGAAATCTAGCATGAACATCAGTACATCAGTCTTGATTCACAAAATAAATTTCACTCTTATCGGATATATCCTCTGATGGAAATATGGGGATTCTTCGTTTCAATGTACCAATTGAATTTTTTATGGTTATGTTAACACTATGGCCACAAAATTTTGCAGGGGCATTCAATATATCAACCTTCATTCACAAAATGCAATTCCCTCGAATCGGATATCTTCTTATGGAAATACAAAATTTTATCTTTCCAATATTGAATGCCCATATGGAACACGTTTTGGCTGCTTAACGAACTTAACCGAGGCATTTGGGAACAGAACTCATTCTAAAAATCTCAAGTCTCTAGGACAATCCGTTCGAAAGTTATCGTGCGGGTGAACGGCAGGACGGACGGACGATACTATGGACTGAATTGAATTTGACCACTGATTCGTCATCAGGGAGTAGAACCCTATCGAAACCATTTTCGGCTCAAAGTAACAGACATTTGGGCAATACGATATAGCACTCTTTTAGTAGAACGAGCGCTACAAAAGTGTAGAGTCCAATTCTCTCAATAGAAAACTCAAAAAAATTTGAGTGTATCGCTTGAGTAACTGGTTCCTTCATAAACTGCTATTTGAAAAGACTCCATATTCTGAATTTTTGGCGATTTTCTCGTAAATAGTGCATCAAATATTCAGACTCATCTGAAGAAACTCATTATAATTAGAGCTTGCCCCTCTATTTTTGAGGTCATATATAGGGTGTGACATTCAGAAAAGTGTAACTTTGGTATGTATCTTTGTATTGGAACATCACGTTAGTGATGGGCCACCCGGTATAATTTATTCTTCAGATAGATACATCTGCTTATTCTCGTATTCTTGCTGTTCGAATTTTTTTCTGTTCTGGAGACCTTCACAATGTTTTTCACTAATCGTTGTGTCGTTTCAAAAAAGATTTCAAGTATTGATACATATCACGAATACTCGAACGATTCTACCACTTGACATTTTTCCGACTCCACTTCTACCCTGAAAATTTCTCCCCAAGTCATTCTGTTTCAAAGTTCAAAATTTTCGATTTCCTATCAAAGGAATTCCGAAGATACAAGTGCATTGAATCAACTAGCTATGAAGCTATGACGTAATTGTTTCCTCAAACTCGATTCAAAATTGGTTCGTCATAAAACAAAAAATTAACAATGTACTGAAGTAGCCAGTTTTACCATTCTTAAAATCGATAATTTGAAAAGTTCCAAGTAGTGTCAGCAGATACATACTTCATGTATCAACGTAACCGTGGTACTCAACCACATAATGAGTGCTACATAATTATATTTAATTTTTCTATTCAGTGGATACAAATATGCAAATATTTTCTCAAGAGGAAAATAAGCAAGTCCTCTGGCTAATTGAAGAAAAGTATGCTCATTAAAACAGGTTAGCGAAGTTTATCCCGGTAATTTTTATGATCCCTTAAATAAATACTAGTTCCACTTGGTAGTTACATCAATGTTTTCTCAAGCTTCTGCACTTATTCGTTAAATTGAATATTATATCTGCATGGCTGAATATTTGGTATCGTCATTCTTGGTGGTTTGAAAAATTAGTTTGTTTCATTTGTGAGATGAATATTGTTTAGTTGCGTGTGTATTATCGTTTTTATACTAAAGGATGAATATTGTTACTGTACACGTGAAATTATTGACGATTGAATATTTATACAGAGGTTTGTTTCTTCACTGTTGACATTTTCGGAATTTTGTTTTGTAAAAAAGTTCTGCTTTGAAAGTTATTATGAACCATAGAAAACTTGGGTACCCTAAATTGCTTCAAAGCTTAAAAATCATAGTGAAAACTTATCAATTTGCAACAAGGGCGGATATAGCTTTTTTTCATGGGGGGGGGGTGGTAGTGATGATTCAAGATCGATAGATCAGGTTCAAAACTTGCAAAAAATTTAATCAAAATATTTAGGAGGAATAATATAATAAGAAAAAATAGAAGTAAAGTAATATTAGTAAAAAAAACAAACAAATTAAAATATATGCACCACGTTGCGTAATTTTATTTAGGTTTTCGATATTCATGGGGGAGGGGTAATTACCCCCATTACCCCCCCGTAAATCCGCCCTTGATTTGCAAAAATATCATAAGTGAAGTTTGTTCAGAATAATATCTTATTCAATATGCAGATTTGAGTTCAAATCCACTCAAATTCAAAAATTACTGTTTTTTCGGGTTATTTAATTCTTTCGTGATGCTGGCAATTTTAAACTTCTTTAAAAAAATTTCAATCACATGTGTTTCAAAAATTAGTTCATTTTTTAAAATCTCAAAATGCGTTCTGCTGTATGGTACCAAACTGTTTTTCTACAGCAATTTCAACCAATGATGCATGGTTTTTTCTTGAATTGATGAGGTCATTTTTGAATTACAAAAAAACTTTGTGGAAATGGTGTGGTGAGTTGTTCACTTGCGACGAATACTTCCTGAGATAAAAAATAAAGGAATTCGAAAATTGATGGCTTGGAAAACCAATAGTGGAAGGGGGTGATATTTTGATTTGCGATTCAATATTTATTCTGAGAGTACCTATTAAAAACAATAAATTGAATTTCTGTGGTGATATTATTTTAATTTTGTATCAACAGATCAACTCACTATTCGTCTTAAGGATTTTCGAAAAATATTATGGTTATTTCGATACGAAAAAAAGTGAAAATACTTTTGACTCATATTTGATAATAACAACAGAAATCTACATAACATAAAGATATCAACCAATAATATCATCGCCATAGATTATTATCATAGTTATTGAATTATAAGAAGTTCAGATATGTGTTCTGCAAACACTTTTGCTCTCCAAAATCGTACAATTATTTCAGTTTCACGAAATTTAGCAGACGTGAGCATCCTAGAATTCGCATTTTAATTCTGAATTTCATATCGCTGAAGAACTCGAATGAGATATTCAGGTCCCACACCCATCCTGAAAAAATGAACTTTCCAACTCTTTTCTTCCGAAGGTTTTGATGTTTCGATTCTGACGAAATATATGACGAATATGCTCGTCGCTGACCTAGTTCATAATAAGTTTGACATTGATCGGATTCCATTAACGGTTAAAATAACAGAGATTTGAGTGAAACGACAGCACCGCTGTTCCCCTTGAAACAAGCACGCAAAAAATACTGCCCGATATTTTCAAACATTTTTTGAAGAAGTTAAATTCATTCATAATTAATGACATTTTTTTGGAATATGTGTTCAAGACATTTCTACAACTGTTCTGAAATTGTGCCCACTATTTCTAGAATTATTTCCAACTGCTTCAAAAATTCACCAACTGCTTCGAGGATTTACCAACTCTGATCACTAGACCAACTACATTGACATTTGTTCAAATGCTTCAAAATTTCACCAATGGTTTATAAATTTTTCCAACTGGTTCGAAAAACTGCCAACTGCTAGGCAAAATTGCAAATTTTGATCAACTGTATCAACTTCATTGAAATTTTTCTAACTGTTTTCAAATTTTAACAATTTTGACAATATTTCTAACTGCTTCTAGAATTTCCCAACTCTGTTCAATAGTGGCCACGCTCCTAGACCAACTGTATTGATATTTGCTCATCTGTTTCCATAATTTTTCCAACTGCTTCGAAGTTTCGTCAACTGCTTCGAATAACTACCAACTGCTTTGAAAAATTGCCAACTCTGATCAACCTGTGTCAATCAACTTCATTGAAAATTTTCCAACTGCTTTGACAATTTTTCCAACTGTTTCGAAAATTCACCAATTGCTCTGAAACTTTACCAACTCTGTTCAACATTGGTTGGGGATCGTACCTCGCATCCCCATCCCCTCCTTAGGCCGTTCCTGCTGAAACACCCTGTATAATAAAATTATTCTTCAGATTTTCTTGTGTAGTTAAAAAGAACACCAGAAATTGAAACCGATTTATTCGGGGGGCCCGTATTGCGTTCAGAAATCGAGTAGCATTCTCAGATCAATTTCATGAATGTTGCGCTACTAGAGACCTGCCGATCCACTAATTTTAGCTCATCTCCAAGACGTACACATCTCCCCACACTGTCACACAATTTATCAATTAAGAATTCAAATGTAATTCGTCATTGGAATACTGGCGTAATATTCATAATAATATATAGTGTCACTTAAACGAATATATTGTATAATTGGTTTTGATAAGGGTATCAAGTGGACCATCAACGTCATGCTCGTCTCAGACGTCCCGTCATTTCAATTGTTCCGTTGGTCAGCTGGCTTATCATCTCAAGTGACAATTAATCACGACGCTATTACTGGACGCTTTAATTAATTGGTAAATGCTAGTTCTGATTTTTATTGCCTACGACGGAAATTTTAATCAAAAACACTTTAGTAATGATAATTTCGATTCGTAATTACTTAATGGCCTCTTACACAGTAGGGAGACACAATTGCTCCGTATGCTTGAAGAAAATTTATCAGGATTATTTGTTATTATCATTAATGGCATATTTCCTTCATCTCCCATTCGTTATTGAGAAAGATTGTTGTATGAAGAGGTCATATTGAGAATATAGAGACCACGAAGAATGTTGAATTTTAGGAAAGTTAATATTTCAATTGGCATTGTAAAAATAGGATAGGTTTTTTTTTTCTTATGACAGCGTTAAAAGTATTGTTAACTATATATGCCTATCCTATCATCCACTCAAAAATTGAAGTAATTATAACTTGCAATTAAATACTGAAATTCTTTATAATTGTTAGTTCAAACATTATTTAATGAGTGAGGACGAAGATCTACAACAGAGTGGGGATTTGGCTCAAATTGTAAAATATTTTCAAGCGAAATTTAATTCCGGTTCTACCGGAAACGAAAGGAAATGTAATACCCTATATATTTATACATATTCGAGTTCTTCGTTCAATTCTGCACTGATTTGATATATAATATGCGCAACCACTTCAAGTGGTTGTTGAGGTATGGCCTGATCGTCATTTTTTTTGTCAGGAAGATTGTCACAAATTAGTGTTTATATCTTCGAAATCCATCATTGTGATATTTATGCAGTAGTGAAACAAAAGAAAGTACGCTCATACTGCTTCTTGTATAAATTATGAGGAAATATTATACAGGGTGCCTGAAACAGGGCTTCAGAGTGATCTTCAATTAAGGTATAAAATCTCGTGAGGTTCAGTTGTTGACACCCCGATAGTGATTGACACTGTGTACATATACATATACCGATGTAATAAACTATTGGTGCTATCTAGAGTTCTTTCATCTGTCCTCACATATTTCAGAATGATTTATTTTCATTTAGGTCAAGTTCAATTTCCTCAGGTTATCATTCTGAAAACGCCATCATTAGATATTTGACGCTATAGAGTTTGTAGTAGTGTCAATAAGTGTATATTGTATATGCAGTGGAACTTCCCTACAACGAACGTCTGTATAACGAATTTCGTACAAGACATTGGACCTTGAATTCAAATTCAATGTTAAAAACACCCTCTAAAACGAAATTCTCTCTATTACGAAATATTCAAAGAACATCACCCTTTGAATGGGTATTGGTAAGAAGGTATAAGGGTGGGTTGTTTCCGATTTTTTTCCGGACGTACGTAATAAATCCCGATCTTGAACTTAATCATTACGGCAGGCAGAGAGATCCTTCTGAAACAGTTTTAAATACACCCCTGGCTGTTAGATTTCAATCTATAACCATTACGCTAGTGTGAAAACTTGTGCG
Organism: Propylea japonica; assembly: GCA_013421045.1. Lineage (NCBI taxonomy): Eukaryota > Metazoa > Arthropoda > Insecta > Coleoptera > Coccinellidae > Propylea > Propylea japonica. Next base: position 13,268,918 of record CM024239.1, on the reverse strand, counting down.
AAAATGTCTAGAAGCAAGTGCTTAAGTTTGAATGATAAACTTAAATTTATCAGTGAAGTCGACCGCGACATCATATAACGAAATTTCTTTATAACGAATATTTTTTTGCGTATTAAGCGCTTTCGTTATAGGGAAGTCCCACTGTATATTAAAGTTTAGCGACTGCACATAATTGCGTATATTTTTCGATTTTGTTCTGTTTCATATTCGTTAAAAGTTTTCTACTATTTGGAAGGTTCCGAGGAATATTTAATTAATGTAAGTATAGTGTCTTTTGTAGGATGCGGAAGTTAGGTAAAATCAAGTACAACTTGTATTCCAATTTAACTTTATTCGCGCATTCATGTTACAAAATTAACTAAGGTGCAATTCTAAAAACAATGCATTCAATATTTATTGCGCATGACTTGCCCCACTTATACCTAAATACATTACAATAAGTAAACCCTTCAATGATTTGTATATCAAGGTTTAACCATATGGCAATAACTGTGTCAATATAATATTACATGATTGACACAGGGTTCAACCATACTATATAAATCATTGAAGGATTTACTTACATCAATTAAATCTTCCTTGAAACCTTCCAAATAGAAGAACACTTCTAACGACTATGAAACTTGACAAAATTGACACTATTGCAAAATCGCGCGACAAATACCTAATGATGGCGTTTTCAGAATGATAACCGGAGGAAATTGACATTTATGAAAAATGGAAAAAACCTAGATAGCACTAATAGTTTATAACATCGGTAAATATGTCAAGATCACTAATACTTTTTGTTACTTCGTTATTTATATGGAATAAAATTGTGTGAAATTTATTATTTATCTAGTATTTTTAGTATGAATGTCTCATTCACCCATATAATGAAAATGTATGTCTCCTCGAATATTCAATCGATATTTATTGAAATTTTGATGGTAATCTCGATGGTAATACCAAAATATCAACATTCAACTATAGTTCGGTAATAATAACCATAATGATGTAGTAAAATTAGAAACCGAATTCGCGTACTGAATATATACATGCACTCAAGGTGTCAATCACTAAAGCTTTCACCCTATTTAGATTCTTAACCAAAAGGTGGAGTGAGGAAACAATCTTATGTCAAATACTTTTTAGAAATGTTTATTGATCTTTTCTTATAATTAAAAAAAACCTGAGCAGTATCATACTTATACATAATATAGATAATAAAGAGCGTAACTTTCCTCACCTTGACCCGAAAGTTTCCACTAATATCTATAACCAATGTAACTAAATACCAAGTTGATCCATAATGAAACTAATGAACTGGTCTGAATTGTATATTTTCCTGGAATCTGGTTCATTAGTGTCGGAAAATTTTTCCCCAATAATTCTCAGGAAAAGCAGACATCTAGTGTTATTCCGTTGATTCATTTGCCTGTAATGATACTTCCAATATGAGCAAGCAAGATTAAAAATTCATATGCAAGTTTGGAAGTTGAATGTGAATGCAAAACGTTAATTACTTTCTGAATAAATCATATTTGGGTAAATCAACATCATTAATGTGCCCAACTCTGTGCCAACAGAATAAATTGAGTGCTAATGGTTCTTTTTCGGTTTATTAAACTACCATCAATGAATTTCACTGGTGTTTTCATTTATTATTGATTTAAATGATTGAGGGTGAGGAGAATTATCTTTCTTTGGTGCATCACGAAAGTTGGAGTCAATGAGTTCGACATTCATTATGACATTAGAGCTTTCTTGGAATTGAAGTTTTTTGTCTAAATGATCTTGAAAACGAGTTCAATGTCTAGTTCAAGCTCAAGTCGTTCAATTCGTAAGTATAAATCATAGACATTTATCATATGAGGAAAGCAGGGATTTCATGAACAGAGGTGGATTTTTATACTCATCTCTCCTGAATTTCGAATTTTCAGATGGACCGAGAGATTTCTTTGAGCTTGTTCATAATAACATGCAAAACTTTGAACTCCAATTTAGGTATTGATGTTACAATATAAACTTATTACATGATCTGAAAATTGACGAAGTTTTTTCCTAAACGAGCTTGAAAACGAGTTCAATGTCTAGTTCCAACTCAAGGCAAGAGTTGTCTAATTCGTAAGTATAAATCATGGACATTTATCATATGAGAAAATCAAGGATTTCATGAACAGAGGTGGATTTTTGGAAAAATCATTATAATCATCTCTCCTGAATTTCCAGATGGACCACAGTTGTTTATATTAAAATGCAAAATTGCTCCAATTTAGGTATTGATGTTTTTATTCATAATGTAACAAGATCTGATAATTTGGCAAAGTTTTGGGACTCAACTTCTAATCACTTCTAACAGTCCTTTAAAAACAAAAACTATCATTGGAGAAATACTGCCAATTCAAACTAAGCATCTCTCATAGCCAAGAAAATGTTCAGCTTCCATACTCAATTTTCCGTTTGAATCTCGGTCCTGTATCAACTTTTTCTCATTTTCTTCGAACTTTTTGCGTTTGATTTTTTGTTGTTTGGGATCGACGAGATAGACAAAATAGCATGGTATGGCGAATTATTATCATTAGAAAAAATGAGTTCATATTTGTATAGAAAGAAATCAATAACTATCAAGATATTCAAAGTTGAAGTATCGTGTTCCCAATATATGAACAAGCGCTCAAAAACCTAATTCCTAATCGTTTTTGTTGTTCCTGAAGATAATAATAAGAGATCATAAGAGAATATTTCAGCACCCAAATCTATTCTATTATATGTTTACAGTATTTCTGATTATATTCAGGTACGACAATGATAGATTAGTGCTTTAATAGAGACGCTGTCATTGCTTATATTCAGGTACGTTCAATATGTTGCTACATAATAATAATAATAATAATTTTATTTATTCCTTTAAGACATAATTCATGTATAGGACAAGTCAATTAACAAAATAACAATGTTTAACCAAAAGAAAAGAAAAAACAATATATAATTCATTCAATAACAGAACTCAAAAATTCACCTTTGCTGTAGAAACATCTTCCCAGCAGAAGGTTTTTGAGCTCACTCTTAAATCTAAAGTATTCCAAGTTTTGTAACCTATTTGGTAGATTGTTATAGAGCTTGATTCCACTATACATAGGTGAATTCTCAAATTTGGAAGTTCTATGCACAGGGATCGAGATTGTGTTCTTATGCCTTGTATTATATTCATGATATTCAGAGCATTTCGTGAAAGATTGGATATTTTTGTGAATATGTAATAAAGATCTTAAAATATAAATACAAGGAAAACTCATTATTCTATGTTTCAAAAGCAGTGGCCTGCAAGACTCCTAGGATTTCAGACCAAAGATCAGTCGGATTATTCTCTTCTGAGCAACAAAAACCTCCCCACTTTCTGATGACCCTCCCCGTAGAATGACGTTGTAATTCATATGTGAAAAGGCCATCGAGTAATAAATATTAATCAACACCTCTGGTGGAAGAATATGTTTGAGACGCTTCAGCGCAAAAAACGCACTGCTGAGCTTTTTACACACAGATTGGATATGACTCTGCCAATTTAAATTTTTGTAGACTATCAGGCCCAGAAACTTCACACACTCAGAAGATTCTAGTCTTCCCAGAGGAAGTTTAAGGACCAACTGTTCAACAGATTCGCGTATCTGAAAATGGACTAGGTTAGTCTTATCAATGTTTAGAATCAGGGAATTTCTGCGGCACCAATCCGAAAAATACTGTACCAGCATCTCGCATCTTATTTTTAGCTCTTGTAAGTTTGATGCTGTTATCAAGAAGGATGTGTCGTCCGCAAACAATAAGATTATAATATCAAACAAAATGATCATTCTAATAGAGTCCGGTAAGTCCGGTAAGTCATCCGAAATTCAAAAATTTTCCCAGTCGTTTCAAAGTTAGAAACTGGTTATCTAAATATGAAATGAACATATATCTTTTGAGAATATTCAAAAAATAAAATTTCAAATCTTTCAACTACATTCTCAGACTTACCCACACTAATAATTTCTGATTCTAGTTTAATCCTTTGGAAACAATCACTTTTATTTCATATTCTTGATCATTGAGTCCAACCGAGTCGTCTGAGACCACTCTCGACTGAAAATTCAAAAGAAACAGACATTTGGGCAAATCCATAGCACGCTCTTGGACAACAGAAATTCTGAAGATATATTTTTCGACTTTTCTTGTCACGGTAGGAAATTACCTGGTCCATAGATTCACTCTGTATATCAAATCTAAGAAAATGCATTATGAAGAAATATGATGGCTTATACCAATCAGAATTCTTCCCCTTGTCTTTTACACTTTTCTTTCTTCCATACTCATTGCATTGGTCTTTTGTCAATAACGCTTTGTTCTTTTCATGAAGGATTTAGGGACCCTTCATATTGTTCGTCCTAATAAAAAGACTGATCTGTCTTCAGGAAATTAATTTTTCGATATAAGAAATGGAGTACATTATGACGATGATACTATTGATTCCTTCAGTATTCAAGACTTCTTTATCATATCCTACTAATGAAAAAGATTCTGGGAAAATAAGCATTTGCGAAATTTCCATATTCATCATTTAAGCATTGAGTGTTATATGGTGCTAAAGTGAATTACTCGCATCATCTCTAATTTTCTGGTAAATCCGCTTACAATAACAAACCTTGCAGAGACTGAATCTCAGTTTCAATGGTTTTATTGATTTATTTTATGCTGGTACTCGGTAGCCTCTCAACACAGATTTATCATTTTATTATTTTTTGTCAATTCATTTAATTTCTTTTCGGAATATTTTCTTCACGGAAATTTATTGTGAATCATCAGATTACTAACCCTATAATTTTACCACAAATGTCACTAGTAGGTACAGTAAATGAATAAACTGGTCCACACAACTTGGGGATATTGACTTAAATTGCAAAATATATAATAGTTTGAATGAGATGTTTGTGATGAAAATTCATATCAATATGATTTCAAGTTGCAGAAAATAAAATTAATTGAGTAAAATAACGAAATTTTATTTCCAGAGAATTCAAGACTATCAATACAATGTATGGCCTCCACGGGCATCAATAACAGCTTGACATCTTCTTTGCATATTACACAGGAGGTTGTTGAACATTTCTTGATTCAGTTCCATAAACGGGGCAGAAGCTCTCTCAGACCATTTAAGGGTTTTGGGGTAGGTTGATGATTATCTAATCTTCTTTGGAGCATATCCCATGCATGTTCTATGCAATTTAAATCTGGTGAGTGCGGAGTTATTGGTAAATGTGGAATACCAAACTCCTCGCGCGCATTCTCAACTATGGCTGCATGGTGCGGTCTAGCATTATCGTCTAGAAATTGAAAAGTTTCATCAATAGCAGCATGAAAATTTGGCACAACATTGTCAATGACATGCTCCCTATAGTGTAAGGCGGTCATATTCCCAGGACAAATGTGTAGTAGACTATAGGCACGTGTTGAAAAAATTATGGGTCATTTGAACCACCAGGTGACCTATCAAGAACGATATAAGAGCATAAAATAATAAGATTCAGCACTATGCTGTCACTTGTAAGCTGTCCAACTGAGTGCAGGTGAGAATTCGAAAGTACAGGTAGAGTGGGTAATTTTGGTCACATATTTTTGTACGGCATGCTTACCATCGATAGATCCTTGAAAAATAATAAGAAAACGCGTAGCGCCGTAAAAAAATGTGGAGCCAAAAAGTCGAATTTTTTTTTTATTTTCCGACAATTACCAGGGTAAATTTGGTCATTTGATTTTGTACTGCTTCTAATCCATTATTCCGCAACGCCGTAAAAAAATCATGCGACAAGGGGAAAAATCTAGGGTTGCAATCCCCTCTCCTTCCGTAGTCCAGGGGGTGATTTGACACAACATGAAATAAATTTATTTTGAAAGTATTTTATGCAAAGATAATATTTTTTCATATGCCGTACATTTTCGTTGGTTCAAAGGAGAAAAAAAGAAAAATCCATTTATTTGTACTAATTTTCATAGTCTTTTCGTGATTCTAGGTTCCTAGTTAGAAACTTTATTGAATATGGGTTTGTATACTATCCATTTATACCAAAATATAGACATGTTGTCACTGATAATTGCAAAATACAACATTTTTTGAAAAGTACTCATGACACTGAAGTTTGCAGTATACAAAATCATGCGACAAGGGGGTCTGCTAACTTCAGTGTCATGAGTACTTTTCAAAAATATGTTGTATTTTGGAATTATCAGTGACAACATGTCTATATTTTGGTATAAATGGATAGTATACAAACCCATATTCCAACATAGTTTCTAACTAGGAACCTAGAATCACGAAAAGACTATGAAAATTAGTACAAATAAATGGATTTTTTCTTTTTTCCCCTTTGAACAACGAAAATGTACGGCATATGAAAAAATATTATCTTTGCATAAAATACTTTCAAAATAAATTTATTTCATGTTGTGTCAATCACCCCCTGGACTACGGAAGGAGAGGGGATTGCAACCCTAGATTTTTCCCCTTGTCGCATGATTTTTGCGTCGTTGCGGAATAATGGATTAGAAGCAGTATTGAAATAGTATGACACAGATGCCGTACAAAATCAAATGACCAAATTTACCTGGTAATTGTCGGAAAATAAAAAAAAATTCGACTTTTTGGCTCCACATTTTTTTACGGCGCTACGCGTTTTCTTATTATTTTTCAAGGATCTATCGATGGTAAGCATGCCGTACAAAAATATGTGACCAAAATGTACCCACTCTACCTGTACTTTCGAATTCTCACCTGCACTCAGTTGACAGCTTACAATAAACGGCATAGTGCTGAATTTTATTATTTTATGCTCTTATATCGTTCTTGATAGGTCACCTGGTGGTTCAAATGACCCATAATTTTTTCAACACGGGCCAGTAGCCTATAGATTTGGGCGCCCGTTGAAACATATCCCGGCACATACCATAACACTACCCCCTCGAAATGGATGGACTTTTTGGACATAGCGACTATTACGGAGTATGAGAGGGATTGTCCATACCCTTATTCTTCGAGAATCTGAAAATCGAAGCCTTGATAAACCGACACCATTTCAAAATAGGTAAGAACATTCATGAAGCATACCCACTCAAAGAACCAAACTTCAGAAAAAAGGCGACCAGATTGACGAAATGCCTCATAGGTACTGATTTTCATTGGATCGATACAAGTTTTAAATTATTTTGCAGCGATTTTCTCGAAGATTACATACTTTTCAAAATAATCGAATACGATATCCCTAGCTCTTGGGAAGTAGTATATTTGATACAAAAACACAAAAACAGTTGTCGAAATTGTTGAATACAAAACTCACTTAACGTTATTTAGCGAAATTTTGAACTAATTTTTTTTAAAACGTATTATATTTAATTCACTATTCACTTTCCAGAGAATGGAAAAATCTGAAAAATGCTCACTTTAGAAATCATATGGAGGATATATATGAGAAAACTAGAAATTCATTAGAAAAATCGACACAAACTAAGAATGGCATCTCTATCCATACCCAGAAATAGTCTACCTGAAATTTATTTCCCGTATATTATAAGTCTACGTAATTTTTTAGTCCAACATCATAAAATTTAAGATGACTTGCAGCAACAATTATAAAAAATTTCGTTTCATATAGATTAACATGTCATATCCAAAATTTGACTTGAATATGTTGAAAATAAAGTCCTATATGCAATATTCTCAAAATTATAGGCGGTACACCATTATTTTTATTTTGTTTTCTTAATAACGAATACATTATATTATTATACATTCAACAAGTGTAATGTGCGTTGGTACACTTATTACATACCCAAGATATACGAATATATTCTTTTTATTACGATTCAACGCACACTCACGCAATTCAAGACATAATAATTATCCATACATCTCTGTCAAATAGGCTACAATGCCCAATTTGACAATTGAGTTTTGTTGTGGAATATTAATGATATTCATTTTTCTTATTACACAGATGGAGGTTGCATATAAATGCCAAATTTGAAAGAGACATCAGCAACTTTAATAGTTTGGAGAATAATCCTTTCTTTTTGGAATTTGTACACTGTTTTCCTGAATAAGTGTATCAACGATCAACTGTAGATTTCACTTGAAAAAATATAATTTATCCCTTCTATTTTGGGTAAATTTTTTTTGTTTTTTTCAGTTTTTCGCTAACATCTCAGGAATTACAGAATTAAATTTTGTACACACATTGTCACTAAAAATAACTTATTTCTTGCACTTCACTATAGGTTCTAATGGACGTGCCAGTGGCGGGGATATTAAATTTGAACAAAGGTTTTATCCTCCATCTTTTACACCACTAGACAAATTTGCATTTGCACAGTAAATTCTGATTCATCAATGGGTATTACATAAAAAAGGATTACAGGTTTATTGTTCTAATGCCGTTTACGAGAAAACTGGCATTTCATGATCAAAAAGAATTTGCTTAGACACTATTGGAATAATGATAATAAATAAAATTATTAAAACCATCAAAATTTGACAACTAGGTATTTAATGTTGATAGAATCTGGTGTACTATAATTCAACATTGAATTATATTCAATATTTAATTTAATATTTTGTTTTGTTGGATGCAGAAATGATATATTCGGATCGAAAAAGTCCAAATGTGTCATTCTGAATAATATTAAGGAAACAGATATTTTTCTTGAGTTATCGTAGTAGCCTTTAATGAATATATATGAGTGTATTACGGGATATAAGTTCGAGTTTTTTTATAGCACGGCACATACAGGGTGTTCATCATAAAACTGGACAAACATATATTTTCATGTAGAGGACATCGGAGAATCATTTTTGCCTTATACAATATATCCCGTTTCGAAGCATAAGCGAGATACAGGGTGTCAAACGTCATTTTTGAGCAAGATTCTTCTGAGTGTGGTCGTTATGTATAACACTTGGTGTAACGGTTTTTGGTCAAATCTCAGTATTTTTGGGTCCTCTATCCAGAAAAGTTGACGAACTCCGAAAAAAAATTTACAAATGGCGGAAAACCTGCAATGTTCAAAATTTTTTGCGGTTGTCAAATTGACTTTTGTTTTCTGAATGAACACAATTTTCTAAGACTTTCTGTGAAAATTTTTTTTAAAAATCGAACACAAATTTTTTTTTACATGTCTACAGCGATGAAAAAAATTCACTCGAAATCGATGAAATTCTGTACAATTGTACTTCTTGAATTATCAATCAAACGAATATGAAAACAGAATCGTAAAATATCGAACGGTTTCGTTACTACAGTCATTCAAATGTTTCGTTCAGAACTCTGAAATAATGAAAATAAATTCGTTTTGAGTTCTAGAGTCAAAATAATTAAATTATTGGCATGTCTAACATTTTAGATGAATTTAAACGAAAAAAATCAGTGAAACTTAGTTGGGACTCGAAACGACGTAGGTATTAAATAGGGAAATGGCACTGTTCTAAGGATATTAATATTCGTTGCCAGGCAACAGTAGTTCGTAGTTCATAGAGTTGGACTGGTATTTTAATTTCAGTGAATATAATTTAGCCAGTAGTCAAACTCTATGAACTACAGACTACCGTTGCCTGGCAACGAATATTAATATCCTTAGAACAGTGCCATTTCCCTATTTAATACCTACGTCGTTTCGAGTCCCAACTAAGTTTCACTGATTTTTTTCGTTTAAATTCATCTAAAATGTTTAGACATGCCAATATGTTAATTTAATCATTTTGATTCTAGAACCCAAAACAATTTTATTTTCAATATTTCAGAGGTCCGAACGAACATTTGAATGACTGTAGTAACGAAACCGTTCGATATTTTACGATTCTGTTTTCATATTCGTGATTGATAATTCAAGAAGTACAATTGTACAAATTTCATCGATTTCGAGTGAATTTTTTCATCGCTGTAGACATGTAAAAAAAATTGGTGTTCGATTTTAAAAAAAAATTTTCACAGAAAGTCTTAGAAAATTGTGTTCATTCAGAAAACAAAAGTCAATTTGACAACCGCAAAAAAAATTTGAACATTGCAGGTTTTCCGCCATTTTTGACATACTTCAGCAGATCCTCCTTATCTTCGGTCGTCAACTTCATAATAAAAATCAAATTTATATTATTAAATATTATCTATTTTGAACTTGAACCCTAAATTTCAGTTTTAAAAATGTATAACATTCATCTTTTTAATTGAAAAGAGAAAGAAAACTACCACCAATCGTCACGTAACAAGTAATCCAATGTTGTTAACAGTAAAAAATCAAAAATTTCAGTGTTGCCATTACATCGGAATCATTTAAATTAGCATGGTTATATGCTTTTAGTTGAAAATAATAATGATATGAAATTATTTTAAACATACTAGTTGCTGAAATATTACTTTGATTCAATTTTCTGTAGCGATAAGTGGATGCCATATGAAAATCATTTAATTTTAATCTATGCTGTTTATCACAGAAATCACACATTCTGTTTCCTGTTTCTGTGATATACATGACACAGAAAATATAGCTTTCATAACATAACCAAAAACAAAATTTTGAAGATTCAAAGCAATTATTTTCTATCGGATTATACCTTGAATACCTTGACGTTTGACACCCTGTATCTCGCTTATGCTTCGAAAACGAGATATATTGTATAAGGCAAAAATGATTCTCCCGATGTCCTCTACACGAAAATATATGTTTGTCCAGTTTATGATGAACACCCTGTATAAATACTGCTCATTATATACCCTTTATTTCAGATGCGTATTTAAGGATTGCAAATTGATGGTAATTGTCAAATTTAAATTATTCATTGGCAGTTACATTTAAGTCGAAAGAAATAACAAAATATTCATTTGGATCTGTTGCTAATTGATGAGTCACCATAAGCCAACAATTGATTAAACTGCATTAATATAATTAGCAAGACCTATACATTGTACCAATGCATAATTAACACAAAAATATTTTGTCCGCTAATGAGTAAACTAACTCGAAATATCGATATTTGTCTCCCAATAAAGAACTGCTAATTATTATCATGTGCTGCTGTGTGAGGATGAACTCAATTACTTGTTATTAAATTTAATGGTATTTCACTACCATCAGTTAAATTTTTTTCACGATTCCATAATTTAGAGGTCAATATCGAAATCTATTGAAATCATTTACGCAAAAATATCCCCAGATCGTTAGTTCACGTCTTCATTCAGTTAGATTATCCACATGGAAATGAAATGGAAAATTATTATACACGACCAAAATGATTTGAATTTGTGTTCTTTTATGGAAATAATTTCCAAATAATAGCTTGATGCCTAGTGAACAAAGTATAATATTCAATTTGATTTTTGTGTGTCTGAAACCCCAATTCAAAAAAATTTCTTGCTGAAAATTATTTAGTCAAACTTAATCGTTAAGGTTATAATTGAGATGACATTGAATTTTTAACTGGATTAGGTCATTTACTATATAAATAGTAATCATAGATATTAAATTTCGAAGGATTGTAGCTTCAAGTATATTGATTAGATATTCTCTATTAACGATATTGACGAAGACAGACAGGAAATTTCGAACAAATAATGATTTTAGTTTGAACCGTTTTCAGCACAAAGTACACGATGAAATTTTCCTTCGAAAACTACGGTGTTTATGAACGATCGCAAACTTCAATTTCTTCAATAGCTAGTCAAACCTAATCACCTAATCACTTTCGACTCAAATTAGAGAATCACTAGCCTCCAGGGAAAAAAATTAAACGAAAGTTTTCGTAAATGAATCTGTGAAAAAAGTTGAGATTAATGCAGATAGATGAATAAATCGAAAACATATAAATAATTTTCATCAAGTTATTTGTTTTAGCAGGAATATAATCAAAAAATCGGCCAAAATTTGATGAATAAGTGACCATTAGATAAATTCAAAATTTTTGTTACGTTCATGACGTTGAATAACGATTCGTATTGAAATAATATTGTTCATATTGGAAAAACGATCAATCGATTTTTTACATTCTGAGAGCTAATGGTTTCATTCTTGTATTTTATGAATTCAACATTCCTCTTCAAATATTATACTCACCTTGAAAGTGTTGAAGTTGATTTAATAATTAAATAGAATAGTTTTCAGAATATTCAAATTATGTATTCGTTTTTCAAACATGAACAAGCACATAAAAGCTTTCTATTTTACTTTGACTTTTATGTAGGGAGTCATACCCAAACCATCCAATTCAGATCATTCGAATTTGCTCGCTTATTTCGGCGATTCCAACAATTTTGTTTGCAAACTTGAGTACGAAACAAAAAATGGAAAATCTCAATGCTTTTCTGAGGGTCCATTATTTCTAAATTGGTTTTTTTTCGGAAAGCACTGGAAATACCCACAACAGGGAGAAGTATGGGTATTTTTGCTATTAAAAATGACATGAACCTATCTACTTCAGTACAACAGAACTATGATTGATTTTCAGAAATGGAAGAGTTCAATAACGGTACCCTTATAAAAATATTGTCGACCTGTGCAGATATAAATAACTTAATCTCTGAAATAAGAGGAATCATATGAATCATTTCGCCACAAAACCGAGCACTTGAACTATCTCATTCATACATATTCATTCTCATCCCACAGACGAGAAAAACTTAGACACCCGGCTTCAATTTATTCTGATACAATTTGCTGTGGTTTATTGTGGTCAACAATTACTTGTTGTTACGGTAGAATACCCGGATAATGCATAGGAGACAGATGGGAGAATACGATACGTAATGCGAGAGAGAAAGAGGTTTAATACTTATTAAAATACGTGTTATGGTTTCAGTCACGTTGTTGTTTCTCACGGGATCATGAATGTACTTTATTAGCGTATTGTTGTTACTTTACAAATCCGTGCTTGAAGAGTAATGTAATCAAATGTGGAAATTTTTGTGAAAATTTTAATGGGAAAGCCGTTGAAGATGAAATATTTGAATGATAAGTAAAAATAACTCTCGATAATTCAGGTTTAAAATAAAGTTTCACTCATATTCTGGGGTGAAATTGGAGTCTTCTTTGGATTTTAAGGATCACTCGAAATATTCACTCATGGAGTCAACTCCATGCTTGAATCATTTCCACACTTCAAAGTTCTTCAGAAACAAGTTGGTTTTTTATGAGATACGGATGTACTACGGCATAGAAGTGCCTTCAGGAATAAGGATAAAGTAAAAATATGACAATTGACAGATTAAATTTGTCAATTGACTTCTTCAGCCTGTTTTCGACCGGGCATGACTTTTTCCTTAATCACCTGCCTGATGGCTAGTGATTCAGATGAAAATGTCTTCACAAAATTGTCAAGCCACAAACTCTCAGATTAAAATCGTGAAATTCCTTCTTTAGTGGTATAATATATAATAATAAAATTCCTTCGAAAATGCAAACGAAATGTAACTGAATTTTAGTGAATGGATTTAGTTGCAGTTATTTTAATCCCAAAAAATACCCTACGTTAACAATAACTGCATGAAATGTCGATCGTCTTCACCAATCGATGTCATGATAGTTACTCAAAATTCCACCACAGTTAGAGAAAAGACACACAAAAGGTCACTAGCCTAGCCTGTAGTCACGTGAAGGATTTTCGGGATCAACCTCAACAAAGAAGAAAGAAGAACAATATCAGGGAAATAATTTCATTATACGGCCAAGCCCACGAACGAATCCGATGAATAGTGAAATAATATGATACTTGATTTCAATCGAGACACATTGTGTGTAGTTCTAGTGTTTCGAATTGTCCTGATTAGGCCCCTACTGGATTTAATAGATATCATTATTACAATTATCTCTCTCCGGGTAATTATGCATGGGATTGTAATGCACAGGAAATGATTTTTTCGAACGAACTCGCCCACATGTTTAATCAGAGTTAAATGTCTAACAATGGCCTATTAGATAGATCTAGATACTGATTTCAACTTTCACAATTGTTGATGCTCTCAATAACACTTTTATTTTATTACAATTCGTCAGATCGATGACTGGTAACATGGTTCAACAGAGGCGGAAGAGTTATCGTCTATTTTAGATAATTATAGAGCGTTTATAATCCAATGATCGCTAATTTGAAAAACTTTTATTTGAAGTAATAGTTCAAGTGGGACAGGATGTTCACATAACTAACACAACTTTTCGAGATGGAAGTAAGACTAAAATCATAGACTCTAAAATGTCGCCTTCTCTTGAATAATCAATGTTATGATTCGAGATCTCCTCAAATTCAATTTATCTTTTATGTGTAAGATCAACTTTGGACGTGTCACGCCACGTTTATTCGAGTTGATCAATATCCAGTGCAAGTGATTTTAGCATAGATGGTCGAATTAAAGAGCATACAAAAAATTAAAGTATGACGAAATACTATTCGACGTATATTTTAAGTGTACATATAAGGCGGCGATAAAATCGGGTATACGGAAATTTAGCTTTCTAGCTTGTTGGTAAGAAACTGTTTTTATGAGGAAGACACAAATTCATATACCTTGGGTACTTCGGGTCTCTTCCAAAGCTTTTATGAATTTACTGGTTAAACTTCTATGGAAATTTCAAGTTTTGTATTAGTTTCTTCCGATAGAAAAATCTTGAAAATGTTCAAGCTGTGGAGATGGATTATATTGAGACCCTGGAAAATCAATTTGGAATTTTCTCCCAAAATGAACAAGCGACAAGAGCTTCTGAGTACACTCTAGGGATAGCTGCATCGTTTGACGCTGAGTCTATCTTACTTTACGAGTATATGCCATAAAATTTGTTTTAAATCGCACGAGTATTACTTAATATAATCATGAAATATACCATAGAAATGAGCACCTTAAATGATTCAGAAGACTCAAAAAGCACTATCTCAATGGATAGTTTTGAAAAAATAAACTTAGCAGACTACAGGAGGGGGACTCAATCAGGAGATCATTTTGCTTTTAGCCTTAACTAGTCCCAAAATATAGTTTCTCGAATAAATTGATTTTTTTCGAGTTTTCCCTAGTAATATTGCAAAGAGAAAGATCACAACTGATTTATTTATTCTCAGTTGATACTAGTTGCAGGGTATACGAATTTCTGCCATATTTTTCTCGAGATTGATTAATTATATATCATCGAGATATAATAGAGAAAAGACGCTATGACATACAATTGAGTAAGGAAAAATAGCATCACTGGGCGGGGCTAAGTCGGGGACCAATATGGCGGAAAGTTCAGGGTTGAATTAAGTTGCCAGTTTTTTCTGTTTACAAATTTCACCTAAAAAATACGACGTGATGGGGCTTTAGGAATCTTCAAATAAGGTCAATTGAATATCAAATGAACAATTATTCTTCAGGTGATAATATACACATTTAAGAAGATATCAGATTACCAAGACAGACTTGCAAAAAATTTCGAATGCGGATCTGTTCAGTACTCATCCCTATCTGTAATATGTTTTTCCTCTAATTTTCTTCTAAACTGTCTCTTCTCTGCTTGAAAAAAGCCTAATAGTGCACGATACCATTTTATTGTATATTATTAGGCAGAAAAAATCACAACTTAACTAGAAACAGGCGCAAGAATCACAATTTCTCCAGAAAATTCAACGATTGTCAAATTTGACGTTAGGTGGTAGTAATATGGCTCATCTAATCCCATGTTTATTTCAATGATGGCAACTCTATACTATCCTATCTCTATGAATTAAATACACATATAAATTCTGAGAGTTGAGAGTGTAAGGTGAATAAAATGAACAACATTTTTTACATCATAAAATTGTTAGACATGTTGCCTTCTGATTGGAGGATTCTAATAAGAGTAAATCCAAGAAAAAATATAAAATTTTCTATAATATAATAATATCGTTGAAGGCAACTGCCTTCAACGATTCTTTACATATCGACTTCAATGTTCTTCATTCGATTTTACTCCTAAATATTCAATTGATGCATTTTAAGTATTTGTGCGTCTTTCACTACAAGTGTAAATATATCTGCTTATACAGGGTGTCCCGTAAATACCACGCGAAAGTGACACTGGAGATAGATTGACATTAGGTCTATCAGATAGCATCAACATGACCTCAGTAAAAGTCCGCTGGTTTTCGAGATATCACCACTTTTGCAAACAAAAAATGAAAGAGAAAGTGAGATAAAGAGAAAGAAGAGCAAAAATAATGGTTGTTTGAAACGGTAGCGAGGAAAGAATATCAAGCAACATATAATTTGGCAACAGGTGATACTTGTGCATTTTTCCTAATTTTTAATTTTTCGGCTTAAACACATCTCTCGCGACAAAATTATAATTTCTAAGGTTTTGACTCAAAAAAATTGGTAGTGTTGTATCATTTCGAAAAGTGCAGGAAATGGACCAGTTTTTACGATTATTTGTCAATTCAGTCTGATATAATTTTTTTTCACATCAGTCAGTCAACCTTAAGTTAACGTTTTATCTTCGTCATAAAATACAAGTTAGACATTTTTTGAAGGATTTTGTTCTAGTTCTCGGTGAAGTTATTACTTCATTGTTTAAAGCAACTATTCAGGATAGCCTAGGTGAAAAAAAAAACATGAGTTTGAAGACCGAAAGTTGGAGATTTTTAAAAAACACAAAAGTGGTGATATCTCGAAAACCAGCGGACTTTTACTGAGGTCATGTTGATGCTATCTGAAAGACCTAATGTCAATCTATCTCCAGTGTCACTTTCGCGTGGTATTTACGGGACACCCTGTATATGGGAACTTGATAACTGCAATTGAAATTAAGCAGAAAATATGTATTTATATTTACTATTATGCTAAAAGCAGATTGGTATGTCGGAAATTGATCATTTTGCTGGGCGGCCTATGGTCGCTTTATTAGATAAACTGTTGGTAATTTTGGGGCTAAATATTTTTAATTCGGTCGAAAAACTACTCTTTCAGATCATATTCAACATTTCTTTGTTCATATTCCATCCTCGAGTAGTCCTAGAAATCCAATTCGAGATGAGACTTTTCGAAATGAGCGGAAATTGAGTTTATTAAGTCAGCGTTCCATGGCCGACAATGTGCCTGTTCATCCCGGATTATAACGAAGAACGATCGCAGTTTAGACCAGAAACCGGTGGAAATGCAAATTTGGAAACATTGAAAACACACGGGCCATTTAACAATTATAACTCAATTATGCAAAACACTGCTGCTATCGGTCGACGCTGTATTCGGAAATTAACAGAGACAAGTTAAAACGGAAACGGAAGCTCCAACGCGGCATTGCAAGATTAGCTTCGTACTATATATAACATCGCTAATTTGGACGGCTGGTGATATATTTGTTAATTATGAAACACGTACTTCGGAAATTGGATTTCTGCTTTTCGGGTAATCACTGATTTACGATGTGTTGTATAGGGATTGCTGTTTAATTAAACAGGAATTTCCAGGCCTGACAGGATATGAATTGCATAAATATGGACACAATATCTGCCGATACCATTCCTGTTGAACTGATATTCCTGGTTGTCCAATTGATGTTGGTTTGGCACGATCTCGAGTGAAGATAATAATACTATGTTCCCTTCGAAAGGAACGAAATGATGTGGTGACAGCGAAAATTCATTCAAAGTAGGAAAACCTCGAAATGATTAAAAAGAAATTTTTTCTCTGTTTAGGGGAAACCCCGGATAGATATATTTTGAAAATATTGATTTTATATGAGTAATTTCTATGAATGTAGTTAGCCCCATTATTTGATTTGAAACTGAAACTTTTTCTGACATAGCAATCCCAAATTTCCCAAAAATTTGATTTTTGTAGAAGCCTTTTTTGGGGATAGATGCCTACAAGTATGGATAGTTGCCCCACCATGAAAATACTAAATAAAATGACATTTTCTATGCTTAAAACAGCAACTTCATCTACGCAACAACGAATTGTGCATTTTAAATTGAATTTAGAAAGCATATATTAAACGAAAAGTTACATTCTTCATATTAACATAGAGCATTATTCCATACATTCATGATAAATTAATGAAATAATAAGTCTCAACAAAAATGATCAGGAATCAAGTTTGAAATCAAGATAAAACAATGATCGAAAATCTGCTAAAAAGATATGGATTTAGTTTAGATGTCCTAAAGGGCACCTATACCTCAAAAAATCAGGGCAACTATCCTTTTCGATAGGGATAGAAGCCCATGATTTTTATTAATAAATTAAGAAGAAAACAAAAAATATTTGTACTCAGATGTACACTCAATGAAACACTGTATTGACGTAATGAAAAAAATTACTGAATTTATTACCACTTCAAAAGTTATACAGCAGCAAATACCTGCCTCTGAAACTTTGGCATGTTTTTGAAGTTCGCTGCTGAGATGATCGCACACACTAGCGAAAAACGGCTTCACTTTACAATAACCCTTACAAAACTAAGGTCCAGGGTGACTGTAGCAGCTACTTATAAAAATAAATTTTTGATACGTGTTTCGGAAGTTAGGTATTTTAAAAATGGGGCATCTATCCAACTGGAGCATCTATCCGGGTTTTACCCTACGGAACACGATATGAAAAAAAACGAATTTATCATCAATGTTATGAAGATATATTAAAAGCCCTCACTTCTAGTCAGATGAAAGTTGAATATTCTGAGAGTTATAGGCTTCATTCAATTCATTTATGAATTCAACTTTCCTTCTTTATACATACTATCAAAATTTCAGCGATATCTACATGTCAAAAAAATTCTGAAATGAATAGTATGAAACTTTTAGATTATCTAATCTAAATATGAAATGTTAGCTCTATCAGATCAATCATTCTGGAAATTTTCGAGAATTTCAAACTTCAAACAGACGAAATATTCCGACCATACATTTTCCATATCTATATGCTATTCCTTCACGAAGTTTAAGTATTCAGATCTCCTTTTCAAGAAATCCTCACGAAATTTCGCACAAATTTTTATGTCATCATTGAACACCGATATCAAATGGGTGTCCGATCGGATTTATAGTAAATAGTTTCGATGAAAAAAATTTCGATCAATCAACGATTTGAACGATTTGGCCTTTTAACGAAATTAACAGAGGTGTTCTGTCTGAATAAGAGAGTATTTACGGATGATGACCGAACAAAATTGTCTCTAACCTCAGATTATTTACCTGAATCATAGTACGTGTTTTTTTAAGGCAAAACACTGGCACAGTGCCGTCAAAAATACAGTGGAACTTCCCTATAACGAAATCGCTAAATCCACAAAAAAATTCGTTAAACCAAAATTCGCTATACAGAAAATTATTTCCTATATACGAGCAATATTTCCTTGCGAATAAATATACATAATCAAAACGGTGTGTAAGTGCATTTCTAATAGCTTATACCTAGGCATTTTATGTAGGTATTTATACAAATTTTTTGGGCAGAAAATTTGTCATTTTTGCCTGAGTGGTGAAATTAAAAAAACCTTTTATTATCATAATAAAACTTCACATTCTCTCAAAGATTCAAAAATATTTTCCGGAACCCCTTGAATGGACCGGAAAGCGAGGCGACACGTTTTGAAGGCTTTAAGTACCGTACCTCTTTACAATTTGGTTTTTCGGTGGGTTGCTCCTCAGAAATCAACGCTGTCGGTATCATCACTGCTATCCTAGTGATCTCCAACACCGCATTTGACACTGCCTAAAATGTCCTTTTCAGTTGGAAGTTTCATTTTTTACAATATCAACATCGACATTAACGAAATCCTTCAGACTAATACTGTCTTTATTAACATTTCCAGCTGATTCCAATGTTTCAGAAGGATCTATTCGACCGATATAATGGTTTAGTTTATGGTCTTGATTCATTACCTACGTCCGGCATAATTGTAAAAACCCACCCTTACCTTTTTTCCAATACCCATTCAAAGAGTGATATTCTTGTTCTCGGAATATTTCGTTATAGAGAGAATTTACTTCGTTTTAGAGGGTGTTTTTAACATGGAATTCGGATTCAAGATGCAATGTCGTTATACAGACCTATAGGAAAGTTCCACTGTAGGTTATCAAAATTAGGGTTGTAGTATAACACAAAGTGAAAAATTCTTGTTGCACTCTAATCAACTAAATACCATCTAATTTTTTCGTTTTTCTGGTGTCATAAACAAAAGACAGCGAACTCAACACGGAGAGGCTTCGAATAAATTATCATTATGCTAAAAACATTCCACTTCAACGTTGACATTGTTTCAGCCCACAGTCAACTTTATTGAAGACAGAGTCCATTATATTATTATTTCACCAATGAAATTCTGGATCTGCTGGAACTTTCCTCCTTTATCTCGAGCAGATCGATGAAAATACGAGAGTACCTGTACGCCTGTATTCATGTCGAGCTGTTACAGCCCACGTGCGGATCGAAAATGTTAATAGAACAATAAGAGGAGGCGGAAATAATTCTAATTTAATTACCCACAATTGAATTCATTGGGCTATATTGTTACCTACTTCCAAAGAATTTTATGCAAATTCAAACTGTTATTATTCGCCAATGAAAAATATTTATGGTCTAGAAATGATGCATAATTTTATCTGTTTCTTCTTTGTGGATCCTGTTCTGTGCAAGTGGCGTTGGTGGATTCAATCTGAATTTAGTACCATGGGTAAAAGAATGGGATGTTGCGAATTTTGATATACTGTCTTATTGAATATTTCAACCCTTTGCAAAGCGCTTTTTTATTACCATGGCTTGAGGGTATCTATCTACCTTCGTAAAGATCATTTACCTGTTTAGTGTATACTTATTTTTAGCCATCTTTAATTCTTATTGAAATTCTAAAGGAATGATGACAAAAGAATAATTCATAACTTCGTCTCTTACCGCGTTCATCGAGTTAAACTTTAAAAATATAGGGGTTATCCATTTTGCGGTTTCAAAAGCAAACGTAAATAAAACACATAAAAAATATTTTTTATCATGATATTTCTTTTTTATTATGAAGTTTGAACGTTGACATTTGTGTGAAACACTACATCATTTAAATGACAACCACCCGAATTGTTGCAAGCATCGATTCTTTTGAGGTAATTTTCGACTACCTTTTGACACATATTGGGTGGTATCTCAGCCATAACTTGACGAATATTGGTTTTTAACTACTCAAGAGTTGAAGGTTTATCTGCATAAACACGGTCTTTCGCGTAGCCCCACAAAAAAAGTCAAGCAGTGTCAAATCGCATGATCTTGGTGGCCAGTTGATATCGCCGTCCACCGCCGGTTGTTCAAGCACCCATTCGACGTATCCACGATGTTGATGTGAATGGTCGGCTGGCTTCAGTTGTTGTGTGAGCTGGATTTTATTTGGGTGTAGGTGCAGATTTTAATGCAAAATACGCCATAATGTGCCGTAATACAGTCCTAATTCCTGAGAATGACGAGGAATCGACAGATTCGGGTCTTCGGCAACGATTTCACTTACAGTAGCGATATTTTCAGTGGTACGAGCAAAACGATGATGCACAGGGCTTACAATATCTGTAACCAATCCAGTCTCTTCAAATTTCTTCACAATTTTACCAATTGCTTGCGTAGTTGGACGATTATGTAAACCAAAATCTGCTCTTAAAACACGATATGTGGCTGTGGCAGAATCGCCATTTTTGTATTAGGTTTTTACAATTTTCATGCGTTGTGCGATAGTCAAGCGATCTATTTTCATAAATGTCAGACTTTCAACTAAACAAAAAATTTTTTTTTTAAAAACTGCGTTTGACAGATAACGAATTCCAGCCGTATACTTTTGAAACCGCGAAATGGATAACCCGTTACTTCATTGGTTGAACTTAAGAATCTGCAGAATGACAATTGGACAATGAATAACTAAACGAACTAAGGTTGAAATCAAACCGAAACCTTCATATCACAAAATTGTGAAAATCCAGAAAATCTGATATGTTAATAGAACAATAAGAGGAGGCGGAAATAATTCTAATTTAATTACCTTCCATCGAATTCATTGGGCTATGTTGTCACTTACTTCCAAAGAATTTTATGCAAATTCAAACTGCTATTATTCGCCAATGAAAAACATTTATGGTCTAGAAATAATGCATAATTTCATCAGTTTCTTTTCTTCTTTATGGATCCAGTTCTGGCGTTGCTGGATTAAAGCTGAATTTAGTACTATGGGTAAAAGAATAGGATGTTGCGAGTTTTGATATATTCACCTATTGAAATTCGAATCCCTTTTCAAGGCGTTTTTCCATTACCATAGCTTGAGGGTACCTATCTACAGCCGTAAAGTTATTAACTCAGATAATGTATACTTTTTTTTAGTCAACTTTAATTCAGATTGAAATTCTTAACATTTAAAGGAATGATGACAAAAGAATAATTCACAACTTCGTCTGTTAACCGCGTTCATCGCGTTAAATTCTAAAAATACTTCATTGGTTGAAGTTGAAAATCTACTGACTAATAACTAGACTATGAATGATTTGACAAAAAAAAGATTGAAATCAAACTAAAACCTGTAGCCTTTAAAATAGTGAAAATCTAAAAAATAGGAGAAGGCGGAAATAATTCTAATTCAGTTTAATTCAAATGAATTCATTGGGCTATATTGTTACCTACTTCGAAAGAATTTTATGCAAATTCAAACTTTATTATCAGCCAATGAAAATTATTTATGGTCTAGAAATTTGATCAGTTTCTTCTTTGTGGATCCTATTCTGCAAGTGGCATTGGTCGATTAAGCTGAATTTAGTAGTATGGGTAAAATAATGGGATGTTGCGAATTTTGATATATCGTTGAGTTTTTGAAACTATTTCAAGGCGCTCTTTTATTCTTATTGGCATGACTTCAGGGTAGGTATCTACTTCTGTAAAAATTATCGAAAACTTGATTTCATTCACTTAAAAAACTTCAACTCAAATTGAAATTTTAAAGGAATAATGATGTATGATAATGATCAATATAAAGGGTTTTCCAATAAGAGGTGTGATTTTGATATTCAAAGAAAAATGCCATTCTTCAATATAAATGATCGGATGTTTATTTCATTATGAAGAAGAAGCTATACCGTTAATAGTGGAAAATAACATTAGGCGAATGACCACCACGACCACGCCTACAGGACCATATCCTTCTAATGAAATTTTCCATAACCAAATCGCAAAGTGGCTGTCCTATGTCCTCGATAGCCTCACGAATTCCATCTTTCAGGTCTCGACCTACGCTGGGCTATTGGCGTAGACCTTCTCTTTCACGTGGCCTCAAAGGAAGAAGTCGCAAGGTGTTGAGTCACAAGATCTCGGTGGCCAATTGTGATCACCTCTTCGAGAGATAACAAGGTCCGGAAACTTTTTCCTCAAAAGATCAATGGTTTCGACGTTGTTGATGATCGGCCGGCTTGAGTTCTTGTGTTAACTGAACTTTATAGCGTTAAGACCCAAATTTTTACGCAAAATATGATGTAATGACGTTTGTGAAGTGCCTCATTCCAAAGAACGACGAGGAATGGACAAACCTGGGTTTTCTCCAACACGGCTACAGCAGCAATATATCTTGGCTGTTCTTGAACGACGTATACGGGTTTTATTATTTACATCACCAACTTGTCCCAACAGCTCGAATTTTTTCACCAATTTCTTTATTGCGGTCCGACAAGGTGCTTCACGACGACCCAAAAATGTTCGAGTTTTACGAATCGTCTCTGCCAAATTTTCACCATTTTTATAGTGAATTATAATAATTTCATTGTGTTCTTGAAGTGTTTATCGTTCCATTTTCTACTTGTCAAATGTCAAAAAATTACAGATTCAAACGTGACATCTACCGAAATAGCTGGCTATTCAAAATAACTCCTCTCATTGGAAAACCCTTTATCATTGTTATAGTTAGAAACCCTTATCAGACATTATATGCTATCGATAGAAACAGTGATAACTGATAACTATAACCCTTAATTTCGGAAAAATAACCTAAAGCTTATGACAACTTACGTCGAAGAAAGTAATTCGAAGGCTTGTTTTCCTCAATGATAAGATTGCACAGAAAACACCCAGTTTATTGTCATCGAAACGCATTAACCATCCTGTCTCGTCACGCCTTTGCTCAGTTTTTCCATTTCCAAGTTGGACGGAACAAAGTTCGATAGGAACACTTGCTCCGCCATTATTAACCATCCACTCAACACGGTTCCGTGATTAATTCACTGTCAAAATTACATCTCATCGAGACGAAGGAAGTTTATCGATAAGAGCAATTAATTCAACGTCATGGATTCAATAGCGTCCAGTGACATTTTCTGGAAAAAATCGAACGATCCTCAGGTCCCTATTACAAATCCCCTTTGAGTTAGAAAAGATGATAAATGATGGCCGCGACCAGCCGTGATCTATTGATTAGCTCGTTAGGAAACGTGCCAACGGTCCCGGGCAGTACTCGCAGTAAAGAAGGGATAATGATCCATCCTTGTTGCCTTGGTTTAAATGCACTGAGGGTGAATCGATTTGATCTTGAGGAATGGAAATGGAATTTCTCTCAGAGTAAGAAATAAACATAGAGATACTGTACTGCATTGTTATCAACTAAGTTTGTCACACGTTTTTTATCATTATTCATAAATTGAATTAGATATTTAGGAGGAAATACCACTATTTAAATTTATGGGAGATGATTACCCTTCACTAGGGTCCTGTAGCGGTCTTAGAAGAACAGGCGATTCGAAAAATCATGCCAGACCTGGTTTGAAACACCCTCCTGGCCCAAGAGCAAGAATTAAGTATTTTGTATCTGAATATTGAAGGTATTTATTCGAATAGTTTTAAGTTTCAATTTTGTAAAAACGGCGAGACAGGATTTTTTCTTCTGAGGTTTTTCCCTGTGCTCTGGTATCATATGCCAAAATAGTATGGTACCCCGTTTTGCACCTACCTCAGCTAGGGACTTTTGTTTCATGTATTGTATTTTGTTAGCTCTCAATTCAAAGGAATATAATTAACTAAGCATAAGAGTGAGATTGAAAGCATTTCACTGCCACAATGGGGTGAACTAAACGATTGGTTAGATTTTCATTTCTTCAATTCCTGAATAAAATACAACATTCTCGTAATTTTGCCTCAGGTATAATTACCGGAATAGCCTTAAGCAACAATAAACTGCCACCAAATCAGTAAAATATTTCAGTTTATGAACGTCAAATCGAAATGAAAATGTAAATACATTGCATCAAGAAACGAAACGCTAACAGACGATGTTGCTAAACTGACAGAATTGTCTGTAACAGCCACAAGTCGTTAGTATCAGAGTAGGGAAGCGGTAAACCAATTAAACCAATACGGCATAAGCATACGGCACGAGTTCGCAACGCCGAAATGTTGTTCGCTCGTATAAACATTCTATACTTGGCTGCAAAACAAATGCCTGAAGGCACCTCTAGATTTACTCTTTACTCTGAGGAATTTCTACTGTCTTCAGAAGAAAAAGTAGTTTAGTCGAGTAGTGCGTAATTTAATGTCTACTGTCCATCAACTTTACCTAGCTATTAAATTACGAGCTATTCGACTAAACTACTAACGTAGTTCCAACAAGCTGACGTGAAATTCTTGTGATGAAACATGTATTAATTTAAGCAGAGGTTTAATGCATAATATCGTCATGAGTAGAAAAACGATGAAAGCAGAGAACTATATTAATCGATTGAAATCAACCAATATTAAACTCATACTTAAGAGCTAGTCTCGTTCTTGTTCAAGGCAAAATGCAGGAAAGTGGTATCAAACAGAGCACCTATGGATGGCCATTTCGTCCTAATTAGGACTTTTCGGCACAGAATAGCTCTGAATGATAAAATGTATTGCTTGGAACTTAAAACGAAATGGCACCTTCTTTCAGGTATAAATATACCGAAGACGCCATCTAAAGATCCATACGAACAAACTTCTTCTGTAGCATAAACCTGGAACAAAGTAGCGAGATGTATACTTACTATTCGTCGCATTGACCGAAGTGTACTAGCAGTATGCTTGAGGACGTAAAATTTGTACACTGCAAGTACGCTTCGTCCAATGCGACAAATGGTTGACATTTCGCTACGGGTTTTCCAATAAGAGGTGTTATTTTGTAGAGCCCGCTATTTCGGTAGATGTCACGTTTGAAGCTGTCATTTTTTGACATTTGATGAGTAGACACTACGCCATTAATAAAAATGGAACGATACAAGCTTCAAGAACGCATTGAAGTGATTAAAATTCACTACAAAAATGGTGAAAATTTGGCAAAGACAGTTCGTAAAACTAGAAAATTTTTGGCTCGTCGTGAATCACCCTGTCGGACCGCAATAAAGAAATTGGTGGAACAATTCAAGCTGTTGAGACAAGTTAGTGATGTGAACAATAAAACCTGTGCACGTCGCTCTAGAAGAGCCGAGAATATTGCTGCTGTAGCCGAAAGCGTTGAGGAAAACCCAGGTTTATCCATTCCCCGTCATTCTTTGGAATAAGGAATTCCACAAACGTCATTACACCGTATTTTGCATGAAGATTTGGGTCTTAAGGCTTATAAAGTTCAGTTAACACAAGAACTCAAGCCGGCCGATCACCAACAACGTCGTGTCTGTGCTGATTGGTTCGTCGAAATGCATGAAAATGATCCGCAATTCCATCGAAAAATCATCTTGAGTGATGAAGCCCATTTCTACCTCGGTGGCTTCGTCAACAAGCAAAATTGTCGCTTCTGGGGCTCAGAAAACCTAAGAGTTATTGTTGAAAAGCCTCTCTATCATCAACGTGTGACTGTTTGGTGCGGTTTATGGTCCGGCGGAGTTATTGGACCGTGTTATCTCTGGAAGAAGTGATTACAATTGGCCACCGAGATCTTGTGATTTAACACCTTGCGACTTCTTCCTTTGGGGCCACGTGAAAGAGAAGGTCTACGCCAATAGCGCAGCGTCGATTCAAGACCTCAAAGATGGAATTCGTGAGACTATCGAGGACATAGGGCAGCCACGTTGCGATTTGGTTATGGAAAATTCCATTAAAAGGATATGGTCCTATAAGCATGGTCGTGGTGGTCATTTGCCTGATGCCATTTTCCACTATTAACGGCATAGCTTCTTTTTCATAATGAAATGAACATCCGATCATTTATATTGAAAAATGACATTTTTCTTTGAATATCATAATAACATCTCTTTTCGGAAAACCCTTTATTTGACATTGTGGTAGCGGTTTTCCAACTTTAAACTCTGCAAACTATTTGATAACCCCAATAAGCCGAAAATGCCGGTTTTGAAGTTCAATCAGCAGCTGAACTCGATGAACATGGTTCTTTTTCGTAAATTACTGAGGCAAATACCACGTGTCAGCATTTGTGTGCGCTTTTCGCTGTCTGAAAACTACGGTATAACTGATCAGATTTCTAGCTTCGAAAATGCGGGAAAATGATATACTTTTTGATAAGTACCGCCTTTATATGAAGAAATACCAGAGGCAGGTGAGCAAAAATATTTTTTTATACGGAGTAAGGATTCATCGTAAATCAATCTCAAAATATCTCACCCTTATCAGAAATAAGGAAGAAATATAAACGCATGAGATCCATCAGAAATGTCATATAATACATTATAGTTGCTTGTGCATAAACGAGGTCTCAAGAAAAACCAACTTTAAATGACTGCTCTGCTGTTCGAGATATATGTATATATAATGAATTTAATGTATTTATGTATTTTGTATAAGATACCCCGTAGGGCTATTGTTGAGAGTGTAAGATTTTAACCTAACAACGGCTCGAGTAAAAGATGGTCAGACATGTGGGAGGTATGGTATGCGACAAGATAACATAATGAGTGCATACTTTTGAATGGGGATTTCGAATAAGATTATTCCCTATTTTTGTCATGATTCTACCTTTGTGATCAGAAATGGTTTTAAAGGTATTTAATTATGTATGCATTATGGTGACTCCTCAAGTTATACATTGAATTCCTTGTTTTCTTTCATTGTAGTATTTTTTATTTGACATTTTATACAATAGCTTATTCATTTCTGTGTCTATGCTTTCGTATTTTTGAGCGCTAGTTTTGCCCAAATGTCTGTAATTTCGAATTTTGAGCCGTAAATGGTCAAACGATAGGGTGCGTCTCCCTGATGACGAATTCGTGGTCAAATTCAATTCTGTCCGTGGGACCGTCCGGCTATCCGGCCGTCCGTTAGTACAATAACTTTCTAAGGGATTGTCCTAGAGACTTGAAATTTTCAGAATGAGTTCGGGTCCCAAATGGCTCGGTTAAGTTCGTTAACCAGCCAAATCGTACAGGGTGTTCCATAAAATATTGCCTTTCAAAATTTTTTTCCTCAATATCTCAAAAAAAACGGAACCAATCGAAATAAAATGTTAAGGCCAAATGAAAGATGTTCATAACAAGCCTCATGTAAAATCTGTGGCCACAGTGTCAACAGAACCATAGAAAATTCAATTGGAATATTGAAAAGAAGAAAGTTCATATTTCCATAAGAAGATATTCTATTAGGTGAAATTTATTTTCTGAATGGAGATCGATATACTGAATGTTCATTCAAAATTTCATGGTACGTATAATAGTCCGTTCACGAAACTTTGAGCTGTCAGTTGGCCATGACAATTTGGCGTATTTCACTGTGTATATGAAAATTTTAGGTTGTTTTGTTTTCTTGTCATATTGATACGCAATGTTGCCAATATTGCATAGAGTTCTCTTATAACTCGGAAGCTCGCCGGACGAGACTGGGTACATTCGGCAACATCGACTTTGTTCATCGTTATGACAGCAAATAGTGCCAATCTCAGATAAATGAACAAACGCCTACTTTGCGCTCAATAATATGTGAACAGAGTACCCTATTATCTAATACTCCGTTCACATATTATTGAGCGCAAAGTAGGCGTTTGTTGATTTATCTTCATGGATTTCTTTGTTTTATCTATTGTATTATGTTAGCTCTTGACTTTCAGGTGGTGTTTTGTTTCTACTGTTTTGTTTTTTCAGAATTTTTCAACTTTTCCTCCAAATAAATCCTTAAATCCAATCATTATACAGGGAGACAGAGATTTTTCTTTGCGCCTTTGTATCTTAGGAAAAAATGCCTGGTGCTGCATTCAAGCAAATTGAGGGATTGATCAGGGAACTCAGATAAAACTATTCTCAAACAATTTCAATACCAAATTCCATATTATGCACTTACAGCAATATTAGTATATAAATAAATTTTCAATATAGAATCTCGAATACCACAGAGGTCACCCGCAATGAACTATTTTGTACCACAATAATACCAATCAGATAAGGTCTTAAGATCGAGAGAATAATTGAAGCCTAACCTCGCTAAGATGACTGACAGATCAGATTGTCGCTGGGCGGGATGGATTTTCGATCAGGCCAAAGAGGCGAGCGGACACCTGGGGCATCGTCTAGATAAAATCTATGCTCACGTAATTAATTGTGTTTTTATATTTTGTTTAATCATTCTATTAGGAACGATCTTACCACCGATGATGCTGAGCCGAAGGGTCAATACAAAATTCCTTGAATATTTGAAATAAGATTTATTATTTGATTGATGGTCTATGGATTTTGGATACGATGGAAAAATTGATTTGGAATTTGTCAATCTTTGTTTGGAAAAACATTAATAGCACATGGCAAAGGTTTTTATTTTAAATTTCGTGTAAATTCGTCACTTAGTCTAATCTGGAAATATAAGGAATTAGGAATATAAAGACCCCTATCAAATCTGAACTCATTGGAAGTAACATGAAAATATTTTTTGTGTGTAGAATCTTCACTTGAATGAAAAACAATTAAACAGCAAAGAAAATTACCTAAACATTCGAATTTAATCAATTTAATATTGAGAATATTCAATAACTTCAATGATTCATACGGGGTGTCCCGGAAAATTTGGGAAATCTCTCGGATTCAGATAGAACATAAAAAATGATGACAAGTTCCCTTAATTTTTTTTTCTAGCGGCCCTCCCTACGAAAATACGACCTCCTAGATGACGCCACTAGAAATCCATTTTAGTGGAATAATTTTAAGACTATGTACTCGATATAATTTGATGAAAATTTGATATTATTAATAGTACTAAGGACCTCTTAAATCACCACACTCAAAATTTCAATTAGCTTGTTCAGGTTACCAGGGGCGAACTGGGTTGTACATTTTAATGCTTACATTTTTAACACCCTGTATGATAAGGTGCTAAAAAAGACAAATTTGGATACCTTGAACATCAAGCTAAAGATGTTCAGTGTCGATAAAATGAACTTTTTTCGGAAAAAAAATTGTGAAAGAAGTAAGTACATAATTGAAATTTATTCCACTAAAATGAATTTCCAGTGGCGTCATTCGTAGGAAGGGGCGCTGGAAAAAAATTATGGGAACTTGTCATCTTATTTTTTATGTTCTATCTGAATCCGAGAGATTTCCCACATTTTCCGGGACACCCTGTAAATTAAGGTTAAATCCTTTGTCAATCACTGTTCGATGTAATATTATTGACACAGATATTGACATAGGTTTTAACCTTAATATATAAATCATTGATGTTTACTTACATCAATTAAATATTCCTTGGAACCTTCCGAACAATAAAAAACTTCTAACGAATATGAAACATAAAAAAATCGGAAAATATACGTAATTGTATGCAGCCGCTATCCTTAAGAAAACTCTTACATATACACTTATTGACACTACAGCAAAATCCCACGCCAAATATCTAATGATGGCGTTTTCAGAGAGACCATCTGAGGAAATTGAGCTTGACCCAAATAGAAATAAAACATTCTGAGAAAGGTAGAGACAGATGAAAAAACCTTAGATAGCAGTTTATTACATAGGTATATATGTGCATAAAGTCAATCACTATCAGGGTGTCAACAACTGAACCTCTCACCCTATTACGTTAATTTAGCGAAAATGTCGAAGAATTTTCCTCAAAATATTCGTGAAACTGTTAAAGGTTATAGAAATACTGTCAAGCACCTTCGCTAGAAAAAAACCTATTTAAAACCACCTGTACAAACAGATGGTCCGAAGATCTGATTTCTCATAAAAAATACACTGGAATACATAAATTGCATTCGGATCTGGAATGTAATTAACACAAAGGTTCCTGAGAAGCAAAGATTCAGGTAGGGAGAAAGATTCTGTGGGTAATTCAAGTCCACCACAGCGAGTAATTTGTGGTGTGGTTCAGAGCATTAAGAGTCTTATTAAGCATGATAATTTTATAACATTGTAATAAAATTTAACACATTAAAATAAAATTCGAATAAATTACAAATAAACTGGTTGTTATTAAGAGAATGTTTATGATACTTAGTGTCCGTTGTGCTCATATTTTTGTTAATAAATTACTGAAAACGAAAATAATAATCGTAAAACTATAATATGACTACTGGTCTGCGTTGATTTTTAGAACTCTATGTTGTTCGGTCAGTTTTGAATTATAATTTATACCATTTAAAAGATTGGACATCATGTAAATGTTGAGGAACTTGAATCGATACAACTTTAATGAGCATAACCACGGCTATCCACTATAGAAGTTCTGGTTAGATCGTCTGATTCAATGAACTAAGAACTACTGATTAAAATAAGAACGTCTTTCAGGATTTGAAATTTCAATCAATTCACTCTTAGATTGTTCCTAATAACGCCTTCGATGAAAATCAGCTTTTATTTTGAAACAGAGGGTCTATTTTTCTATATAATAACTTACCTACTTCATTACTAACAGTCAAAAAATTGACCCTGTTTTTCAACATAAAAGTTTATTTTTCTCGAAAACGGTCGACTTCACAGCGTATGACCTAGATACATTTTTTTGTGTAGAAAACGTTGGCAGTTCAAATGGGCATATCAAAAATTGTACATATTTTATAAGAGTAGAAATTGGAAAAAATGAGAAAATAATCACATAAGCTGTTTTCTGTGCAATGAAAGGTGAATGCACGATCTCACTACGATCGGAATTATTTTCTGGAAATATTTTTTTTCACAATTTTCTCAATCCTTTTGAAAATTTGCGTGATCAGTCACATAGACAATTCACATCCTCAAAATCTAAAGTTGTTTCATGGTTATATTAGAATTTTTTTCGATATTACGCTGTTCTATGGCTTAACTCACTTAACAAACTGCAAAATTTCAGCTCTATGGAATCTACAATTTCTGAATTATTCGAAAAAATAGTTAGTTTCGAAAAAAAATCTGATTATGCGGTTCTCTTGAAATTCTGCATGAATATTCTATACACGAATCTTCACTCTCAAAATAAAGTTCAGTCGAATCATATATTTGGTTGATGTAATATAATAATTTTCCTCTTCAATATTCCGATTGAATTTCTTTCGGATCTGTTAGCACTTTGGCTACAAAATTTCGTATGAGACTATTGAGTCTTCTTATTTAGATCGGTTTTGTTCTGTCTGAGACTGCGAGAAACGAAAATTTTTAATGGCCGTTTTTTATGAAACACCTTGTATGATATTGCTGGTTAAATGAATCCATTAACCAGATATTTAGGAACCGAAGATACCCTGAAAATTAAGTCTCTAGGGCAATCCATTCGAGACCGGCCAGACCAAGGACCAAGGATTCGTCAAAGTATATCTAACCTTATCGTTTGAAACTATTTTGGACCCAAAATTCGAAAATTACAGACATTGGGACAAAACGATATAGCATAAGTATCTGAATTTTTGTTCACCTGATTCAATCAGTGCTAAATTATTTACAGAATTCAGAGGAATAGGCGAACGGTTCCTGAAAATTCAAATAATTCTTACGCCATTTGGCACCAGTCCTTGTACCCTCATTGTGTACCTAAATATTAAATTTCATAGCTATTGATCGAAAAAAAATTGA
Organism: Propylea japonica; assembly: GCA_013421045.1. NCBI lineage: Eukaryota > Metazoa > Arthropoda > Insecta > Coleoptera > Coccinellidae > Propylea > Propylea japonica. The sequence goes on along the minus strand of CM024239.1, from coordinate 13,236,001 downwards.
AAAATCGTTCAAGTAGATTAGTAGAACGATCACTCAAAAACAAAAAGTTTATCATCTCAAATATAGCAATCAAGAAATTCCGTTTAGTATTATCTATTTTTTATGAAAAACAAACTATAATTTCAGTCAAAATATCGGAATGAGAATCAAATTGATAGAAATTTGATGCAGAAAATATTATGTTGTTGATTTGATCAAGGTCAAGTTTATTCAAAGATATTTAATGCGAAGTCATCCTTACCTAAATTCACAAGACAATTCTATAATTCAGTCACCTCAGGTAAAATTCACAGGGGTCTAGAATCGTAGAATAAAAGTCGCATTATATTCCGATCAATACCCTTTCCAGAGACGTGGCGAGCAGCAGAATAATTAATTAACAGATATTTCACAAGGAAAAAAAGGTAAGCTCTGTTCCGTGGTGTTCTGCAACGATCGTAATCTCTCGTAATTAACGAATCCGTGACCCTAAATGTTTCACAAATGGAAAATCATCATTCATCATTATACCTACACAATTAATTATTGTTTCTTAGACCAGCTCACTCGAGTTTCAATGACAAAAGATTTATTGTGTCGGTAAAATAATTTACATTGAATAATTCAATAGCCGTCGACACTACGTGAGATCGACTTATGGTTGTTTCTTGATTCGGCCCATGGACAGAATGAGTTTGTAAAGTGAAAAATTAATAAACCAAAAGATGATTTGTATATTCCAACACTGCATGCTTGCAAATTTATGTGCAGTTCGGTGAGGTTTACTGTGGAATATAAATAGGGGGTCAGTCTTATTTAGATTTCATTTTCTCCTCATCCAAAATATTAGGAGATATTCAATATTCCAATTGAATTTTCGATGGTTCTGTCAACACTATGGCGACAAAATTGTGCACGAACATTCAGTATATCAACCTTAATTCACAAAATGAATTTTACTCGAATCGGATGAAAATTTAAAGAATCTTCTATTCAATATTCCAATTGAATTTTCTATGGTTCTGTTGACTTTATGGACACAAAATTCTGCATGAGGCTTATTAGGAGAATCCTGCTAATGCAAGATGGGCGCAAAATTTTATTTCGATCGATTTTGTTATGTCGGAGATATTGAGGAACAAAAATTTTCAATAGCCATATTTTATGGAACATCCTATACGATTTGGATGGTTAACGAACTTAACCGAGGCATTTGGGAATCGAACAACCCTGAAAATTTCAAGTCTCTAGGTCTAAGCCCTAGACCTAGAGACTTGAAACTTTCAGGGTTTCGGGGATTGCCCTAGACTCTAGGGCAATCCCCGAAAGTCATCGTGTTCACGGCCGGACGAACAGAATTGAATTTGACCACGGATCCGTCCACAGCTCAAAATTCTAAAATTACAGACGTTCAAAACGATACTCGTTCTACTAAAACGAGTGTTAGAAGAGAAGAACGACCCCTAAAATATCATATTATAATCAATTGCTTTTGGGATTGAAAATCAACTAGTGCAAGGATTCTCCTCAATAATGTTTCATACAAGGATTCATGACGAGTAACGTCATGACGGCAAGCTGTATGATGTGAAGTCAGAAGCTTTTGCGCTCTTGTTCATATTTGGAAAACAATAAATCAAATTAGATAATCACTATCATAATCATTAGATTCATGATGAATAGAATGAGACCAATGGATAGCTCTCAGGATATTCAAATTCGATTTATCGTTTTTGTTATATTCTTAATCTAAAGAATAATAGTTCTTGTTCTGAAGAATAAAACTTCGTTGAAAACAACTTCTCATGTCATTTATTTTCTAACAGCTATCTGACAACTGCATACAATTTTAATTCAAATAATTCTTTTATAAGTGAACATAGAACATTGGTTTCTTTCTTTCAATATGAATTTACATAATTTCAACAGTTTTCCCAACGAAAGCAAGCGCAAACACTTCTGACTTCATGCTCTCCTCCATTTTCCCCAGATAGTTTTAGTCATACCTCCTAGATAAGGTTTTGGTTTTAGAATATTTGAATTTCCGAAATACCCATAAGTAAAGAAGGTGTAGAGGTTAATTACCATCTGCTGACCGAAGTTACCATGAATTGAATATCAGATGACCTCTCAACCTTTTATCTTCGAACATTATCAACTTGTATACCCTCAATTTCTCATTATAGGAGAGACAGATGGCACCGTAGGAATTGAAGATTTTGGGCCTGATTGATTGGGGATTGCCCAGATATGTAAGGAAAAATGCGAGCCTTAATAAAACTACACCTGAGTTTGCTGTTCTTTATTTCTGCTACTACAAAATCAACAACAACTGTCATTCTCTTTTCAGAGACAACCATAGAACATATAATCTGACAGTGACAACTGACAGTGACATAAAATTCACTCTTCTTCTTCTAACAGGAATATCTATAGTAGCTCTTCTTTTCGTTTACTTACTAATAGGGTAAAAGCTAAAAGGATTGACACCTTAATTTCATGGATACATTCTGTATGCGAATTCGGTTCCCACACTCTAAAAAAAATCCCGGTGTAAATGCTAATACCAAACTATCAAGCATATTTTTTCCTTTTCATGTCACAATTTTATCATTTTTATCGAAATTATGAGAATATAGTGTTAAGTGGTGTGATTCATGAAACACATTATCATAAACAGAAACAAAATCAAGAATGAATAGAAAAATATTTGAAAACGCACTGTGTTTATCAAGCTATAACACCAATCTAACAAACAAATTGCTCCATAAATCAAAAAATCATCTCTTGGGTGAAAATATACACTGCATGTTGGAAGTTTCAAATAATAATTTCACAGAAATGATCAGGTGTTACTTCTGAAGCTTGTAGAAACAAAAAAAGCACCTGGAAGTGTTTTTCGGTCAAATCATATTTCAAAATTTACGCCAACTGAATCAAAATACACACCAAAAATATGAAAAACCCATACGTTTATTTTAGCTCGTCTTCAGTATTTTTACATGGTTGCCAGATATTGCCAAATTATGAGCGGTCACACATTTAGAACCATGGTGTCTGATGAACTGATTATTTCAGTCGAATAACTTTGGCAACAATGTTAATAGCAATAGTTCCAATTTTTGGCGACTCTACAAAGAGTTCTCAGCATCGTCAAAAGAGGACTTGCGAATGATTGCACCTTCGTATCTATCTCTGTTTCTTGTATGTGCCTTTGTGATGATGAATCGAAAGTGTGAAATTGATTGAGGTGAAGAAAGTGAAATGCGTGAAAATTTGTTTTGGATACAGAGAAAAGTCCATTTTGGCTGATGATTCGAGGAGAAAATCAATACTGTTTGAAAGTTAGTACTACGAATTTGAACTTAAACTGATTCAGGTAACTTTCTTCAGTTTTTACAATCGTTGAAACTTTCTTTTTGTATAATAAACCTGATTAGGTTATACGGTGGAAATATTTATAGTGACTTCTGTTGAGATTATTTGCCCATACATTTTCAATTGACGGAAATAGATATTGCTGAATCACTTCAATGCATAAGTGAGAAGATACGATGTACAAATTTACATCCATTTAAATAAATAAATGCTTATATCTAATCTTTTTTTAAGCTTGTTGAAGAACCTCCCCTTTGGGTGTTTTTGGAAGATACCTCTACTGTCAACCCCTCACTTGGTCTACCATCAGGTACATATCTATCTGTTCATTATGTATTTATCAGTGTAAAGAAAATATATTTCATCAACAGAAAAATGTTTTTTGATTTGGCAACAAATATTGTTGTAATCTTTCACTGTGAATGAATTCAAATGAATTGAATTGTTTCAAAAACCTGCACAGCAAACGAATACCCTAAAAAACTTTTAAGGAATAACAATTGCAGAACAAAAGATTGAGGTAGGGAGTAAGTACCTAGCTAATAATTTATGGTTCATGATGTATTATTTTAGCTTCGAAAGAACCTATTTATCAAATATCTGATATTCAAATCGCTGAATTGCATTTTTTAATTTCAGATATAAATTTGTCATTTCTCATCTCAACTAATTCAGTGCTAAATAACACCGAACAGGTTATTGCTACCTCACTAAGCTAGTGCAAATTAAGACTGAAACGGTGCGATTTCACACCGAAACCGATCTAACTCGTTTAGTATTTCACACTAATAAATTGTGAAAAATAACTGAGTCAGTGTCAAAACACACTGGATGATCGTTTGAGATCACACCGCTTTAGTGTGATTTAACACCAAACAAGTGCAAAGTCGCAAAGAACCGAATGAAAATCACACTCGCTTCAGTGTCAAAGTTGATTTATTTATATGAAAAAGGCAACTCCTTTGAAATCATGAAACACACCAGAAAATTTTTGAACGTCGGTGTTATTTTAGAAGGTGCGAAATAACACCAAAAAATCAGGACCTCTGAGGAAATACGGCTGGTGTCAGCGGGTGTTGACTGGTGTTGAAAAATTTCTTAGAGTGTAACTTTGCTGCAACAATATGGTTATTATTACCGAATTATACTTGAATGTTGATATTTTGGTATGACCCTCAAATTTTCAATGAATATCGATTGCATATTCGAAGAGACACCAATTTTCGCAAAGTTGACATAGTTTGATAGTGATTGACACCGAGTAGGATAGTCATTGACATAATTTCATCGCACTCTTGCATCAATTTTGGGTATGATATCATCCTTCTTCTTTCCTCGCCCATATATATCTTCATTATAAGGGTAAATGAGACATTCGTATTAAAAATACTGAAGAAATAAGAAATTAGACAATTTTATTCCATATAAACAACGAAGTAACAAAAAGTAAGTATAAGTGTTCTTCACATGTTTACCAATGTAATGAACTATTAGCGCTATCTAGGGTTTTTTCATCTGTGCCCACATATTTCATAAAGATTCATTCATATTTGGGTCAGGTTCAATTTCCTCTGGTTATCATTCTTAAAATGCCATCATTAGATATTTGGCGCGAGATTTTGCAGTAGTGTCAATAAGTGTATATGTAACAGTTCTCTTCTGTTTGGAAGGTTCCAGGGAATATTTAATTGATGTAAGTAAACCCTCAAATGATTTATATGTTAAGGTTGAACGCTATGTTAATCATTGTTATTGTTCGATGTAATATTATTGACACAGTTATTGCCATATGGAAATATATAAATCATTGAAGGGTTTACTTTCATTAATTAAATATTCCTCGGAACCTTCCAAACAATAGGAAACTTCTAACGAATATGAAACAAAACAAAATGGAAAAATATAAAATAATAAATAAAAATATTAAGTGAACTCTAATATAGTATACACTTATTACCACTACTACAAACTCTCGCGCCAAATATCTAATGATGGCTTTTTCAGAATGATAACCTGAGGAAATTGAACTTGACCAAAATGAAAATGAATCATTCTGAAATATGTGGAGACAGATGAAAAACTCTAGATAGCATCAATAGTTTATTACATCGGTATATGTGCTCAGTGTGAATCACTATCGGGGTGTCAACAACTGAACCTCTCACCCTAAATGTTTATACGAATTAACTTTTCACAAATATTCATTTCGAGACCACACTTCAGAAGACACTTTCTGAAGTGTAACCAATATTTGCAGCCACTTTTTCTCCTACATTCGAACATTTGTACAGTATCGATATTTTATTTTTACTTTCTTGTGTTGAATATTTTGTTTCTACTATATGATGAAATTAAGCTTTAGCGTTTTTGTTTTTTATGGGAAATCATAAACCAAATTTTAATATCCTGAGAGCTATTGGTTTGATTTATAGTTTTTTTAATATGAACAAGGGCGCAAAAGCTAGTGATTTCACATCGTGGCTTCTTTCGATTTCGAAATAATAGCTAGTACTGGATAAAATTGTAGTCAGAAATAGCTAAGCTTTCAGGGAATTATGAAGCTTCTGAAATAATTGAAAAATTTTTAATCAAGATGAAGTGCTCATGCTAAAATCTTTGCACTAATTTATCACGAGCAAATGGGTTTTGAAAAAATTGTTGCCTAACAGTAAAAGTGAAAAAGGAAATAAAGATAAAAGGATAATGTACGTTCGGTATCCATATCAGACACCTTCTTCAGGCAAACTTGTATAATCTTCGAAATTGTGTGTTTTTGCAGTCTAATTGATATCGAAAGTTGTCAACACAGAGATGTTGATTTATTTAATTTTGAAATTTACTGATGTCGTTGCTTTCTGCAATAAATACTATCTATTCCAACAGAACAATTGGTCAAGTTATCTACTTCATCTAACAAAATACATGTGGATTCCCCAATTTTCCTATTGTAATTATCAGATTCCGTCATTAGGATCTTTGTCTTATTCCAGTTCATCATATGATCTCCGCTATTTGAACATACATGATCAGCCAAGGGCGTAGCCATGTTTCAGAGTTATTTTTTGTTGCAAAAATAATCTTTCATTTTGCAATTAAACCAACTTATCTCCGAAAATCTAGTTAAAATTATCAATTCATATTAGCAATATGGATGATATTAAGTTTTGAGAAATAAGGTGGATGATGAGTTTCAACTTTTATGACGAAACCAAGTGTTTACTAGAAGCAAACGGAGGTACATTACAGATGCCACGTAGCGACGTATTGTCAGCAGGCAGAAGAACCGGTCAAATGCTCCACCCTTAGATACAACAACGTATTTTAAAATTAATTTCTTCATTCCATTTCTAGAACATACTATCCAACAATTAACTGATAGATTTTCTAAACACCGAAAATTAATATCAGCCTTATCTGGTTTGCTACCCCAGAATTTTAACAGAGAATATGAATTAGAAAACGCATTATCGATGTATTCTTCACTACTCCCAGAAAAAAAACGTAATTAAAGCAGAATTTGAAATATGGAAAATGTCAATGAACGGCATTAGAATGCTTAGATGAGTGCAATCAGAATATGCATCCGAACATCTACATCCTACTACAAATTTTAGCTATACGATTCCAGTATCTACTGCTACTCAAGAAAGAAGTTTTTCCAGCTTGAGGAGAATTAAAAATTACCTGCGCAATTCTTCTAGCGAAACTAGATTGAATGGGTTGGCGCTTATGAATATTCATTATTGTGTGAAAATTGATGAAAATGAAGTGGTTGACCAATTCGCTATAGAAAAAAAAAGGATAGACTTTAACTGAAGGAATTCACCATAAAAAATATTGTTTGTGTTTTCTCACTGTTTCATATGTGTTGGCACTATTTTGGAGGGAAACATTAAAAAACTCTATTTAGTTTCAATGAAAGCACACATCCACTGTAAATTCATATTGATTCATCCTGTAAGTATTGTTTGGGAAATAAATATTGTTTTTTAAGTTTTTGTTTGAGTGAATAAAAATTAAAATTCTGAAGCATATTTGAAAAATAGGTTTACCTAACCTAACCAGGAATATCTATGTTGAATATTGTTTCCGAAGTAGAAAAAGGATTATTGAATTCTTAAAAACAACATACTTGCTACAGAAAGCGACCCCCACAATTCCCGGCACCTACAAAGTCAATTGCCAAAATGTCAAAACCCCCCCGAAATTAATTACTGGCTACGCCCTTGTGATCAGCGATTTGTGATCTTGAAATGTCTCTATTTCTGATGTTGTTCTTATGTTCCCGTTTCCTTATCTCTAAAGGTCTTGATGTCTCTCCTGTATAAGATTTTCCACATATACAGGAAATATTGTAAACACAATTTTTTTATTTTTTTGTCTCATTCATTGGTTTCGTTAAGGCTAGAATGGAAATCATTTCGTGTTTTGAAAACAGTTCTTATGTTGAATTTGAAACTAATTCTTCTTATTTTTTCTGAAAAGACAGAAATATAAGGAATGACGTTAAACAAATTTGGTTGTTCTTGAAATAAAAATAAAATAATAATAAAAATAAAAATAAAATTTACGAATTTACAACTCATCAATATTCATTTCGAGATTCAGAAGCGTTCACACCATAATTTCCAGCCAGTTTTCCTCTCAAAAAGAATACCCGAATCAGGTGCACTAAGATCCAAATTCGGTATGGGCAACCAATTAATCAGGCGGGCGTAAGCCCACGTGACTCCTTCCATTGTGATCAGCGCGATTCGAGGAATGCTACGAGGTGTGACAGCAGCATATTGCCTCCCTGATCTCCCCGCATTCCATCATATAATCAGTTATGCATATTAAGTTAGTTAGGCTCATTATTATACCTGCGGAGTCTCGTTATTTATATATGACAAAGTGTAACTCCCGAGAGGATGATGGCCTCTATGTGCACTGCGAAGATTATTATATAGACTGGTCTGAAACAGACCAAATGTCGAAGTTCGCCTGAACAATACCTATAGTCCGTTCACGAAAGGTTGAGCCGTTGGTTGGCCATGACAATTTGACATATTCCACTGAGTATATTAAAATTTTAGGTTATGATGATTGATGTTTATTTTCTTGTCAGATTGATAGGTAATGTTGTCAATATTGCATAGAGTCGTCTGATAACTCGCAAGCTCGTCGGACGAGGCCGGGTACATTCGGCAACATTGAATTTATTTTACGTTATGACAGCAAATACTGCCAACTTCAGATAAATAAAGAAACGCCCACTATGTGATCAACCTTTCGTGAACGGAGTATATGTTCAGATTATTTCGGACTGGGAAGAAGTTCTAGTCTGTAAAATATTAAGGCGTTTTCGGGAACTTATTCAGCGTTATTAACTTGATCCGTTGGCTCACGTGACGGATCTACTCAGATCACGGACCAGGGTTCTAAGTTTCCTAACACATCAGGTATAGAATTTCAAGTGTCAGACGTTTCAGTAATATAACCAAATATTTTATGAATTTATTTTTTCAGTCTATTTTCGGATTTTCTCTAGCTTTGCTTGCATTGATTGGCATTTGTAAAATCTTTCTTATAATTTCTGGTGTGCCCTTTCGTGTTAAGTGTTATTTTTGAGTACCTATGTTAAAGAAGTAAGGAATTTGGTTTTTCAGTTCCAGTTTATTTACTGATTGTCTCTAGATTTGGTTGGATATATTGGCTTCTGTACAATCTTTCTTATAATTTCTGGTGTGCTCTCCCATATTTAATGTTTTGAGTAACTCTGTTAAAGAAGTAAACAAGACTTTAGCTTCAACGCAGAAAGATCTGTATACAAAGTTATGAAGAAGTTGTTTTACATTATTTTCTTGGCTGATAGAACCATACATTTTACATTGAGCCAACTTCTCTTCCCTTTCCATGATTTTTTGGAATAGAATATATGAAATTACTAAGAATGAAGTAGAAGACTTATTCCCTCATTTTTGAAATAGAAAATTGAACTGCAGTGCGTATGCGGTGACTCTACGACCCTGCTCTTGTGTAGGTTTACGATAAATCAACCTGGATCAGTGATCGAATGATCGAGAACCGTACTTTCCGAACACGGGTTGGATGTTCGGGTAAGGTAAACGAACGCAAAGGCTAGGGATCAAGTTAACCCGAGTAAGTTTCCGAAAAGGCCTATTTTATTGTTCCAACCCACAACTGGACCAATCCAGAATGGAGATTTTACAAAGAACTGGTGTACGCGAAGGAAACCAACAACGAAACAGAATTGAGTGAGAAAGTTTCAGAAGAGGGATGAAAAATGAAACAAGAAAGTTCGAGGATCTTTCAATCCTTTTTTTTTGTAGCTAGCAGTGATCTCAGGAAGCTGAGTATTTTTTATTGAAACAACATTCAGGATGACCACGTTAAAAAAATTAAAACAGCAAAATGCCTAGGAAGATATGAATTTTTCAAACCTAGCTGGCAAAATACATCTTATATTCATAAGAAAAACTAAATGAGTTATTAAGGTTGCAGTAGAATGTAGCTCCTTTGATAATCTACTATCAACACTACAGCTATCACCCCATATCATTCATATGTATATCAGTGGCGGCTTGTCCTATGAGGCTGGTGAGGCAGTGCCTCACCAAATAAATTACGGAAATCACAAATAATATCAAGCGAATTAATCCAATATTTTATTAATCAATTTTATAATCCCATTATGTTCTTCAGTCTCAATTATATACTGCACTCGTCTTCCATAATATCCGAGCTCAATCTCAAGCCGGGTACAGCTACAGACGTCTGTAACATTACACGTTACTGACGTTACGATGAATGCACACAAATCGGACCGTAACGTTACATGTTACAGGCGTTAAGGTCCGATTTTTGTACATTCATCTCACTTCCTCTTCAAGGCGTAAACGGTGAGGTGAGGCTTGCCTCACGCGCTTCCTTGTCTAGCGCGTTATTCAGTGTTCACATCGACGTGACGAGATCATGAACCTCCCCTTCGTTGTTTATCTATTGCGGCTTCTAAGGTGAATTTGAGGCTAGCCTCAGTAACAACTTTAAGAACATTTGAAGCGTTTTATCTCAGAAACGGTGCCTCGTAGGAAAAAAGTATTGATACATTTTTTGAAGATAATTTTAACATCTACATTTTTGTCTCAAAAACTTTTTTAATGAAACTCACCGTGTTGCTGAAAATCGCGAAAAACTCATTTTTCGACCTTTGAACTTGAATAAATTTTTGTCCATCCACGGGAATGATTGGGAACTTTTGTATATTATTTATTATTATGTTTTGAACAATTTTACCGATTTTCAGCTTGTTGGGATTTTATGTAACTTCACCCTAATTTTTTGGTCTGGATTGACTGGACTATCTACCCTTGATCCGTGATCGTTTCGTTTCGTTTTATCGGCAAACTGCACATATTCGGGTTAATCGTGAAGCGGAAGATTGAAATTTCACTCTGGTTTGGGTTTATTGGGTTTGTGCAGTACTCGTGATATTGCAGAGTTTTCAATAAAACAGAAACAGTTTTTGAGTCATTCCTATGAGTATAAAATATGTACAATTGAAGAAGTTATACAACCTATTCGAAATCTTGGCTATCGTTGCGGTAGGAAAATCGAATCGGAGGTTTCAAAATGAGAGTACTACTGGCCTACTGGCAGTGTAACTCTAATAAAATTATTTTTTGGCAGTGTTAATAATACATATTCCGATAGGGTTTAGTGAAAAACTGGTTGAAGCGAGTTGAAAAACTTATCTCAGGGCAATTACCACCCAATAAAACGCTATAGAATCATTGGAGCATTAATATCGAAGGATTTTTTCATAATGATAAGTATGCAGCTGACAAAAAAGAGTTTATAAGATTAATATTTTTTTTGATGTGCCTCATCACTTTATTCTGTCACAAGCCGCCACTGATGTATATGTTAAGTTACTGAAAATACTCGTATATTCGTATTTTGACTATAGGCATAAGGATGAGATGAACAATGCAAGAATCATAATACCCAACTGATGTTATTCCAGGGTAAATTTTCTTTACTTCCCAATACGTTGTTGATCCGTATGGAAGCTTTCATACATTTAATTGTGAATACCACAGAGTCTTGAGCATTATACACAAGCATTTTCTAGAATGTTAATTCATGATAAGTAGCAGAAGCCCCCATTCGTTACATCGCCGTCTCAGTCCATTTGAATTACGCGCAAACTTCAAGCCAGAGAATCCTAATTACAAATTATTTTCATTTCAATCAAAGATTAGTTTTGCATATCGACACAATTACTAAAGATTGTACCTAGCAGGTGTGGTCGAGAGAAACGGTTATAATCAGAAATGTTATCATAAAGTATTTTTAATCCGTTTAAGCTGCACGGTGGTCAAGAGATGAATTATATCCGCCGAGCAGCGAGTCTCTGATTCATCTTGCACTTTGTATACAGTGTGAGGCTAAATTATGGTTGGATTCGTTCGAAATTGAAATGAATGAAATGAAAATACTGGTTATTTTGTTATCCATATAGAAAATATTTTTTGTTGAAATTTATCGAGTTATCTGATTTTGGAATTTTACTTCCATGAGCACAGCTGAGTTAGGAGATGGCGAAGAACTGAATATCTCCTACGCTCATTTTTGAATGTTGTTTTTGGGGAGTCAAATGATTTAGAGGGATAGTTCAACCCCCATTTTCCCTAACTTTGCTCAGGATTATTTTCATTTCGATATCCTAGGGAATGTATATAGGGTGTCTACTTTTATAGTGGAAATACTTCGAGGAATGATTATACAAGTGATTTGCAACAAAAAAGTCATCAACACATGGTCGAAATATTGATGGTTGTTTTTCAATTTAACATTTTTGATTTCACGAAATATTTCGAGTTTTTTCTCAACAATAATCATTATTCAGTTTTCCTTGCAGTCTTATCAAATTTGACCACATATTAGGACAGGGCAATAAATTTGTTAAAAGATTCTAGAGTCTGTATGCAGAAAACACTCTTATTGCCATCGTGGTAAGGAGAAGAATATCACTATTCTGAAATTAACAAAAACAGTCCTATTTTCCAATCGTTTTTTCGAAGAAAAATTAATGATTATAGACACGTTTTGATTTCATTAAAAAATACCTCAATTAGTGTTCTTTAGAATGACTTATCAGCTTTTGTGCTCGATCTAAATTTGCTCTTCGTGATTGAATCTTTGTGTAATTTTATGGATATCATCAATTCATCTGTTATCTGAATCCAGACTTTTACATTCGTAACTGTAACTACGAATTATGTGTGAGGTGAAGAAAACATAAAAAAAATTTCAAAAAGTCCTGAGCATGAGCTTTTGAGCGCTCGTTCTTTGGTGGAGCAATAGGAAATTTACCTCAAAATTTTATATGGGATTTGAAATTGATACCAAATATAGGAATGCAAAATAGAAGCACAATCGTAATTATATTCTGAAAATTATTCACAAAATTAAATATGTAAAAATGAATCATTGCAAAAATGAAATTCTATGGTTCTGATGATGCGATCTTCATGAACAATATCTACTGAATGTTCAGTTTTGAATAAAAAAATTAATTTCACTTGAATCGGTTATCCTGTTATGGAAATAAAGAGATTCTTTTTTTCAATATTCCAATTGAATTTCCTATGATTCTGTTGACACTATGACCACAAAATTTCTCATGAAAACTCAGTATAACAGTCTTCATTGACAAAAATAAGTTCACTTGAATCAGATATCCCGTTATAGAAAAATAGACCTTCCTCTTTTTAATATTCCAATTGAATTTTTTTTGGTTCTGCTAACACTATGGACACAAAATCGTGCATGAACATTCACTGTATCAATCTTTATTTATTAAATAAATTTCATTCGAATCGGATATTTTTTATGGAAATATGATGTTTTTTATTTTCAATATTCGAATTGAATTTTCTTTGGTTCTGTTTACACTATGTCCACAAAATTTCGCACGAAGAATATTATGAGGCAAATACACGTTTTACCAATCACTAAATTTTGTCGCCATAATGTCTAAAACTGAACCTAAATAGTGAACCCACGATTACTTTCAAACAACTCAGGAATATCCGTTCATAAAATATTCCAATTCAACAACACCTAACCACCTTTTCCATCAAATCCGATCACAATCAGAGTAATTTCAATCGACCGAAGTGCCGTCGGTCCGTCTCTGACCAATAAAACAATCGGCCACACCTAACATTATTCAGATAAAGATAGAGTTGTAATGGTCACATGGATCAGGACGACGCCGTATTTAACTGCTAATTAATGGCGCTTTTATTCTAGAGCCGGTGCCGTTTCTCGCGCCAGGATCAGCTTGTATGGACGTGTTCGGCGAGAGGAAAACCCACGTCCCATAGGACAAGCGACATCTCAAACATTACCAATTCGACATAAACAACCACTCACCACTGATCCTTGTAAATACTCGATAATTTTATGGCTTTTATATTGGACTCCGATAGTTCTTTATATCTGTTGTAGGTACACATAAATGTACCCATGCTATTACTTTTTCTCTAACAGCTATTCACAGTTTGAATATCGAGTTTTTAACTGAGTAGTGAATTGAGCCAAGTTACTCAAGAATTGAAAGGATTAATATCTAGTTTGTGTTCTTTAGCGGACCAGATATGTTTGCTAGCTTCGAAGTTATTGTCAGTGGAATATTCCCCTAATGTTTTTTAATATTTCTAAAACGGATCATATCGTCGATTCAAAATTTGGTATTTTTCTAAATAGTTTCTCGCTGTATTCAACTGCTTATTAATGAGGCTTTTATTCTAGAGCCGGTGCCGTTTCTCGCGCCAGGATCAGCTTGTATGGACGTGTTCAGCGAGAGGAAAACCCACGTCCCAAAAATGGAAAATTCGACATAAACAAACACTCACCACTGATCCTTGTAAGTGCTCGATAATTTTATGGCTTTTATATTGGGCTCGAATAGTTCTTTCATCAGTGTTAGGTATACATAAATGTACCCATGCTGTTACTTTTTCTCTAACAACTATTTACAGTTTGAATATCGATTTTCTAAATGAGTGGTGAATTGAGCCAACTAACTCAAGAATTGAAAGGATGAATATCTCGTTGGAGTTCTTTAGCGGACCAGATATGATTGCTAGCTTCGAAGTTATTAGGCGTTTTCGGATACTTACTCGGGTTAACTCGATCCCTAACCTTGGCGTTCGTTTACCTAACCCGAACATCCAACCCGTGTTCGGAAAGTACGGGGCTATTAACTCGATCGCTGACCCAGGTTGATTTATCGTAACCCTACTCGGGAGTAGGGTTCTAGAGGCACCGCATGCGCACTGCAGTTCAATTTTGTATTTGAAAAAAGCGGGAATAAGTCTTCTACTCCTTTCTTATTAATTTCATATATTCTATTCCTAAAAATTATGGAAAGAGAAGAGAATTTGGCTCATTGTAAAATGAGTGGTTCCTTGAGCCGAGAAAATAATGTGCAACAACTTCTTCATAACTTTGTGTGCATATCTTTCTGCGTAAAAGATAAAGCCTTATTTACTTCTATAGGTACTCGAACATAAAATTGAACATGTGTGGGTGGACACATCAGAAATTATAAGAAAGATTTTACAGAAGCCAATAAATCCAAGCAAAGCTAGAGGAAATAGGTAAATAAATTGGAACTGAAAAAATAAATTCTCTACTTCTCAAACATAGGTAGTCAAAAATGTTATTAAACATGGTAGGGCACACGAGAAATTATAAGAAATAATCAACAGAAGCCAATAAATGCAAGCACAGCTGGGGACAATCCGAGAATAGACTGGGATCGAAAAAATAAATTCATAAATTTGTTTGGTTATGTTATTGATACGACTGTCACTTCAAATCCTAAACCTGATGTGTTCGTATACACAGAACCCGGGTCCGTGACCCGAGTAGATCCGTCACGTGACCCGATGGATCGAGTCAGTAACTCTGAGTAAGTTTCCGAAAAGGCCTATTGTCACTGGAATATTCTCCTAATATTTTTTAATCTTTCTAAAACTGATCATCTCGTCGATTCAAAATTCAGTGTTTTCAAAATAAATTCTCGCTGTTTTCAACTGCTAATTGATGGTGCTTTTATTCTAGAGCTGGTGCCGTTTCTCGCGCTCTGATCAGGTTGTATGGACGTGTTCGGCGAGAGGAAAACCCACGTCCCATAGGACAAGCGACATATCAAACATTACCAATGCGACATAAACAACCACTCACCACTGATCCTTGTAAATACTCGATAATTTTATGGCTCTTGTATTGGGCTCGGATAGTTCTTCAAATCTGTTGGTGGTACACATAAATGTACCCATGCTGTTACTTTTTCTCTAACAGCTCTTCCAGTTTGAATATCGAGTTTCTAAATGAGTGTTAAAATGAACCAACTTACCCAAGAATTGAAAGGATGAATATCCTGTTTGAGTTCTTTAGCGGGCCAGATATGTTTACTAGCTTCGAAGTTATTGTCACTGGAATATTCCCCTAATGTTTTTTAATATTTCTAAAACTGATCATCTCGTCGATTCAAAATTCAGTATTTTTCAGAATAGTTTCTCGCTGTATTTAACTGCTAATTAATGGCGCTTTTATTCTAGGCCGGTGCCGTTTTTCGCTCCAGGATCAGCTTGTATGGACGTGTTATGCGAGAGGAAATCCACGTCCCATCGGACAAGCGACATCTTAAACATTACCAATTCGACATAAACAACCACTCACCACTGATCTCTGTATATACTCGATAATTTTATTGCTTGTATATTGGGCTCGGATAGTTCTTTATATGTGTTGTTGGTACACATAAATGTTCCCATGCTGTTACTTTTTCTCTAATAGCTATTTACAGTTTGAATATCGAGTTTCTAAATGAGTGGTGAATTGAGCCAAGTTACTCAAGAATTGAAAGGATGAATCCCGTTCAAGTTCTTTAGCGGACAGATATGTTTGCTAGCTTCGAAGTTATTGTCACTGGAATATTCCCCTAATGTTTTTTAATATTTCCAAAACTGATCATCTCGTTGATTCTAAATTCAGTATTTTTCTAAATAGATTCTCGCTGTATTCAACTGCTAATTAATGGCGCTTTTATTCTAGAGCCGGTGCCGTTTCTCGCGCCAGGACCAGCTTGTATGGACTTGTTCAGCGAAAGGAAAAGCCACATCCCATGAAAAAGCGACATCTCAAACATTACCAAATCGACATAAACAACCACTCACCACTGATCCTTGTAAATACTCGATAATTTTATGGCTTTTATATTGAGCTCGGATAGTTCTTTATATCTGTTGTAGGTGCACATAAAAGTACTCATACTACTCATGCTAATGCTCTTATTTTTTTTCTAACAGCTATTTACAGTTTAAATATCGAGTTTCTAAATGAGTGGTAAATTGAGCCAAGGTACTCAAGAATTGAAAGGATGAATATCTCGTTTGAGTTCTTTAGCGGGCCAGATATGTTCACTAGCTTCGAAGTTATTGTCACTGGAATATTTCCCTTATGTGTTTCAATATTTCTAAAACTGATCATCTCGTCGATTCAGTATTTTTCAAAATAGTTTCTCGCTGTATTGAACTGCTAATTAATGGCGCTTTTATTATTGAACCGGTGCCGTTTCTCGCGCCAGGATCAGCTTGTATGGACGTGTTCGGCGAGAGGAAAACCTACGTCCCATAGGACAAGCGACATCTCAAACATTACCAATTCGACATAAACAACCACTCACCACTGATCCTTGTAAATACTCGATAATTTTATGGCTTTTATATTGGGCTCGGATAGTTCTTTATATCTACACATAAATGTACCGATACTGTTACTTTTCTTCTAACAACTATTTACAGTTTGAATATCGAGTTTTTAAATGAGTGGTGAAATGAGCGAAGTTACTCAAGAATTGAAAGGATTAATATCGAGTTCTTTAGCGGACCAGATATATCTGCTAGCTTCGAAGTTATTGTCACTGGAATATTCCCCTAATGTTTTTCCATATTTCTAGAACTGCCCATCTCATCGATTTAAAATTCCGTATTTAACAGTTCATTATTGACAGATGCTTCATAGACTTAGCTTTAAAATTATATTCTTTGAATTGATATTTATTCAGTATTGTAATGTACTCCAACTAACAAATATTGGTGTACCTTGTCAATCGAGGACCTTATCTAGTTTTATCACATCAATTGAAGCAATTTTCATTATTAAATATACAATGACAAGTTCTCCAAATGTTTTTCATGTGCCAACTTGACTGTTTCCTCACTTGTAATAGAAGGGTTTTGTCACTGACACAAAATGAAAAAATTAAATTAAAATCTTCAAGAATATTTTCAGTAGTCGTGAATAAAGTATACTATGCTACTCGCGTATAATGGCTGTTATTCACCTTGTGAATGAAAGATATCATTATACGCTCGTTGCATAATATACTATTACTTTACGGCCACGCTTTTAAAATTTTCATTTAATAACGAGTTATGTCCTCAAAAAGTTTTTGTTCTGTATGAATTCTGAACATTTCAATCTCATTGTTTGTCACCTCGAGAAAATTGAGATATTCTGAATGCCCGACGTGCTTTCATTGTAGAATTCCGCCACAGGCCCAAAAAATCTATATTGAATGTAAATATAAGGAAGTTATGAATACAACGGCTATTGAACAACTTCTTCGGATTAAATTATTTTATCTTCAAGCGGATCTGGTGTTTATCTTAATTGTTTCATTATATAAGCGTACTTCAACTTCGAAGAAGTGAGACCTACCTTACTTTCATAATTCGATACAATAGAATCGAATTAAAATTGCTCAATTTAGAAAACAACAACAAATCGCTTTATTAGATTAGTTCATGTCAATGAATTAGTCTTAGTGTTGATTCGATGGTGAAAATTCAAAACACGATCTTAAGCGTGTAATGATTCAATTTCCTAAATGTCAACGAAAGATCACATCCAACGTGATATTGTTACGAATACTAATTTATGTATGTCAATATGAACTCATCATTATCATCATGGATTACAATTCATTTTCGAATTACGTATTAACAAGTTTCAGTTATTGCGGTTGTGTTGCTAGATGAATAGCGTGCTATCGTGTTGCCCAAAATTCTAAAATTTTCGAGTTTTGAGCCGGAATTAGATAAGGTTCCTGAAGTCCCTGTTAAGTTTGTTAATGAGCTAAATAGAACCCTTGAAAACATACAGGGTTTTCCTTTTGAGTTGGCCTATTAGACGTTTTTGGAGAACTAATGAATATTTCTTTCTGAAATTTTAGGTGGAGCCTTGAGTATAAATGAACTCTTCGCCTGAAATATTTTCAAGTCGACAGTGTTGCTACGTCTATTTCAAACGCATATCTACTTTCTTATTTCAAAAATTTGTGTCCAAGTTGGCAACTTGGAATTTTTTTTAGTAGGTAATATTGCGAATTTGGTATTGAATCGATACATAAATAAAAATATAGGTAGTTGCTGTTGAAATAAGAAAGTAGATATGCGTTTGAGATAGACGTGGCAGCAATGTCGATTTGAAAATATTTTAGGCGTTCCTTCATCCTCAAGGCTTCACTTAAAATTTTAGAACGAAATATTCACTAGTTCTCCTAAAACGTCTTATAGGTCAACTTAAAAGGAAAACCCTGTATATGAAAATTATCAAGAAAAATGTTCAATGTTTCGCTAATAAAGATATCTCGTTCAAGAATTATACTATTTTATTCACCAAGCAGAGTTCTTGGGAATAGTTTACAGTCTTATAACTTGTTTTTGTCCAATCGTCATACAAGAGACATCGATGTGTATACTAGCTACTAATATAACACTACATGTACAAAGAGGTGTTAACTGATATTTGCCATTGTTCATAGGTGACAATAAATAAATTAGCCAGCTCTGATGTTCGTTTTGTTGAAATCGAGGCAATAAATTTCATTAAATGCGTTACTGGTATGGTAGCTCAACTTACAACAGACCAAACAATTTTCTGGAATACCAAATGTACGGGAGAGTCCACATCACACACAAATTCTTCCTCAGATATAAAGCTTAGACTTTCAAGTTCCAAGTAACTATACAATAGGGTGTTTCCTACTGTAAGCGCCAGATTTCAGTATTTTACTTCGTCCTAAAGAATTCCAAACATATGAACAATTAACCCCCTAAAATGCACCGTTTTCGATATACAGAGTGTTGAAAAAAAATCGTTTTTTGCGAATATCTACTGAACTTTTTATTGTACACACAGAAAAAAGTTTTCGTGAGTATTTTCTCATCATGAGCTTTGTTTTTTAGAAGTTCTTTTATCAAGTTTTCAATGTTGAAGGTTTTTGTAGGGTTAATGGGCGTGTTCCCCCCAACTTTAACTCTAATACCCCTATCACATTATACCCATAGTTTGTCTATGATTATACCTTTTTCATTCCTTTTTTCGGCCTGACCAATGTCTCCTGAAATTTCAACGGAATGCGCATGCACCTGCATCTATTTTGTTGCCTATTTCAGGCTTGCAAATAAATAGAACAGTTTCTATCTTTCACCCCTGAAACATAGGGATTTCGAGCCTTTTCGTGAAAAGTCGAGTCGGGTTCAATAGCACAACATTTTTCTGTCTAATTTGACATCTTGGCGTAACCTAATATATATTGTTTTGAATCTCCCAATAATAAATATGTTTATCACTCTTTATCTTTATTCAAAGATTACAATTAACAAATAAATGAAGAGACGTACCTTTTTTTATCTAATGCACTTAGATCAAGGGCGTAGCTAGGAATTAATTTCAGGGGTGGTTTTGACATTTTGGCAATTGACTTTGTAGGTGCCGGGAATTGTGAGGGTCGCTTTCTGTAGCAAGTATTTGTTGTTTTTAAGAATTCAATAATCCTTTTCCTACTTCAGAAACAATATTCAACATAGATATTCCTGGTTATGTTAGGTAAACCTATTTTTCAAATATGCTTCAGAATTTAGTTTTTATTCACTCAAACAAAAACTTAAAAGACAATATTTATTTCCCAAACAATACTCATAGGATGAATCAATATGAAATTAGTGTGGATGTGTGCTTTCATTGAAACTAAATAGAGTTTTTTAATGTTTCACTCCAAAATAGTGCCAACAACATATGAATAGGTATTAAAAATGAAACAGCGAGAAAACACAAACAATATTTTTTATGGTGAATTCCTTCAGTTAAAGTCTATCCGTCTTTTTTTTCTAGCGAATTGGTCAACCACTTCATTTTCATTAATTTTCACACTATAATGAATATTCATAAGCGCCAACCCATTCAATCTAGTTTCGCTAGAAGAATTGCGCAGGTAATTTTTAATTCTCCTCAAGCTGGAAAAACTTCTTTCTGGAGTAGCAGTAGATACTGGAATCGTAGCTAAAATTTGTAGTAGGATGTATAGATGTTCGGATTTATATTCTGATTGCACTCATCTAAGCATTCTAATGCCGATTTTGAAATGGAGTTCATTGACATTTTCCATATTTCTAATTCTGCTTTAATTACGTTTTAATTTTTTTCTGGGAGTAGTGAAGAATACATCGATAATGCTCTGTTGAAATTCTGGGGTAGCAGACCAGTTAAGGCTGATATTAATTTTCGGTGTTTAGAAAATCTATCAGTTAATTGATGGATAGTATGTTCTAGAAATGGAATGAAGAAATTCATTTTAAAATAGGTTGTTGTATTTAAGGCTGGAGCATTTGACCGGTTCTTCTGCCTGCTGAATGTACCTCCGTTTGCTTCTATTAAACACTTGGTTTCGTCATAAAGCAGTTGAAACTCATCATCCACTTTATTTCTCAAAACCCGCAAAGCAGAAAGCACAAATTCTATTTGTGTGCGATGTTATGAAACTTTAATATCATCCATATTGCTGATATGAATTGAAAATTTTAAATAGATTTTCGGAGATAAGTTGGTTTAAGTGCAAAACGAAAGATTATTTTTGCAACAAAAAATGACTCTGAAACATTTCGGGGGGGGGTTTGAACCCCCAAAACCCCCCCCCCTGGCTACGCCCTTGACTTAGATCATTTTTTATATCTTTCTGACAACCAGCATTATTGTATATGAATTTAAAATCATTGCTTTCATTGCCTTATTTTAAGTTCATCCAAGGCTTCACCTTCTATCTCCTGTAAAACCCTTTTTTGTTATTTTCAAAATAACACTTACAGTTGCCATAACAGTGCTTTTTTTCAATTTAATTTCATATTTTTTTGTTCGCATCATTATTTTTTGATATCAATACAAATACCATGTTATTCATTCGAAAATTTCCAAACGAAACACAAGCTTGAGGTAAAATATCAATTTCTTCAATGTTTGCAATTTTGAAATTACTACCTGAAACCCCTTGAAACGACCATTGAAAAGGCATGGTGTAATAGTGCGACTCATTTTGGAAAATTTACTCAACAAAAGCCCTGGAAAATGCTCAAATATAGACATTAAAAAATGATAGTGTAATAAGTAATGAGAGTATAGGGGAAAAGTGCGCCCATTTGAACCGCAAATTTTTTACACCAATAAGATACTTTCTAGAGTTCCGAATTCGACCTTTTTTGAGAAAAATCAACTTTTGAGTTTAATAAAATGGTAAATTTTCTGAAAGATTTCTTCTTTGAAATTCTTGACTAATAGTCAAACATGAAAGTTGATTATTGAGCCTATGACCTGGAGTACCAATTTGTATAGAATACATTGGTGATTCCATTGGGCGTCTCAAGATGGTACCTTTTCATAAGAATAGAAGTTGGGGACAAAACAACCACTTGCGTTTCAGAACCTTCACCAACCTTAACCAATAAAAACTTGAGGAAAAAAATTGGCAGAACACATAACTCATTATGATTGAAAAAAGCTCACGACATCTTCTTTTAGTATGACTGAAAGATCCGGAGATATTCGCGAAAAACGTTTTTTCCCCAAATCCCGAAAATAGTGCCTTAGACGGTATGTTAATAGAATTCTCTGTTCATATTTTTGGATGACCTATACCATTCTGAAGTTGGCCGCAATTATTCATTAACACTCTGTATAACATGCTCTTCAAGAAATGAATTGGATACACACATAAACAATATAATTCGACGAGATGACCCCTTACCTTCCACATCTTCTTCTTAAAACATATAATATACAAGTGTTGAGAACTTCGAGGGGCCACTGTGCAAGCGAATTTATATTATTTGATTTTTGATCTGATAACGAAACGCTGTGTATTGATCTGAATTATTTATCGAAGTTTTAATATGCACATTGTTTTGGTGAATACCATTGTTTATAATTCATTGTGTTCTCGTGAACGCTCTTCCCTCCTGAATTTTTTGATGGCGATCTTTCGTAACCTCCGAGGTTATTTTTGTTTTTTTTAATGGAAATAGGGAAATGCATGTGTCCCTCGATTATTGAAGTGATTCGCGATTTTTATAAAATATTTTTTATATAAAATATGTTGATAATCGATCTCTTGCCACCAGCACTAATGCTTCTTGTTGAAATTTTCATTTATTTTGTGGTTTTTTCCGGAAAAACAAGAAGCCTTATGATATTACTTACGATTATTTCCTTTCTATTAATTTCAACAGATCGCTTTCAAGAATCGGTATATCGAATATGAATTTTAAGTGGAAACATTACTCAACAACTGTCAACTTAGCTGTCAGCAGTTTTTCCAAAAAAAAAATTTGACCGGTTTGTGGTTTCTATGCTGTGTTTATTATTTGAAACATAGATAAATTGAAAATAGTAATCATCGAAATGAATACAATCTTCAATTTATAGTCTCACAGAACCTTCTTCAGGCGGACTGTGTTTATTATTGTTTTTAGTATTTTAATGAAAACAATTTCGTTATTATTGAACTTTTGTAAAATAACGTGATGATTCTATACCAAATAATATCATTCTGCTTTTGAAACGATTTGAACAATAAATTCATGAGATACCTACGTCAGTTAAAATCTCGATATGGAATGAATGAAATTTAAATGTCTCAAATTTGAGGAATTCATATTTTGGAATCCTTCGAATGGTATTTATACAGGGTGTTACCTAATTGAATATCAATATTTATGGGAGTGATTTTTGGACCCATTTTAAAAGAGAAACTTTATATGAATGTCTTTCCTTTTGAGTAACAGGGTGGTAAAGTTCTCAAAAATAAATCATTTTTCATTGATTTCTACAATACCATTCGAGATATTTCAAATAAATTCGTCATACATGTACTATGAATCGAGAGACATTTTTTAATGTATCACCACTGGTGATACATTACATGATTACATGGTTTTTCCTGAAATGAAAATCATTTTGAAATTCCCAATCATTTCTCACCAAAGTTGATTTCTTGACTTTTTTTAATCCAATGCACGGTTCTCGCTTAAAAAAATAAAAACCGTTTCTCTGCATTGAAATAAATTATATTATGTATGAAGTAAGAAAGAACTCATCTTAGTACGCTGAAGCCAAATTACGTACGAACGCCCCTGGAGGAAATTAAAAAAAGTGATACATTAAAAATGCCTCTGAATTGATAGTACATGTAGCTATGACAAATTTCATTAGAATATCTGAAGTGGTAATGTAGATATTTATAGGGAATTATTTATTTTTGAAAACTTTACCACCCTGTTAATCAAAATGTAAGACCTTTAGGACATATGTTCTTAAAATGGGCCCAAAAATCACCCCCATAAATATTGACATTCAATTAGATTCTGTATATCTAATAAAGTAATCAAAACATTCAGAACCCATCAGAATTATAAAACCTTTCGGATTATAATATTAGAGGGTCAAAACTTATTTTTCATTTTGCCTTTCTTTCAAAATGAAATCATCCTCAGTTGATGATTGTAAAGAAAATAATGAATAGGTATCATGAAAAACGTTGCTGTGATGTAAGTTTTTTGCGAAAGTAATTAGTAATGGCACGTTCTTCTCTTGTTATATGCTTTTTATGATTCACAATATCGTCAAAGATTATCATCATTAATCATCCCTGTAATACCACACAAATAGCAAAAAAAATAGTTCATCTGGCAGATGTGTTCGTTGTAAGCGGGTTAGAATCTTTTGTTTAGCTCATGTGCCCCACATTTCCACCTACTTGATCACTAATTACTACAGCGAGGACAATGCGGCATTGTTGCCAGTACGTTAGAATCGCATATATTATCTGAATTGTATTGAAATATGGAACACCCCTTTTATTTGATTCCAATGAGCGAGGGATAAACAGAGGTGCATCGCAATTGAAATCAAAGAGGACTCTTTGATGACTAAATAAGCGAAAAATATTATGCGAAGAAACAATGAATTTTTAGCTTACCAGTCATGCAGAAACTTTTGTTAACTAGTTCATATTTTTCAAATATCCTAAACTGTCTTTTTGCGCAATTTTTCTTAAGAACAACTGGACAAACTTTTGCCAAAATTGGCAAAATGGGTGAAATATAGTTTCTGTATTACAATGATCTGAATTTTTTTTAATATTACTGAAGAAATCCTATCTTGTCCATTTTTCAGATTAAGTATAAGACGGTTAAAAAAATTTCATGAAAATCCCTCGAATAAAAACTCTAAAACCTAGAAATTTCCAGTTGTTGACGTGAAATTTCTTGGTGCTGAAACGTTCATTGAAATAAATATGATTTGTGTATTTCTATTATACAGTGGAACTTCCCTAAATCGAAAGCGCCAAATCCGCAGAAAAATTCGTTATGAAGAAATTTTGTTATAGAGAAAATTTGCTTCTTTAGTCGGCAATGTTGCGATCGACTTCACTGATAAATTTTAATTTATCATTCAAACTTAAGCACTTTTTTAGACCTTTTTGCACAACTTTCACACCAGCATAATGGATAGATTGAAACATAGACAAACTAATAAAATAGATGAGCCACTCGTATATTCCGCGACATCTGTCGGAGGAGGAGACTAATACACTAAAAATTATTTTCAATTTGATAGTTAGATGTCGTTGCATTCATGGAAATCCTATCGAGAAAATAGTAAGTATGTAAAATCATTATTATCAAAAAACCTTTGAATTGTCAACTGACACAAGGAGTGGTTTGACACGTTCTTTTTGAAAAATAATAAATTTCCATACGCCTGCAAGAGTGAAGACGTGCTGTGTTATTGGATGTGAAAATCGAGATGCAAGAAGGTAATTATAAAATTTACATGTATATTCTGTTAACTATAAGAATTAAGATACTCGTAGTTTTCAAAAAAGTTTTTCATGTATTGAATAAATTTAGTCGGTAAATACTCATATTTTGTATTATTGAATTCATTATTTTTAGTTTTTGAGAATGTTTTCAATGCAATTATTAGTTTATTGATTACATATTTATGAAATAAATCTGTATTTTCAATTGGTGATACCTATTTCAGTTAATAAATTTTTATTCTATCCAGAATTTAATTATTGATCCTCATTTCTCGATTCCAAAAGAAAATCAGATGAAAGTTCGTTGCAGGTATTATTTTCATGAAAATAAATTTCCTCACTCATCGATAACTTGCACGAATCCATTTCTGATTTCTTTTTGGAAATTGAATTTCGAAAAACTTTTTGCCTCTTGTATATGGGTGTACCTACCTATTCAAAATGTGCACTACAGAATTCTTTTGAGGCAGCTTTACGATACAGATTCCTTTTTCAATTGAGCTTTTTTCACGAATTAGTAATGTTGTACAAAAAAAGATGGCGTTGAAGCTTGTTCTACTAGTGTCTCATCTATTCTCCGTTTAGTTAGTCTATGGATTGAAACCAAACAGCCAGGGTGTATTTGAAACTGTTTTAGAAGGATCTCTATGCCCGCCGCAATGATTCAGTTTTAGGTCGGGATTTATTAGGTACGTACGTCAGAAAAATTTTAGGAAAAACCCACCCTTATACATTCCTACCAATACTCATTCAAAGAGTTATGTTCTTTGAATATTTCGTTATGGAGAGAATCTACTTCGTTTTAGAGGGTGTTTTCAACATGGAATTTGGATTCGAGGTGCAATGTCGTGTACGAAATTCGTTATACAGAGAAATTCGTTATACAGACGTTCGTTATACTGTATTTACATCTTCTGTTCAATCTTTCGGTCAGCGTTCGCCAGCCTTAGTTAAGAAAACATTTAAGACTCTTAACTTTCAGAAAAGTAACTTTCGTCACTCTTTGAAAATGTTTTGTATTGTTGGTGGTTCTCAGAAAACAATCTTCGATTATTTCGATCTATTTTTGATTTATTCAGTTGAATTTTTTTAGACTAGATCTTATTATTCGAGATCCAGATGTTTTTGATCTTGACAGACAGTTGACTAATGAAGTTTTTGGTTATTGACATCAAGCTGCTCACTTCAATTTTTTACGTTTCAGTTTTTCCCTTTTCAATATTATGGCTTCAACTCTTCTTCTTCTTCTTCTTCTTCTCAGAGAATTATTTAGTCTTCATTCAAAGCATGTTGGACAAGTTTGTACTTATCAGTATCCCCAAGTTGTGCTAGTTTTTATGTTCTGAAGTAAAACCTGATATGAAAATCAACTCAATACAAATTGTCTATAAGAAGTACCTTGAGATAAGTGTGGTATACCCCACGATACACAAACACCGGTATGCCAGATTCGTGGTCTAAACTCGTCCGGCGCGAGCATCTACGTCATTGGGAGAATATTAGGAACAAATTCTAATCAATTCTCTCGAGTTCTAACACTTCTATCACGCAAATGCTATGGAAATGTTCCCAGTGACGTCACTCTCGATGCGCGTCGGCATACCGGTGTTTGTGTATCGTGGTATACTCTATATTGAAGAAACTGAATATTCCTCAAGTGTTCGAATCGAAGAACATAAAGAACTGGCTCAACTTTTAGATTTCAATAAGTCTAACGATATTATTAATATAGTGAAAGCAGAGAATAATCTCAATCGATTGAAATCAACCAATATCAAACTCATACTTCGGAACTAATCTCGTCCTCGTTCAAGACAAAATGCAAGGAAGTGGTATCAAACGGAGCACCTATAGATGGCCATTTCGTCCTTATTAGGACTCATCAGCACAGGATATCTCTGTATGATACAAGGTATTTCTTGGAACTTACAGCGAAATGGCATCTTCTTTAAGGTATAAATATACCGAAATCGCCATCTCTAGTTCCATACGAAAACCTTCTTCCATAGCATGAACCTAGAACGAAGTAGAGAGATGTTTACTATTTGTCGCACCTGTGCTGATGAGTCCTCATAATGACGAAATGGCCATCCATAGGTGTTCTGTTTGATACCACTCCCTGGCATTTTGTCTTGAACGAGGACGAGATTAGCTCCAAAGTATGAGTTTAATATTGGTTGATTTCAATCGATCAATATTATTCTCTGCTTTCACTATTTTGATATTCATGGCGATGTTACAAGTTGAACCTCTTTTTGATATTATTGATATTCTTCAGAAACTAGCTTGTGCTTCAAGAGATGCTGATGCCACTAATTTTCGTACGGCAGTCTCCGGCTCTGGTTTTTTCTTCTTCTCAGTATTGTTGTTGTCAGCTTCAACAGTTAAGGTTAATAAAACATTACAACACAATTTTGCTATTGCGGTTATCAGCAAAAAATGTACTGTGTCCTACTCTCCTTATTGTTTGATGTTAAATTACTTGAAACGCTTACTCAAAATAATACATTTTATTCAATAAGGTTATTGGTGATTCGAATGTATTATTATAACATGAAATCGTTCTCTCCATGCTTTCTTCGAGTTATAATTATAAGTATAATTTTTATTATATTATGGATTTTTTTAGTTGGTTGGGCTGGAAAAACTGATAGCTGTATCGAAGCCAGTGGCGTAACTAACGCCAATGCAACCAATGCGGTGCATTGGGGCGCAGGGCCTTAGGGGGGCGCAAAAAACTGAATGAGTCTACGAATAGGGGCGCACGGCAAATTCTTGCATTGGGGCGCAGGTCAGACTAGTTACGCTACTGATCGAAGCATGTGATGAATTACTGAAAATATACTGACGGACAAAATTAGCGCACCACCTAAAATTTCGTTAAATTTAAACAATTGATATCTGCCAAATCTTTAGTCGGATTTCAACGTTTTTTTCTTTCAATAGTAGCTCTGTTATTGTCGAATTCCCTCCATTGAGTAAAAGTCCAAAAAATAAAATCTTCATGTTGTACAGGGCGTTTAAATAATGGCATGTTTTATAGTCAAATTTTAACGTCTTCTGTGGGCAATGCCAGGTTGCTGAGGTATATGAAAATAATAAAGCGTTGTAGCCTAGTATCTCTTGAGTATTTTGTTTTTTCAAAAACCAATTTATCTTGAAGTCGTCCAGAGATATTCAACTTTTTATCAACTCTTGTATTTTATGCATTAGCCATGAATATCTTCGCAACCATTTGTCCGATTTGAATGTTTCTTTTTAGTTGTAGCTCTTTTATCGGCGAAAATCATACTACAATGAGATGTTCAAAAAAAGAAATGCATCATGCTGTACAGGGCGTTCAAATTTTCGGGATTGTTTTCATTACAGTTTAACGCATTCTGTGAGCAATACCAGATATATGAGGCTTCAAAAAACTATACAGTGATGTAGCCTGATGTTTCCTCAGTATTTTGCTTTTTTAAAAAGTAATTTAACTAGTACCATTTCAGAGATATTCACATTTTTATAACATCTTGCATTTTTCTGTTTTTCTTAATTTGTTTTCGTTTGTTTTTGTGTTGAAAGCTCTTATTTATTCTTCTTTGGTCGTTGTCTCTGTAGACTCATGGAAACGGGCTCTCACGTTAAAAGACCTGATCAAAGTGAAAAAACCGCCTTCGAGTTGTCCGAAATGTTACAATTTCATCAAAAACTGCAAGAAGAAAACTCGATGAATATGGATTGAATACAAGACACCCCGCAAAAGGCTTTTTTCACTTCACTGAAGACTTCAGAGTGAGCTTAAAATCATCCCATGGATGGGTATTTATCTGGAGAAGACAAAGCATTTCCTTGATTACTCGTATGGATCTTGTAGCGATCCGGGAAGGGGCAATAAATTCTGCGAGATACATAGGCGACAATTTTTTGCTGATAGACGATAGTTCCATATCGTGAATACCTTAAAGAGGTTGGGATTCAACATCTACAGTGGCCGGCTTTTAGTCCTGACCTGAACGTAATCGAAAACGTTTGAGATCAGCTTGAATTACGTATTCAACGTCGAATGAAAAGAATATTAAAGCGAAGAAAACTTTAGAAATTACCACAATTATTAATTTCAAATGAATTTTATTAATTAGAAAAAATTATGACAAATGTAAACCACAGTATCACTGGACTGAAAATATTCATTGTCAATATATTGTATGAAATGCAAGATGTTATAAAAATGTGAATATCTCTGGAATGGTACAATATAAATTGCTTTTTGAAAAACCAAAATACTCAGGAAACATCAGGCTACATCACTGTATAGTTTTTAGAAGCCTCAGATATCTGGTATTGCCCACAAAAGGCGTTAAACTGTAATGAAAAAAACCGGAAAATTTAAACGCCCTGTACAGCATGATGCATTTCTTTTTTTGAACATCTCATTGTAGTATGATTTTCGCCATTAAAAGAGCTACAACTAAAAAAAAACATTCAAATCGGACAAATGGTTGCGAAGATGTTCATGGCTAATGCATAAAATACAAGAGTTGATAAAAAGTTGAATATCTCTGGACGACTTCAAGATAAATTGGTTTTTGAAAAAACAAAATACTCAAGAGATACTAGGCTACACCGCTTTATTGTTTTCATATACCTCAGCAACCTGGCATTGCCCAAAGAAGACGTTAAAATTTGACTATAAAACATGCCATTATTTAAACGCCCTGTACAACATGAAGATTTTATTTTTTTGGCTTCTGCTTAATGGAGGGAATTCGACAATAACAGAGCTACTATTGAAAGAAAAAAACTCTGAAATCCGACTAAATATTGGGAAGATATCAATTGTTAAAATTCAACGAAATTTTAGGTGGTGCGCTAATTTTGTCCATCAGTATATTTCACTTGATTGAATCAATGGATGATATAAATTTAAAACCCAAAAAACTCCACCAGAAAAACAGAACTCAACTATACCTACTTTATATAAACCTCTATTCCGAGTGCTAGTCCCCTCGGCAACCTCTTGAGAAAGCACCAGAGTGAAGTAGCCTCAGTACAATAGTTGATGAGAGCAGAACCTATCGACGCATTTATTGGATAAATAAAATGTCTCCTATTGTATCACCATAATCGCCATAAACTCTTCACATCGCTAACTGTCTGTCAATGGCCACATTTAAACTCGTCTGGCCATAGGTGTCATATACATCGTTCTTGAAGTATAAATCATGAGGCGATATCATTTTTTACAGCGTAGAGGTGTCAGCCATTACAAAATGCAAGAAGTTCAAGCTCATTCCGAACATC
Organism: Propylea japonica; assembly: GCA_013421045.1. Lineage (NCBI taxonomy): Eukaryota > Metazoa > Arthropoda > Insecta > Coleoptera > Coccinellidae > Propylea > Propylea japonica. The sequence goes on along the minus strand of CM024239.1, from coordinate 13,205,121 downwards.
CCATCGCCCAGAGACAAACCAATCTATATGATCGTAAACGCAAATCGTTATTCAAATGGAGAATTCAACTATTAACAAACAACCATAAAACATGTCCTGAAATATATGCTATGGTGTGAATTAATTGATGGCATTACGAAATGTTTATTGCCCCGGAGTAAAACGAACAAGTCGAAGTTTTGTTATCCATTTACCATTCGATAGAGTTCTTTTAGTATACATATATAATGCGAAGTCCATAACTTCAATTTGAAACTACGCTACCAATAAATAATGAAGCTGGGACTTAACAAGTTCCGAAGAGGAGTGAGGAGTCTCATTGGCTAAAAAAGCTGCGAAATTCACGAGAGGTTCATTATTCTCAACTCGATCACTGATGCTATTTATTGCCTATGTACGTTCTCTTCTGGAATTTTCTATTCTTCTCGATTGTATGAGATGATGCTCGGAGTAAGTTGGCATCTTTCCTACTCTGAAGTCTTGGGGTATTATAACATACGAGGTTTGCCTTTTATATGATGAGAGAAGATGAGAGAACTAAAGTAAACTCGCTTTCCTGTTTTTTAAAATATTCCCCATGCAGTTCTATAATCCTTAATTGTCAAAGCATGTTTGCCATTTTGATTGAAAGACATCCGAAACATGCATTTCGAACGCATCAACCTCTTCTTCAGCTGTCGAAAATCGAACGAAGAAAAGAAGTACTTCAGTGTGGTAATTTTATTCTGTAAGAACTGAGCGCTTTCGGCCTAGGCCACCATCAGGGTTCTCTTGAAGGGCAACACCAATTAATATATGGGTGGATTGGTAAATAATAAAAATTATGGACTACCCGTCCAGGAATAATACCACGAGCTAGAATGCTCGGGCAGTTGCAAACGTCAGCACTAAGCGTGAAAATACCATAAATAACAAAAAATATATAGTAAATCTAACAAATAGCAGTCAATTTCATAAAATCTTAAAACTTCTTCAAAATATGTAGTGGCCTAGGCCGAAAGCGCTCGGTTCTTACAGAATAAAATTACCACATTGAAGTACATACTTCTATTCCTTCTTTCTATTTATTACACTTAAAGGCTGACGCTCACTTGGACGAGACGAAGCGAAGAGTTGTTTTCCGCAGGCACGATTTGCACTGAATCAAATGGGTAAACGCTGACTTGGGAGGCGCGAAGCGAAGATCAGAATCGTCCGATTCAGTTCAAATCGCTTCGTTTCGTCTCGTCTCGTCCAAGTGAGCGTCAACCTTAAAATGCACAACCTACTTGTTGATCTGTTGAAAAATGTGAACCAGTCAGTTTATTTTTTACGGAATAATCGTAGATCAGCCAAGTCAGCTCTAAACACAAATATGTATATCATGGAACGTTTTAGAGCGCTCATTCTACTTAAACGAGTGCTATATCGTTTTGCCCTAATGTCTCCGATTTGCGACTTTCGAGCCGAAAATAGTCTCAAAGCATAGAGTTCGACTCCCTGTTGACGAATCAGTGGCCAAATTCTAATTTGTTCGCAGAGACTTGAGCTTTTCAGATTGAGTTCGATTCCCAAATACCACGGTTAAGTTCGTTAACCCGCCAAATCGTTCCATAAAATATGGTCATTCAAAATTTATGTTTCTCCATATCTCGGATACAACGAAACAAGTCGAATTGAAATTTTGCGGCAAGATGCTCATAATAAGCATGCAGAATTTTGTGGCCATAGTGTTAACAGAACCATAGAAAATTCAATTGGAAGATTGAAAAAAAGAATTTTTTCAGAACAATTTATCCGATTCGAGTGAAATTTATTTTCTGAATGAAGATTGATATACTGAATGTTCATGCAAAATTTTTAGAGGATAGCATCATCTGGAGCATAGAATTTAATTTTTTCTAAGGTATTGATTTTTGACACATTTCATTTTTGAATTGAATTTGAATTTTTGAAATTGATGGAAGAGTAGTAAGTTTACTGCGAAAGAAAAACCGGATTTCTTGACTCTGTGTTGGTAAGTCTCGGTTTCCGACAATCTGCAGAGTCGTCCAGGAATGTTGAGTTTTTCCTACCCGATAAACAATACACTATTATGATTTCATCTATTTTTATCATGAGAAGATATAGCGTTAACAATATTGAAAATATTTCTGACACATTAGCGCTAAAAATATTTTTAAGGCTCTGTTAAAAATATTTTCAACACTCGAAAAATCACTTTCGATACTGTTAGCGGTCATTAAAGGTAAAACTTTAAATAGCAGTTGTACAAAAAAATAACCAAAACCAACGTTTGTTGACGAAAGAGACTTAAGTGTTTTCCGTGATGTCCGTAAAATTTCTCTGCATACATTTAGATAGGAATCGATTTCTACACATTCACGATTATCTCCAGAATTCACTATAAAAACACCAAACCGAACCATAAAAATGCTAATTGAAAGCGTACCAATTAGCAGCAGGTCCAGATTTCGAGCCCACAGAAGAATGTCAAATCCACCTCCGTCATGGAGATTCTGTGGGTGGCATTGTAATAAAAATGTACCGTAAAAGTCTGACTTAATTTATATTGTGATTGGGTGGGTTTCAAGAGTTCGGACCTCGTCTTGCACTTTGCTGGCTCGAGAAGCGAGTACACTCGTTTCGATTTTATGTTATTGCACCAAATTTGAATACAATAATTTTCGACTTGGAGAGGCGAGTAAATAACTCACCTCCATTGTGTGGCTGCGTGCACTCGAGAGTAAATTATTTTCTTCGTTGGAAGACAGCCGTCTTCAAGAGAATGAAGGTGAAGCAAAGATCAGAAATGGTCCAAGAGAATTTGACGAAGTCAGTTTGACGTACCACCGGTTGATGATTTGTGATTGAATTTCATGTTATTATTTAAGTGCCCTATTACCGCTAGGCCAACATAGGCCATGGCCAAGGGACGGCACGATTTTAGGGGCGGCAAATTTTCAGTGAATAAAAAACATTTCTTCAACTCCTTTACGAAAATGTTGAAATAGCCTTCGAAAACTACAACTTGCTGGTCGGCGATATATGAAGCTTGCAACAGCATGAACCAAAATTGGAAAGAACTTGTCGCAGCTTTGAGTGAAATTGATGAGTAGGACAGGTCTAAAACTGGGAGCGAAGTAGAAGGATTGGAAACCAAGCTAACATCTCTTGAAACCGCAATAATGTTCGCTGTATGGAGTCCAATTTTGGAAAGATTTGATAAAGTGAGCGAAGCAATAAGAAAGTTGACATTGGTATAGATGAAGTAGTTTTGTATTATGAGTCATTGGACATTGGTTGATTATATCGGAAGATTGAGAGATCATTTTGACCGATTTGCTGAGAGAGCGAAGATCAATTCTGGATTTGAGAAATATCTAAGTGAAGAAAGAAGAGCCACAATAGGAACTGTTCCTGCTGATGAAACTCGAGTGGGACATACTGTTTTGAGTGGGAGGGAAAACTTCAGAGTAGGGGTTTATCTTGTTATAATTAACTATCTAACAAGAGAATTGAATGAACGTAAAAATTGCTACAAGGGTTTTGCTGCGAAGTTCTCCCTTTTGTTGAAATTACAATCTCTCAGTTCTGAAAAATTAGGAGTAGCGGTTACTCATCATTTCTCATTTTCCTGACGATTTAGATGAATGTTTGTACTTCAAATCCTACTTAGCTCAGTCAGAACAACGTCTAAAAACTCTACACTAAATGAGTATGTACCTTCATCAGAAGTGATAAAAGCTTAGTGCAAGTGTTTCCCTATATCGATATTACAATTCGAATGTTTTTATATGCACTTTAGCAACGAACTGTTCAGCAGAAAGGTCGTTTTCAGCATTGAAGCGTATTTTATCGTATTTGCGATATAGCATGTCGCAAGAGCGTTTTGTGCATTGAAGCTGAGTGGTTAAAAAAAATTAGACTTCGAAGTAGTGTTGCAACAATTAACGGATAAGAAGGTAAGAAGAAAACTATTATTAGTTTGATGATGAAAACTGTAATTTTTTACTATAAAATATACACTCTAAATTATAAGATTGTTTCATTTCCAGATAGAAAATCGTCCTTATCAGCTTCAGCGAAAATTTTTCAAATACCTAGTGGCCCAAATTACCGAGTGAATAACAGCCATTATACGCGAGTAGCATACTATACTGCGTTCACAAGTTATTGAGCGCAAAGTAGGCCTTTGTTTATTTATCTGAGATTGACAACTCGATGATGACAACATTGCGTATCAATCTGACAAGAAAATAAATAACACAACCGAAAATTTCAATTTACACTGTGCAATATTCCAAATTGTCATAGCCAACCGATCCACGACTACTGAATATATTTCTTGAAGATTTTAACATTTTCCGGCCGCGACAAGACCCTTCTATTACAAGCGAAGAAAAAGTCAAGTTGACACATGAGAAATTTAATTGAGCTTTAATTCATATAATGAAAGTAGATTTGGCCCTCGATTTACAAGGTATGCCCATATTTGTTAGTTGGAGTACTTTAGAATACTGAAGAAATGCCGATTTAAAGAATATTATATCAAAGCTAAATCTATGAAGCGTCTGACTGCAGTGAATTATAATCTCATTATTCCCTTGTGATTAGTCGGTATTATTCAGGCCGAGCACAAAGATGTACAATGGACGGATTTTACAATAGTCGTGGATAAAAAATATTACTAACATTGGCAATGCATGTATTTATATAACTTTTCAATCAATTTGAACATAAAAATAAAGTTGTTAAGTTACAAACTACCTAATTCTTCTTGAATTTCACTTGAAATTTGCACAAGGTAGTCATTATTTTTTCATTATTCTTCTGTTATATTTCACTAATTTTTGAAAAGATTAGGCTATTTTTGGAGAAAAAATAAAAAATCGTGCACTTAAGGGTTTAGGACCTGCATATAACGGAAGGAAATGCTCCAACGTTATAACCAAACCGAAACTAAATAATCCCTCCATAATCCCCACATCATCTCCTGACACGCTCATCCATCCATAACCAAGTGTGATACATTCAAATGAATCCAGAAACAGTGCAAAAAAAATTATAATTGCTTTCGTGAATATCAACACTCCAACGTATGAATAGAAGGGGTCGCGAGCACAGAATCGACGGGTAGCGCTAATTGTGAATTCATATGCAAATTTACTCATCGGTCTGAAAGTAATAATCTGGACTCATTATTTCACAGCTTTTGAACCCATTAGGGTGGCCTCACATCTGCATCTGCTCCATCAAAAACAATGTTTCGGATTAGCCTAAGTATGGGGGCGTTTTTTTTCCAGTTGCCGTTTTTTGATTACCATTCGTGCTTGGAATTGAGCACTTTTTTCACTTAATTTTTGGTTATTCGGGAAATATGTATGCTGCTATTGCTGCTATTTGACTTCAGTTGAGCAAATCACAATTTAGTTCGAGAATATTTGCAAAAGAGAAGCATAAGAACAGGGACGAGCCGCAGAGAAATTTTGGAGGAGGGGCAAATTTGCCAACTGAGCATTGAAGGATTAGAAAAACGATGGTGAAGGGGGTGGTTATTTTTGTTGGTGATAAATTTTTTTCCTAAAGCATTAAAAATACAGTGGAACTTCCCTATAACGGAAGCCATGAATCCGCAAAAAATAATTATTATAAAGAAATTTCGTTATAGGGAATAATTGTTTCTATAGTCGGCAACGTCGCGGTCGACTTCACTGATATATTTAAGTTTATCATTCAAACTTAAGCACTTGCTTTTAAACTTTTTTACATAACTTTTCACACTAGCGTAATGGTTAGATTGAAATCAAACAGCCAGGGGTGTTTTTAAAACTGTTGCAGAAGAATCTCTCTGCCCAAACTAATGATTTAGTTTAAGGTCGGGATTTATTACATACGTCCGGAAAAAATTCGAAAAAATCCACCCTTATGCCTTCTTACCAATACCCATTCAAAGATATTGAATATTTCGTTATAGAGAGAAATCACTTCATTTTAAAGGGTGGATTCAAGGTGCAATGTCTTGTACGAAATACAGACGTTCGTTATAGAGAAGTTCCACTGTAATTAAATTTGTGTAGTGCACAGCAGGCTTGTACTGTAATCAATTACTTGCGTATTTCACGGATTTTGAAAAAATATTAGAATCCTTTCGATATGAATAAAAGTGAAAACGCTTTCAACTCGTATGATGATTACAACAGAAATCTATTCAGGGATGTCAACTTAGAATATCAACGACATATAACACTGTCAAAGTAAGTTTGGAAAATAGCGATAGTATGGATATGACGTGTTCTGATCACAAATCATTTTTCAAAAATCGGAAAACTAATCATCCGAGCTTTACGAAATTCGGCAGACATTGAGACATGAGCACATCACCAATTCGTATTCAAATACTGAATTTCATATCGAATAGCAGTAATAGACGGATTTTTTATTTCTGTCCAAATTTTCTGACGAATGAAAGGTAGGTAAAATATTCCGCAATATGTGCGTCGCTGCATAGACTAACTAAACGGAGAATAGATGAGACACTAGTAGAACAAGCTTCAACGCCATCTTTTTTGTACAACATTACTAATTCGTGAAAAAAGCTCAATTGAAAAAGGAATCTGTATCGTAAAGCTGCCTCAAAAAGAATTCTGTAGTGCACCTTTTGAATAGGTAGGTACACCCATATACAAGAGGCAAAAAGTTTTTTGAAATTCAATTTCCAAAAGGAAATCAGAAATGGATTCGTGCAAGTTATCGATGAGTGAGGAAATTTATTTTCATGAAAATAATACCTGCAACGAACTTTCATCTGATTTTCTTTTGGAATCGAGAAATGAGGATCAATAATCAAATTCTGGATAGAATAAAAATTTATTAACTGAAATAGGTATCACCAATTGAAAATACAGATTTATTTCATAAATATCTAATCAATAAACTAATAATTGCATTGAAAACATTCTCATAAACTAAAAATAATGAATTCAATAATACAAAATATGAGTATTTACCGACTAAACCTATTCAATACATTAAAAACTTTTTTGAAAACTACGAGTATCTTAATTCTTATAGTTAACAGAATATACATGTAAATTTTATAATTACCTTCTTGCATCTCGATTTTCACATCCAATAAACACAGCACGTCTTCACTCTTGCAGGCATATCGAAATTTATTATATTTCAAAAAGAACGTGTCAAACCACTCCTTGTGTCAGTTGACAATTCAAAGGTTTTTTGATAATAATGATTTTACATACTTACTTTTTTCTCGATAGGATTTCCATGAATGCAACGACATCTAACTATCAAATTGAAAATATTTTTTTCGTGTATTAGTCTCCTCCTCCGACAGATGTCGCGGAGTATACGAGTGGCTCATCTATTTTATTAGTTTGTCTATGCGTCGCTGTTCTAGTTCAAAACATCGAATTTGATTTTGATCGGATTCCATTACCGGCCCGAAATTAGAAAATAACAGTAATTTGGGGGAAACGATAGCAAGCTGTTCTCCTGACAACAAGAGCGCCAAAAATAGTGCCAGGCCGAGAGAAATAACGAAAATTGGTACCAGATGGTTTTCCACGATACAATACAATCCCTAAGTCGAATCTGAAAAATTCACAACTTCCTGCTGACGGATAACGTAAAACGCCAAACGCATTTTTGAGCGCTCGTTCTACTTAAACGAGTGCTAGGGTGAATGTGTATAAGAGTACGCACTTAGTGATTTAAGTTCAATATCTTTTCGATTTTCAATGCAAGGACTCTTTTTCATGTTTTTCCGTCTTCTTTGAACATTGAAGATTATATTTCAATGGGATTTTACATCTGAAAAACATATACAAATGAATTATTCAACTTTTTCTGGACCTATTCAAGTGCGTACTCTTTTGCACACCTTTGCATAAGAGTACGCACGCCCATACTTAAGAGTACGCATATTATTATAATTCAATATAACACTCATTTCTGGATGAAAAACGAACTTTTCCTTTTAAAACATAACATCTTATACGTACTAAGTGGACTAGGGAAGTTATTATGAGAACTTAATAATTACATAAAATGAAACACTCCTTCACCTCATATAACTCAACGAAGTATTAGCGGAAAATCTGATGAAAAAAATACTATTCTTCGTTGGAGCATATGACTTTTCCTATAACATAATTTATTCACGACTAATTTATAATCTAAACATATGTCTTTTTATTCGGTCATAATAATACCCATTAATCACTAGTGGATAATGTGTCATTATTCACTGCTGTCAGATGCTTCTTGGATTGAGCTATGATATTACATTGTTAAAACTGATATTTCTACATTGTTTTCTCATCGAGGGCAAAATCTTTTAATATAATCAACTTTTATTATAAAATGAACACTGACAAGTTAATAAAAGAATTAATCATGTCAACTCGACTTTTGCCACACAGTCGAATTTTGGCGAACTGTGGTTACATGTAACTATCTAACTATGGTTACATGATGTAACTATGTTAAGCTGTGGTGAGCTGTACTTACCTACATCGCCAAAATTCGACTTAGTAATAGAAGAAACATACGCGAGTAGTGTAGGAAAAACATTCTGCTCGCGTATAATCGCTATTATTCACTCAATGACATTTATGCCACTCGCCTGCCGCTCTTAGCCTAAACTTCACCTAGTGAATAGTAACAAGCATTATACGCTCGTTGCATAAAATACTAGTGTGCACACCTAATGCCACCACTGTTCACACAGGAACACATAATATAGTCATCTACTGCGTACTCTTATACAGATAATTTTGCGTACTCTTATCCACTTCCATGAATTTCGATACTTTCAGCTTCAATTATGACAAAAATATATTTTGCTACTGTTTTCATATGGATTGAAATGAACTGAAACATATTGTGACATAATTTAATATTTACAAGGCCAAAGCTCTAGTTTTTACTTATAGAAACACAAAACTTTGAACGGTGAAAATTACAGTGCGCGGCAACGAAAACTTCTAACCTATTTTTCTTTCAATCGACGATCGCAATTGCAGATTTCGATCTTGTCAGTATCATTATATAGCATTCGGATTGAAATGGGCTTTTCAGAATCAAAAACAGGTGGCGGTCTATTGAAAAAACAGTGATGCGCACTCTTATGCACATGAGTACTCTTATACACATTTACCCTATATCGTTTTACCCAAATGTCCTTAATTTTCGAATTTTGAGCCGAAAATGGACTCAAACGATAGGGTTAGACTCCCTGATGATGAATTCGAGGTCAAATTTGATTCTGTCCGTGGGACCCTTCCGCCGTCCGTTAGCACAATTACTTTCGAAGGGATTGTCCTAGAGACGGTTAAGTTCGTTTTCGTTAACTAGCCAAATTGTACAGGGTATTCCATAAAATATGGCCATTCAAAATTTTTGTTACTCAATTTCTCAGACAAAACAAAGCCCATTGAAATGAAATGGTGCGAAGTGCGGCCTTATGCAAGATGCTCATAGTAAGCCTCATCCAAAATTTTGTGGCCATAGTGTAAACAAAACCATAAAAAATTCAATTGGAAAATTAAAAAAGGAAACTTCATATTTCCATGAAGATATATCCGATTCGAGAGAAATTTTTTTGTGAATGGAAATTGATATTCTGAATTTCATTCAAAATTCCATTTCCATAGTTTCAACAGAGCCATAGAAAATTCAATTACAATATTGAAAAGAAAAAACTTTATATTTCCATTACAAGATATCCGATTCGAGTGGAATTTTCTGTAAATAAAGATTGATCTACTGAATCTTCATGCAAAATTTTGTGGCCATAACGTTAACAGAACCATAGAAAATCCTATTGGAATATTGAAAGAAGAATCCTTATATTACCATAACAGAATATCCGATTCGAGTTAAATTTATTTTGAGAATGGGAACTAGTATACTGAACGTTCATGCTAAATTTCAAGAGGATCGCATGATCAGAACCATAGAATTCAATTTTTGTAATTATTTATTTCTTACATATTTCAGACCTTGAATTATTTTCAGAATATAATTCCGATTGTACCATCAAATGATTCTTCCTGCCAGGAATATTCAATTTATGCTCCGCTGAACTTTTGACATATATACGGGGTAGCTCGTCTGAAATTAAACATCCTGTATGAAAGAAAACGACGATAAAAATTTGAATTACATCGGTCCGGTGTAAAGAAACTGAAAGTATTAATTAGTAAAAATCCAATTGAACTCATTCACAATCGACATATGGGTGAGTGACTAAATACTTAGCAAACTTTTCTTAATTATTCCACTATTTCCTTTGCCATCTGCATCCATAAATCATGGTCATACTTCAACGGGGCCACCTGGTACGCCACCACGTCGCACAATATGCCTGTACATGGTGCATCTCGTAACAATGTGTATATTATTCTATCAGAGGCCTTAATTGTTTTTCGGAGAGCATTTGCATTGCTAAAGGCCTGACTGATACGTGTCAGACAAGAACTCACGAACACCTCACCCCATAGCGAGTCATGACTTCTTGTAAATACTTTGCAATACAGTTGATGAACATCTGATTTCGAGTCTTGATGGGTTTGTTCCTGGTCGTTCACATGGACTGAACGAGGAAAAAAGAAGTGGAACATTGAATCAACTTCCAATGTCTAGCTTTATTCTTCCAATTGATTTTTGAGGGCTCGTTCTTCTTAAACGAGTGCTATATCGTTTTGCCCACATACCTGTAAATGGTCAAATTCATAGACTAACTAAACGGAGAATAGATGAGACACTAGTAGAACAAGCTTCAACGCCATCTTTTTTTGTACAACATTACTAATTCGTGAAAAGAGCTCAATTGAAAAAGGAATCTGTATCGTAAAGCTGCCTCAAAAAGAATTCTGTAGTGCAACTTTTGAATAGGTAGGTACACCCGTATACAAGAGGCAAAAAGTTTTTTGAAATTCAATTTCCAAAAGGAAATCGGAAATGGATTCGTGCAAGTTATCGATGAGCGAGGAAATTTATTTTCATGAAAACAATACCTGCAACGAACTTTCATCTGATTTTCTTTTGGAATCGAGAAATGAGGATCAATAATCAAATTCTGGATAGAATAAAAATTTATTAACTGAAATAGGTATCACCAATTGAAAATACAGATTTATTTCATAAATATCTAATCAATAAAGTAATAATTGCATTGAAAACATTCTCAAAAACTAAAAATAATGAATTCAATAATACAAAATATGAGTATTTACCGACTAAACTTATTCAATACATGAAAAACTTTTTTGAAAACTATCTTAATTCTTATAGGTAACAGAATATATATAATATATATTGTAGAATTACCTTCTTGCATCTCGATTTTCACATCCAATAACACAGTACGTCTTCACTCTTGCAGGCATATCGAAATTTATTATATTTCAAAAAGAACGTGTCAAATCACCCCTTGTGTTAGTTGACAATTCAAAGGTTTTTTGATAATAATGATTTTACATACTTACTATTTTCTCGATAGGATTTCCATGAATGCAACGACATCCAACTATCAAATTGAAAATAATTTTTTCGTGTATTAGTCTCCTCCTCCGACAGATGTCACGGAATATACGAGTGGCTCATCTATTTTATTAGTTTGTCTATGGTCAAATTCCATTTTGTCCGTGGGGCCGGCCAGCTGTTAGGACGATAACTTTAAAAGGGATTGTCCTAGAGAGTTTCAGGGTAACTTTGGTTCTCAAATGTCGCAATTAAGTTCATTTACCAGCAGAATCGTACAGGGTGTTCCATAAAATATGGCCATTCAAAATTTGTGTTCCTCAATATCGCAGACAAAACAAAACCCATCAAAATGAAATTTTGCGGCCACATGCAAGATGCTCATAATAAGCCTCATGCAAAATTTTGTGGCCATAATGTGTACAGAACCATGGAAAATTCAGTTGGAATATTAAAAAGAAGAAACTCTATATTTCCATAACAAGATGTCCGATTCGAGTTAAATTCATTTTGTGAATGAAGATTCATGCAAAATCTTAAGAGGATCGCATCGTCAGAAACATACAATTTGATTTTTTTTCTAAATTGTCGACTTTTTTAGGCTTATTCATATAGGAAAAAAACGATAACTCGAGTTTGACTATCCTTAGGAGTACTACATGGTTTAATTCAATGCTTCAATTAATTTTCATTAATTTAACTTTCCTGTTCAAAGATAATTTGAAAATTTCAAGACTTCAAATTGGTCTCACCGAAAAATACCATGTTAAGGGTCGGTCAGCAGGCTTATTCTTTTTTTCGAAAGGGGAACTGAATACCATGAAAATTATAACGGGTGGCCCATTTAAAAATTGGAATTTAATTTTGCTATAAAAAAAAACTGCTCAATATTTTTCAATGGTTGAACATTTATTTAAAAGGTTGGTTCATGACATTTATTTATGAAAAATAATTTCGGCCAAATGACCACCACGGCTGACTTGGCAGTAGTCTATTCGTTCCACCCAATTTTTTAATACATTTTCGATTGTTTGGGGCTCTATTTCACCAATAGCAGCTTGAATTTCGGTCTTGAGGTCTTGAATTGTTTCTGGATTGTTGGCGTAACACTTATCTTTCACCGCTCCCCAAAGATAATAATCCAATGGCGTCAGATCGCAGCTTCTTGATGGCCAATTCACATCAGCATTTCTGCTGATTATTCGATTTCCGAAAATGCGGCGTAAAACATCGATTGTGGCGTGTGCTGTATGGCTCGTTGAACCGTCCTGTTGGAACCAAACATCGTCCAAGTCGTCAGCTTCAATTTCCTGAAAGAACCAATCGTTCAACATTGCGCGGTAGCGCTCGGCATTGACGGTTACGGCGATTTCTGCTTCATTTTCAAAGAAAAATTGACTTTCTTCAAGCGAATAGCGTCCCATTTCGTAAACTTCACACTTTCAACTAAATATTAGTCACGTCAAAAAGAATAGTTGACGTTTATAAAGTCAAATAATCGGTAGTTCAAATTCCAAACACTAGCTGATCCGGCAACCGTTTCTTGCCTTATAAATTATAAATAACCTAGATACCGATTGCAGCGCCACCTGTCGGGCTGATTTGTGAATCTAAACCATTCTCGAATCTCCACGAACACACACAAAAAATTTCATCAAAATTGGTCCAGTCGTTTAGGAGGAGTTCAGTCACATACACACGCACACAAGAAATATATATATTAAGATTATTCCTTTGCCCTCTCCGGGATGTTTGAAGTATTCTCTGATGCAGAAAACAGACTGGATCTGTGTATAATTTCATTGAAAAAAGACGTTTTCCGCCAACCTCGAAATAAAAGGTGATTTTAATGTGTACGAAATTGAACATTATTGAGCCATTTTAATGCTCAATTAAGCACTACTAGAAATGTCAAAACTCTACTGGAACGTAGAAATTCTATTATGTCAAATGTATGTGTTGTGGTAAATGAGAATGTATTTCTATCATGAATTTATACACAATTCATGTTGAGATCGTCGGAAAAATATTGTAATCAATTCGGTTATTAATCAGGCGACTAATGGCCTCGAACTATTAACGCGTTCGCTCCGCTCACACGTTAAAATATCTTGACCATTAGTCGCTGTCTTTAGTAACCTAGTTGATTAAATAACTATTAATATTATTATTATAGTTCAACCACGAGTAGACTTGAAAAATTTATGGCATATCTCACAATTATCTTTTTCACACATGTATATATTCGATACAAGATGTATTCATGTAGAGTTTTTTCGAAATCCTACAAAGAAAGGAATATTGTACTGAAAATTCTCAAAACAAAAGGAGATCACTATCACTTATATTCAGTGAATTCGCCTTGAAAAAAATTTCATTCAGAAGCATGTCCTCTTGTTTTTGTACCGAATCTAAATCTCTGTATAGGTGAGAAACGCTATCGTGCTGATGTTTAGTTGGTTGGATACACTTCGTACACATTTTATCTTCTGCTTTTGTCATATTCTTATTCATTTCTTTTATAACGTTGAATGCTAATTTCAGTTTCTTCTTATACTTTTTAGATTTGGCCTCGAGATCTTCTGTAAATGACGATGTGATACTCAAGGAATGTTTAGTTTCGTCCAATTCATTTTGAAGCTTTCTCAGGTATGATTCTAAAATTGTTCTGTTTTTCTCGTAGCTGTTTTTGATTTCCTCGTTTACTGAAATGAGTTTATTCATATCATCAGTGAGAGAACATTTTTCACGAAATAATTTTTTGCAGATTTCCACTAATTTTGAATGTTTTGTATCATTCAATTTCTCGACTAATTTTTCATTATGGTCTCTTTTCTCCGTAGTAAAATTTTTTATATCTTTATCTTTTTTCTTGGTATTTCCTGCTGTGAACAAACTGATGATTTCTTCTTCTTCTCGAACTTTGTCGGTATGTTCGCTCAATATCTTCCCACCTTCTACAGTGCCTTTTCTGCAGATATATTCTGACATAGATTTGTCATTACTTCCATCAGCCTCGAAAAACTGGTTTTTCGTATCAGACATACTTCCCGATTCTCTCATAATTTTGACTTTTTGATTACTTCAAGTGACATTAAAGGCATCGAGAATGAAGTTGACAGACTCTCACTGAAAATTTGCTCACAATACAGTGTGTTTCCTTTTCCTAATATATGCGCCGGACTTTCAAGGTTTCATAGCTCAACTGAGAATATGAACAAAATATTTGATTAACTCACCCTCTAAAATGAATCGTTTTCTAAATAGATGGTGTTGAAATTGAAAAAAACACATTTTTTGCGGTTTTCTTTCAAACGTCCAATGTTTTCCACGCAAAAAATAAAGTACTCCAGGACTGCGTTCAGAAATGAACTCAGTCGAGTAATTTTCGCTCAATTGCAACTCAAATTGTCGATTTTCATGGTCATTTTTTTTCCGACTGTCAATAATAAAGTTCGAAAAAAAATAGTTCAAAAAATTGACCATGTATTTCAACATAAGAGTTTACTCTTTTCCTAAAGCGTCCGAATTTACAGCTTATATGAACAAGACAATTTTTTGTGTAGAAAACATCGTAGTTTTTTCATTAGCGCAGAAGTTGAAGGGAAAAACACCTACTAAAGGTAAGCGTCCACCTATCGGCAGCGAACGGAGCGGACGAAGCGGATTTTAGAATTCTTTGTATAGAAACTAATGCAAGCGCGTCCACCTGCCCGCGCCGAACGAATCGGATATTTTACAAAGAATTCTAAAATCCGCTGCGTTCGCTGCCGATAGGTGGACGCTCTTCTTAACCCTTCAAAACATTCACTAATTACTGATGGTATTTTGTTTTTCATCTGTAAGTTACGATACTGTAGCATACGATTGATCTGTAACTGGCCGACTTACAGATTCGTAAATAATGCAATTCTGGAATGGTTCCTGTAACTATCTTAATTATAGTGTCACTTTTGAACTATAGTCCGTTCACGAAAGTTTGAGCGCATAGTAGGCGTTTGTTCATTTATCTGAAGTTGGCAGTATTTGCTGTCATAACGTAAAATAAAGTCAAAGTTGCCGAATGTAACCGGCCTCGTCCGACGAGCTTGCGGGTTATCAGAAAACTCTATGCAATATTGACAACATTGCGTATCAATCTGACAAGAAAATAATTGACATAACTTAAAATTTTAATATACACAGTGGAATATGCCAAATTTCTATGGCCAACCGACGGCTCAGCCTTTCGTGAACGGACTATACCTACTTATCGATAAACATAACCTTCAATACCTAGTAAGATTTGATAATGGAACTTTATGAATAAATGGTTTTGATTTGAATTTGGAAATACATTTATCTGAATGTAGGTAGTTTGCGTTTGTTTCTTTCATCCAATAAATTGAAAACAGGAAAGAAAAAAATTTCTTGGTTGAAAGTGCTGTAGAGCATTCATTAAGTTTATAGTACACTGGTTCTTCAATCTGAACATGTTCACAAACTGGGCGTTCGGCATTTCTTCAATCTGGACATTTTAAGGGCATTTCAAATGGATTCATTTGATCACGCAACCTTTTCCTTTCAATTCTCATGAAGTTCCTACTTCAAAAAAAATGATTTTCAGGTCATGAATATATTGAATATGTTGAAGACTGTTTTACCTGTTATGATTTTCTTCCGATAACACAGCCATATTATTTTTGTTCCTCATGAATTTCTAAAAAAAACACATTCAACTTAACCTCACAATAGGTCATTCGATAATGCTTCCGATCATCCGTCGAGTACTCGTGAATTTAACGATTTCTGTAAGCTACAGATTCCTTAAAGAGGTCCAGAATTGCAATTTTCCTGTAAGCTTATGAAAAGTTACAGATTGGCTCACAGATGAAAGCAGAATACCACCATTACGACATGATATCAGATTTTGTCTATCTCCTCTGGTTTGAAAGTTGTAGTGCTAAAACAGAAATATGAGCATTGTACAATACTAGTACAGAAAATCTCGCAAGTTGAAGGAAATCATATTTGTTCAATACACGAATGATATCGTTGGCTGAAATCAAAATTCGACTCCTTTCAGGTGATTGATAAATCGTTATACATAGTTCGAACCAACTTTTCTCCCCATTCTCTCGATAACTCCTGACAGGTTCATCAAAGGAAGGTATTTGAAGATTTAATCTTCACGGTATCCTTCGTAAGATGGCATGAGATATCTCACCGGGCCGTTCGATTTGAGTGGTCTAAGCTTAGTCATATTTTGAATCATTGTTTTCTGGCTATTATTATTCAGAGGAACCATCTCCAGGGAGATGAAGAAGAGTAATTGTGGCCGTATAATTTGACAAGAGGTGCTCAGGTAAATGACAGTGCCATCCAGTTGGGAGGTCGAGATACCATCGCGTTTAATCGTCGTTGGTGCAAGTCACTCTTTCGAGCCCTCCACATACCCATATACGCCTCAATAATCTATACATAAATTATGGAGGAATTCTAGAATCGTATTGTCTACGTTCGTTAATTATCCAACAATAAGCGCATTGTTTTTTTTCGTTAGTTCTTTCTCATTTTATGTGCACAGTAGGTAACCTAATTCAGTTCCACTCTCAGTATTAGTTCGAAAAAAGTGGTTGTTTGATTGTACGTGTGTTATTAGATATCTCTAGTTTTGTTAAATGTCTGTAATTTCGACTTTCGAACATACTGTGAATTGGACGACTTGGTTGGACTCAATTAAAAGAAACCGATAGAATGCAATTAAAAGTAATAATTGAAAAATAAAATTACATATTAGAGAATAACTCATTCTCAATAGGGTAAAACCCTTGTTTATTGTGCACTTTTCCCAAAGAAAACAGAGCGCCATAGTTTTGCTATGTCAGTTCGTTTTAAAAATGTAAAAGGTGAAAATAAATTATAGTAGAAAGAAAACTTTGAAAATAGCGGAGAAATGGACGAAAATGGGGGAAAAATAATTTACAGGTGATCTGAAGTCGGCATGTGAATGTTAAAGGGTAAAAAACGGTTCAATACGATTTCCCTCGAAAAGTACAAGTCCTAAGCAGGTTTCGAGCGCTAGTTCCCTGGTGAGAAATAATGCTATTACCTCAAAATTTTGTATAGAACTTGATATTCAAGCTAAATATGTGAATACAAAACATAAGCCCGATCAGAATTATATTCTGGGTATTATTCAAAAAATGAAATATGTGAAAAATCAATGATAATTCTTTAGTTTAGATGATGCAATCCTTTGGAAATTACGCGTGAACATTCAGTATATCAATCTTCATTCACAAAATGAATTTCACCCGAATCGGATATCTAGTTGGAAATATAACGATTCTTCTTTTCAATATTCCTATTGAATTTTCTATGGTTCTAATGACACTATGGCCACACAATTTTACATAAGCATAATTATGAGCTTAATGCATGTGGCTTCAAAATTCATTTCGATTGGTTTTGTTTTGTCATTGATATTGATATACAATACTTATTTAATCAACTAGGTTATTTAAGACAGCGACTAATAGTGAAGATATTTTAACGCGTGAGAGAGCGATCGCGTTAAAGTTCGAGACGGAGTCGCTCGATTAATAACAGAGTTGATTACAAGATTTTTCCGACGATCTAAATATGAATTGTGTATGAATTCTAGATTTAAATCCAGCTCATTTTGCACAAGACTTACATTTGACATAATAAAATTTATATGTATCTATGTTCTAGTAGAGTTTTGACATAAGGTAAATCCGGGTTAGATCACTACCTTACTAGTAAGGTAGTGGTTAGATGCCCAACCTAACGAAAAATTGTGATTAAAAATGCAATTATAATTTAAAATGATAAAACAGATGCTGAAAACATGAGATATTTATTTAGACACAATATTGTTTGTTCAAAAACTTAAAATTCTTATGTTCCTTCTTAAAAAAATGTTAAAATAAAAACAACTTTTTGGCCATCTCTCCCGAGAGTAAGGAAGAGTTGCCCCTGTAGTTTGGGTGAGCCGCCCCACTCAAGGAAAGCGCTTTATAAAAGAAGAACAGAAACTTTCATTAGTTTTTTATCTTAATCTCAAGAAGAAGGATTAGCCAAACCTCAGATCATGAGAATTTTTTTTACGGCGGTCAAGATTTACATCCCTTAATTATTCACGTCCACAAGTGACGCAGTTATAACCATTTTAAACGTCTCGTGGAACCACTAGTCACAACCCAAACATTTTGACCAATCTGCCTTGTTCGTTGTGATATCAATTTTCCCAGCTGATTCTGATCCTTTAGCACAACTTGTAGATGGTGAATTTTTAGGAACCTTTTTATATGAATGGGATTCCATCTTCCGAGAACGAAAAATGTTCTTCTATATTTTTTTTATTTTGGGTTTCGCTTTGTCAAAGTTTCATTTCCTGATCGATTTTAGGAGAACTTGTACCAGGTTTATAACTTTCAGCTATTTTGAAGGAGTTTTTTTTTGGGTGGAGTACCATTGTACCTTTTCGTATAAGGAACCAGTTCGGCGCTGACTTCATCTGAGTTTTTAAGTTGGGACATATTATCCGAAATTTTATTATTAATTCATTAAGAAATATTTCCTCAATTAAACAGCAATGGCAAGACTCATCAGATATATCATCAACATTTGCAAAATATACAAATGAATCTAGGGCGTCTATCCCGTATTATTTCAGGCCATCTATCCTTTTTTTACGGGAGAGATGCCCCAGTATATCAAAATTGACCCATGAAGAATTCCTCTACTATTTTCTAACCTACGATGAACCAATGGACCCTTTCTACGAAAATGCAATAGTATTGCATTAAACGTTGAATGATAAATATTTTCCACTGTGATATTATGTTCACACCTAAATTAGATCATAGGAGCAAGTCACCAACAGTTTCCTGTTTTTCTTGAATATTTCGGGATTAAAAAGATTTTGTGGTATTATTTCCTATGACTTTCGCAAAACGAAGATAAAGTAAACAACGACCATGCACGTGGCGTCAACTAACGATTAGGTCCGAAGTTATGCTGATCGGGGCATCTGTACCGGTGGGGCATCTAACCCGGAATTACCTTATTAGAATCACCTTTTATTTTGAGATCTACAGAAAAAATATTTAATGGCCTAATTAGGAAACACCCGGTTTGATTCTTGAGAACTATTCATGTTTACCGTTCAAATTT
The DNA here is from genome assembly GCA_013421045.1 of Propylea japonica. NCBI lineage: Eukaryota > Metazoa > Arthropoda > Insecta > Coleoptera > Coccinellidae > Propylea > Propylea japonica. The sequence goes on along the minus strand of CM024239.1, from coordinate 13,185,453 downwards.
CAAACTTATATTATGAAAATTTCTAGAGGTTTTCAGAAGTTTTCGTATCTACTGTCGACCGTTTAGGCATGGCTTTCATCAATATTTTGCACATTTGAAGTCCCATAGAAATCAACAAACACAAATCTTAATTGAAGAATTGAATTTGGTCAGTTATTTATCTCTTTCAAATCGTCATTCATTCAAAAACATGCCGAAGTTTCGGAGAAAGATTTCTCCTTCTTCAAGGCTTTGGGAACAAAAAGTAAAAATTTTATTGGAAGTTAAGACAAAAGCACTTGGCTTATTATTTATTCGATTAAAAAATTAAATTTTGTGAAAATTCTGTAAATAAAACATATGAATAGTGAAAATGGACATTCCCCATATATTGTCATAAATTTTATTCAAGAATATTCGATTATGTTTTGTGGATCAAATTGACATGAAAGTTAAAGGTTAGCTTATTCACATTGATTATACAGTGGAACCCTACAACGAAAGCGCTAAATCCGCAAAAAAAATCGTTATAAAAAATTTTCGTTATACAGAAAATTTTATTCATCTGTCAAATTCGACAGACAACAATGTTCCAACTGATTTTTTATTGTTGTTTTAGCCAATGAGCATACAATTAGGCGATAATTTTGCACTAGTGCAAATTATCGATAATTCGCACTAATGCAAAATTATCAGGTCCTTTAAAATAAATGCAGACATAATTATGAATTTTTATTACTTATTAGAGTAACATGAAAACTGTTGAACAACTTACAGCGACACAATACGATTTGATGGATTCACAAAATTTTCTTATTAAATTTAACTCTTGCAATGAAAATGAATCGATAATTTTCATTGCACTAGTTAAATTACAACTGATAATTTGTGTCTATAGTCGGCAATGTCGCGGTCGACTTCACTGATAAATTTAAGTTTATCATTCGACCTTAAGCACTTGTTTTTAGACATTTTCGCACAACTTTTCACACTAGCGTAATGGTTAGATTGAAACCAATCAGCAACGGGTTTCAGAAGGATCTCTCTGTCAGCCGTAAAAATTTCGGAAAAAACCCACCCTTATACCTTCTTACTAATACCTATTCAAAGAGTGATGTTCTTTGAATATTTCGTTATAGAGGGAATTTTCTTCGTTAAGAGGGTGTTTTCAACATGGAATTTGGATTCAAGGTTAAATTCGTTATACAGAGAAATTCGTTATTCAGACGTTCGTTATAGGGAAGTTCCACTGTATTTCTTCTTTTCTGCGTAAGTGGTTTGTCATAATCCTAGTTTTCACGACGCTGAGTAATTTCCGAGAAATCAATACAATCGACACATCGATGCAAACAAAGTCACCCATAGCTAACGACTTTTCGATCACATAAGATTGCCCCATGCGGAGTGGTCGTATCGAAGCATATTTCATTAATGCCAATCAAGCACGTTGAGGCTTAGGATTCCGAAGCTGACTCAGCGTTGAATTAATTACCAAACTAGCCTTAGACAGCAAGTCACTGATAAATAAGGGTGTGTACTGGCCTAATGATCCCCATTCAAATTCTCGACAACCCACCCGCTGGACACTGTCAGTTCGAGAGAAATTGTTTTTCATTTTTACTTATATCGATAACCTGTTTGGGATATGCGAAGATATCGACAGATTGAAAGGCTGTTAAGTGACTCGATATCAGTAATGTTGAAATATTGTTGAATCATGGTTTCCGCGACTTCTTCTTTGGAATATTAGATATCGGAAATTCCGTTCAAATATTCAGAAGATTACTGATGTACAGGGTGGCCAGAGTTAGTGATCCCTGAACTACAACTTTCTAACCCTATGAAATAGAGAAAAAATGGCTCATTGCGGTTATCTCGTTTCGAGAAACTCATTATGCCGTCAACATGTCAGAAATTTCAACTTTGGTCATTATCTCGTTCCTATTCGTGCTATAATCTTAAAACAAAAACACTATACAGACACTTTTTTGATAGGAATACATGGGCTTAATCTAATTTTTGCTGAGGGGTTTCTTTCTTCTTTCTTTCCCGATTTATCACATAAACTTTTGTGTTTTCTCATCGAAATAATAATTTATTATTACTTGAAGATAATCGCCGTTTCAAAAATATATAGTCCCGCAAAATGTGGGAAATCTCTCGGATTCAAATAGAACATAAAAAATGAAGATGACAAGTTCACCTAATTTTTTTTTCCTAGCGGCCCTCCCTACGAAGATAAGGACCTCCTAAATGACGCCACTGGAAATCCATTTTAGTGGAAGTGGAAGTTTCAAACTACTCGATATAATTCGATGAAAATTTGATATGATTAATATGTAGTATTAAGGACCTCTTAAATCACCGTACTCAAATTTCAATCAGCTTGTTCAGTTTACCAGGGGCGGACTGGGTTGTACATTTTAATGCTTACATTTTTATACCCTGTATGATAAGGTGCTAAAAAAACAAATTTAGATACCTTGAACATTAAGCTGAATTAAAATAAAGAAAAGGTTCTCTTGTTCAATGTCGATAAAATGAACCGTTTCCGAAGAAAAATAATGAAAGAAATAAGTAATTGAACTTTATTCCACTAAAATGAATTAATTTCCAGTGCCGTCATTTAGGAGGTCGTATCTTCGTAGGGAGGGCCGCTAGAAAAAAATTATGAGAACTTGTCTTTTTTTTATGTTCTATCTGAATCCGAGAGATTTTCCACTTTTTCCGGGACACCCTGTATGTCATGTATCGACCTTAGCGACTTTTTTCTCTTCATTCGCAAGTTTCTTGGCTGTAGAAACATGCTGCTATAAATGATAATCCATTCGATTCAGATTTATTCGAAATAATATTGATTGATTGACCGACATATCTCGAAACTGATTGTATCTGAAATTTCAAAGGATGATCAAAACACATCAATTTTTCGAATCTTTTCCTTCAAAATTGAATCAACCCTTTTTGAACGCTCGTTTTACTTCAACGCTTTCCATATCGTTTTTCCCAAATGCCTGTAATTTACCAATTTGAAGCCGTAAATAGTCACTGTTAACATCAACCAATGAGAAACGTTGTTTCTGTAGCTGCGCTATGCACCATTTTTGAGCGCTCGTTCTCCTTAACCGAGTGCTATATCGTTCTGCCCAAATGTCAGAATTTTGTTGAACCGAAAATGGTCTCAAACGATAATGTTCGACTCCTTGATGACCAATACTAGGGACTTGAAATTTTCAAGGTACCTAGATTCGTTTCATAAATGCTGCGGTTGAGTTTGTTAACTAACCAAATCGTTCAGGTGGTTTCAAAAAATATGGCTATTCAATATTTTTGTTCCTCGATATCTCAGACAGAACAGAGATGAAATTTTGCGGCCATCGAAGAGAAATTCTAATATCTAATGAATAAACTTTCGATTGAAGTTAAATCAAGTTTGAGGATGTAAATTGGCGAAGTAAATGATCATGAAATTTTTCATTAAAGTTGTGACATCAGAATCATTAAATTTTAATACTTTTAGTAATAGATTTCGTACATATTTCATTTGGTCTCAAACGATAGGGTTAGATTCCCTGATGACGAATTCGTGGTCAAATTCAATTCTGTCCGTGGGATCGTCCGGCCGTCCATAAGCACAATAACTATTGAAGGGATTGTCCTGAAGACTTGAAATTTTCAGGATGAGTTCGGGTTCGTAACGGCTGGTTTAAGTTAGGCAAGCAGCCAAGTCGTACAGTTTTCCATAAAATATGGCCATTTAAAAGTTTCTTTTCTCAATATCTCAGAAAATACGAAAACAATCGGAATGAAATGTTACGGCCAAATGCAAGATGCTGATAACAAGCCCTATCTGCCTTATGCAAAATTTTGTGGCCATAGTGTGAACAGAACCATAGAAAAATCAATTGAAATATTGAAAAAAAAATCTTCATATTTCCATAAAAAGATATCCGATTTGAGTGAGTTTTTTTTTTGTGAATGGAGATCGATATTTTTAATGTTCAACTAAAATTTCGTGGCCATAGTTTTAACAGAACCATAGAAACTTCAATTGGAATATTGAAAATAAAAATCCTTATGTTTCCATTACAGAATAGCCGATTCGAGTAAAAATTTTTCTGTGATTGAAGATTGATATACTGAATGTTCATGCAGAATTTTGTGGCCATAGTGTTAACAGAATCATACAAAATTCAATTGGAAGATTGAAAGAAGAATCTTTATATTTCCATAACAGAATATCCGATTCGAGTGAAATTTATTTTGAAAATGACAACTTCTATACTGAATGTTCATGCAAAATTTGCTGAATGAGTGCTCAAAAGCACCTGCTCAGGGATTCCCTCAAATTTTTCAATGAGTTCTTACGAAATATTCGAGCCTAACGCGATCGAATGATCCAACACTCTTAATATCACATTGTTCACATTCAGCTTGCTTAGAATAACAGGCGATTCCTTGAAACTCTCCGTTGATTGCTATAAAATTTACCTGCTCACGATCCCGCTCAGCTTGATGATAAGTCAGAAGAAGCTTGTGTTTAATTAATAACCGGAATATTTTTGAATATTTTAACACCACGAGAGACATCATTAATAAAGGCAGAAAGCACTGGGCGTTTCGGGTGACGGCTATCATAGTTATCTGAGGGAAATGATATACAGGGCCGGAATTTCTTAATGGACAGTTTATTATAATGATTCTCTTCACATATTTAATGATTAAATTAATGATGGGGATCGTCCAGTCATTTCGGATTTTTTCATCACAAAATCCTTTAAGTCATTAATACCTACAGTTTGTGGCCGTATCAAATATATCTATCTATATGGTTTGGACATCAAGGCCTTTGTTCGTGCGTACAGACCTGACGGTGAAGTTGACCATATGGGATAGATTTTGTTCTTGTTGCTCCAGAATGGATTTCTTGTAGAAGTTCGAAGGTATCTGGTAGTGCGAGATATTGTGTTCAAACAAATTTTATCAGAATAATATCACTTGGAGCTTCATGTAAAGGGTTGGAGGAATGTCTCTGTTTCGTTAGATATCAAGAAGGCAAATGTGAATGAAGCAAACATACGTATGACACATAAAAATACAAAGCGAAAACTCTCTTTCCGTATGACTATGGACATGGACATGGATTTTTATGAGATTAAGCTATAATCTTTATATGACCGAAATATTATTTGTGTATTTTCCTCATATTTGCTTCTTTTGTTCAACGTTTTGTCCAACATGCGCCATCTGTCAACAAGAAATATAATTTAGATTTTCAACTAACAAAAGAAGAATTTTCGTCATCCTCTGAAAATATTTCTTTACATCAGTTCTCAGAAAACAATTATCGATGACTTTGATATTTTTTTTACTAAATCAGTTGCTTTTCTGATAGTAGAAAGTCTGCAGTATTTTTCCTGAAGACGTTTGCGAATGCTGACCGAAACCTTGAACAGAAGTATCAAAGGTGGTGGACAAAAATTTCAAGTCGAAACTTTAAATGAAAGGGCTTCTTTCTCATTGAAACAAGTTTTGCTTTTATAGAGTTTGGCTGAACATCGGAAATAACATTCCGTAAAGAGGAAAAAACATGAAGAAAAGCCCTGAGCAGGTGGTTTCGAACCCTCGTTCATAGGTAGAGCAATAATGCTTTTAATTCAAAATTTTGTATGGGACCTGAGATTCATACTAAGTATATGAATTCAAAATCTCGGCACGATCGGAATTGAATTCTGGAATTCATTCGCAAAATTAAATATGTAAAAAATCAATGATGAAAAATATATGTTATGGTTCAGATGATGCGATCCACTTGAAACATTCAGTATATCAATCTCCATTCATAAAATAAATATCACTCGAATTGAATATCTTGTTGCGAAAATATAAAGATTATCCCTTTAAATATTCCAATTGAATTTTCTATGGTTTTATCAACACTATGGCCACAAAATTTTGCATGAGGTTTATTATGAGCATCTTACATGTGGCCGCAAAATTTCATTTGGAATGGTTTCGTTTTGTCTGATATATTGAGAAACAAAAATTTTGAATTACCATATTTCATGGAACACCCTTTACGATTTGGCTGGTTAACGAACTTAACCGCGGCATTTGGGAACCGAATTTACCCTAAAAATTTCAAGTCTCGTGGACAATTCCTTCGGAAGTTATCGTGCTCACGGCTCACTTCCTACGGATAGATTTCAATTTGACCACGAATTCGTCATCAGGCAGTCGAACCCTATCATTTGAGATCATTTTCGGCTTGAAATTAGTAAATCACAGACATTTGAGCAAAACGATATAGCGCTCAAAAACAATATTAAAATCACATCAAACAGTTATTTAAGTGTTTTTATCGTAAGTAAATGAACACCTCTCTATAAAATTTGTAGTTTGATGTTTTTGAATAACTGGAATTCCGTGAAATTTATAAATTCAGTAGAATTTTTGGAATTATTTGGAATTTCTGGAATTATTTTAAATTTTCCGAAATTATTTGGAATTACTTTCTATATTTTCAAGGTGAAATACCCCTCGTTCAAAATAAAAACACTCTTATCACTAAAACAAATGACTTTTAATTATAATCCATCATCTTACATAAATTGGAAAAGAGTTCAATATAAAAGATATTTCATCGATCTGGAAAGGTTGTTATTGTCTTAAACACATCAACCTCAAGTTCATTAATGGCATATTCGAAATCCGCAAGTCGAAAAGAGGACGGCAAAAGTATCTCTGATCTCGACAACCACTGAAATAGAGCACGCTATAACCTTCTTAATAGACACTCAGCATTAACTGCTACATGGCTGTAAATTTTTCAAAAAAACGTCAATCAGAAAAACGTTAAAAAAAATAATATCAAAACTTCAAGAAAGCACTGACATGAATACAGCTTTTGCATCCTTGATAATATTGAAAAAAGTTTCTCTCAGATATGAATATCCTTAGAACTTTTGGTCTCATTCTATTCATTCAAGAATTCAACCTACCCATTCAAATCTTAAGCCTATCCTGAACATTTGATGTTTTGAATTCAGTCCTTTCGGAAGTTACCTTGTTCACGGTCAGCCGTGAGGTTGATTTGATTTACGTCATGGAATATTGTGTTTTAGCTGATTTTCAACTATTTTCCTAGCAAAACTGATAATTGTACGGAATTCATAGAGATGTTATCCCGCATTGGATGCGAATAATAGATCGAGCACTAGTAGAATTTTGCATATTTCAACATAATGTAGAATTTGCATATCGAGAAAAATTAATTCTTGCCAACATGCTAGGGTGTTGAAATTTCAAAAATCCAAATCTCAACGATAAACGTCGAATAGCTTCTGAGTAACTTTTTTTCAGTTTTCGAGAGCACGAAATTTCATTCAAGTATTTTATCGATAAATAGAACGAATCTATAAAATTCGTAGTTTTGAGAATATTAATTAGGTGAAAGTTTCAAAAATCCATATCGAAACTATTATTCGGTCTATTCGACTGATTCGGACAAGTAACGAACCTCACATTCGAAAAATAACAATTGACGCACTTATGGTCAGCCACTATACCATCAACATATCATTCAAAATTTCTAATCACTTAAACAATTGACTTTTTATTATACTAAGTGTCAGTTGCAGGAACGTCCATTAAAATTTAAAGGTCCATTAAACTCTTAATCCTCCATTATTACAAGGAACTAATGGAGGATTAAGGGTTTAATGGACCTTTAAATTTTAATGGACGTTCCTGCAACTGAGCATTAATCCATCAATTTACAGAAAATGAAAAGTGTTCAATATAAAAGGTGTTCTGATGAGAAGATATTTCATTGATCTGGAAAGGATGTTATTGTCTTAAACACAACCTCAAGTTCATTAATGGCATATTGGAAATCCGAAAGTCGAAAGGAGGCCGGCAAAAGCATCTCTGCGCTTGACAATCACTGAAATAGAGCACATTATAACCTTCTTAATAGACACTCAGCATTAACAGCTACACTGCTACATGGCTGTAGATTTTTCAAAAAACGTCCATCAGAAAAGCGTTAAAAAATAATATCAAAACTTTAAGAAATTACTGACATGAATACAGCTTTTGCATCCTTGATAATATTGAAAAAAGTTTCTCTCAGATATGAATATCCTTAGAACTTTTGGTCTCATTCTATTGATTCAAGAATTCAACCTACTCATTCAAATCTAAAGCCTATCTTGAACATTTGATGTTTTGAAGTCAGTCCTTTCGGAAGTTACCTTGTTCGGTCAGGTTGATTTGATTTGCGTCATGAAATATTGAGTTTTAGGCGATTTTCCATTATTTTTCTGGCAAAAGTATAATTGTACGGAATTCATAGAGATGTTATCACGCATAAGATGAGAATAATAGATCGACAACTATTAGAATTTTGCATATTTCAACAAAATGTAGAATTTGCATATCAAAAAAAAATTTATTCTTGCCAACAAGCAAGGGTGTTAAAATTTCAAAAATCCAAATCTCAACGATAAACGTCGAGTTGCTTCCAAGGACTGGAAATTTTCGAAAACTTTTTTTTCAGTTTTCGTGATCACGAAATTTTATTCAAGTATTTTTATCGATAAATAGAACGAATCTATAAAATTCGTAGTTTTGGGAATATTAATTAGGTGAAAGTTTCAAAAATCCATATCGAAACTATTATTCGGTCTATTCGGCTGATTCGGACAAGTAACGAACCTCATCACATTCGAAAAATAACAATTGACGCACTTATGGTCAGCCACTATACCATCAACCTATCATTCAAAATCTCTAATCACTGAAACTTGACTTTTTATTATACTTAATCCATCAACTTACAGAAAATGAAAAGTGTTCAATATAAAAGGTGTTTTGATGAGAATATATTTCATCGATCTGGAAAGGATGTTATTGTCTTGAACACAACCTCAAGTTCATTAATGGCATATTCGAAATCCGCAAGTCGAAAGGAGGACGGCAAAAGTATCCCTGAGCTTGACAATCACTGAAATAGAGCACATTATAACCTTCTTAATAGACACTCAGCATTAGTTTACTACTGCTACTTGGATAAATAATATTTGTTGGGAAGCAGCATGATACTGAAGAAGTTGAACGATAATTAATTTTATTTTTCAACCGTTTACTTCAGATTATAGAACATCAGGAAATGCTGCTCTATAAAATACATGATTTTATTTCATCTGTTCATGCAAATGTTCCATGAATGTCGTAAATTCTGAATTAATTATTCCATATTTGTGTTGTTGGAAGCGGCATTCCGAATGAAATCCTCTCTGAATGTATTTTATTATAATATAACTACGATTGTGTTTAATAAATTAACGAATAATATTTTGCTTCTAGAATGTTTGAGCCATAATAACCTTTCAGAATTTTACTTCATATATTTCAGATTCGACACTGACCAATATGAATACTGACAAATATTAGCTTCTGCTTCGAGCTAGTTGAATGCACCAACCAATAAGGAGAGTATTTCTTATTAGTTTGTTATGTGTAAGATATTTTCGATATAGATTTTTTTCAAATGATCTGTGATATGATTATCGAAAATACAGGGTGTCTGTAAACAAATGCAAGGGACTTTGGGAGATGATTCCTCGATGAAAATATGCAGGGGTAGTTCATATAATTTTTTTTCGAAGTCGACCCCCCTTCCAAGATACAGCCTTTGGAAGGCGATGACGGGTTGACAATTTTTTTAGGGCTTTTCAAAAACACTAAAGCCGGGTTTCACAAAACTCCAATCAGCTTCTGTGCAAATTTCAGTTCATTTTTGACATAAACCATCTACTTAATTCTATATCAACGATTTGATTGCCCTATCAAGCTTTGTGAAACCCACGGTAAGTCATAAAACTATAAATAATTTGAAGCACTAAGTAGATGTTACTCACACAATTTTTTTAGATATCACAACTTTAATATTGAGGGTTGAAAATAACGACCCCCTATTTGTTTCCCTAGATTTTCGAAAAATAAAATTCTCTTATGGTTTCCATTCAATTCTGGAGAAAAAAATTCTTCAACTAAATTTCGATACAGTCGATACTTTTCGAGAAGAAAAAAAAACTAACAAGCAGTTATGATCACTGTGCGTTCTATTTCATCGTATAAGTCTATTTGTATTCAATAGAATGAATATTCTAAGATATTGTATATCTATGACAGGAGATAAAGAATATAAAGGTTCAATTACTAATTCCCTGAAAAAAATTATATCCGTAATATTTTAATTTTCCAAAAAACTTTCTATCGATTAATGAGCATAATTTTATTGACAAAACCAATTTTGAGCATAAACAATATCTTAGAGTATTCATTGTATGGAACATACGATGAAATAGAATGAACAGTAATCATAACAGCTTTTAAGTTTTTATTTTTTCCGAGAAAAGTATCGACTGTATTGAAATTTCGCAAGGGACTTTTTTCTCCGGAATTGAATGGGAAACCATAAGAGATTTTTATTTTTCGAAAATCTATCCCCTATATAAGGGTTGTTATTTTCAACCCCTTATAATAAAGTTATGGGATCAAAAAATTGTGTGAGTAACATCTTATTTATGCATCATATAATGTATAGTTTTATGACTCAGTGTTTTTTAGGACTCCTAAAAAAATTAAAAACTGTCAACTCGTCATCGCCTTCCAAAGGATGTATCTTGGAATTTACCAAAAAATTATATAATAAATTCCGAAAAAAATTTATATGAATTACCCCTGTTTATTTTCATTGAGGAATCATCTCCTGAAGTCCCTCGCATTTGTTTACAGACACCCTGTATATTAATTATTTCAGTAGACTTCTCCGTTTTATTGAGAATATAAATACATTTCGACCAAAATTTCTTATATAGCTGTGATGATGTTCTATGATGTTCATATAATCCACAATATCCAACTCGATTTCTATTGATGACCTATCTATATTCATTTTAGAAAAACGATTATTCAATTTTCAACATCCTGAGTGCTATCAGTTTCGTAGTATTCTTTTATGAACCCAATTATTTCTATTCAAAACAATGTCGTATGAAAACTGGTATGAAAATTTTGCCAATTCAAGCATACGAAAGCCATACTGTGATGAGTGGACTTTACCTCTCAGTTAAGGTTTTGCGTTCGAATCTCGTGTGTATGAAATTGATCATTAACACGTTGAGCGCCACGTGCACACCGGTGGACATTTTGAATTTTCAAAGCAGGACCAAGTGTTCACCGGTGCTCATTGTTGATTTTCATCGATCGGACAGCATGACCACCCGTGGTCGCAATATGTATTTTATTTGGGGACCGCGTGCTCATCGGAGGCTACGTTTTCTTTCATCATAACATTAGGAATGTAAGGTTTGGTCCCAGGGTGTGAGCATATTTCACTTGGACTTTGTAGTTTGGTCCAGCAATGTGTACTAATTACTGGAATGTGACCACGGGTGGTCATGCTGTCCGATCGATGAAAATCAACAATGACCACCAGTGAACACTTGGTCCTGCTTTGAAAATTCAAAATGTCCACCGGTGTGCACGTGGCGCTCAACGTGTTAATGACCCATTTTAAGGCTCAATTTTTTGGCTATTTTAATGTGCAATCCTCATGGCAACCGTTCACAAAGTATTCAGAAGCACTACGAGAAATGTCAAAACTCTACTGGAACATAGATACATAGAAATTTCATTATGACAAATCTTTGTCTTGTGCAGAATGAAAACGTATTTCAATCAAGAATTTATACACAATTCATATTGAGATCGTCGGAAAAATCTTGTAATCGACTCGGTTATTAATCGAGCGACTAATGGTCTCGAACTATTAATGCGTTCGCTGTCTTTAATAACCTAATTGATTAAATAACTATTAATTTATGGATTTTCTTTTTACTTTTTTGAGTTTTTTCCCGTTTTGTCTTGTTGTTAAATCAAGAGTTGACTTTTGAATTTTGATGTTCAGTATATGTGTGTCAAGAGTTCACAACTTTTAGATTTGAATATCCTGGGAGCAGTTAGTTTCATATATGAAAAGTATACTTTTCATAAATGAACTGATTTCTTTTTGTTCAAAACAACGTTATATAAAACCAGAAACGATTAATGAGAAATTTTGTCAATTCAAGCACAGCAAACTCAGTCTTTCAACGACTCCAGATTTTGACTGGTCCACCAAACTGTCAATCTATTAATTAACTATTACAATCTAGAAATTTGGCCAGGAAATTACATTCCTATTGGTATTACATATAATTATCATTGACTAATTTTGGCATGGGGAAATTTTTGGTGTATCACTGAAATCGCAATCCTAAAATTCGCCGTCACAAGTTTTGGAGAACTAGTAATTTAGTGAATATTTCGTTATGAAATTTCAAATGCTGCTTTGGAAATGAAGAACCAACTCAAGGCGACAGTGTTGACACATCTATGTACGTTCTCATTTTGCATTTTATTATTTCATTTATATATCAATTTTTTACTGAATTCGAACAAACTGCTTGAAAAAACTCTCTACCACGCACTTTTGCACTAATTATTTGAGTTCTTGACATCTGCATCACCAGTTTGGAAATAAAATATCGATTATGACTCAACAGTTATATAGTCGACAATCTCAGAATTCCTGGGCATACATTGGGTATTCTGATACTCCTTCTGATAATTCCACTTCAAAAATGAGGATATTAATATTTTTGACAGCATAAGATTCGAAATGAAAAATGAATGGCAGTCTTCTCTTATACCAAATCTTTTTTTTTTCGTAGGTTTCAAATGAGATGGAAAATACTTAAATATTTCAGTATTTATAGTCATAATGGGGAGAGTTCCATAATATGATGATGAAATACAATAATATGAAATCTGTTTGAATTTAAGGTATTCTTGTACGATTATGCTCTGCAAGTTAAGGCAGCATGAATGTATTTTCCACAAAATTAGAGGAAAATATAAACAACTCCCATTCCAAGGAAACAAAAGCAAGAATGAACAGCCCGAAGTATATTTCCTCCATTTCTGGACAAAACATAATTAATCAAGGTCATTGAGGAAATACAAAGTTAACTACCACTTGACAAACCCAGAACTTGGGTTATTTTATCGAACGTAGTTTTCCTAACAGGATGGTCTCTCGAAAACAGAATTATAATCTCCGAAATACAATTAGTTTTAACGAAGTTGGTACTTAGAAATTCCAAACAACAGAACAGATTAAAGTAGATGAGAAACGCCAGGAAAGTTTACTTATTAAGAATCTTGGCCTCTGTTCCAGTCGAGTTGCAATATAGAAAGAGACGTTTGCAGATGGTGGATAAAGAAGAATAACAGATATTAAGAAAATAGGGTAGTTAAGGAAAACGTCAAAGTGGCAAAGACCTATATCTTACAGATATTAGTTTTCGCACTTATGAGAACAATTCGTGGAGCTGATAGCTATAATTTCTAGAACAAATTAAAAGTGTTCAAGGGTGATTCGGGAAGTAAATATCGAAACGTTTTCCTAGATAAGATAATATTACATGTTAGTTAGATAGTTAAGTTTTTGAATTATTATTGTTATTCAGATGATTATATAAGGATTCCATTTTATATTTCATGATTGGCGAACAAAAATGAATATTAATAGTTATTTAATCAACTAGGTTATTAAATACAACGACTCATGGTCAAGATATTTTAAAGCGTGAGCAGAGCGCATTGAGCATTGAATTTAATTTTTTACTCAATATCCATTTTTTCGAATGGTTCAGAATTTGTCAATCCAATTGAGCTGAAATTTTGCTCACAAAAATTTGTGGGAGCTGCGTTACGACTTCAGGACTTGAGAACCGAATATAATAAAGTCGTAAGTGAATAGAATGAGCCCTAATGATCTCATGAAACGTGAAATATTGTTTTCAAATACGAAAATACCGACTGAACCTGTCTTCACTTTAGAATTTTTTTTCAGTTCAAATGGTAAAATCTTCGATCAGTATTTTGTCAATAATATGTCAAAACAACTTACTATCATTCCTTGAAGAAGTAGTTGTTTCGCACAAAAATATATATTTTTTGCTTGATGGTCAAAAAAAAATTAAGAAAAGCTCTGAGCAGGAGCTTTTGAGCGCTTGTTTTTTGGTGGAACAATAAGACTATTACCTCAAAATTTTGTATGGGATTTGAGATTGATACCAAATATATAATGCAGAATCTCAGCACAATCGGAATTATATTCTAGAAATTATTAACAGAATGAATAATTACAAATATTAATTTCTATGGTTTTAATGATGAGATCCTCTTGAAATTTTGCATGAATATTCAGTTTATCATATTTGATTCACAAAATAATTTCCACTTGAATCGGTTATCCTGTTATGGAAATATAAAGATTCTTCTTTTCAAGATTCCAATTGAATTTTCTACGCTATGGACACAAAATTCTGCATGAACATCCATTGTATCAATCTTCATTTATAAAAAAAATTTCATCCGAATCGGATATTTTTTATGGAAATATGAAGTTTACACCATGACCACAAAATTTTGCATGAAGCTTATTATGACCATCTTAAATATGGTCGCAACATTTCATTTCGATGGGTTTCGTTTTGTCTGAGATATTGTACAATTTGGTTGGTTACTGAACTTAACCGAGCCATTTGGGACCCGAACTGAAAATTTCAGGTCTCTAGGACAATCCTTTAGAAAGTTATTGAGCTAACGGACGGCCGGACAGCCCCACGGACAGAATTGATTTTGACCACGAATTCGTCATAAGGGAGTCTAACCCTATCGTTTGAGACCATTATCAGCTCAACATTCGTCATTTGGGCAAAAGGATATAGCACTCGTACAAGCAGAACGAGCGCTCAAAAATATCGTACCTATCATCATCGTCGAGTATTTTTTCATATTGATAGGAAAACAACTATTCTTTCTAATTTCGTTGGGACTAACCCAACCTGTCTCATGAAATGTTCCATGAAAATGACGATTTTCATCATGGAGGAGACAACGTTCAATCTGAATAATTTAGATAAACATAAAAGACAACTACATATTTAATACACATGTCTACCTACCTAATTTTCTCGTTCCACGTTCTACATACCTACATAGGTATTGTCCACAATTAAATTGAATCTTCAAAGGCGGGAGCGGCTTCAGACTTGATTTATATCTGAAGAATATTTTAAATGAAGTAATTTTGTCATTGAAAAATGTATGGCGAAACCGATTTCTGTATCACTGAATTCACTTATAGGGTTTTCCTTTTCACTTGGCCTATCAGGAGATTTGGAAAAGTAGTGCGTGTTTCGTAATGAAATTTCAAGTGATGCCTTCGGGATAAAGGAACTCTTCCTTATTTCAAATCGAATTCCCTGAAATTGTATGTATCGATCGATTGTAAACTATAGTCGCAGTAGAACCTAATGAAAAATCTCTGCCACGCACTGTTGCCAAGTTATGACTTATCTATACTTGAAAATCTCGACAGGACTTCGTTCCAATGAAAAAAAGCCGATATGAATATTCTTCAAATAAATTCAATCATCTGTGCTCTTGTAACATAGGAAGAAATTCATGGTTATACTGTGAAATACAAGTGGTATATTGTTTTACATCTTAGGCATTTTGTGAAGCTATATTTCAAAAATATTGTTTCAGTTTGTTTCATCGCTCTTTATAGGAAAATAACTTATTTTTCATCATTTTCTAGAAACTTACTCAACCTCACACAACAAAAATTCCATGAAAATAACGTTTTTCATCATGGAAGAGACAAAGTTCAATCTGAATAATTTGGAGGAACATAAAAAACAACTACATATTTAATACACATGTCTACCTACCTAATTTTCTCGTTCAACGTTTTACATATGTAAGTACATATTGTCCACAATTAAATTGAATCTTCAAAAGCGGGAGCGGCTTCAGACTTGATTCATATCTGGGGAATGTTTTAAATAAGTGATTTTGTCATTGAAAAATGTATGGCGAAACTGATTTCTGTATCACTGAATTCACCTATAAGGTTCTCCTTTTCACTTGGCCTATCAGGAGATTTGGAAAAGTAGTGAATGTTTTGTAATGAAATTTCAAGTGATGCCTTCGGGATAAAGGAACTCTTCCTTATTTCAAATCGAACTCCCTGAAATTGTATGTATCGATCGATTCTCAACTATAGTCACAGTAGAACTTAATGATAATTCTCTGCCACGCACTGTTGCCAAGTTATGACTTATCCATACTTGAAATTCTCAAGAAGAATTTGTTCCAATGAAGAAAAGCCGATATGAATATTCTTCAAATAAATCCAATCATCTGTGCTCTTGTATCATAGGCAGAAATTCATGCTAATACTGTAAAATAAACGTGCTATATTTTTTTTACAGTCGAGGCATTTTGTGAAGCTTTATCTCAAAAATATTATTTCTTTTATGAACATAATATAGCAATTTTATCGCTCTTTATAGGAAAATGACTATTTTTCATTGTTTTCTAGAAGCTAACTCAACCTTACACAAGAAAAATTCCATTATAACGATTTTCATCATGGAAGGGACAAAGTTCAATCTGAATAATTTAGAGAAACATAAAAAAACAACTACATATATAATACACATGTCTACCTACCTAATTTTCTCGTTCCACGTTTTACATACATATTGTCCACAATTAAATTGAATCTTCAAAAGCGGGAGCGGCTTCAGACTTGATTTATATCTGGGGAATATTTTAAATGAAGTAGGTACTTGAACACCGGTACGTGTTTTACGTATTTCAGGTTTTAATTGTATGTGATAGGACTTTTTCAGAACGGACCGACATTATTTGTAATTTATGGATCCGTGCCTGGGTCGCGGTTCTTTTGTGGCTACGTTCACCTTATTCTGTGCTGCCTCTCGATTGTTTCTTCCAGCTTTTCAACAATGAAAAGTTCGCTGCGTATTTCAGAATATTAATCAGACCAGATTGTGGAAATGTCTCACGTTTGACTGATAAATGGCAGAATTGAGGACTGAAATAATATCACCATATTTAAAGGGTGTGTTATTACTAATTGGAAGCAATTAAGCTATACAGGGTGTTTCCTAAACATGCGGCAAAAATTCAGGGGATTGTTCCTTGGACTATTCTAAGAATATTTTGTCCTTTGATGATTTTTGAAAAACCTCTTTGTTTCGAAGATACAGGGGAAACAAAATTTTAGATAATTACATTTTCTTATGAAAAATTACATGAACATTTAACTTAACCTACAAAAACTGTTCGTATAGCGATTCATAATAGTCAAAGATAAAATGTTAATTGCTAATACATCACAAAACGAATTCAAATGAAAACCGTGTTTAATCTGTATTCCTTTACCATCTGAACTTATCAATTTTAAGTAAAAAAACTGGCCGTTTTTAGTAATTGGAATGTTGTTAAACAAATTTAAAAATAAATTGTTCCTACTTAGTAAACACAGTGCGGTACGCATTTTTATTTAAACTATTATTAATTTTAAAAATATGAAAAATGTTGTTCTCCCTGTATCTTCGAAACAAAGAGGTTTTTCAAAAATCATCAAAGGACAAAACATGCTTAAAATAGTCCAAGGAACAACCCCCTGGAATTTTTGCCGCATGTTTAGGAAACACCCTGTATAATGATTTCCTCAAAATTGGAATAGATAGGGAGAGAAATTAACTTTATTAAAATAAATCAAACGGCTATTGACCGATGTCTTCCTGCCAGTTACGTAATATATAAAATTTGTTAAAAAAATAGAGTATAGAAGTTTTAAACAGATGTTATTCTAGAGACAGTAGATGTTTGTATAGTAGTAGTGTTGGTAATTTAGCTCTTGGTGCATTCTGCGGTTCGTAGTGGTGAATAAGTGGTTCCATAATAGTCCTGTTTATCTGTTTCCCGAAGAATTTCTGGCTAAGTTTTTCTAGTCTCTTCAATAAGGGTTCCACTCCAGTTGTCTCATACAAAAGTTGATAAGGAGATTTGTGCAAGGGATTACAAGGATGTCTCATCTTTATTATTTTCCTTAAGCATGTTCTTTCAGCTATTTCAAGATTCTTCAGAGTTGTTTTGGTGGAGTTTAGAAAGATAGTATGTCCATATTTCAGCAGTGGTCGGCTTATCATCAAATTGGAATATTAAATGCAAATAACCGAGACGGAATGTGTTTCAGGAAATATTTCAGTGCATTGGTATATTTTGTTTCACTTCTCTGGGTAACAAGAAGGTGTGTTATAATTTCATTAGATGAATGCATTATAACGTTCTTGAAATCAAAATGATTTGTGAAAAATCGTATTTTTCATATGATTATAATGGAGCATAAATGGTTATTACATGGGCATTTCCAGTGATTTCAAGAAAAAATTATTTCAGAAATAATGGACCCTCAGATAATCATACCAACTATCCTTTTTTTTCGTAGTCGGGTTTTCGAGAAAAAAAAATTGAAATCACCGAAATAGCCTGAAGAATTCGATCGATCAGAATTGGCAGTTAATTGTTACATACGCGTTAGCATTGGTTATATTTTGAATCATAATTTACAACCATTCGAACTGGCCACTTTGTTGTGAATCGTCATCCCCATTATGTATAGTCGCGTCTTCAATATTTAATTTGAAATTATTTTTTCAAATATCAAGTGATTCATCAAAAAAGTATACAGGGTGTCTGTAAATATATGCGAGGAACTTAAGGAGATGATTCCTCAATGGAAATAAGCAGAGGTAGTTCATATAATTTTTTTTCGAAATCGACCTTCCTTCCGAGATACAGCCTTTGGAAGGTGATGGCGAGCTGACAGTTTTTAATTTTTTTTTAGAAGTCCTTAAACACACTGAGTCATAAAACTATACATAATATGATTCATTAAGTAGACGTTACTCACACATTTTTTTTATGCCGTTACTTTAATATTAGGGGTTGAAAATAACATTCCTTATGATTTTCCTTTAAAAATTGTTTTCGTGGGATAGATTTTCGGAAAATAAAATTCTCATATGGTTTTCCATTCAATTCTGGAGAAAAGAAGTCTCCTGCAAAATTTCGATACAGTCGATACTCTTCTCGAAAAAAATCAAAACTTACAAGCAGTTATGATCACTGTTCTGTCAAAACCATTTCTGAGCATAAACAATATTTTAGAATCTTCATTCTATTTAAATTACGATGAAATGGAATGAACAGTGATCATAAATTCATAACTGCTTGTAAGTTTCTATTTTTTCCAAGAAAAGTATCCACATTTTTCAAGGGACTTTTTCTTCTCCAGAGTTGAATGGGAAACCATAAGAGAATTTTATTTTTCGGAAATCTATCTCACGAAAACAATTTTTGAACGAAAATCATGGGAGGTTGTTATTTTCAATCCTTAAAAATGAAGTTATGAAATCTAAAAAATTTGTGTGAGCAACATCGACTTAGTGCTTCATATAATGTATAGTTTTATGACTTAGTCTTTTTAAGCAGCCGTAAAAAAATTAAAAACTGTCAACTTGTCATCGCCTTCCAAAGGCTGTCTAGGAAGGGGGGTCGATTTCGAAAAAAAAAATTATATGAACCAGCCCTGCTTATTGTCATCGAGGAATCATTTCCCAAAGTCTCTCGCATTCGTTTACAGACACCCTGTATATTTAATGCGACTTTTAGGCTGCCATATGAAAAAACCCTATATTTTAACAATCATGCTTATTATGTAGGTGTAGCATATATCCCATTAGATTCTAATGAATTTTCTTGCAAATTTGAAGTATGAGACGCAATCAGATTTGATTACCATGAGGTAATGCTCCGTAGTAGTTATCAAATTTGGTGCCCAGACACTCAATCGCAAGCCATTTATATTCGGTTGTATTCGTACTCCTCAAAGTAAGATCTTTTCTTGAAATTATCCTGAGGTTTTCTACGCTTTCATTTACATATTATCTCCTTCCTCCCCTTTAATGGGGAGCTAGTATACGATAATTGATATACTAACTGGCAAAGAAACTGGCAATATCCAGAAGGAGCTGTATGAATTTTTTTTCTCTAAAACATAGATAGTTAAACAAGTAGTATATTATTAGAATTTCTTTGCTTGAATATTGTAGTAATTTCTTGCCAATTTTTTGAATGTTTAGTTGTTGTTGAATTTTGAATTGACTAGAGCACGTGTACGCGGAATTTATCGCCAGCTAAGTGAATTTGAAGTGGGTTGAATTATGCGGGGTAGTTATTTCGAGAAATCGCTAACCGTACGAACAAAAATCCAACTACTGTCATGACCACTATCACTAAACCAGGTTTCAATTGACAGAAATTGACAGCAATTGAATTATTAATCTACCTCGGGGTTATTCGGACTAGTAATTTTCTTGTGGCTAGCTAACAGAAAAATTATTCTTACTTCACAAATAATTTTTATGCAAAGTTGAATGTGCTATAGTCAGCTGATTGGAGTAAATGGCATTAAGAAACTCTTTCACGATTCCTCGTTTCAGAGTAGAAAATCAAATCACGGAAACATACTGGATTACATGAATAATATGGAGATCATCATCAATATTATTATTGTCGAAATGGATTACACAAATCATCATGTACATATAGTATTGCATTCCTGAAGCGTACTTAGTTAACGGGATAGTTAAGAACCTAACTAACCTTATGCGGATGTGATGATGAAATTATTCCAAGTAAAACGAAAAGATGTATAAAGTCTATTAAATTTGAGAATGCGCATACACACCTGTGTTGGTTTTCACTGATAGTTATCTTGGCCCGCGCACTCGTTTTGAATTTAAATGGAAATGGATGGAACAATTGTATCTTATGTGTGGGTATTGTGTGTGATTCTGAACTGCACGGACGTTAAAATAATCAACAATTATAAGATGGATCAGTGGCAGCACTGAATATGTTGCAGCGAATGCCTCTGTTCTCCAGAAGAGTCCATTTTTGTCAATGAGAATTCATTTTTGTATTCTACGTTTTACACTCTATACGGTACATAATGCAATATACTCATACAATAAATAGCTACCTGCAGGGCCCCCGTAAGGGTTACTGGCGCCTGTGTGCAAAAAAGAATTTTGGCGCCCCTTAAGGCATTTTGGATTTTTTTATTTATTAGGTGGGTAGGTAGCTAGGTGCTTGAAATAAATCGAAAAACTGAAGTTTAGAAGTCAAAAACTAGATAGGGTAAAGCCCAGATAGATGCCTCAGTTGATGCCCCATTTTCAAAATACCTAACTTCCGAAACACGTATCAAAAAATTAATTTTATAAGTAGCTGCTACAGTCACCCTGATTTTTTGAGGTATAGGTGCCCCTTAGGACATCTAAACTAAAACCATATCTTCTTAGCAGATTTTCGATTCATTGTGTTATTTTGATTTTAAACTTGATTCCTGATCATTTTTGTTGAGACTTATTATTTAATTAATTTATCATGAATGTGTGGAATCATGCTTTATGTTAATATGAAGAATGCAACTTTTCGTTTTATATATGCTTTTGAAATGCAATTAAAAATGCACAATTGTTGTTAGTTCGATCCATGCTACGAACATAAAGTTGCTGTTTTAACCATAGAAAATCTCATTGTATTTAATTGGGTTTTTGGTTCACACATTATGAAGGGCATCTATGCCTCCCTGTATTTTCATGGTGGGGCAAATATCCATACTTGTAGGCAACTCTCCCCAAAAACAGGGTTTTACATAAATCAAATTATTGTACAATTTGGGATTGCTATGTCAGAGAAAAGTCTTAGTATTCCAAATCAAATAATGGGGCTTCCTATACTCATAGAAATTACACATATAAAATCAATATTTTCAAAAATATGAGGCAAATTCAAAAAGTGGGGCATCTATCCGGGTTTGCCCTATTTCTTTGTAGGCTAAAATGTAAAACAAACAAAACACAACAAAATTTTGGCGGTACTCAGTCTCCGATATTGCATCATAATTTTTTTTCTACCTTTCTTCCGTGAATTCTATTTGTGGGGCAATCCATCCGTTAACACGATAACTTCCGAAATAATTGTCCTAGAGACTTGAAATTTACAGTGGTTAAGTTTGTTGACCAGTAAAATCGTACAGAATTTTTTCAAATAATTGAGACTTTGTTTACTCGATCTAGCTGAAATTTTGCAGTAAAATGAACAATACTAATTCGAAGCAGTATGCAAAAATTTTAGGGTGTCTATTGTAATATCGAGAAAAAATTCTAATAATTCCATGAAAAAACTTTCGATTGAAATGTAATCAAATTTGAGGTTGCAAATTGATTCAAAAGGATTGTGAAATCAGAACTATAGAATTTTAACATTTTCAGTTATCGATTTTTTATGTATATTATATTTTTCGAATAATTTAAAGAATATAATTCCGTTCGTGCAGAGATTTTGCATTCATATATTCAGAATCATTCTCGAGTCCTTCTCAAAATTTAGAGGTTACAGCTTTTTTGCTTCACTCAAAATCACCTACCCCAGGGCGTTCCTTGATTTTTTTCTATTGTTTTCTGGTGTTCATCAAAGAAGAAGGATCCACAAAAGGGAGGACGTAAACAAAATACAGAACCTTTCGAGACTAGAGCACTCTAGAAAAATTTTTCAGAATCTTCAAGAAAAGATCCCGAATTCTCTTGAAACAAGAATAGACTGCACCATCTCAAGGGTTCTACTTCTTAGCATCTCAGGAAACACCTAATAGGACTGATGTAGCCGTGAACGATGAACACAAACTCTGTAGAGGAAGACATTATAAGGGAATAATAATATCAGTGATAATAATATCAAAAATGTGTATTTCTTCGGGTATTGGAATTCAAGATAAAGGCAAGTTGCCTGGAAAGGATACAGTCATAGTACATGCATTAACGCTGACGTCGCTGACACATCAAAGTTGTAACTCTCAGATTCATCAGAGGAGTTGAAATCTTCCATTTTCCCAAACATCAATACCACCAACATCAACCACTATCATCCACCAACATGAACAATCCAACTTTCAATACACATGGTATTAACAGCTTGCTGGAAAACACCAAACTGTTGGTTTGAAACTAGTCACTGATCAGAAATCCTTGTGAGAATAAGTTCAAACCTACTGCGTATGCTTTTAAGCTGATTTTCATCAGCCGAACTTATGCTCATTCTATCACCACTCTATCAAGACGTGAAGCTTTCAATCATTGTTCTATCTGCGTTCGCGAAAGATTCTATGCTGATATTTCAGTTCAGAGTTTCAGCCGGAGAATAGTTTACACTGAAAAAAGAACGAACGTTCTTTTTCTGGCCCTTGCTCTTGGTTAGTTTGGTTAAAATCCACCCTTATGGATACGCCACTGCGATATTCAACGTTGTTATTCTTTGCCAGACCGGTACTGCCTGTGAATGGTTGTTCGCTCTCGTTATACACTTTTATCAGATCTTCTTGCGCCAAGTTGAGTTCGGCATTACTTATCTTTGATGCATTTAGGGAAACTCTCTTCCAATCTACGAGCCACCTGGAACGAGCCTGCTTAAATGGCATTGTGGATCGCGCAAAAAGGAAGGAACTAACGAGCCTATATCGCACACTGCTCCGTGACGCTAGGACTAACGAAATTATTCAGGTTTATAAGGCAGAATTATGTAAGCACTCTCTGAGAACGCTAATGTGGACTTTGTAGGTCGTTAAAAGTTGCACGGAATGCTAATTTGGAAGATAAACTGTTTTATTTGAGGTATGGTAAACTGTTGAAAAAATTATTAAATTTGAGTGAGTTTGGTAAAGGATTTCATTATAATATAACAATGAGATTCTTGGCCAGGTAAAGCTGCTTTCTGCTGAAATCGTCTAGATTTTCTTAGTACGAATATTTTCTCACCAGTAAAGCCAACAAAGATTCATATTTTTGAACTCATATTTTCCGAGCAATGAGGTACAGTATGTTTTGTCCAGAATATATTCTCCTCAGAGAAAGAAATAAACCTTATTGCTCTGAGATATTCTGTGTCGCGGTTAGTCCGAAACTTCGATAAAAATGAATCATTTCATCCATCCCATCAGCGAATCTACCTAGAGATGTTATGATAAAAAAGTGAGCATCGATAATAACTTTGGGCAGATGGAAAAATGACTACACTTACGAAAATTTCAAACTGAATACCGTCAAAAGTTATACAGAGGCTGACGCTGGAGTAAACGGTCCAAGAACCCAGTGTATGTACACTGTCGTTAGGCTCTGATGAGTGTTTCAGTCAGGAATACTTTCCAGGGCCGTATCTAGGTACTACTGCGCCTGTGGCAAGATTCTCTTCAGCGCCCCCAAATTGGCGTAGATTTTTTTCATCCCTTATATATATCCTATGGGTTTTTTCCTATTTGAAGTTATTATCAATATTGTAGAATACAAAATTCTCTACAAAGTTTGTTTGAAAAGAATTTCGATAAGGTGAACCGTTTTCGAGATAGAGGGCGGAGAGCATCAGTTCAGGTCAACCGGCGCCTCCGGTCGAAAACACGCAACATACAGTTGATAAACTATAGATAAATCAATTATTATGAATATTTGTCATTTTTTAACTATTTTATTATATTTCATCATTTTTTTCCTAACCTATCCACTTTTTATTCAGTATCAATTTATTTAACAACACTTACCTGCCCATGTAATTGCAGAATTGTTGATGAAAATATAAGAATTATTATTGAATTTCAACCTAATTGAAAGTTATAGCTTGTAACATGATGAAAAAAAAACAAATAAATTATAAATTAATTTTCTTGTTGAAAAATATCATTCAATACATTTATTTTTATTGAAAGTAAAAAAAATGTAATAAAGGGTGCCAAAACTACAATTTATAATTGTAACCATCTTCTTCCTCTTCATCGTCGTCTTCTGGCTGCTGGTAAATTTCAAACTGGTCTTCATTATCGTCTTCAACGACATTTGTCTCAAGTTCTTCCATGATTTCGGGGTCAAGGGTTCCACTGATATGGTAGGCCTTTAAGACAAGCTTGCCCATTACATTGTCTACAAGCTAAAGAGCATTGCAAGCCCGCTTTCCTGCATCCGCATCGCGAACCACAACCACTCTTGCAGTTGCAGAAAATTGTATTTAGCAAATCTTCTGGAGTAGGTGGTAAAATTGTCATATAAGGTTTGAGTTCCACTTTCTAATAATCTTTGGGCCGAACAAATTTCTTCCTCAAATGCTGCAGCTTACTCATCCAAATTTGTCAGTTTCTCAAAAAATTTTAAAAATTATTTTTTCCCCTTTTTTTCATTAACAATTCTGTAATGGGTTAGTAAAAAAATAATATAATATAATAGCAATTTTATATTCTACAATATTGATTATAACTACAAATAGAAAAAAATCCATAGGAAATGAGATATTTACAAAAAAAAGCGCAAAAAACCGATTTTTGTGACCTTCGACCTCAAAATTTAATAGTTGCTCACGCCCTACCCTATGTAGGGTTTGAGACAACTTTTAGGGTGTCAATATAAAAGTATTTAACAGATTTACAGCTTAGTATCTCGAATTCCGAGGTGAATTCCTAATTTGACTGGACTATACGGTAGGGAATCTAGACGAGCCCTTTTCGGCTTGCCAGCGGACGCATCTATGTACACGCGGTCGGTTTTCACATCCTACCTGGCGGAGTCGCGACATCACTCCTTACGCAAAAAAAATATTTTTGGCGTATACATGAAAACAATGACATGTTACCCCAAAATTTGGTTGGCGCTTCTATATTTTATTCTTCGAATTTTTTTGGCGCTCAAATTTTTTTTCATTCGATATTTTTTGGCGCCTCAGCGGACCTCGCGCCTGTGGCGGGGGCCACTTGGCCACACCCTAGATACGGCTCTGATACTTTCAATTGGAAGATAGAAACCTGGAAAGAAACAATCGAAGGTGTGACATTGTAATCCATTCTGATAGTCGAGCTACTATTAAAGCTCTGAATAAACTCCTATGTCATCAGTAGGAAGGAAGTTCAGAAGAAAACTTAATGCAGTAGGCAAGAATAACAAGGTCTTTTTAGTCTGGCTTCCTGGTTACGCAGGAATCAAAGGAAACACACTACCCAGAAAGTGAGCACAAACGTCACTTACTGACCCAGACCCCTTCTGAAATATATGCAAATGTATCTATAAGAAAGAGTTTATGATAAGGAAGAAGCTGAGAAGAGCTGAAAGAAAAGAACAATCTACAATCATTTCGAAGGCAAACCGTAGGCGAATCTTAGGAATCACGAGTATCGGATTTTCATTCTATCCGAGTAACAGACTATACTTTCTTGACGAATAATGAAGTGGCTTGAAGAGAATGAGTATTATATTTTCCATCTCCACTTTGGAGGCAGTAAATTTTGTCATATTTAATAAGAAGATTTGATCATAACCTCCTGAGTTCTAATGTCCAATATGTTGAACATTCAGATTCAATATTTTTACTAATAATGTACTCATTTTACGGCAGTAAATCCTTCGGTTCAACAAATTGGAGGTATAAATGAATGCGTTGAGAGCGCAGCTATTGAGCTGTTATGTTGTAGTGCTTTAGTATTTGTTTATGAAAATTGTGGTTCATGATGACCACATTTTGTCGTCAGAAAATTGACTGTTAGTATTGATTTTATCTCATTTTATGTGTTAAGCTGGTTTCAAGCATAGTATGAATAGTCTAAGAATTGGTCCAAACATTTTTTATCTCGTTGTTTCAACTAAAGTACACACAATGACAATGATGATGACTTGTTCATTCAGTTGGACGGTAGGATACCTTCCAACTTTTTTTACTAAGAGATATTTTTCATTATTCCATATTTGAGAAGAAATATCCCCGTCACTTTGGATTAGAGGATGACAAAATCGAGCAATTGCTCGATGCCCACTGTTCTGACCCAGAATTAGATGATTTTTTTATTACGATGGTGAGTTTGACATTCAGGCAGGATGATTTTGAGATTCCAGGCAATTTGCAATGCTCCTGATGACTGCTTGAATGAAGTAGATTCTGAAGATGAGCCTCCAAATATGATTCGAGAAAAAAAACTCACAAAACAGGTTTCTGATGGAAACCGAAAATTTTATTCCACCGAACTTTTTGTTTGAACAACATCTACATCAATCAATAGTAACAAATGACTCGAAAATGCTCAGAAGTGTAAAAATGCAAGTTGTAAATTGAAAACCATGTTTTATTGTGGAAAATGTACGTTCTCTTTGTGCTTGGGAGGCAATAAAATTGCTTCAGAAAATTTCATTTGCGTGATGACCCATAGTCATATCGTCCTGATGTCCATTTCATTAGACATATTTTTTTCTATACTTCCTTCTGAATAAAATTTTTCAAAGAATTTCAGTGACTTTTCTAACGCTTAATCTACCAAACTCCCAAATATGACCCCAATATCACTTTCTATATGATGCCAGGACTCAGGAGGATAATGCCCATACAATTCCAGGTATTGAAGTGTACTTATTACATATTGAAGGATAGAACACTATAAAATATTATCAAATACGAAATGGGAAGAACTATATCCTATAGCAATCGTGGAGAAATTTCTTTGTTGAATACCTAATGGTGGCATTTGTGAACTGATCGCTTTAATTGATTTTTATAAAAAATATAACTGCAGACTCATTATCTGGAAATATAAAAACTACACTCTGCTTCAATCATTATAAGCAGTCGAATACTTTAAAATCTATGACCCTTCAATTGTTGAAAACAAGAGTCTGTTCAGATTTCCTGGACTATAATAAAACAGCTGGTATCTTTGTGTAGAAACTTCTAAGATACATGAAATAAAGTGATTTTCGGACAACCTGGAGAAGCTTCATTCATCATCGACTTTTTTTTATTTACCAATGAAATAATATGATAAGAATTATTATCACCAACTATGCTTCCCAACGAAAATTGTTTTCTCTAACCGCAAAAGAATACCGGAGCTTAAAAAATTTGAAATCGACAGCAGAGAAAAGAGTGTTCTCTTGAGGATGTGAGAGCGCTCCAATATTGCGAATGTTAGGGACAAGAAATATGCCAATATTCTAAACTTGTGATTTCCACTAATTTTTTTTTCAGGAAAGAGAATGTGATATGTTCATATAACCTGTTTCTGATAGGTATCTAAGTTCAGTAGTAGAAGCAGGAGGTACTACATGATCGAAATCTAACCATCCTATACAAACCTGCTAACTTCACGTCACCCTACCTCATCGTTGAAAGATACTCAGAAAAATTATTTCTGGGCAGGAAAATTCTCGTTAACGCATGTATTTTCACAGTCCGATTGTCAGAAAGAGAAGAAACGAGAAGAGAAGCGGACGAAACAGATTCGATGTATGGAGTGACATCTGTGCGCCAAGCGCTGAACCCAATTTCGTTGAATGAATGTAGTTCAGGTTCATACGTTAGAGAACAACCGTTATTTCTATTATTCCCTATAGTTTCATGGTTCCGCTTCTGGCTTTCATTTTATGAATGAGTTGTGTTTATAAAGCGATCGAAATGAACAACCTACTTTGTTTAAAATTACTGGATTTTCTATTCTGGAAAATGAATTCAAATCACTTACGATTCAGCTTAATATAATAGATCAACGTATAATTGATGTCATATCTATAATTATGATTTGGTTTTAATATGGGGTGAAAACACTACCTAATGTTGCTTGTTCTGGAAGATCCATAGTAAAAGGCCAGCTGAAAATAAATATGAAGTGAAGATGAGTTTTCTCAAAAAAATTTCAACCAATATAATTTTTTTGGAGTTCTACGTGGTGAATGCCAATTTGAGAGACACCTAATATAAACTCATGCATGGACCTCACACTCAGAAGAATCT
Source organism: Propylea japonica (assembly GCA_013421045.1). Lineage (NCBI taxonomy): Eukaryota > Metazoa > Arthropoda > Insecta > Coleoptera > Coccinellidae > Propylea > Propylea japonica. The sequence goes on along the minus strand of CM024239.1, from coordinate 13,156,605 downwards.
CGAATGACAATTAAAATACTTATGTGATGAATAAATTTTCTGATTCAATAATGAAAAAATACACCGATTATCCTTTTTTTCTTCCGTTTTCCAAAAAAAGTCAAGTCAATTAGCTCGCGAGTTCAAACGCTCAGAATTGGCGGTTGAATGTGACGTACCCGTTAGCATTCATTTCATAGGTTGAATGTTGAGTAAAAGTTTTCATGGATGCAAACTGACAATTCTGTTGTGAATCAGTATAGAATTAGCATTTTCAATATTTAATTATAAATTATTCGCATAAAATTTAAAGTGAATAATTGCATAGGCTTATATTTTACACTACTCTCGATGCTGTCATTGATTTCATCAGATCTCTGGAACTGGAAGGCGAGCAGTATAGGGTGTAGTGAGAACAGCTCTGTAAGAGAGCACAATAGACCTTGAGGTCACTATAACTATGCTGTCATTCGAGAAAGCCTATATTTTAATATACTGGATATATCCATTGTGTTTGTTAGCATATTCACAATTTTCTTGGCCACACCATCCAATCACTACACTTATACGAGAGGACAAAGGATTTTACTGAGGTTTTTCTCTGTGCTCTTGCATCATAGGCAAAAAAATGTGGTCCCGAATTCCCATTTTACCTTGGAATACGCATGCTATATTTTTGATACAGGAGAAATTTTCTAAAGCCTTACCTATAATCATGTGCAATGAAATATTTTCTTGATCATACAGAATCTTTATACTTCCAGCCATTCAAACAAGACCTGTGTAAGACAATAGATGACAATAAATTTGAAGCCGAAAAATTCGAAATAGTCCTCTTATCATTACTAAATTTTGGAAGAGATCACGAAGATATGTAGAAAACCTCATTTCAGAGTATATTGAAATATAGACATGTTTAGGAATGTTATGTTTGAAATATTGAACATAACTATTGTTATAAACTTTTCAAGATTAAATGCAACATTTTTATAACAAGAACACCCAATTAATAGAAAATAACGAGTATGTCTAACATACAACGTCATTCACGTAGTTCTGTATAACTCTTTTCTCTTCATAATGAGGACTGCTGATGAAATCGTAGTACCTACCTGCTACCTTCTTTGAATGAACTTGCCTATTCCGAAAACAAGAACAATAAAAATTAAGATTCTACGAGATAGTAAAAAAATATTTATTTTTTATGAATCCAACCATTAACTCATAGCGTTTCTAACCCACTATAAAAGAAACACCTGTGGAATTTTTCAAGACCACACGTTTCATAATACCAATCTAGCTTTTGTTTGTCCACATCGTGAAAATGAACGTAACGATCTGAATGAAGATGCGGTGTCTTATCATAAACGCCCATCTCAATTCTTGATTGCCGAAAAAACTGGTCAACACATGACAGGCTACTTCACCGTAAAAGTTTATTGGCTTCATTCCGTAAGACCTCTGACCTAACGCGTGCCCATGCAATTAAATTTTCAAATTAGGCAAAACTTGCCCGAAAGTTTTTTATGTGACACTGGTTGGGAATAATCTTGATTAAATTTTAATGCAAATGGGTTTATTATGTTTTCTTTGTGTTTTATATAGGTGGGTATATGTTATACCTGTTTCAAAAAAGAAAAAGTGATGAAAATAGTTGTTGGAAAGTGTAATCAATTCAAAAAAGAGTTGTTCGAGAACATAATCTTGAAAGGAACTTCTTGAAAGAAGATGCATTTTGCTTAAAATGCCACGTTAACTGAAAGAATTTCAACCTTATACAGGGTGGCCAAACTTCAAGGCAAGATTATACGAGTAATTTGCAGCAAAAAATGTTATATAACACATGGTCGAAATGTTGACGGCCATTCTTCAGTTTAACATTTCTTGATTTCACAAAATAATTCGAATTTTTCTACTGGAATGATCATTATTAAGTTTTCCTTGTAGCCTCATCGAATTTGACTACATATTCGGAAAGGGCAAACAATTTGCTACAAGATAAGTGAGTCTGTGTGCAGAAAAAACTCTTATTGCGGACGCGGTAAGGAGATGAATATCACGATTCTGAAGTTTACAAAATTTGTACTTTTTTTTCAATGGTTCTTTCGATGAAATATTAATAATTATGCATCAGTTTTCTTTTCAGTATTAAATACCTCATTTCGAATGACATATCAACTTTTGTGCCAGCTGTTCATCCTCCGCCATAAAATCTTGACTAACATTTGATAACAATGAAATTTGCTCTATTTTGAAGCTCAAAGACTTACAACCAGAAACAAAATGATTCACTTAGTTCAACCCACTATAGTCCAGTCAATTTGTGCTCAAAAGAACCCCTAGCAGGAAAGTTCTGGGGTAGTTTTGATTTTTTCGATTTTTTATGTTTTTTGGGTGCTGAATTCGAATCTGAGGTTTGCTTGCAAAATTTCGCGAGGGAACATTGAAAAAAATACAAGAAAGGAGAAAAAATCTCATTCTTTGGCAGTTTTCTGCTTATAACTCGGAAACTATCAACTTTTCGTGAAAAACCTCTAAATACAGAATGAAAGTACATAAAATTTCCTACAAATTGTACTACCACAGCTTGTTCTGCGACCACCTGTTCTGGCTAAAATTATAGTTTTAAATGAGGTATTTTCTATGAATCAATAAATGAAAAAAACCTAAATTCTATGGTTCCGATGATGCGATTCTCTTGAAATTTTGCATGAACATTCAGCATATCAGTCTCGATTCATAAAAAAAATTCACTTGAATCAGATATCTTGTTATGGAAATATAAAGATTCTTCTTTTCAATATTCCAATTGAATTTTCTATGGTTCTGCTCACACAATGGTCACACAATTTTGCATGAAGCTTATTATGACCATCTTGCATATTGCCGCAGCATTTCATTTCGACTGGTTTCATTTTGTCTGAGATATTGAGAAACAAACATTTTGAATGGCCGTATTTTGTTTCATAAAACAAGGCCATTCTAAAATTTTGTTCCTCAATATCTCAGACAAAACGAAACGAAACGAAATGAATTGTTGTGACCAAATGCAAGATGCTCATAATAAGCCTTATGCAAAATTGTGTGACCATAGTGTGAACAGAACCATAGAAAATTCAATTGGAATATTGAAAAGAAGAATCTTTATATTTCCATAATAAAATGTCCGATTCGATTATTTTTTTTTTTGTGAATCGCGACTGATATACTGAATGTTCATGCACAATTTCAAGAGGATCGCATCATCGGAACCATAGAATTAATTTTTTTTTCATTCATTGAGTCATAGAAAATACCTCATTTTCAACTATTATTTGAACCAGAACGGGTTATCGTAAAACAAGCTGTGGTAGTACAATTTGTAGGAAATTTTATGTACTTTCATTTTGTATGGAAAGGTATTTTAGGAAAAGTTGATAGTGTCAGAGTTATATGCAAAAAACTGACCAAGAATGAGATTTTCATTCTTTTTTTGCATTTTTTTCTATGTTCCGTCTAGAAATTTTGTTAGCAAACCTCAAATTCGGATTCAGCACCCCAAAAAACATAAAAAATGAAAGATCTCAAAACTACCCCAAAACTTTCCTGCTAAAAGCACAATTCGACTGGATTACTAAGGTATCTACTCGGTTTGTGTAAGACTGTCATTCGATAAAGAAAGGTAAGAATTCAGTGTAAACACTTGCATTTCTGGACAGACATTTTCAGAAATTTCATTTATTAGGTAGGTATCCCCCATGCGATTCAACATAGTCTGAATTAACCTATTCCGTTAGTGAATTCTTCTTTCTTAATGATAGATATATTTTTTGAAAGCTATCATTGTTATCGATGAAATTTAATTGAAAAACCTTCAGAACTCACTTGGATTTATCATTTTTGAGTACGTATTATGTTATTCTTCGAAATATTCTAAGTGAAATTCGGATTTTATATACATGACTTAGCGATAATTTAAGGGCATCAAATATACCTAATTTTATCGACAAAAACACCCACATTGGGCAGTTTACCCCCTCAGTTTTGGAGTAGCCCCAATTTTAAATATTCATTCATTTTAGTTGACCCTTCCAGATAATATCGATTTCTTTAGACATAAAGGTCCTACAAATGTGAAAAAAATTATTTTTGAAAGATGATACTACAACTTTTTATCAAAATGGAACAAAATGAAAACATTTAACTTAGAAATGTCATAAAAAAATTCTTTAAAATATTTTTAGTGAGAAATGTACTGTTTTTTTAGTAAATGAGCAATAGTACAAGAATTAACACATTCAAGTATAATTTTTTTGACTAGCTAACACCCAAGGATATTAGCTACAAAACGATACCAACATAAAACATAAAATTATGAATGTATTTCGTTGATCTGAGCACAGAACATTCGAATTCGCAATGATAATAATGGATAGTGACGTCAACTACCCCTGATTGGCGTTCGCAGTCACGTGATAGTTGATAATAAATAACATAATTTAAATCAGCTTTATTTAATTTAACGAGAATAATAAGATCACTAAAATGGTTTTTTAGGATTGCAAAAACTTCCTTCTATGAGGAAAACCTCATTTTATATGAAATCGTAACATGAGTCAACATCCCAATTATCGCTAAGTCATGACCAAACACACTGTATAGGAATACTCACTGCCGAAATAAAGTGAGTTGTGAAAGAGGAAGTTGCTCAATTCACAGACACTCAATTATCGATATTTTGGTTGACTAGGTACAATACATATGGTGAAAAAATACAATCTGCCTCTATTCAACGTAACATCCAAAAATCCAAATACATGTTTCAGCTAATAATGAACATTTTAGATGCAAAATGGCCGTGCAATCGAAATATGACATGAATATAACATCACGATGAATATTAATAACCCACTAATTCGGCATATTATTCCAGCTAGAGCGCCGCTTTGTCGAATTCAAGTATAATTTGCTGCCAGTGTAGAATAATTAACAAAGAGCTAACTGCACAATTATATTTCATGCCGGTTCAATTGTTCGAAATTCTGTGCAAATCAGCATTTACATATATAATTAGAGGTTATGGATCAAAGGCCACGTTTCCAGTCTAAATAGTTATTATAATTGCGGTTGTGGCTAATGCTTTGAAACCTTTGTACCGGCGAACATAAAGCAATTCTACTCACTTGTTCCTATACAGACGGGGGAGGCGTTTGATATGTGAGTGATGATGGAGGAATCGGATGTGAGCCCTGAAGTTTTCAATTGGCCCTTTGGAGGTATTATTCCTAGTTCTTGATGACAATAACCTGAAGAGTTATATTCAACCAATTTAAATCGCTTTTCCGAAAAAGAAACCATGACATAAAAACGTTGTATTTATACGGAAATATCTTGAAGTGGAAGTTAGAAGTTAAATACCTAGGAATTACACTGGATAGTAAACTTCTGTGGAATAAGCATGTTGATGATGCTACTGGCAGAGCTAAAAGAGCCCTAATGGCGTGCAGACGTCTATGCGGCAAAAATTGGGGCTGTAACCCGAAAATACTGCGATGGATGTAAGTCATGATTGTGAGACCTATAATCACATATCGGGCAGTAGCCTGGTTTGCCAAGGCCAGTCAGGTACATACGAAGAAAAGGCTCTATAAAGTACAGAGGATTGCCTGTGTGTGCATCACTGGAGCCCAACTAGGGCACTTGAGGTCATTACGGATCTCACACCTCTACATCTAGTGATTGGTAGGGTAGCCCATGAGACTATCCTCAGATTATCTGATGAAGGTACAGGTAATGAGAGAATAAAGAATCAGAGGGTCTGGTCCTCTCTGAACAACTACATCTCATCTACGAACCTCCCTAGTGATGTAATGATCAAGAAAGTAAGCACTGAGAAAACTTCAGGACCTTGCTAAATGAAAGAGAGGAATGGTAACGCGAATACACCAACTATAACCTCAAAGGAAATACCGTAAAATGTTAAACAGATGGTTTCAAAACCTCTACAGGAGCTGGCGCTGGGATATACGGAGCAAGTACCAAGTGTGCATTGTCGCTAGGCTCCTCTATGAGCGTCTTTCAAGCGGAAATCTTAGCTATTGAAAGATGTCTAGATATAAATCTAGAAAGAAACTATAAGAAGTGCGATATAGTCATAAACTCAGATAGTCAAGCTGCTATTAAAGCACTGCGCTCTTACGTCATCGACTCAAAAATTATCTGGGAGTCCCGGAACAAACTCAATGAGGCAGGCAAGAAAAATAAGGTGTTTTTAATCTGGGTTCCCGGCCATCCGGGAATCAAAGGAAACGAAGAGGCCAATACACTTGCTAAAGAGGGCGCACGAACCTCACTCATTGGCCCAGAACCCTTCTGTGGTATATTTAAATGTACCTATAAAAGGAGTTTCTGGAGAAGGCGAAAGGCGAGAGGGAAAAACTTTATTGGAATCTCCCAGGGATGGATCATTCCACTAAGTTCTTTCGGAACTTTGAAACAGGAAGATCCAAAAGATATCTGGATCTTGGTAAGAAACAATTACACCTCCTCACTGGCTTTCTTACAGGACACCGTCGCCTCAGAAGGCACCTGTTGAGGATGGGATTGTTGGACACTGACGAGTGTAGGTTCTGTGGGGAGGAGGAAGAAAGCCCCATTCACCTAGTAACGGAACGCTTTGGCATTGCAAGCCTAAGGAGAGAATGCTTTGGGCTTGTAAACTTGTAACAGTGAGGAACTAGCCTCATTGAAGCCTTACAGATATTGGATTTATCAGATCTCAGGAACTGAAAAGCAAGCTGTGTATGGTTCGAACAGCTGTGAACTGTAACCCCTTTCTAAACTAAACTAAAACTAAACTAAATTCAAATCGCTAATTGATATTTTGACGCATCAGTTATTCCTTGGCAGAGCTCCGCCATGAGCTGGAATGAGAAATTGAGGCACTTTTCTGCTCGGAAACACCAAATCGATGCTGACTCCCTTGATTTCTTTGATATAGAAAATATGCCTTAATTTAACCAGTCTAATTGATCATAGAAAAAATCTTGACATAGGCGTTTGATCTGAAAGTGCTGTAACTTTTAAGTTACAGGGTGGATTAAATTAGATTAGATTATTATTCTGATTGCGACTGTGGCTAATGCCTTGAAACCGGCGATCATAATGAAATTCTACTCTTTTGTTCTTAAACAGACGGAGAGGCCTCCGATATGTGAGAGATGATAGAGGAATCGGCTGTGAGCACTGAAGTTGTCCTTGTTGACAATAACCTGTGAACTGTAGAGTTATGTTCAACAAATTAACATCGCTAATTGTTAATCTAATCCTTTGTATAATTCCTATTAGAGCTTCGTCATTTAGTTGAATAGAACTCAAGAACTGAAGCATTTTTTTGCTCGGAAACACAAAATTGATGCTGACTTTCTTAATTGGCCTGATACAAAAATTTGCCTCAGTCCGATTCAGAATAAGAAAAAGATTTCACATGGGCATATAACGTGAACTGCTAAATTTACAGAGTACAGTAGATTAGAATAGATTGCAGTCGTTTGGCTCGGTGACTACTTTTCGGTACTGCCTACGCCTACTGCTCGTCCCATAATTTTGTACTCGACCAAAAAACCTTACTTTCCGGACTTGTTACGTAAATTACTATTATTTCCTTACTGTAGAAAATCTTCACTTTTTCTCTAACAAATTATGTCAGGAAACAAAATATTGGAATTATTTATTGAAATTTGCTTCGCGTTTTCACTGTATCGAGACACTGTTTCTGATGAAGAATAATTTCAATGCTACCAAATTTTGTCTAAAATCTGCAATAGCATCATTGTGGTTACAAAAAGATAATTTTATTTGGAATTTTTACCACAATCTCAAAATCAAAATTTTGCACATTTACGACGAGAACTTTGATGACTTTGAATGCCAGCATAGCATGACGGTAAACTCTGTATGTTTATTTCGATACCGACCGTTATTCAAGGTTTTTTAACAATCAAAAACAACATTGAATTTTATTATTGCTTGAAGATATTTAATATTAAAATTCGACAGTTTTCTTAATATTTGTGGCCTTTTATTCCTAGTGTACAGTGGAGTTGAAGTGTTTACGGACAGCAGGACAGAACTGTTCTAGACATAAGATTATTCATCAGTGTGTGTAACCATAGTTTTCTAAAGTAAACGGCTGTGGTTCAACTGAGTCGTTTGACTATTCCTAGCTCTAAATCTGAAATTCACAGTCATTTGTGTTGCGAAAATTCACGAAAATCACTGATTTTCGTTATGTATTATACTATCGAAAATCTAAGAAATCACAACATGACTCATCCTCATCACATTTCTCGCATTGCGGTCAAAATTGGTCGTTGTGGATCTAAAAAAATCTCAGTTGAAATCGGTAAAAAGAATTCTGCTTTTGTTATTATTTCTTGATCTAGCATAAGGAGAAACTATTTCTTCTTCTTAATTCATTTTGATGTACATTTCTTACATATAATTAATTCTAAGAGATTGAACTTTCTTTCAGGTTTTTGTGTGTTCTTCACAAGGGCGTAGCCAGGGGGGTGGTTTTGGGGGTTCAAACCCCCCCCCGAAATGTTTCAGAGTTATTTTTTGTTGCAAAAATAATCTTTCATTTTGCACTTAAACCAACTTATCTCCGAAAATCTAGTTAATATTATTCATATTACTATGAATTCTTGAAAACAACAAATACTTGCTACAGAAAGCGACCCTCACAATTCCCGGCACCTACAAAGTCAATTGCCAAAATGTCAAAACCCCCCCCCGAAATTAATTCCTGGCTACGCCCTTGGTTCTTCATCAATTAATACTTTTGATTTATTTCTAATCAACCATGAATTCTACAGGGTCTTTCACGAAGAAACTCACCCATATTTATACGGGAAACTACTGAACGTATTTTCATGAAATTCAGCACTTATAAGTATTTCACGATGCTGATGAAATCTAAAATATTTTCAAGGCATGAGCACCTCCGGTTTTTCCGGAAATGACGTCAACTTCCGTTTTTCAAATTAGAACACCATCTATTTAGGAACAACCTGTAACTTTTTTCTCTTGCATATTAGGGTAGTAAAATCTAAAACATGGTTTAAGTAACAGTTCCTGAAAATTTCATCTTTTTGGCGTGAAGGGAAAAGAAATAGCTGAAAATTCAAGACGAAAAACAGTGTTTTGTGAATAACTCAGAAAATATCCACTTTAGGGCAAGGGTGTGATGCATACACTCACATTATTTTTTAACTTAGATTCAATATCTGCCTTAAAAAAATGGGGTTCTAATTTGAAAAAATTGATTTTTCACGATTTTGTCATCCCTAACGTTGAAAGCGATTTTTTCACCCCCTGTATCATGAATCGCGATTTCGATTTTTAAAGTGGATACATCAATCTTACATCTTGGAAAATCCCAAAAATGAAAATTTTCCATCCAAAAACCTCGAAGTTATTCTTGTTTCAGCGGAGCTCTATTTTCGATTTTTTTTTTCTTATTTTCCCGCTCAGAGAGAAGTTTTCAACCAAAACTGAAAAATGTTACATCAAAATAACTTGAAATTTTCCAATGAATCCGTTTCTGCAATAAAAAAATGCTGTTCTAATTTGAAAAACGGAAGTTGACGTCATTTCCGGAAAAACCGGAAGTGCTCATGCCTTGAAAATATTTTAGATTTCATCAGCATCGTGAAATACTTATAAGTGCTGAATTTCATGAAAATACGTTCAGTAGTTTCCCGTATAAATATGGGTGAGGTTCCTCGTGAAAGAAACTGTATAATAGTACCGTTTCTATTTAAGCAAAGTTTCATTCTTGATTTCTTTTGTCGCACATTTTCCTCATTATAAAACAGTTATTGATGGTATTATAAATAATATATAACTGCAATATCTTCTCGATATCTCTCAAAATTGAAGAAATTTCATAATAATCAACTGCTGTTGGGCAGGGCCGTATCTAGGGTGTGGCCAAGTGGCCCCCGCCACAGGCGCAAGGTCCGCAGGGGCGCCAAAAAATATCAAATGAAAAAAATTCAAAGAATAAAATATAGAAGCGCCAACTAAATTTTGGGGTAACATGTCACAGTTTTCTTGTATATGCCAAAAATATTTTTTGCGTAAGGAGTAATGTCGCGACTCCGCCAGGTAGGATGTGAAAACCGACCGCGTGTACATAGATATGTCCGCTGACAAGCCGAAAAGGGCTCGTCTAGATTCCCTACCGTATAGTCCAGTCAAATTAGGAATTCACCTCGGAATTCCAGATACCAAGCTGTAAATCTGTAAACATTCTCTTATTGACACCCTAAAAGTTGTCTCAAACTTTACATAGGGTAGGGCGTGAGCAACTTTAAATTTTGTGGTCGAAGGTCACAAAAATCGGTTTTTTGCGCTTTTTTTGTAAATATCTCATTTCCTATGGATTTTTTTCTATTTGTAGTTATTATCAATATTGTAGATAAAATATCCATAAATTTTGTTTGAAAAAAATTTTATTTAATTTAATAAGGTGGACCGTTTTTTAGATAGAGAGCGGAGAGCGCGCGATCACAGCATCACTTCAGGTCAACCGGCGCCTCCGGTCGAAAACGCGCATTATGAATATTTGTCAATTTTTATTAACTATTATATTATATTTTATCATTTTTTTCTAAACCTATCCACCTTTTATCCAGTATCAATTTATTTAACAACACTTACCTGCCCATGTAATTGTAGAATTGTTAATGAAAAAAAAGGAAAAAAATAATTTTTAAAATTTTTTGAGAAACTGACAAATTTGGATGAACTAGCTGCAGCATTCGGTGAAGAAAATTGTTCGACCCAAAGATTATTATTAGAGAGTGCAACTCAATCCTTATATGACAATTTTACCACCTGCTCCAGAAGATTTGGAAAATACAATTTTCTGCAACTGCAAAAGTGGTTGTGGTTCGCGATGCGGATGCAGGAAAGCGGGCTTGCAATGCTCTTATGCTTGTGGACAATGTAATGGGCAAGTTTGTCTCAATGGCCTACCATATCAGAGCGACATTGACGAAGATGGAACCTTTGACCCCGAAATCATTGAAGAACTTGAGACAAATGTCGTTGAAGACGATAATGAAGACCAGTTTGAAATTTACCAGCAGGTAGAAGACGACGATGGAGAGGAAGAAGATGATTAAAATTATAAATTGTAGTTTTTGCACTCTCTATTACAATTTTTTACTTTCAATAAAAATAAATGTATTAAATGATATTTTTCAACAAAAAAATTAATTCATAATTTATTTGTTTTTTTTCCTCATTTAACAAGTTATTACTTTTAATTAGATTGAAATTCAAACATAATTCTTATATTTTTATTAACAATTCTGCTATTACATGGGCAGGTTAGTGTTGTTAAATAAATTGATACTAAATAAAAAGTGGATAGGTTAGGAAAAAATGATGAAATATAATAAAATAGTTAGTAAAAATTGACAAATATTCATAATAATTGATTTATCTATATAGTTCATCAACTGTATATTGCGTGTTTTCGACCGGAGGCGCCGGTTGACCTGAAGTGATGCTCTCCGCCCTCTATCTCGAAAACGGTCCACCTTATCGAATTTCTTTTCAAACAAAATTTGTAGAGAATTTTGTATTCTACAATATTGATAATAACTTCAAAAAGGAAAAACCCATAGGATATACAGGGTGACTGGTGACGTAAGGGACAACGGCTAACTGGAGATGGAGGACCTCAAACTGAATGAGGATTGGGAGTTTAAATGTGCCATAAGGCCATTAGTTTCAGAGATACAGGGTGTTTTCTGCAAAAGTGCTAAAACTAAAAACTTCCATATCTTCGTCAATATGGCAAATTTTTCGCTGATATTTGGCAAGCTTGTTAATATACATATTCTCCATCAGATCGAGAAAAAAAAATTTTCAAAAAGTGCAGGACCGTATTAATAAAATTAAATTTCCGTGTCAGGTGAGAAATATCACTCGGTATATGAGATAAAAAAAATTGAAATGGAAAATTGGAATCTGCAAAAAACACTGAGTAAAAATCTGTTTTTAGTTTGAATGGCACAAATTTTTTATGGTTTTTATGATATTTTGAAAGCCGAATATCCCAATTTTTTCATATTCACTTGAGGAAAAATACAATTCCTGATAGAAAAAACACTGAATTTGAGGTGTTTTAATAATTCAGACGTATTCTAAATATTCGTTCACAACATGAAATCCTTTTTTATTAATTAATCTATCAATATTATTAAAATTCGAAACACAATACAAATACAAAAAGCGGTACAGTAACACATATGATTTATAAAAAAAATCAACCTAGCAAATGCTCGAAATGAGAGCCATTCACGTCAACACATTTATTGGCTCTCCTGAACAGATGAAGTACGGCTCTTTTAATTACAGGAACATTTGTTTTCATTTCTTCGCATGCTTCAATTATTCTACTCTTTAAATCTTCACGGGTAGTAACGGTTTCCTTATAGACTAAATTTTTGAGATGACCCCATAAGCAATAATCCATAGGAGTTAGATCAGGTGACCTAGCAGGCCGATTCCTTGGACCTCCCCGACCAATCCACCTCTCAGGAAATTCACTGTTTAAAAAATTGATTACATCATTTGCGAAATGGGGAGGTGCCCCATCATGCTGAAAAATCATACCTCTATGAATGATATTCTCTAAAAAACCGGGCAAAATATCCAAAATCCAAAAAATCCAAATAAACAGCACCAGTTATTCTTTCTTCAAAGAAATGCGGACCGATCAAATGTCTATTGTAAATTCCACACCAAACGTGGACACTGAAGCGCCTTCGATGATTTCTTATTTTTTTGTCATGAGGATTATTTTGGGACCAAATATGATCGTTTCTTGAATTAGTTATACCATCGCGCGTGAATATAGCTTCATCTGTGAAGAGAATACGTTGAAGATCTCTTCTATGGCTCACTACCGATCTACAAAAATGAAGTCGATTTCATGTTGTAAACGAATATTTAGAATACGTCCGAATTATTTAAACACCTCAAATTCAGTGTTTTTTTTATCAGGAATTGTATTTTTCCTCAAGTGAATATGATATTCGGCTTTCAAAATATCATAAAAACCATGAAAAATTTGTGCCATTCAAACTAAAAACATATTTTTACTCAGTGTTTTTGGCAGATTCCAATTTTCCTTTTAAATTTTTTTTATCTCATATACCGAGTGATATTTCTCACCTGACACGGAAAGTGAAATTTTTTAATACGGACCTGCACTTTTTGAGAAAAATTTTATCTTGATCTGATGGAGAATATGTATAGTAACAAGCTTGCCAAATATCAGCGAAAAATTGGCCATATTGACGAAGATATGGAAGTTTTTAGTTTTAGCACTTTTGCAGAAAACACCCTGTATCTCTGAAACTAATGGCCTTATGGCACATTTAAACCCCAAATCCTCATTCAGTTTGAGGTCCTCTATCTCCAGTTAGCCGCTGTCCCTTACGTCACCAGTCACCCTGTATTTATAAGGGATGAAAAAAATCTACGCCAATTTGGGGGCGCTGAAGAGAATCTTGCCACAGGCGCAGTAGTACCTAGATACGGCCCTGCTGTTGGGTGATAATGAAGTGAATTCGAAAATTCTCACCCGAATTTTAACTAAATATCATCGTTAACAACTAACAATCGTACGGACGGCCAGAAAATCCTGAGCGTCCCATGTGAATTAAAGTAATTTCAAATTCGATTCCGTCGCAGGAGGGACAGATAGATGAGTGGTCCATTCAGACAATTCAGTTTCGATATTATTAGGCGTCCGAATGCGACAGAATTTATCTGCGCCACCACACAACAACCTTAGCTCGGCTTAGCTATTCAAATCGCGCTTCGATTATAGCGGTTCAGCTCGTTCCTCAACTTCCAGAGGGTTGTTGGATTGTGTTAGTTCTGAGCAGTATCGATTCTTACACATATTGATGAAAGATGCATTGGGACATACATACATATAAAAAAAGGCACAGGCGAACTTTTTAAGAAGTGAAAAGCGGTTCGATCCAAATGGATTTTCACAATTGCATCCAAATAGTTATTTAATCAATCAGTATATTAATGACAGCAATTAATGGTGGAGATATTTCAACGCGAGAGCCGAGCAAACGAGTTCGAGAATTATTAATCGCTATATTAATAAACCAGTTGATTCAAAAATGATTCGTCGATCTCATTTGAATTGAGTATAAATTTTTGATGGAAATACATTTCTATTTTTCACGTTTTCGTCAATTCTTCAAGAATGCAGCAGAAATAGTTAAAAAAAATGTAGTCGTGTTATCAGTGTTTCACAATTACGATTAACATAAATGGAACATCGCATAGAAATTCATGTTCCATAAATTGCAGGACACCAAGTTTCACTTTCATAATAGAAATAAATAATATTCAAGTGATACAAATTCTAAAAGAATAATGAAATTTCTACATTTAGGTGTTTGTATTGTGCACATATTTTCGAACCTTCTCCTCAAACCTTAAAATTAAAGAAAAACTAATCTTTCAACATCGAATACTGCCTTGTACAAGAAGTCTAACTTGTGGATGTCATTAACCATTATTTGCTATTATCAATTGAGGTTGTATCAAGAAAGTTTCAGCGATTGCCTATTCTTCAATTAGACATTAGCGTCTAAATTCAGATAATTTCTATGTTAAAAGTCTCTAAAAAAAATTGGAATATTTTATGTCCATTATCAATGAACTCATAAATTCATGTTCTGATTCAACCTGAAGCAATTTTGGAATTTTTTTATGTTTACGTCCAGGGCCGGCGCTAGGGGTGAAACAGTGAAGCAAATGTTTGAGGGCGCCAGCTTTCTGGGGGCGGCACTTTTCGCCAGCTGACTTTTCGTATTTAGGGTATGGTAGGGCTAGGGGCGCCCGAAAATTCATTGCTTCAGGCGCCAAATTCACTAGCGCCGGCCCTGTTTACGTCAATTGCATCTAACAGAAATTGGTCTGCGTTTTTAAAGCACAAATTAGGTTACTGAAGGCGCATCCGCCATTTGTTTGTAAATATTGTCCGTTCACGAAAGTTTGAGCGCATAGTATGCGTTGTTTATTTATCTGAAGTTGGAAGTATGTATTTGCCACAGCCATCTCTATAGACGGCTGTGTATTTGCTATGTATTTGCTATCATAACGTAAAAAAAGTCAACGTTGCCGAATGTACCCGGCCTCGTCCGACGAGCTTGCGAGTTATCAGAGAATTCCATGCAATATTGACAACATCGCGTATCAATCTGACGAGAAAATAAACAACATAACCTAAAATTTCAATATAACAGTGGAATATGCCAATTTTCCATGGCCAACCGACGGCTCAACCTTTCGTGAACGGACTATAGCTGAATTCACTTTGATAGAAAATTTGTTCTTCTGTATTGGTCTGGCTCTGAACTCCATAATATGATACCGAAATAAGTATGACGTTTTACTGGCACGAAAAGTGTGAAAATAAAAAATTGAAGAAAGCCTTGACGTAAAGCCAAGAGGTCTTGCGCGCTTATTCATATTGGGAAAGCGACAAATCAAACTTGAATATCCTGAATTCTATCGGTTTTATTCTATTCATTTATGAAGTTAACTTTACTCTTCGAATTTATCGGTTATCGTGTATACAATCGATCGTAGGCCTACACACCAAACTACCAAACTGAACCAGACACTAAATGCAAGATTTGAAGGATTCACTTCAAACGTCCATAATCTTGTACAGCCGACTTGATTACAATCCTCCAACCTTGTTTTAAATACTCTGATGAATAATGATGAGCATTCCATTAATTCATCTTTTATATGTATTCATAGGAATAAGAATTTTCAGTGTTGCTGATCATCCGAAGATTGGCTTTCGGTTAGTTAGCGGTTTAATTTCCCTCGTGATGGGGACACCATCCGGATACGTTCGATTTGCACCTCCTCTGGGAGATCAGGGCAACGTTTCCCGGCTCTAATGAGATTGGCGAATTTTCTATCGAGCCCGACTCATTGTGACGCAGTTGAGCATGAAACTTGGTTATATTTGAAAGGTGAAACTGCTACCTAGACTGTTTTGAACGGAATGCCATAGTATTGTCAGAAAAAGCAAATGATCGCGTTTGATCTAGGACCATTTAGAGCTGTAAAATCCATAGAGATAGGATAGTATAGAGTTGCCATCATTGAAATAAACGTTGTATCAGATGCGCCATATTAATACCACCTAACGTCAAAATTGACAATCGTTGAACGTTCTGGAGGAATTGTGATTCTTGCGCCTATTTCTAGTTAAAGTGTGATTTTTTTCTGCTTAATAATATACAATAAAATGGTATCGTGCACTGCAAGGCTTTCTTTATGCTGAGAAGAGACAGATAAGGAGAAAATTAGAGGAAAAACATATCACAGGTATAGGGATGAGTACTGAACAGATCCGCATTCGGATTTTTTGCTATTCTGTCTTGGTAATCTGATATCTTTTTATATATGTATATTATCGCCTGAAGAAAAGTTGTTTATTTGATATTCAATTGACCTTATTTGAACAGGATTCCTAAAGACCCAACACGTCGTATTTTTTGGGTGAAATTTGTAAACAGAAAAAACTGGCTACTTAATTCAACCCTGAACTTTCCGTCATATTGGTCCACGCCCAGTGGTACTATTTTTTTTAATCAATTGTATGTCATAGCGTCTCTTCTCTAGGTATTATATCTCGATGTGTGAAATCCCTGATTACATTGGACAATAAGGACAATATGTTAGTTTTAGTTCGGGTACCAGCCTACCAGGGCAACGTGAAAAAACTGAACAAGCATTTAGATTACAGTAAATAATATAGCATGAGTATGCCGATGCAATGTATTGAAGCAAACTAGAATTACTCTACTTCATTAAGCAGAGTAATTCTAGTCGTCAGTATCATGCCACCGCATGATACTGACGTCAATCTACATAAGAGTGGAGTAACCTAGAAAAATAATGAACTTTGCGAGAAGGTTCCTTGAAAAAATGAATATGACATATTCATTTTTTCGAAAAAATTAAAAAAAAACAAGCTGAATATTGTAATCGCATGATTTTCAATATTTATTTATTCACTTAATAAAATGGTTATGAAAACAACAGCCAATGAGGTGTTTTCATAACCATTTTATTAAGTGAATAAATAAATATTGAAAATCATGCGAATACAATATTCAGCGCGTTTTTTTTAAATTTTTTCGGCGGTAATATTGCGGAAAATTTCAGAAAAACGAGTTTCTAAATAATTTGTTTTAACAAATAGCATGAGTGATAGTGGTTTTAAAAATCCGAGTCGAAGACGAGGATTTCTCCACTTTCGCGAATGCTATTGTTAAAACCGATTACTAAGAAACGAGTGTACCGTATTTCCACAGGAAAAATTAGATGCACGAGAGATATTTGGTGAGATTTTTACCTGAGTTGAATAAACATATTATTTCAAAACAACATTTTTCAGTTAAAATAATAACAGCATAGAAACCATCAAGTTTGTTTACAAGGCAACTTGTCAAACTCGCATGAAATTTGTTCAATTTTTTCCAGAAAAACTGCTGACAGCTAAGTTGACAGTTGATAAGTGATTTTTTCACTTAAAATTTATATTTGACATACAAATTCTTGAAAGCGATTGGTTAAAATTAATGGGAACAAAATAATCATTCATGCAAAAACGATTACTAACTGGAGACTGATTTAAATTTTTTTCGCATATCTTCAAAACTTGAGATCGAAAATACATTACATTTTCGATTCGAATAAAACTATGGTGGAAATGAGTAATTCAAAATTAGTATAAATAATCGTGAATATCACCTCAGAAAAAAAATAAATATTCAACGAACAAATATGGGCGGATTTATAATTTCGTATACCTACAGTGTGGAACAGCCAAATGGAATAAATTAGATAAGGAATAAATGAGAGAGTGTTGGGAAAAACGCTTGGACACATCGATTTGTATTGTTATATGCGCATTATGAAAAAAATAATGATATAGGATGTGTCATGTGACCGTGTCCGATACCAACTTCCTTATTTTAAATACAACCCCCTGTATATTATTAGTGTTTTGGGTTCTTCAGAAAATTCTAGACATAATTAATGTACAATGTCCCGTACCTATCTTCAACTGTTTTGGAAATATTAAGTGTTTTCAGATGTATTATAAAAATTAACATTAAAAAAATATTTTATTTCACAAATTCGCTACATTACACTAAATACTTATTTCCCATTTAGCTCATAATATTGAGAAATTAAGCAAAAACCATTAATGCTTTCCTTTCAACTTATTTATTATATTTATTCTTTTGAATTGAGAGCTAATAAAATACAATACATGAAACAAAAAAGTTCCTAGCTGAGGTTGGTGCAAAACGGGGCACCATACTATTCTGCGTATGATACCAGAGCACAGGGAAAAACCTTTTAACAGATATGAATTAAAAAAAATACAAAAACAGTTTTGTTTATTTTGTTGAAAATAAATGTTGCCAAGCCGTTCGCGGTGAATATTTTGAACATTTCTCACATTGAAATTAATGTTTGTTTTTGTTTTTTTCATTATATGTGAATCAAAATAATTTTCTTTTTTCAATGTTAACTTTTGTAATACATCCGAAAACACTTACTACTTCCAAAACAGTTGAAGATAGGTATGGGACATTGTACATTAATTATGTCTAGAATTTTCTGAAGAACCCAAAAAACTAATAATAAACAGGGGGTTGTATTTAAAATAAGGAAGTTGGTATCGGCCACTGTCACATAACACATCCTAAATAATTATTTTTTCTTTAAAAATGCGCATCTATAAATACAAATCGACGTGTCCAGGCGTTTTTCCCAACACGCTTTCATTTATTTGTTATCGAATTCAATTCCATTTAGCACGATGTTGCGGTCCATTAATTTCCTTCTGAATACTAAATTTGGAATTGATCGGATATACGGTTCCGGAAGAATTAATAATTATAATATCCTCAAAATTTCAAAAGCGCAACTGCATCCGTTGTGAGTTATCATGTACCTTTTCTTCATCAGTGAGTAGTCTCAACTAGACTACTGTCGCTTCAAAATTCGAAAACTGCAGACATTTGGGCAACACGATAGGAACAAATGAGCTAAAAGTAGCGCCTTCTATATTCAGCTGAAAAAAGTATTCATTGACGTGCGTGAATAAATGTGGTGAATTTATTTCCATATACGCTATATCCATAAAGATCCAAATGACATCCTGCGTATAGTCGTACAGAGCCGATCCTACATGCGCTAATAGTCAATTATGCTTTTATAGAATTCCTTGAATGTTCTAAATAATTGCATGGAGATCGCGGATCGATGGGAGAGCTTGTTAAATCTGAATACAGTGAAACGTGGAATAAAATGGACCGAATTATGCTCTTCACGTATGTAAAAGATGATGATTCAATGCTAATTTAAAAAAAACTTATGAAATATTTTAGTATTTGACGGCTGTTTGGACTGTATTAATCGTAAAACTCGTTAAAATAGAAAATCGTTTATTGTTATGGCTTGACTTGTTACAATATAAATATATGGTGTCTGAATATTAATGACGCTTAATGACGTCTTCTAATAAGCTGCTAGAAATCTTCTCGTCACGCATGCTCTTCTTAGGGTGCTGCAGTGTAGTCGGACCGGGCTAGGGGTTGAGTTTTCTTCATGCGGGGTTGCCGAGATGAGCAAGAAGTCGTAAATGGCATAAACAACGGCCTAATTTTGCATTTAAACTATAATCAATTTCAAGAGGATAACCGGTTATCATTTTGTTTTACCAATTGCATTCAAGCAGTTTTGGTTATTTTTGGTTCAAAGTAATGATGTCATGAACAAAGATTAAGGAGTCCTCCCTAATCTTTGGTCATGAATGAGCCCTTCGACGTCATTGATTTGAACCGCAAATGACCAGACTCAAGAGCTGGATTAAACTTTTGGTTATTAGAAAAGTAGGGTTGTACGCGGCAAATTTCAAAAGTTGTTGACTGACGAAGCATACTTGAAGAAGATATGTATTCCTGAGCTTAGCCACGTTATATGATTTA